>CM077096.1:115527680-116127680 GCA_039513925.1 Platanthera zijinensis
ATAATGGGAGACATGCAATCCGAAAAACATTAAACATTCATAACATGTGATTTATAACCCATAAATGTGATTTAACTGCATGATTATTCTTATTAATCCTATTTGATTTATTATAGTGTAAGTTTATGCAAGGGGAACAATCATAACACAACATATATATACTATGAACATGTTACATGTTTGTCTTAATAAAAAGAAAAACAAAACATTAAACAAAAAAAATGTATAATGCACAACAAAAAAAGAGCAAATTTTTTTTTCTTTTTATGTTTTGAGTAGAGTGAAAAGTTCGTATGTTAGATTAATAATCATTTTAATATGAACAAACCATGACTTAAAATATCTCCCTAGCAAAGAAATAATCTCAAGGTACATGAACACATGATTTGGGAACTTATAAGGATCCAAATGTTTTGGATAGGGAAATTTTGTTAATCCAATTTTTGTGAAATGTTTAAGGCTTGAATCTATCCTTACAACAATATGATATATGTCAAAATTTATAACATATGGTGCACTAGATGTAGGGTGAGCTTACATGATTAAATATTCTACTAAATGTATATTGTTTTATAAAATTTGTATCACTAGTAAAGACCTCAAACAAATTTATAGATAAACTATACATAAAAGATTTTTTATCATTTGAACTTTTTTGAATAAATAATTTTAATTAATCTAGTTTACCTATGAGAGCATTATTTTCATTTAGCAATTGTTCACCACGCTCTTTTGCAATATAAAGCTCATTTTCAAATACGTTATTTTTTTTTAAGTTTATTGTAATAAAGAAAACCTATCTATGCTGGTGCCAAGACCAGATGAAAAATGGTGAGGGTTGTGTTAGGTAGACGGTCAGCATAAAATTTAATCACCAAGCCTTTTTCAAGAAGATACTAAAGTCATAGAGGATGCCAGGTCAATAGAGAGAAAATATATAGGTATCTTTATATAAAAATAAAGGAGATATATAAAATTGTGTTAATTACAAAGGAATTAAATTAATGAGTCATACCATGAAACTAAGGGAATGAGTAATTGAAAGTAGAGTAAGACAAGATACTAACATCTTGAAGAATCAATCTGGATTAATGTCAGGGCGGTCGACCTTGGAATCTATACATATCTTGAGGAGACTCATTGATAACTATCGATAAAGAAAATAAGATTTGTATATGTTGTTTATTGATCTTGAGAAGGCCTTTGATAGAGTTTTGAGAGAGATCTTATGGAGAGTCATAGAAAAGAAATGTATAAATGTATCATATATTGACATAATCAAAGATATGTATAAGAATTCAGTGATAAGAGTTAGGACATCTAGAGGATTAACACATGAATTCTCTATAACTATTGGCTTACATCAAGGTTCAGCTTTATACCCCTACCTCTTTACCGATATCATAGATGAGCTCACTTGACATATCCAACAAGCAATACCTTGATGTTTATTTTTTGAGGATAATAATCTTATGATTAATGAGCAGGGAAAAGACGGGGTATATGGAGCTTAAATTTAGTACTGGAATAAGGATGGATGACATTGTTGTTAATTTTCGTGATCGAGATATTTCCTGTAGCGAGTGTTTTAAATATCTTAAATTGATAGTTCAAACAGATTGAGGTATTGATAAAGATGTGACATATATAATCTAAGAAGGTTGGTTAAAGTGGAGATGCGTGTCAAGGATCTTATGTGATCGTATAGTACCATTAAAACTTAAAGGCAAGTTTTATCGTATAGCAATTAGACCAACAATGCTCTACGGTTCTAAGTGTTGGGCAATGAATTGTGTACATGAGAAAAAAATGGGAATTGCAGAGATAAGAATGCTTTGGTGGATGTATGGACACATAAGACTGGATAAAATTAGGAATGAATGTATGAGGGATAAGACAAGAGTAGCACCAATTGTAGAGAAGATGCAAGATGCTCGAATAAGATGGTCTTGACATATATTAAGGAGACCACTAGAGACACTTATTAGACATTATGAGATTATTGTCACTAGACATATTAAATGATGGAGTGGTAGAACAATAAATACTTGGAATGAAAATATAAGGAAAGACTAGATGTATCATTTTTAAATGTTGAGCATGAAGGAGAGATAATAATAAGCACATCAATATTAGATTTCTCATCAAGTTTTTTTGTTAAGTTTTTATTTTTAAAATGTAATTTTGAATTAATATTTTTCAACTTTTCAATTTTATGTTTAGCAAATTCAAGTGCACAAAATGTGGAAAATGAGTTTGAATCATGAAGGGGCGAATTCATTTTCTTACAATGTTATCAGATGAAATATAATTTGAACAGATGCACTGCAATTTTTTTTCCTTCCACTTGATCTAGGAGTCTTTTTGAGAGTGGAGCATATGTGCTCACTCTCTTTATCTACCAGAATATTCAATTCTTCAGTACTTTCATCACCCATGGAAGAGTCATAAGTATTTTCAAGAAATTTTCAAATATCAAGAATGGTGTTAAAAGTATGAATTAGTTTAAATATATTTTTATCAAAATCACAAAGCAAAAAATTCATTGCTTTTACATTCAAAATACATCATGTTCAATCTGTATTCAGCAAGCTGAGCCTAGACTACATTCATAAAGGCTTCATGAGAGTGTAGGATTGACAAATCTAGGATAGGAGACTATAGGACTAGCGAGTCCAGTATAGTCAATAATAGGTAAGGCGAGTCCAAGATGGATGAGTTTAGTCCCAGTGAGTTCTTACCATCTCAGCCTTTGCATTGTCCTAGTCAAATAGGCAATAATCTTGTAACATTTAGCTATCAGTATACAACTAGGTACTATCCCTTGTATTCTCAAAATGGTGATGGCGGTTGTCCGCAAGCCATTTTGGTATGGAAATAGTAATTTTGTAAAGGCAGAGGGAGCTATCCGCGGGCTGCAAAAGACAATTTTACCCTTGAGAAGTTATTTCTTATAAATAGACCCCAAAGAACCTCAGAGAAGGTAGACCCAGCCTTCTAGAGCTCGCCCTTTTCGAGTTTTCTCTTTATGTCGTCTGAGGTGTCAACCTCTGTTTTGGCTATGGGAGGGAATGTTAGTAAAAGAACTTCTCTATGTGCAGCAGAACCTTCTTGATATAGCCTGAGGGTATGTTTGTAGGCAATCCACTCTCCACTAGTGACGGTCATCTCTAGGCTTGGAATTGTTGGGATTTCTATACATGAGTAGAACAACACATCAGATATGTACAGTGGAATAAACAAACAAGAACAACCAAAAAGTGTAAAGGATTTTGAGATCTCAATGAATTAAGAAATAAAGCTATACAACAAGACATTATACCTGAGAGGGAATTAGTATTTACTCAACCAAGATGCTCTAATGATCTAGTCCAAAAAGTAGACGGCTGAGTCCATGCAGAATTATATTTGCGACTCTATAGGTATCCACACGAGTGGTGGAGAATCCCAAGGATTTGTCCCACAAGAATTGGGGCGGAGAAGGACTACTCTCTATTTCTCCATAAATTATTAGATTTGTTTCCAGGAGAGCAGAGACAAGAAGAAGTCATGACGAGATCTAGGGTACGTGATAGCTTCAAAACACACACTTCAGTTACACTAACACTATAAAACCCTTTTTCAAGTCTATTTATATCCAAAGATAGCAAACAGACATAAGCCCTCTTATAAGTTTGCTAAAACTAATCTTGAGTCGATATGTGTCGACTTATAGATGATGTGCATCTATATGAACTAAACAAAACATTGATAAGTGTTTGACGGCACTCGACGCAACTTGCGCCGACAGGAAATCGATGCACTTGCATCAAATAGAAGTCGACGTAATGTCGATATCTACTCGATGTAGCATTTATATATAATCAATGTAGTGTTGAATAGAAGACGCAGACATATTGAGCTTGGTTGCGTCAACAGGAAGTCGATGTGCATCAATACGCACTTGACGTGCGTCAACGCGCAATTGGCGCAACTCGTCAGTAACATTAATGTCATAGGAGTTATTCTCTACTCATATCCCATATGAGTGAGGCCAACACAATCCTACTCAACTTCTCCAAGCACTCTTATGTGCGACCCTATAGGCTCAAATTGCATTGGCAGTGAGACTAACTGCTTGGCTACTTTCAGATCACCATAGGAACACCAACATGAATATCTAGGTCTGATGTGTCTAACAGTGAGTTAAGTAACATAAGATGCCTCCTCTTAGTTTGAATTATTTTGAACCAGTATCCGGGTTTCAATATTCATGGTGTGGTGAGCGAGAATGGTAGCTTGTGAGGAAATATTCACCTGACAACACTACGATGGCATATGGAGAGCATGGAGATTACTAGACAACTCACACCTGTCCATCGAATTCATCATGCAAAATGTTTTTATGGAGTTCAGAAGATTAGTGGAGGAAATATGAGTATTACTCACACAATGCGGCGAGGTGAGAGAACCATCGCCAC
The DNA here is from genome assembly GCA_039513925.1 of Platanthera zijinensis. Classification (NCBI taxonomy): domain Eukaryota; kingdom Viridiplantae; phylum Streptophyta; class Magnoliopsida; order Asparagales; family Orchidaceae; genus Platanthera; species Platanthera zijinensis. The sequence goes on from CM077096.1 coordinate 115,532,141, forward strand.
CAGTCTTCATTTCACTTGGCAAGGTGGGTTTCAGTAGATGACCTGGCAAGGAAGTCTCCTAGGAGAAAGAGGATCAAACAATTAATACATGAATCCTCTTCTTGAGTTCATCATCAACTCGCCACTCAAAAAATGAGTTCGAGCGATCTCTCCCTGCTCCCCAGGTCACCCATGCGAGCCATTTCTTTGAGTTGATCCTGTTAGCCCCGATGCAAGAGGGATTCAGAGAAATGTCCATGAGCTACTACTCAGGGAAATATGATCTTGTCCATTATTTGTAGTGTTTTGAAATTTTTGTCTCAATTAGGTGGATGATAGATGTGTTTAAGTTCAAGTTGTTTGCAATCTCCTTCAGGGGAAATGCAAGAGATAGTTTCCAGCAGTTAGCGTCCAGCTCAATCTACAACTTTAAGGACCACCAAAGGGGTTTCTTGCTGCACTTTAACACTTCAAAGAAAAGGAAGAGAGGAACTAAGACTCTATTTTTTATTAAGCAAGGCCCCTAGGAGTCGCTCGGGGCATACATCGATCGGTTCCAAGAAAAGATCCCTGCCATCCAGGAGGTGGTCGAACACACCCAACAACTCGCCCTTACCGTCGAGTTGCAGAAGAGACTCTTTAAAATAAAGATAGATCAAATCCCCCCTCCCGATGTCGTTCAAAGACTTGATTAACCGCGCGGGATGGTACACCGAGAGAGAGGCCTCAAACTACAGTATTGTGGCCCAGTTGGCTAAGTTTATTTACAGAGAGGAGGAGACGGCTTTCGACGACAAGATGTTAAAGTTCATAAGGAAGGTGGATCTGATTATGCAGAGGGAATGAGAGATGGTTCCAGGACCGGGCCAATAGGTAAGCGTAGGGCAGGCAGGAGGGCCACAATAGGTAGGTCTGAAAAGGAGGTTTACCCTCGAGAAGCAAGCTCATTTAAATTTGTTGGATTTAATGGCGCTCTTAGAGGGGGGTGAATAAGGATTTTTAGTAATATTAAATTTTAAAATAAGAAACAAGAAGATTTGTTGTTTCTATTGCTACCGCCAGCATTGTGTGCATCGACTAGGTCAAGGCTAGATCTAAAGGGAGGCTAGAGGCTGTATCTTGGGTAAGATAGGCTATAGCCAATCAGTCCTTGGGAGATGGACCATTGAAGCAAGAAAAAGATTTTTTATCTATTGTCGTGATCTTAGCGTTATAAGATCAAAATTTTGTAATCCTTATTGTTGAAATAAGAATCATGTCTCACTTTTGTATTACTAAAGTGGTTTAACTTTCTGCGCTTGTGAGATAAAATCTTCTTTTGGTTGCCTCATCATCTTGATTTTATTTCCATAAATTATCTTAAATTATATTTCTCTATCAAAGGCTCAACTCAAAATATATTGAAAATTGCTTTTTATAGAATATGCTTTAGAAAATCACTTTTCTGTTACTAACACCCGGTTGTAAGACTTGCCACCGGCGGTAGCGAAGTTTAATTGAATTTTGACCTTCTCTAAAATCAATCTTAAATATAACATTATCTAAGATATAAAATATATTATTCCGATATAAAATATTTCAAAACTTCATTAAGTAACTCTGATATTTTTTATTAAAGATTTAAATTCCATAAAGCCCTTATTCAACCCCCCCCCCCCATCTAAGGGCGTTGTAAGATCCAATAAAAACAAGAAACAGTAAGATTTATAGTTTCTATTGCTATCACCAACGGTGATACCTACTGTTTAGCATCAGTAATAGAAATTCCCATTTCTTTTAAACTATGAAATAAAAAAATAGAGAGTGAGTAATGGAAGAAAAAATGCTTTTATTTCAATAATAATGATTACAAAACTGAGACCCCCAATGATGGTTGAGATCAAGGTGATAGTAGAAACCTTTTGGTTTTCTATACTGACTCTTCTCCTACCTAAGGACGAGGTGGTTCTAGCCTTATGTCTCCAAGATACGACCTTGAACTTCCCTCTAAATCTACCCTAGACCTCGTCTCTATATCACGTGGTGAATTGTTGAATCCTCCCAGGAAACTAACGTCTACATGGGACGATTTTCCCCTATGTCTCACAAGACTTAGTTGCCCCTACTTTCGGAAAATTTACAACAATCAAAAAATAAAATAAAAACAAAATACAACAATATTGAAAACTCCCTCAATGTGATAAACTCGAAGGTGTTAAAGGTGCGGCAAGGATTGTAACCATTGCTGGGAACATCCTCCGTGTAGAATATGCGTGAATGATCCTTCTTCAAATTCGTTGCCTTTTCAAGTGTTGACGGTAGTTCTTGATAGCAAGGACGAGGCTCTGACAAAGGTACTAGAGTTGTGGCTTCAAGTTATATTCTTTGTATGTGTCTGGAATGGAGGAGATCCGCTCTTTTTATGGGCGCAGAAACTAACGCAAGTGTTAGTACTTCCACTCGGAGATAGCTACTTTTTGAAAAAAATTCTATTTTCAAAAGGTAGCATTTTTGCAACATTTTCCTCCAAAAATATATTGCATGCCATTAGCGATACTGCTCGATGGTAGTACTTTCCTTTTTAACACCATCCTTCCAATTTTGGCAGGCTTTCCTTTCTTGAGAACCTTACCTTTTCAATCACATGCACTAAAGCGAGCGGTAGAGGTGCCACTTGGCGGTAGCACCTGATTTGTCATGCTTCTAATCTTGCTGCCAGATTTCTAGTGCTAGTGCTAATTGTATCGATATCGCCCGGTGGTAGCAATATAAAGAGAACCACCTTCAACATTTTAACTTATCTTTAAAGGAGTATTGTACCTATAGTTCCTTCACACTATAAACACACATTAAGCAAGGTGAAATACAAACGAGGATTGGTTATTCTCAAACCAAGAAATGTGGAATGTATGCTCCAACATAATTGACCTAAGAGAATGTCGGTGTCTTAGAGGCAGAATTAATTCCCTCTAAGGGAGGCAAATATAATTGGTCGAGGTTGAGGTTGTGGAGGAAGTGAACGACAATTGAGGAGAGCAATGGAAAGGAGAGTGGTACCTTATTGTGACTTCCATCATGTTAAAGGACATAACACCGCGACTTGTTTGGAGTTCTTGGAGCTAGGGAGAGGTGCTGAGAGAGAGCCTAAGGAGGGAAGCAAGTGCAAGGAGCAGGAGAGGAGGGGATAAATGTTGGAGTTGGGGGTCGAGCCCTGAAGGAATACAAATAATGAATGGATCAAGGGGGTTGTTTTGGGATCAAAGTGATCCACGATGGGGTTGGTCTAGAGGCAACCAAGAAGGGGAGTCTCCACACAGTGTATCACCATAGAATGGCATCCACTTCACAAAGCCCACCCCATTTAGATAAATCACAATCTCAATAGAGAATATGCTGGGGAATAAGAACCCTTTCCAAGACGCAGTGGTGTCCTAGGGGGCGGTGGAAAACTTCATAGTATCTCGAATCCTCATGGAAAATCTCTCAAGGTCATATTTAAGAAAGTGTTTGATGTTATGGTCTTGGAGGAGAAGAGGTTCATCGCCATCAATGTTCTACTCTTTGGATTCTTTAAAGACAGCAAGGAAACTGAGGGGAGGAGTGGAACTCCTCATGACGTTTGACGAACTTCAAATAATTATCATTTTTCAATCATCGATGTACCCAATAGGTATAATGTTATCTTCGGAAGGCCCCTAATCAATTCCTTCCAGTGTGTGACCTCATCTTACCACCAATGTTTGAAATACAACATTAGAGTCCTACAAATATGGATCTAGAGTGATCAAAAGGTGGCAGGGCAATGCTACCTGAACATTATCAAAACGATCAGCTAGAAGAAGGAGGTCAACATATTTGACAAGGTGATTGAAGAAAAAACAAGGTTGGAGGCCACAAAGGTAGTAGAAGAAAAGAAAATCCCGGCTAAGGGCGAGAGGTCCGGGAAGGTGAGGATTAATAGGGAGTTGATGGAAGAATGCAATGGGAAGATCATGTCTTGTATCCAGGAGAATCAGACATCTTCATGTAGAGTGTAGTGGACATGTCGTGCATGAACTCTGACGTCATATGCCACCATCTCAACCATGATCAAGATGTATTTACCATCCATCAAAATAAGAGGGCAACAACCGCTACCCTGGTCAAGCCCCTCTGCGCAGAGGTGAAGAAGTTGCTAGATGTGGGATTTGTGTCGGAGTTCTAGTACCCAAGCTGAGTATCCAATACTATAATGGTAAAACATTAGGATGGCAAATGGTGCATGTGTATTAACCTCTACCTTCATAATAAATCTTTACCTAAAGATTGTTACCCCATTTCTCTAATTAATACGGTAGCAGACTCGATCGTCAGTTTCCCTATCATGAGCTTTTTAGATACTTTTTCTAGCTATTACCAAATCCGTATACGTCCTCCCGAAAAAAAGAATGTTTATTTTATCACCGATGATGAATGTTATTGTTATAAAATGATGCCATTTACGATCAATAATGTGGGAGCGATATAATAGAGAATGATGTACAGTGTGTTTAGAGAGCGGAAGGGGTGGAACCTTGAGGTAAATGATAGAGATCTCATAGTGAAGAGTAAAAGTGTGTGGGAGCATCTTAAAAACTTGGTAGAGACCTTCTCCACCATATGGAGGTTCAATATGAGACTCAACACAGTGAAGTGTTTCTTCGATACGGGTAAAGGAAAGTTCCTTGGGAATCTATTGACCCCGATATGAGTATAACAAAATGCAGATAAAGTCAAGGCAATCATGGAGGTGGAATCCCTGTGGAAGATGAAGGAAGTTCAATGCTTAATGAGTCGGGTCACAGGGTTTAGTATGTTTCTCTCAATAGCTGTGTAAAAATGCTCTTCCTTCTTCAAGATGTTGTGCAACAGCAAGAAGTTTGAGTGGACAATGGAATATAAAGAAGCGTTTCAAAGTCTAAAGCTTCAGCTGGTGCAAGCACCCTTATTATAGGGGCCTCGATAAGGTGAAGATATTTGTCTTTACCTCGGAGTAGGAGTTGAGGCGATGAGTTTAGTCCTAGCAGGAAAAGAGGTAAAGAAGCAGATTCTCATTTATGATGTAAGTAGAGTCCTTCTGATATATGCTACACCATTCTAAAAAAAGATGGCATTCACCCTCATCATCTTGTCTTATAGGCTTCAACCTTACTTCCAGACTCACTTAATCAAGATAGTGATGGATCAGCTGATCTGTAATATCATGAGCGGGGTCGAGTGCTCGGGAAGGCTAGCTAAAAAGTCAATGCAGCTCGGCAAGTTTGGCATATATTTCATCCCTCAACTAGCAATAAAGGGTCAGGCGGTGGCTAACTTCTTGGTTGATTACACAGTGGAGGATAGCGAGTTATATCCATAAGGGTGGGAGCCCTGGGAGAAGTCCATAGATGGAGCATTGGGAAGATACTTGGTGGGAGCAGGAGTCATCTTGAAGATTCCTTAGGGTGTCGAAAGTGAGCATGAAACTGTGATTATCGGGCTTCGCTTCACTTGTAAGTTGGGTTTACAGGATCTCAAGGCTCATTTTGACTCTTTGTTTGTTGCCTTGCAGATCTGAGGAGAGGTAAAGGGGTTGTTCATTATCTTCCATTTGTTTTCTATTCAACACATGCCAAGGGAGGAAAACTCTTCAACGGACTGATTGGGAAAGCATGGCTCTATGGTAGGAGGAAAGGTGATATAGTTTTTCTAACCATCCATCATGGGTGGGTGTTAATGGTGATCAACCAAAATTCATTGTGGATGGACCCATTTCTGGATTTTCTAGCCATGGGGAAGCTTTCTCCTAAAGTTCAGGACAAGAGGCAGTTTATATATAAGTTGATATACTATCTACATCATTAAGGAAGCCTCTATCGGAAGACCATGTCCGGTCCCTTGACAAGGTGCATCGCCGAGACAGAGATGCATTGAGCGTTGGAATAAATTCATTTAGGGCAGTGCAGAAGCTATTTAGGAATAAGAACTTTATAGAAGAGGGTGTTGAGACAAGGCTACCTCTTGTCTACTATCAGTTAAAATACTGAGCAATTCACCAAAAAATGTCTGAGGAGTCAACTCCATGCACCTCTTCAGCAATAAACCACTAAATGTCTCAGGTAAAATACGGCTCTGTGGCCCTTCACTATTTAGGGGATGGTTCTTGTGAGGTCATTTCCTCAGGAAAACATGCAAAGGAAGTTCCTTCTAGTGATGATCGACTATTTCTCCAAGTGGATCTAGGTGAAGGCACTAGCGAAGACAACCTCCTAGGTGGTAAGGAAGTTTATTTGTGGAGAGATTATTTGCGCTAGCTTGAAACTCATATGTTTCTACATCTAGCGAGGGATCTATCACTACTTTGCATCAGTTCATCACCCTCAAAGAAATGGGCACATTGAGGTCATCAACAAGATATTCTTCAATCTGATAAGGAAGAAAGTGGTGAATTAGAAGGATAATTGGATGGAAGAACTCCCCTCAGTTCTATGGGTCGTGAGAATGACCCCTAATATGGCCATGGGAGAATCTCAATTCAAGCTATCGCATGGCTCCAAGGCATTAATCTCAGTATAATTCAAAGTTAGGAGCACGAGAGTAGAGACAGCAAGGGATGCAGATGATGGATATATAGAAGAGAATGAGGAAGTGAAAAGACTCTTATTGGATTTTGTGTAAGAGCTTCATGACCATGCTACAATTCGCCAAAAAGAAGTCTAATATAGGATGACAAAGTTATTTGACAAGCTTTTCCTGATTAAACGACCTGAGAAAGGGGATCTAGTCCTAAAAATGTGGATGTCGCAGGGAGGTCTAAATCTGTAAGTAAGCTCCATCTCAATTGGTAAGGCCCCTTTATGATATCAGAGGTACTAAAAACTAGAGGATACTGACTACAAAACTCTGACGGAGAGTCCCTCGACAGTAGTTGGAGCAGGGATGACTTGAAGTTTTTCAAATCATAGCTCACCACTTATTCTAAAATGCTCTTGTAAGTTCAAATGCAAAAGTTACTTATTCTTTACCTAAAATTTTGCACTTATCAAATGAAATATGTTTAAACTCGACACACGAGATTGCAACCTCCGAAAGGAGTGAAGTTCAAATCCTCGAGTTATGTTATCATAATAGTTTGGTTCCCTACATGAGCTCCTCTCCTACATACCGGCTACTTTTTGCCCATGAGTGCAATTTAAGTCCTCAAGCTATGTTATTGTCATAGACCGGGTCAAAGCATGAGCTCCTCTTTTGCACACTAACTACTTTCCCATTTGAGTGAAGTTCAAGTCCTCTAGGTGTATTGTTTCCATACTCCAGATCCCTACATAAGCTCCCCTCCTGCATACCCACTACTTGCCTCTTTGAGTGAAGTTCTAGTCCTTGAGCTGTGTTGTTGTCATATTTTAGGTCCCTACATGAGCTCCCCTCCTGCATACCGGCTACTTTCCCCATCGAGTGAAGTTTGAGTCTTTCATCTGTGTTATTATTGTATTCTAGGTCTCTACACAAGCTCCCCTCCTACATACAGTCTACTTGCACCCTCAAGTGAAGTTCAAGTCCTTTAGCTACGTTGTTATCGTAGTTTGCGTCCCTGCACGAGCTCCCCTCTTACATACTGGCTATATTCTCCCTCAAGTGAAGTTCAAGTCATCGAGTTGTGTTGTTTTCATTATCTAGGTCCCTGTATAAACTCCCCTCCTATGCACCAGATACTTGCCACCTCGTGTGAATTTAAGTACTCGAGCTATTTTATTGCCTTAGTTTGGGTCCTTGTATGTGGTCTCCTCCCACTTACCGGCTACTTTCCCCCTCTATTGATGTTCAAGTCCTCGAACTATTTTGTTGTTATATTTCAGGTCCATTAATGAGCTCCCCTCCTGCATACCGGATACTCTCCCTCTCGAGTTAATTTCAAGTCCTTGACTTATGTGGTTGTCATAGTCTGGGTCCTTACACGAGATCCCCTCCTGCATACCAACTACTTTCCCCCTCGTGTGAAGTTCAAGTCCTTGAGTTGTGTTGTTTTTATAGTCTGGGTCCCAATATGAACTCCCCTCCTACACACTAGTTACTTTCCCATTTGGGTGAAGTTTAAGTCCTCGAGTTGTATTATTGTTATAGTCTGGGTCCTTATATGAGCTCCCCTCCTACATACCATCTACTTGCCCCCACAAGTGGAGTTCAAGTCTTCAAGCTGTATTGTTGTCGTAGTCTAGATCCTTGCATGAGGTCCCCTCATGCATACCTACTACTTGCCCTCTCGAATGATGTTCAAGTCATTAAGTTGTGTTGTTGTTGTAGTGTGGTCTCTACATGAGCTCCCCTCCTATATATCGGCTACTTGCCGACTTGAGTGAAGTTCAAGTTCTCGAGCTATGTTGTTGTCGTAGTCCGGGTCCCTACACAGGCACCCCTTAGTGAATATTAAATTGCACGTATTTTTAGCATATAATTTAGTATAATATTAATTAGAATTATTAGCATTTTATCTATTTTTCTCAATACATCGAATATTTTTATATCTTTGTACTTATTTAGGATTTATTTGCATTTTGAAGGATTCTTGAAGTTTCATGGGCATTTTGGTTAATTTTACTGTTACATGCCCTCGGGGGCTATGTAAGCAAAAATGCATTTTAGAGCACGTTGCTGCACTTTTGGAGCCAAATCATGAAAATATCAAGTACAGGTCCATGTCATACACCATGTACCAAGGTTGTGTAAGACTTACCACGCCTTTAGAGCATGGTTGTGACCTGATGTTTAATTGCACGATGTGTAGAAGAATGTCCACACCATTTACAAGGTTGGCAAAACCGTGTAGACACACCTTGATGTTGTTGTCACTTCTCGCACTATACAAGCCCTAGTTACATGTGTAATTTTGGTGTGTACCTCCTTGATTTCTGTGATAGCCTCGATCGCACCAACAACCTTCGAAATTCATCCCCTAGCAATTATTTCACGTTACATACTATAGGCACATGCCGTGTAACTTTGGCATATAACCTAATTTTTTTTCTATAAATTGCCAAAGTTTCCAGAATGCAGGGGTCAGATTTTTTGAGAGAAGCTTAAATGTAGCTGGTGATTTTCTGTTTTCTTTATCTTATTAAACTTTTTCATATACTTATAATTTTTATTTCATTAGCAATAGATTTCTCTTCCTTACACTTATTTATTTTTAGTGAATCTGCCATCCTAATGAGTAGCTAATTTCCATTTAGCACTCGATCGATATGATCCAAGAAATGAAAGTAATCACATCATAATTTGTAATCAATGTTTCCTTTAATGAAATGCTTTTGATTTGCCCCCGATTTTCTATTGGTTGATTTCATAATAATCAATGTGATTGTTAACTGGGTAGTAATCTAAATCACTTTGAGGGGGGGAGGGGGGGTTGAATCGGTTGTTTGTATTATTTTTCTTTTTTACTTTATTGTTTAGTCTCAATTAAACATTACAGAAAGCACATAGAAATTTTGTAGTGATTCCCCAAGTCTGGGTACATCCACTTTCCCTCATCACCTCTCTAACAATGTGTTAAACAAGGCAACCTTCTCCAAACTCAGCTCAAAGAGCTTACAACACAGAACCCTCAAGATCTCGAAGGTTTCCTCCAAACCCTACCTCAGGCCACAACCCAACAACATAGAGTAAGCTATACTCCTACAGCTCAATGACCCTCCAGTTCACCTACCTCAAGATTATTAAGAAGCCCTACAACTCAAGCTAAGAGGACAGCCCTACACTCAGGCATACATGCCCTACACTTAGGTACACATGCCCTACAGCTCAGAACAAAATGTTCTTACAAAATTGTTTGTTTAGATTACAACAGAAGACAATAAAAGATATACATCTTCAGATTTGGTCTTCTATTGAAATAGAATAGCTGAGAACTGTCCTCGAGCTGAGCTTGAAAAATTGTTCTTCTTCTTGTGCCATAGCTCCTTCTTAATCTCCTGTCTCCTTGTAGAAATAAGAAGATCGACCAATGATCCTTGATATACCCAACCCGATCTCCTTAGATCTGAGAACAACTTCTGGAAGCACATGGTCGTTGGAACTCTTAGCACTTCTAGTACTTTGCAGCAGCACTTTACAGCGGAAACAACAACTTGGCACTAGCACACACATGATCCTCTTTCTTTTTTAACATAGAAGATGCTTTATATAGTCTCCATCAATCTACAATGGCTCTTGTTTTGATTCGACCTTAAATGAACAAGAATGGATAGAATTATTTTTCTTTATTATCCTTCCACCAAATATTGGTCATGCCATCGTAACAGCTATATTCAAAATTGTCTCAGTTGTTTAGCTAAGACTTGCTTCTGTCTCAGCGGCAGATTCACTGCGTCTCAGCAGTTCCACTGAGACTACACTACTTTCACAGTAGGGCTAGGACAGGCTGGTGTCTCAGCGTCTATTAGCTGAGTCTCAGTAGTTCCGCTGAGACCATGTAGTATTCTCAATGAATTTGTCCAAAATAGCTGAGATAATTACAACAATGTCCAGATGTGTTCTAAACATGTTTTTAGAACAACTTAAACTTATACAATGAGTAAATTAGAAGGTCTATCAATTACATTATGCACTTAGCATTGAAGGTGAAGCCTCTTTAAATCTAAGGAACATTGAAGGGAAATATTCTCAATAATTTCCCTCTATTTGAAGAAGGAAGAACTCATAGCAATGCTAAGATGCAATTTAACACATAAAACATAACATGATAAATTGGAAAACTTTATTCAACAACATCATGACAACATTATAGGGAAAAACAAATGTTAAGCCAAAATTAAACATAAGCTAAACAACCTGACTAATCTAAGGATAACATCATAATAGTTAGATGTTTAATAATTTTAAGCACAACTAACTAACATGATTAATCAACATAACAACATAGCTAATAGATATAAGCTATGACATTTTTCATTCAGCCACCAAAAACAATCTAAACCATCATAGGATAGTTTAACATGTATATACTAGTTCAAGGTTTTAATATTTAGTATCATGAGCTAACATATGAAGGTTAACATATAATATTCAACATTAGTTAATTGAGTTTCAACTACAATTTATATTTTCTCTTCTTCGTAGAGCTAGAGCCTTCATCTTTAGCAACACCTACCAGCTTTACACTTTGGGATTTGTTCTTCTACCTCCTGAATTAGAGAAGAGATTTTGGAAAGTATTTGGGAGACAATTTCTTAGGGTTGTTCCTTCTATCAAAATTCTCCTTGAAGATTCTTTCTCTTGAAGAATTACTTTCCAGGTGCTTGATTCATTTTTCAGAAGAATATATATTGTCAATATTCTTGAGCAGCTGTCCTTGTTTTAGCCAATCTTTGATAATTATGGTCTCTGAGGCATCACTAAGATATTCATAGTCTGAATCATCTGCATTTTCAGCTCTCCTCCTTGCCATGAACTCTTCAACCAACAGAGTTCCTTCTCTCTTTCTCTTGGCTACAAGCTATGAATCCTGTGTAACTTTAGCTTGAGCAGGGAAATAAACATCTTCTGGCCTATTCTTGTCCAACATAGGAAGGTGCAGTGCAATCCTTGTACCTATAAGTACTTTGAATGCATGCTCATCAATGATCTTAGCCATCTTAGCATTTCTCTCCTCTCCCTTTCTGGCTTATTCAATTGCTTATTCATCAATAGAAGGGAGTTAGCCTAGCTCAATCCTGTTGGGCAGTGTCTGGAATTTGTTTTCACTGCCAGCTAATATTTCATCTTGGATCTGGTAGGCTTCTTTCATGGATGTAACAATAGTATTAGTAATATGATTTTTTACATAATTTACAGCTGCTCTGATAACATCGTAAGTCTGACTTATAAAGTTCTTTATATACCCATATCAGTAGCAAAAAATTTTAAGCTTTTGTCCATTGAACTTAGTATTGAAGATTGTTCTTTGACTGTGTTGGCTGCTTTATCAATCCAACTAGTCATCTCTTTGTTCAGGTTAACAGTCTCATTTTTCACAGTCTGGATTTCTGTCAGTAGTTCAGCTTTTACTTAAGAGATGGACTTGTCTATATAAGCTTTAACTGAAGTGGCTTGCTCAGCCAATAGAGCCTTGATAGAACTGAGAAGGAAGGTATCAGTATTTGTTGAAGGTGGAGGATTGATCATAAGAGAATTTTTTCCTTGGTACTCTTGAATATCACACTCATAGAGAATGGATGGATTAACCTTATCCTGATCAAGGACCTTTAAAGACTCCCCCTTAACATTAACATCATCAACAAAAATGATATCATTATCATACATATTAACATCAGCAGCATTATCTGAGTCACCATGATCATCTACAACAGCATCAATCTTAATTAGAGTTGGCTCATCTATTAGCACAAGCTCCCCCTCAGAAGGTACATTCACCACTTCTGCTATAGATGATTCTAGATAGTCTTCAAGATCCTTTGCTAGTTTCATTGATTCTTCCTTATCAAAAGTAACTAGAGCATTGGGCGCATTATGTGCAGCACTTTCTGAAGGAACATATGTAGAATCAAGAGGAGCATGGATTTCATCAACATGCTCTCTATCAGCTGGATTTCTTACTATTTCATTGTTTACTTGAACAATTGCAGGGGATTGACTTTGATTATTATTAACCTAGAGAACAACATTTGTTGGGGATGCGGATCTGAAACATATTCTGAACTAGATTCTGAATTAATAGCCCCCACAACTTTCTTTCCTTTGTCCTTGGACTTATCCTTTCCTTCAGAGGGTTGAATCATAGGAAGATATCTAGAGAATCTTTCCAATGTCTTGATATCCATCCTTTTCAGGTAGTGAATTTTAACTCCTTTCTTCTTGTGGAAGCTGTTTAGATAAAAGTTGATCAGATAAAGGGACAAGATTCTTCCCATATTTGGAGCCTGTAGACAGTCAATTATCCTTTGGAAGATGATATTGGCCCATAAGGTCTTCTTCTATAGTATAATCCTGTTGATTATCTCAAACATGAATTTGGATATGGTGTCATGTGATCCAGGCTTGCATAAAATGGCTTTCCTAACTATGTTTGCAAGTAATTTTCCTCTCTGGTTTAAGTTTTTCCATCTTAGTGATCCAATCATGGAATCACTGTACTCACACCATTCCAACACACTATCTCTGCCCTTATTGGAGATGTCATCTTATTCATCACTATCAAGAGAGCGTAATTGAAGGGCCTTAGCCAACTTCCTTGGAGTAATATTGATCCTCATTCCTCCAATTTTTGATTTTAGTGTTGTATTATTTGTTTCCAATAGCTTTACATTGGAGAAAAATTCCAATAGTTCATCTCTCATGATGGGGGAAGGTTCATAGAGGATATATTATAAACCTAGGGCATCCAACATCCTAATGGCTTCTCTAATATCCACTAAGGCATGTATAAATCCATTCCTTACAATCTCATAACCTTCCTGTAGATCTTTTGAAGACCTTGGCACCATTGAAGCTGGAAGATGATATGCTGAGATGCGTTTGGTATCAACGACTTGGAAAGAGATTAGGGTTTAATGGCTTTCGATTTACTTAGCCTTTATTTATATGTTGTGTTTTGGACATGAGAGGATGACCTAGATTATTAGTTCTACTGATTTGACAGTTAAAATGAGTTAATTTAATTTTAATCAACCCATCTCAGCGGTTGCGCTGAGACAGATTGATAAGCTACTGGAACAGGGTAATTCATATTCCTATATGAACCGCTTAGACTATCTCAATGGTCCCAGTGATTCAGATGAACCTTTCTCAGCTACTTCAGCTAACCTGATTAGTTTTCAGTGATCATTGTCAAAATAAGTTTGTCATTTATTGATAGTTGATAATTGATAGTTGACTGAGCCATCTTGTTACTTTTCTTGTGGTAAAGGATGTTAACCTAACATACTACTATGGGTTTGCTAGCAACAAAAAAATTTAGAAGAATGATTATACAAACTAGCTAGTTAAGGTAATTAATAGCTATCAATCTACCAACATAACACGCTTGTTTAAGCATGAAGGTAAAGTTGAAATGTAGATAATTTAATCTACAATTGAAACACTTAATGTACAAGAATCATTCAATATTAAGCATTTCTAACTCAATTTTGAATAAATTGAACAAAGCCTCATCCAATGGCTTAATGAAGATATCAACAACTTGATTGTCAGTGGAAACAAATTCAAGGCAAATATCTTCACTCTCTACACATTCTCTAATAAAGTGATATCTAATTTCTATATACTTAGTCCTGCTATGTGAGACATGATTCTTAGCAATTGAAATTGCACTGGATGAGTCACAATACAAAGGGGAATGACTTACTTTGAGGTTGTAGTCCTCTAGCTGTTGTTGTATCGATAGGAGTTGTGCACAATAGCTTCCTATAAAGATATACTCAGACTCATCAGTGAATATAGACACACTAGTCTACTTCTTGTTACTCCATGAGATTAGTCTTCTCCCTAGGAATTGACAAGTTCCACTTGTGCTTTTCCTATCTTCCTTGCAACCTATAAAGTCTGTATCTTAATAGCCAATTAGTTCAAAATCATTGTTTCTAGGGTACCAGAGGCCAAGGTGTTGGCTGTCCTTAAGATATCTCAAAATCCTCTTTGTAACTGAGTAGTGAGATTCCTTAGGGAATGTTTGATACCTAGCACAAACACATATTGCATATATGATATTTATCCTACTAGTAGTTAAGCACAATAAGGATGCAATAATACATATGTACATGGATTTATCAAAGGGCTTACCCTTCTCATCCTTGTCCAGGAAAATGGGGTTTTCATGGTGGAAGCTGATTCCATCCCAAATTTCTTAAGAAGCTCCCTAATGTACTTTGTCTGAGATTTAAAAATCCCTTCATTTGTCTGTTTCACTTGGAGGCCTAAGATGTATTTTAGCTCCCTCATACTACTCATCTCAAACTCCCCCTGAATAAGGTTAGCAAACCTTTTAAAAAGGTTGTCATCAGTAGACCCAAATATTATGTCATCCACATAAATTTGGACTATGAGACACTTGCCCTTTATTTCCCTAAGAAATAATGTGTTATCTATCTTTACCCTTAAGAATTTGTTCTTGATGAGAAAGGTAAACAAGGTTTCATACCAAGCCCTAGGGGCTTGCTTCAAACCATATAAAGCTTTATTAAATTTGTAAACATGATTTACTAGAGTGGGATATACAAAACCTGAGGGTAGCCCCATATATACCTCTTCCTTGAGATTACCATTCAAGAATACTGACTTGACATTCATCTTGTAGACTTTGATTCCCTTGTGTGCAACATAGGCATGGGACATCTTATGGCCTCTAACCTTGCAGCTAGGGCAAAAGTTTGGTCAAAGTCTATTCCCTCTTCTTTCTTATAGCCTCTAGCTACCAGCCTTGCCTTATATTTGATGACTATCACATTCTTATCAAGCTTGTTCTTATAAACCCACTTGGTGCCAATTATGTTATGTTCAAGTGGCTTTGGCACCAACTTTTATACCTTGCACCTCTTGAATTGTTGTAACTCTTCTTGCACGGTATTGGTCCAAAAGTTGACCTCATTTGCTTTTTCAAATATCTTGGGATCAATCTAGGACAGGAAGCTCAAGAACAATGCTTCATTGTGAACTCTGCTTCTTGTGCTCACACCTTGTTGTTCATTCCCAATGATGAGATTTCTTAGGTGATCCCTTAGAAGCCTGGTTGAATCAGGAAACCTATCTTCATCCTACTGAACTTCATCTACAACATCTACTTCTCCTTCAATCTGATCACCTACTACTTCATCTATCAGTGCTTCAACTTCTGAAGAGACCTTGCTTGTGCTGGGTGTGTCTTTAATAGAAATCACTTTCATCTTCAGATAATTTCAGGCAATGATAGGTGTGTGGGACCAACCCTTATAAAGTAAGCTAGTCTCATCAAAAACAACATGCATTAACTCTTCAACTACATGGGTCTTATTATTGAATACTCTATAGGCTTTACTATGTGAGCTATATCCAAAAAGAACACCTACATTATATTTTTAGCAAATTTTGTAATTTGAGATTTCCCATTGTTTAAAATACAACACTTGCAACAAAAGATTCTAAAATATGAAATGATTGGTTGTTTGCCCTTCAGAATTTCATAGGGGGTTTTCTTATGGGCCTTATTAATGGAGGCTATATTCAGAACATAACAGGCTGTATTGACTACCTCAGCCTAGAAGTATTCTGGGAGTGAGGAGTCACTAAGTAGTGTTCTGCCAGTCTCTATTAAGGTCCTATTTCTTCTCTTAACCACTCTATTTTATTAGAGAGTTTTGGGATTGGAAAAATCTTGGGTGATACCAAGGTCTTGACAGAACTTTATCATAGCACTAGATTGAAACTCTGTGCTATGGTCAGTTCTAGTTTTGACCGCAGTACATTGTAATTCATTCTGCACAGCCTTAACATAGTTTATAAAGACACTTATGGTATCTTACTTCTTCTTAAGGAAGAATACCCATGTATACCTAGAGTGATCATCTACTATATATCACTAGGGTATACAACTTCCTACCTAGGATCTATCTGGGCAAAGGACCAAATTGTTTGGAATATTGCCCTCAATGTTCCCTAGATTTGATTTGAAGAGGCATCACCATCAAAACTAAGAGCATAGTTGTATTTGATGTTGTTCAAGCTCATCATGTGCAGGATGTTCCTTGGAACAAGTTTAGATAGGTTGTCTAAGTGGTTATCACAGGTGGTCACAAGGTATAAAGGTGGAGAGACAGAAATATATCAAAGTCCACAGGCGTTGAGTGAAGCTAGTTCACTCAACGCTAGATGCCAAGGAAGGAAGCTGGAAAGACTGAAAATCACCTAAGTTCACAGGCGTCGAGTGATGCCAATTCACTCAACGCCAGATTCCAAAAAGCGTCGAGTAAAGGATGAAAAATCAAAGCCCAATAGTTTGCAAGACAGAAATGCCGCTAAGTCTACATGCGTTGAGTGAAGACAGTTCACTCAGCACCATATATCAAGAGGCGTTGAGTACAACATAGTCTGTCAAAGACTTAACATTAGTAAGCTGAAAAATCGACTAAGTCTAGAATCGTTGAGTGATGACAACTCACTCAATGGCTGGTGAAAGAAGCGTTGACTCAAGATCAAGCCGTTGATGATTTTGTCAAGAATTTTGGCTATGTCCAAAATTGTTCAGTGAGGACAGCTCACTCAACGCCAAAGAAGAAGGCATCGATAGAGTAATGATCAGTCAAGGCCTAAAGAGAGATAGACAGAAAAATCTGTCCAAGTCCAGATACATTGAGTGAGGACAGCTCACTCAACGCAAGCTCATCAAGAAAATTAGCAAAGTACATGAGCGTTGAGTGAAGGCAGTTCACTCAACGCCTCATCAATAAGAAGCCAGTCAAAGGCAGAAGCATTGTGTGATGAAGGATCACTCAACACATTCATAAAGAAAGTTGCGGCTAAGTATAATAGTATTGAGTGAAGCTAGTTCACTCAATGCCTCAACATAAAGGCAGACAGTCAGTGAAATGGCTAAGTCCAGAAGCAGTGAGTGATGAAAGCTCACTCAATGCTTAAAGAGCAGAAAGATTGTCCAAGTACAAAAGTGTTGAGTGAAGGATATTCACTAAATGCACTTAACGTCTAGCAGTGTAGAAGAAATTGGCTAAGTATAGATTCGTTGAAATTGAATTCAAATTAGTTACGGGAAAGCTACAGTAAACGCAAATGGCATCGCAGACCTACTGTAGGTCTTTTACTAATAAAGCAAGTAGCATCCAACAACTACAGGTGGTCCCCACTGAATCAAAGAGTCGTTTAACGGTAGAAGATAAAAGAGACAAGATCGAGAGATGGAATTTAACTTTTAGGGTTTACTCATTTCGAAAAGTAGTGGCTGGACTTCATCTTCCTCCACGCCATTGTTGTCGAGTTTGAAGCAGGAAGTTAAACCAACTGAACTAAAATTTCCAGTGAGTTAGCTGTAGCAATATTCACCAACTACAACAAAATAAAAAAAAAACTTTCTGAGAAAGAAGACTAAGCCGAGCCTTCAAATTTCTGTAGTCAAAGTTAGTTGATTGAAGAGCATATCAACAGCAAGTTCAGAGACCTCATTTCTGAGACACTTCCAGCACAAGTAGCAGCTTATTAAAGATCAGTTACCTTGTTACTGAGAAGAAGGTAGGGCTGAGTTTATCTTAGCTTATGAAGCAAACACAGAGAAATTTCTCTAGTGTCAAATCAACACCAACAAAACCCATTCCTTTTCTATAGGATCCTTTTGGATCTTAGTTGTAAGCCTAATTTATAAAGGCTGAGTGTAGGCTCTATGTGATTGAGATAGGATCCAGTTGTGGATCTAAGTGTAGGGCATGTGTTCCCGAGTTAGGGCTGATTGCCTGAGGTAGGAGATTTTTACTCTCTAAGTTATAGGGATAACCACCATAGCCTAAGCTGTAAGACTTATGTTCAAGTCTAAGGTAGGTGATCTTTTGATCACTGAGTTGTAGGAGCAAACTTGCTCGGAGGTAGGGCTTTGTGCCTAAGTTATAGGTCTTGGAGGAGACCGAGAGATCCTGCGGGATCTATGTTGTAAGCTCTTAGGAGCCGAGTTTTGGATAAGTGCCTTGTATAACAAACTATTAGAAAGGTGGGAGGGGCATTGAACGCACCAATAATCTAGGGAACTACTATAAATATTGCGTGTGCTTTTGTTGATTGTATTGAAATAAAGCTAACCTAGCTAACTCACAACACACTAAGTTAAAGAAAGTATAAAAGACTAGAAAACCTATTCACCCCCCACTAGGTGTTTAACAACCCTTGAAACTAAAGTCTTTCAAGTGGTATCAGATGGAGGTTGCTCAAGAAGGACTTAACAGTATGAGTGATTTCCAAGGGTAGGTGCAAGTACAATACTTTTGGGTTCGGGAGAGAACTATAAGGAGCTAGGTTCCATGAAACTTCCTATCTACAAAAAGGAGAGTTTTGAAATCTAGAAGGAGAGAGTCAGACTGTTCCTGGAAGCATATGACCCAAGGATCTTTGTCACTATCAAAGAGCGACCTTTCATCCCTATGAAAGTCTCAGTTCTAGATACAATAGTCCAGACACTAAAGACTTATTTTGAAATGACTAAGGATGAGGTCATACTGTCTACATTGGACAAGATGGCAAAGAACATTATTGTTAGTGCCATAAATGATTCTACCTTTGAGAATCTGGTCCACTGCAAGACCTTCAAAGAGATGTGGGACACTCTAGTGGTCTACATGGAGGGTATTAAAGTGGTCAGAGATGACAGGAAGTCCATGCTCAACTAGTATTATGAGGCTTTCAGGCAGTCCCGGGAAGAGAACATTGTTGGATGCTATAAAAGATTTTTCAGAATTATGAATGAGCTAAAGACCTATGGGAGGAGGGTCTTCAATCATTATGAGCTTAATGAAAAGTTCCTGAGATCTCTCACTAGAGACTAGGACACCAAGATCTATGCCATCAGAGAGGTGGCAAAGCTACTGATACTCCACTGTATACACTGTTTGGAATGCTGCTCTTTTAAGAGATGTAGCTGGCTGCAAGGAAAGAGGAGGAGACCATCAACAAATCCCAGGCCAAGGAAAAAAGTCTTTGTCCTTCAGAGCAGACAACACCAAGTAGATCAAAGAGTGGATTTCCTCTCCTCCAAGGAGGCCTGTTGATTCAGACAGCACAGGGCCAAGCTCATCAGATAGTAACATGTCGTATGAAGACTTTACTGCCTTCTCCAAGCAGCTCTAGAAGCTGATGAAGAAGAAGTAGTGGAGGAGCAGACCTTCCCCCTCTTCTCATCACAGGAAGAATCACTTTAAGACAGACAGGTATGATTCTAAAACTAGTAAACACAATTCCTCTAAAGTTATTTGCTACTATTGCAAAAAACTTGGGCATGTTATTATTGACAGCCTAGTGAAGAGAAAAGTGGCTGGTGAAAAAAAGGTCTACCAATGTAAGGGAAAGAAGGAAAGTCCTTCATTATAAAGAAGAAGAAGAGCTTGAGTGAGTCTGACTCATCTTCCTCAGAGTCTGATGAAGAAAAAGCCCTCATTGGGCTGCTGGCTACAATTAAAGTATAAGCTGAAGACTATCCTATTATCAGGATTGGGATAAGGGCCCCTCTATTACATTCAGACAGTGAATTAGAGGAGAATGATGAGGATGAATATGCCTACAACTGCTATGGGCTGATATAAATATCAAATGAAGAACCCAACTAGGATCAGCTTGGTCATGTAAAGGTACATTCACTATCTAGTTCTTCTTCTTAGTCTGGCTATGAGACTAGTCCCAGTTCAAAAGCTTCTTCATCCAGTGGTGAAGATGACTCTAAATCTAAAGAAGATGTCAATCAACTGATTGGCAGGTATGGTAAACTTATGGATGACTTTAATAAAAGCAAGAAGTTGACTAAGAAGCAAGCTTAGGAGATAACCACCCTTCAGCTTGCTGCTTCCCAGCAGGCTGAGACAACATCCTTGCTGGATTAGAAGGCTAGGGAAGTCAGCCAACTTAGGAACATTAATCTTATCTAGATTGACACCATCAAGTACAAGGATAGTCTCATTAGAGATCTTGAAGAGAAGCTAAGAGGGAGAAAGGAATTATGGCAAGTTACTCTAAGCCTAATAATATATTTCCCTTGATAGACTCCTCCTATTATAAGGGTAAGAAGGGGTTGGGGTTTAAGGGAAACACCAAAGTTGACCCTTCCAAAGGGAAAGGGAAAGCACCAGTCTATCCTCTAGCTTCTAAGCCTCTCATCCCTTTTAAGAAGGTGGTGTTGCCTTCAAACAGGTATGACCAAGAAAGCATCTATGGTCACTAGATGAATGGTAGATCTACTAGTGTGAACAAAGATATTAACAGTTATGGTGGAAGGTATTGTCGGTGAATGAGTGCCTTTAAGGCTCTCCATAAGGAAATTCAACCCATCATAGACCATTTATTTTTGGTACCCCAGCCCCCACTCTCAAGAACAAGTAAGTAGCCTTCACTCAAGCCCATCCAACAAAGGCTCAGTCTAAGTGTAAGTCTGTTAGCAGCCAAATCTAGCTATCTATGATGCTATAAACAACATATCATCTGTAAAGAAGACTGATGTAAATGACAGTCAGAGCTAACCAAGAAAGACTGTTGAAATGCTCACGTTCAGTCAGATCCTTGCTAAAAGAAACTTGAAGAAGGCTAATGCACCTCTTCCTTCTATTCAGTCAGCAGTTAACCATACTGCAGGACCTGCTTAGAAAAGAAGATACAACATTCATTAGTACTGGTGTTGTGGGATAGTGAGGCATTTCCTTTAGATTGCTGGCACAATCCCACTGTGCCAAGAGCTTGTGTTAGTCCTCCTATCCAAAAATCTGTAGGAAGACATATTTATTTTCAGGCTAATCAGAACCTAGGACCAAATAATTATTGGGGTCCTAAGGTAAGATAAATCATTTGCTACAGGTTCTCCAAGTGCCCATACCCCTATATGGTACTTGGACAGTGGTTGTTCTAGGCACATGACTGGAACAAGGAGCAATTTAAAGGAGTAAACTCTAGTGAAAGATGGACCAAAAGTTATCTTTGGTGGTTCAGATAGAGGAGTGATAAGGGGCTATGGTAAGATTTCCAATAGCATAGTCACAATCTCAAAAGTGACTTATGTTGAGGGGTTGCAACACAACCTCATAAGCATAAGCCAACTATATGATCTTGGCTATGTCATTTCCTTGCACAAGGATGAGTGCTAAATTAAAAGGTCATCTTGACAGGCACTTAGAGTGGAAATATTTATTGCTTATATTTCCTTTATCTTAATAAAGACTCTCCTATTTGTCTATTTAAAATGAAAAAGTTTCATATTATGTACAATAACACAAGAGTCTGGCATATTTGAATTATAAGACTATTGGCAAGCTCTTTTGTGAAGAGCTAGTTAAGAATGGCCCCAAGATGAAATGCACCAAGGAAGGAATTTGTTCAGCTTGCCAAAAGAGCAAGCAGACCAAAGCTTCCTTCAAGGATGTTGGGATCAAAGATTATGTGAGGTGCTTATACCTCTTGCATAACGACTTGTTTGGTCATATGCCTTATGGTGGTTAATGACTATTCTAGGTTTGCTTGGGTTTTTTTTGTGAAGAAAATGTTTGGAACCCTTGATATCTTCAAGAAATTTGTCAAGCAAATTTAGAATGAGCTAGACAGCACTGTGGTCAAAATTAGAAGTGACCATGGGACTGAATTCTAGTATGAAAGCATGACAAGGTTCTGTGAAGAGCAAGGGATTCATCAAGAATTTTCTTCTCCAAGAACACCCCAAAAAATGGGTTTGTTGATAGGAAAAATAGAACTCTCATAGAGGTTGGAAGGACCTTGCTGAATGACACATCTCTCCCAGAATATTTTTGGGCTGAGGCAGTTAATACTATATGTCATGTCCTTAATAGGGCCTCTATCACCAAGAGCCACGAGAAGACTCCCTATGAGATTATAAAGGGCAGAAAACCAAACTTGACCTATCTCAGGATGTTTGGTTGCAAGTGCTATATGCTAAATAATGGGAAGTATAATGCGACTAAGTTTGCTGTAAAGTCCTTTGATGAGATTTGTGTTGGGTACAGCAATCATAGTAAGTCTTATAGGATCTACAACTTGGAAATTCAAGTTGTACAAGAGTCTGTTAATGTAGTTTTTGATGAATCAACTATGATTAATAGTGAGATGTCAAGCTCCTCTTCTAGTACTGCAGTTACAGAGCTGTTGATGGACAAGCTAACCATCAAAGATGATGCTCCATTAGTCCAAGATGGAGTGGATATTACAGAAGAAGGGCAAGGCACAGTTGAAGTGGATGAAGAACATTAAGTAGTTGATGCTGAAAGAAGATTACATCTAGTTATCAGGCATCTAAGAGATCATCTACGACACCAGATTATTGGTGATGCAAACCAAGGAGTGATGACAAGAAGTAAAAGCATTAATAAAACAATGTATGTAAGTTTCCTGTCACAGGTTGAGCCCAAGATATTTGAAGAGGAAAACATAGATCAGTTCTAGATTTTAGCAATGCAAGAGGAATTGAACCAGTTTAAGAGGTGTAAGGTCTGGAAGCTGGTTCCCAGACCATAAGGACTTAATGTCATTGGAGTCAAGTGGATTTCTAGGAATAAACTTTATAGACAAGAAGAAGATATTGACTTTGATTAAACCATTGCCCCTGTAGCAAGATTGGAAACCATCAGACTTTTCCTTGTATATGATGCATACAAAGGGTTTAAAGTCTACCAGATGGATGTGAAGTCAGCCTTCCTGAATGGTGACTTAAAGGAAGAAGTCTATGTTGAGCAACCTCTAGGTTTTGTTGTTCCAAACTCACCTGATTCTGTTTATAGACTTAGGAAATCTCTATATGGGATGAAGCAAGCCCCTAGAGTATGGTATGAGACATTGTATAGCTTTCTCAATGAAATTAAATTCTCAAGGGGGAGGATAGACAAGACCCTATTTCTAAGGAAATCTAAGGTCCAAATCATCCTAGTCAAGATTTATATAGATGACATAATCTTCTGATCTACTGATGACAACCTTTGTAGGAAGATTGCCAAACCTATGCAAGG
Organism: Platanthera zijinensis; assembly: GCA_039513925.1. Classification (NCBI taxonomy): domain Eukaryota; kingdom Viridiplantae; phylum Streptophyta; class Magnoliopsida; order Asparagales; family Orchidaceae; genus Platanthera; species Platanthera zijinensis. Next base: position 115,555,762 of record CM077096.1, read on the forward strand.
AAATTTTGAGATGAGCAGTATGGGTGAACTTAAGTTCTTATTGGGCCTCTAAGTAAGACAGGCTGAAGATGGATTATACATATCCCAGTCTAAGTTCACCAGAGAGTTGATCAAAAAGTTTGGTAGGGAGAATGCCTCCACCATGAAAACTCCCATGGGGTCAAGTATACTTATAGGCAAAGATGTGGCAGGGAAACTAGTAGATGAAACTTTATATAGATGGATAATTGGATCCCTTCTATATCTTACTGCAAGTAGGCCAGACATCATGTATGCTACATGTGTTTGTGCTAGGTATCAGGCTAGCACTAAAGAATCTCACTACTCTGCTGCTAAGAGGATTTTGAGGTATCTTAAGAGCACACTAAATCTTGTCCTATGGTACCCTAGAAATAGTGATTTTGAACTAATAGGCTATTCAGATCAGATTTTGCAGGCTACAAAGAGGACAACAAAAACACTTCGAACACATATCAGTTCTTAGGAGGAAGACTAGTGTCTTGGAGCAATAAGAAGCTGACCAGTATTGTAATCTCAATAGCTTAGTTTAAATATATCTCAGCAGGTAACTACTGTGTACAGTTGTTGTGGATTCAGCATCAGCTCTAGGACTATAACCTTCAGATAAATAGAGCCCCCATGTTCTGTGATTCTACTAGCGCAATCTTAATTGCTAGGAATACTATCTCTTAAAGCAGTACTAAGCATATTGAGATTAGATATCATTTTATTAGGGAGCATGTTGAAAAGGAAGACATTAGCCTTGAGTGTGTCCCTACATACAAGCAAGTGGATGATATCTTTACTAAGACAATTTTCTTGATGAGCTTGCGTTGAGTGAGTTGTCCTCACTCAATGGATCTGTAAGCCAGAAAGGGAGAGAGGAAGACAATACCTTAAACCCTAAAGGGGGAGGATTAGAAGATCTATTAAGATCCAATAGGGAGATGGTGGACAATACATACCCAGGGGGAGATGGTGGATAATACATGCCCATGGGAGATGTAGAATACTGATGAGTTCATATTACTTGGAAATATTTAGGTAATATGAAGAAGGAAATGTTGAGCCATTGGATATTATGTTTCCACCCTCAAGTAGTTTGAGGAAAGTCCTCCACTTAAGTGTTAACTGGTGAAAAGTAGTTGTACGCCACTAGATGAAGTCAAGTTCAACACCTTCAAGTTTGAATTGGGTATGTTGAACTTGGTATAGCTTCAGTTGCTCCATGTAATATTTCTGGTGCAGAACTTACCCTTCTTGCAGGTAGATAAGTATTTCAAGTGAAATCAAGTGGTATCAAGACTAAGATGGACTCAAGTGTCCAGTAAAGAGAATGATAGAAGATGCTCTTATTGAGTGGGAGCAAGTCAAGATGCTCCTGTTGAGGGGGAGCAAACCCAGAAGATGTAGGAACAAGTTTAGCTTCCTGTTAAGGGGAATCCAGCTGCTATAGTTGATCAAAGATCATCACAGCAGATCAGCAGGTTCTCAGGACTATACACAGTCTGAGGGGGAGATCAACCTGAGTGTATGGCTACTGCTGTGCAGTCACTATTATTGCAGAAAAGACATGTTATTGTAGGAGAAAAGGAAAAGCCATCACCTCCCTTACTATAGCTGTATTCTGTAGAAGATTTTAGTGGTATAGGAGTGACATTGGCTCAAGTGGAACAATGTTAGCAGCTAGCTCAAGTTGCTTCAGTGATGTGTTGTATCAGTGTATCAACATAAAAGGAATTACTCCTAGTCAAGTAGTTTGATCACTAGAATAATTTCTCTAATGATATCAACACAGGACTTTGGCTAGAATAAAGAGATAAATTCTCTAGTGCATGATCTCCTCACCTCCCTTATTAAGAAATTTTTCTTTTTTAAGAAGCTAGAAAAGGGGAGAGGTAGGCAATACATTAAACCCTAAAGGGGGAGGAGTAGAAGATCTGTTAAGATCCTATAGGGATATGATGGACAATACATAACTAGGGGTAAATCGTGGACAATACATGCCCAGGGGGAGATGTAGAATAATGAGGAGTGCATATTACTTGGAAACATTCAAGTAATATGAAGAGGGCAATGTTGGGTCATTGCATATTATGTTTTCACCCTCAAGTAGTTTGAGGAAAGACTCCACTTAAGTGTTAAGTGGTGAGGAGTGCTGTAAGCTGCTTAAAATTTTCAGGTGGTATGAGAAGGCTTACAACTACTTTTAAATTTATACACTTTATGTGAAAATGCTTATTAGTATTGTTGGGTGTTCTGCCTTCTTCAAATAGGGGGAGATTGTTTGGAATATTGCCCTTAATGTTCCCAAGATTTGATTTGAAGAGGATAGCTAAAGTGTATCAACACAATATGTAGTATTGTGTTAAGGCATTGAGTTTAGGGTTTAGGACAAGTTTAGACAAGATCATCATGTGCAAGATATTCCTTGAACAAGTTTAGGCAGGTTGTCTAAGTGGTTGTGACAGGTGGTCACAAGGTAGAAAGGTAGAGAGACAAAAATCTATCTAAGTCCGCAGGCGTTGAGTGAAGCTAGTTCACCCAATACCAGATGCCAAGGAAGGATGTTGGAAAGACTGAAAAGCATCTAAGTACACATGCGTCGAGTGAAGTCAGTTCACTCAATGCCAGATTCAAAAAAGCATCGAGTAAAGGATAGACAGTCAAAGCCTAGCATTTTGCAAGACAAAAATGCGGCTAAGTCCACAGGCGTTGAGTGAAGACAATTCACTCAACGCCATATATCAAGAGGCGTCGAGTACAACAAATTTTGTTAAAGCCTCAGCATTGGCAAGCTGAAAAATCTACTAAGTCCAGAATCATTGAGTGAGGAAAGCTCACTCAACGCTTGATGAAAAAATCCTTGAATCAAGCTCAAGCAGTTGAAGATTCTGTCAAGAATTCTGGCTATTTCCAAAGTCATTGAGCAAGGACATCTCACTCAACACCAAAGAAGAAGGCATCGACAGAGCAATGATCAGTCAAAGCCTAAATAGAGATAGACAAAAAAATCTATCTAAGTCTAGATGCATTGAGTAAGGAAAGCTCACTCAACGCAAGCTCATCAAGAAAATTTGCTAAGTACAGAAGCGTTGAGTGAAGTAAGTTCACTCAATGCCTCATCAACAAGAGGCTAGGCAAAGGCAGAAGCATTGAGTGATGAAGGCTCACTCAACACATTCATAAAGAAAGTTGTGGCTAAGTACAGAAGCATTGAGTGAAGCTAGTTCACTTAATGCATTCATAAAGAAAGTTGCGGCTAAGTACAGAAGCATTGAGTGAAGCCAGTTCACTCAACGGCTCAGCATAAAGGAAGGCAGTCAGTGAAATGGCTAAGTACAGAAGGGGTGAGTGATGAAAGCTCACTTAAGCACTTAATGCTTAAACAACAAAAATATTGTCTAAGGACAAAAACATTGAGTGAAGGACATTCACTCAACGCACTCAATGCCTAGCAGTGTAGAAGAAATTGGCTATGTCAAGATTCGTTGAGTGAAGCCAGTTCACTCAACGCATGGAATGAAACAAAGAATTTGGCTAAGTCCACAAATGCTGACGTCAGCAAACGTCAACAAAACTCAATAGAAATCAAATTAGGCTCAAGAAAGCTACAGTACGCGACAAATGGCTCCGCAGACCTACTGTACGTCTTTTATTGTTAAAGCAAGTTGCAGCTAACAACTACAGGTGGTCCCCACCGACTCAAAGAGCCTTTGAATGGCAGAAGATAAAAAGGACATGATCGGGAGATGGAACATAAATTTTAGGATTTACTCATTTCGAAAAGTAGCTGCTGGACTTATTCTTCCTCCTCGCCATTATTGTCGAGTTTAAAGCAGGAAGTTAAACTAACTGGACTAAATGTTCCAGTGAGTTAGCTGTAACAATCTTCACTAGATATAACAATATCAAAAAAGCTTTTTGAGAAAGAAGACTAAGCAGAGCCTTCAAATTTCTGCAGTCAAAGTTAGCTATTTGAAGAGCATATCAACAGTAAGTTCAGAGACCTTGTTTCTAAGACACTTCCAGCACAAGTAGCAGGTTATTGAAGATTAGTTATCTTATTGCTAAGAAGAAGGAAGGCTGAGTTTATCTCAGATTAGGAAGCAAACACAGAGAAATTTCTCTGGTGTCAAATCAACACAAATAAAACCCATTCCTTTTTTATAGGATCCTTTTGGATCTGAGTTGTAAACCTGATTTATAAAGGCTGAGTGTAGGGCCTTTGTGCTTAAGATAGGATTTATTATGGATCTAATTGTAGGTCTTATGTGCCTAAGGTAGGACTGATTGCCTGATATAGGAGAGTTTTACTCTCTGAGTTGTAGGGCTAACCTCTATAGCCTGAACTGTAGGACTTGTGTTCAAGTTTGGGGTAGGTGATCTTTGGATCACTGAGTTATAGGAGCAAGCTAGCTCTAAGGTAGGGCTTGATGCTTGAGTTGTAGGTTTTGGAGGAGACTGAGAGATCCTGTGAGATCTGTTTTGTAAGACTTAGGAGCCGAGTTTTGGAGAAGTGCCTTGCCTAACAAACTATTAGAAAGGTGGGAGGGATAGTGGACGTACCCAAAATCTGGGGAACCACTATAAATATTGTGTATGCTTTTGTGGATTATCTTGAAATCAAGCAAACCTAGCTAACTGACAATACACTAAGTCAAAGAAAGTGTAAAAGACTAGAAAACCTATTCACCCACCCTCTAGGTGTTTAGTTGCCCTTGAAACTAAAGACTTTCACAAATAAGTCCATTTATAATAGATAGAGACATATTTCAGTGTCCTTGGAGCTAATACACTTAAAGGTGGCCCTGGTTTGTTTGCCCATTTGGCATGCATGAAAGGGACCACTTTTAACACATTTTAAATTAGGGCCATTTCTAATTAAATCTTTAGAAAATAATTTGTTCATTGTCTTGTAGTTAATGTGGGCAAGTCTCTTATGCCATTGAATCATAAAGAGACTCTCTCTCATTAGCTATAAGACACATAAGATAAAATGAATTATTCCAAATGAAATCTAAGCAGTACACATTTCCGCTACTAGTGCTTGAGAGGATGACCTCTATGTCAACTGACTTCTTGATCAAGCACTTATCATTGTGGAATTCAATGACATAGCCCAAGTCACATAGTTGACTTATTCTTACAAGGTTGTATTGCAACCCATCCATATAAGCTATCCTTTTTATTGAGACTATGTCATTTGTAATCATACCATAGCCTTTGGTGATGATCTTTTTAGAGCCACCAAAGATGACTTTAGGACCATTCTTTATTGGATTATTGTCTTCAAGTATGCTCCTTGTCCCAGTCATATGTCTGGAATACCCACTACCCATAAAAATCGACATGGAGAAAGTGTTTGATATAATACAATGGAGTTTTGTTCAAAGGGCCCTTAAATATTTCAATTTCCCCAACAGATGGATTAACTTAATCATGGAATGTATCTCTTTCCCCCGGTTTGTCCTCCTTATAAATGGCACTAGAGCGAGCTAGATCAATGCCACATGTTGTTTAAGGCAAGGGTGTCCACTCTCTCCTTACCTATTCATATTATGCTCTGAGTTTTTATCGTAACTATTCTATAGTATTCCGCACAACAGAATTAGTATAAAAATAAGCGCAGTAGCTGCAAAGATCCTGCACCTGCTTTTTGCCGACAACACTCTCTTGTTTGGGGCATCCAAAGCCAGTACAACAAGGGATTTCTTAAGGCTATTGCAGATTTATTGCAGCCACTTGGGGGAGGCAGTCAATATTGGCAAGTCCAATGTGTTATTTATCCCAAAGGTGTTAGCATGTGAGAATGATGTTATCCTACATGTTCTGTGCCACAAAGATGTTCATTCTCTCGAATACTGTAACACCCCTATCCATCATATAGCACATAGTAGTAGGCTCGGTCGGGGCCTGACACTATATACCACAGACAGACAGGTGGGTTACCAGATGAAACCATCCTTCCAATAACATGACCTACTCAGAGTACATTATATCGGAAGCAATTTAAAAGTTGCAAAGAAAGAATCCAAGCCAAAAGCATGAATGTCCACTAACAACCCATAATAGGAATGAACGTACAAAATACACAAAGTACTTGGCCTTATGGCCTTATAAAGAGTTTACTTAAATAAATAGTGTTTTCCAACATCGGCACGCAGGCCGGTCACACATGAATAAAACAAGTAAACATTCACATGGCCTTCGAGGGCCGGCTCCACAACCAGGGCTTCAGCCCGCTACTTTCCACTTGGCTCCGCAGCACCTGCAAGCAACAATCCACCGCATCGGTGGAAAACAAAAGCAACGGTCAGCGAAAGCTAACAAAATTATAACGACCCCACCCCTTTTTGGGATGGCGGTGCTCCTTCCCTGCATTACATTAGTATAATCCAACGATTAAAGTGAAAATACAATATTTGCACAATACACCACAGGTGCAGGCCCGCACAACCACACACCTCGTTCTCTCAGGGAACTTACTCGGTGAACCCGGTAAAATCTGTGGTCTCACCATCGCCTCCAGGATGGAAAATCTCGTGAGCATTATAGTCTTTCCGGCCTAAGCCTAAGACCATCCATCTATGCCAACGGTAAGTACCATGTACCTTAGGTCTCTTTAACCGAACCACATAGAGTGTTTCGGTTCTGCCTAACCCGTTGCTCGCACCGCAACGTCAATTTAAGTCATATTCGCGGGTCAAGCTTTCCCGAGTCCCAAACCGATCACCCAAATATTTTACATAACCCAGTTATGTGCAAGTTGGCTCTAAGGACACCAAGATGGCAGAATCACGCTTCTGCCCAATTTTCCTAGTGCACCTTGAAGTTAATCTCCAAGATTCTCTGTTGCAATCTACTGCGTAGAAAACCCGAAAACAACCATCGGCACAGAGTCTTCTCCGGCTATTCATGCATAACGAAACATCACCGATCCAAACCAACTTGTCCGGGTAGGCTTCACACACCGGGCCTATGTCCGTAATTTTATTTCGGACTCTACATGCAAAACAACGGGGACTATTCCTGTCTACCCATAGGAATACCTCACACTCACCGCATACTCGCGAGAGCGGGCTTCCTATGCAAAAAGGAAAGGGGACTTCACATGTACAAGAAGAGAATCATAACCCTTGCATTTCTCTTCGGCGCCATGAAGATCTAGTCGGATGGAAAGCACCATATCGGCCTCGCCTTCGCAGATCTGGACTCGGATCGAAAATCGGGGCTCCGAAGCTTCTCTGGCAGCCGGATTTATTCTTCCTCTTCCTCCTTAGTCTCCCCTCTCTCTAAAGTTTTATAAAGAGATAACTGGAAGTGGAATAAGGGTTTCCAACCCTCATTCCCGGTCATAAATCGACAAGGGAAAGGCTGAGCCGTCGGATCCTATTTGAAGGAAACGAACGGTCATGATTCGCCCAGATAATCAATTTACTGGGTCGAACCCGGCTTGTGACACGCCCGTGTCCAAGGCTGTGTGCCTCAATTGGCATTGAAACTATCATGTCTCGAATGGTACACAAGCTTAGACACGCCCATGTCACAATTGACACGCCCGTGTCATACAGTATACGCCTGTATTGCGGGGCGTGTTCTCTGAATTGAAACAGGACCAAAAAATCCTGAAGAGGACATAGCCTTGTGACACGCCCGTGTTACAAGCCATGTGCCAAACATGCCCTGGGACATGCCCGTGTCCTAGGCCATGTAACTCCTTCCACACAGCCCAGCAAATAGCATGAGCAGGACACGACCCTGGACACGCCCGTGTCTCAGGCCGTGTTCTCAACCTTCTATGATTGTCGACTGCAACTCGTCGTACTCACGGAAAATCGTGCAACCCGAGCATGACATGGCCCTGGACACGCCCGTGTCCCAGGCCATGTCGACCTTACCAGGACCAAACTTGGCTTAAACGTGGTGCCCGTTTCTCTTTTGAGTTTCGGTGCGTTACAATTCTCCACCCCCCCTTAAATGAATTTCGTCCCGAAATTACAGAAAGGAAAAGTAAGTACTCAAACTTAAATGGTACCTGAGAAGAAGAGTTCGGGATACTCCTCGAGCATGGTCTGCTCTTGCTCCCACGAAATCTCCTCACGACCGCAGTTGTGTAACACCCCGAAACTCAAAAGAGGGACGGGTGATGTTTTAAGCCCAGTTTGGTTTTTGGAACAGGTGTCACGGGCGTGTCATGGGCGTGTCACGGGCGTGACACAGGCGTGTTCGGCCTCGGGTCGTGCAGTCGACGCTTTGGCGGTTGACACTAGTCGAGTTGTAGAACACGGCCTAGGACACGGGCGTGTCCCAGGCCGTGTCACTCTAGGGATTCTGCAAGTGTGTTACACGGGCCGTGAGACGGGCACAAATACGGGCGTGTCAAATTTGACACCGGCGTGTCTGATGCCGTGTCACAAGGACGTGTACCTCTCTGACTGCGAAATGTTGGTCGAGTGCACACGGGGGGCGTGACACGGGTCCCGACACGGGCGTGTCGCAGGTGACACAGGCGTGTCGGAGGCTATGTCAAAGGTCGTGTGCTAGTTTTTCGACTCGATCGAGACGGCGAATGGGTGACACGGCCAGGCACACGGCCGTGTTGCAACCCGTATTCGGCCCAGTTTTTGTGATTTTAGGCCGAATCGTGGCCGTCCGTTTCTTTGATTGAGATCCAACGGCTGGGGGCTAGGTCTGATGGATTAAACTCGGGAATAGGGTTTGAAACCCTCACTTTTCTCCCATCTTTATCTCTCTTGATTCTAGAGAGAAGGGAGAGCAAGGAGGAGGAAGAAGGCCAAGATCCGGCCGCCGGCGAAGCTTCGTAGGTCCGTTTCGCGAGCGGAGTTCAGATCCGCAAAGGTGGGAGCGTTGCGGTGGTGTTCAACCGAGCGAATCTTCTCCATGGCTAGGAAGAGGGGACGAAAGGTAACGACACTTCTCCTCTCGGTTTTTAGGATTTAGGATGCATGAATAGCATCCCCTTCCTTTCGTATTTTGAGCACCGAATCTCTCAAATGAGAGAGATTCGTGTAGCCTAGGTTCAAGAGGACCTCCGGGTTGAGTATGTTCTTCCCAACATGCTTTGAATTAGAGATCCGCTCCGTTAGAGGATTAGGCATTGTGGGTGAAGCCGTGGTCGCGATTGTTGGTCCGACCCGGTGATGTTGCATAGCGAGTTTCGGGGTTTCGATAGAAATCCACAGCGGCAATACGCCGTTGTATATATGCGTTTTCCCCCTCATATTTGAGTGAGTACTCGTAGTCGGAACCGGACGAGGTTAGCTCCGCTTTGTGCGGTAGATGGTTTCCTCGGAGCACGGGAAAGACACGGTACGAGTGGCGATTGGGGTGGGGAAACCTTTGTTTATGCTATGCTAAGGCGCGACTATGTCTCCGTGGTCGGCTGGCTATCCCGTGGCACACAAGTCATGTGGGGGAAGTGTCCCGGCGAGACTAGCCCCTTTTGTGGACTGACGAGAATGTCGAGCGGAGGACAAGCCCGGGCAATGTGGCCATGAGCGGGTGGGGTCCAGCAAGGCTTCTTAGAATCGGTCAGTGTGAGACGGAACCCTGACGTGCGAAGTCAGAATGTGCGGGCAAGCCCCGGGGTATATGACCCTTGTGCGGGTGGGGCCTTTGCAAGGTTCCGTGTGACGGCGTGTGTGCCGTAAGGGACATGGTGGTTCCCTTGTGTTTGCGGCTTTAAGCCAATGGGGAAACGGAAGTACCCAGTGTTTGATGTTGTGCTAGATGCATACAAACTAGGGTGCCTTGGGTGAAACCCGGGTTGCATTCATGCTGCATAGTAGGCCCTTTCACTTTGTACAAAACATAGAGAACATGTATGCTGTATGAGACATCCAAGCCTGTTTTACCGCTTTATTATATATACTCTTTTGGTATACGAAGTGCTAACTTGCAGGTGGAGTGGTACCCCGGGGTCCGTTAGGGATGGCCGGGAGGAGATGTGTTTGTTACACAGTAGAGGTCAGCCTTTGCTGACCAACGTTACTTCAAATCCTTACAGGGCAAGGATCGCATGCAGGAGCTAGCGCGCCGGGCGAAAAGCCCTAAGCCTCATGAAGTGTTGCTGTGCTTGGATTTTCCTTTCGTGTTTGCTACCCTTGTTATGTTTATGTCCGGCTTGCATGCCGAGGTAGCCTAGGAGTGCTTGGCACATTTATATTTTTGGACTATTTTTGTGTAAGGCCTTAAGGCCATTTGATACTCTACCGTTAGTGGATAACTTCTGTCTGTTAGTTTTCTGTTTCCGCTGTGTTTGTCTGGAGTTTTGGAGATTGGGTAGTTTTCATATCATCTTTTAATACTAAAGTTGTGGCGTCCGTATGTTGTGGGGACCCGGCCGGATCCATATTATATGGTCTTTACAGGGGAGGTGTTACAATTTTGGTATCAGAGGGAGGTTGGCGTTCCAGTGAGAAGTTTCGCGGTCGAAAGTATAAGTCGAGTCGCGTATTAGAAGTTATCCACATAGGAGTATCGCAGGACCATGAGTGTCCTTGTGTTCGAGTCTTGCAATTAGAGACTGATTTGCATTTTCTTGCTTGTGTTTAGAGTGCAAGCAACGAGGCTGGGACCTCGAGGACAAGAGAAGAGCTCTCGGCAAGTAGTGCGACTGTGCAAGGTCCGCTAGGGATGTGGGTCACACCGGCCGACTTCTGTCGTATGCTTGCAGAAGCGATGGTGGCGGCCCAAGCTGCAGCGACAGCACAAGTAGCAGCTCCCGTTGCTCAGGTAGCAACTCCGGCTACCCCGGACACGGCAGCGACCGTGCAGGTTGAGGAAGCCAGGCGGGCAGAGCCGCAGGCCGAGAGAGTGGTTGTCGGGCATGGGGACCGGCAAATGAAGTACTTTCTCAGTTTCCACCCTCCAACCTTCAAGGGAATCGGCACACCCACAGATGCAGAGGATTGGTGGGCTAGAATTCAGGAGCTTCTGAGGGCGGCAGAGGTGCCAGATGAGAAAAAGGCAGAGTTCGCAGCCTTTATGTTGGAGGGAGATGCCAAGTTATGGTGGGTGAGCCACAGTGGCTGGCAGTTTCTAGGACGCACACCGTCCACCGAGGAGTTTGGGAATGCCTTCCTGAAGAAGTACATACCCACCTCAACGAGGTTAGCCCTCCAGAGGCAGTTCCTACATCTGGTGCAGCGAGACAAGTCAGTGGATGAGTATGTTCAGGAATTTACTCGCTTGGGTCGTTATGCAGGGACGACCATGGCAGACGATGAAGAGAGGGACAATCTCTTCTACCATGGATTGAGGGAGAACCTAAGACAACCCCTCATATCGATGAAACGTGCGAGTTTCAACGAATTGGTGGAGGCGGCCCGAATTTTGGAGAGTGACATGGAGCGATCCCAGCGTCGCAAGGGTTTCACACCCAAACAGGGGGAGGAGAAGAAGCCTGCCCAGTCACATGGAAAGGCGGAAGGGAGCCGATGGAAGAAGAAGCCTTCCCCATATAAGTCGGGCGAGAAAAGTAATTGGACGTCCGGAGGGTCACGCTCTAAGGGCCCTCAGACGTGCTATAGTTATGGCAAGCCGGGCCACATAGCAAGATTTTGTACCCAAGGGGGCACTGAGCAAGAGCCAAGACAGGAGCAAACTGTGCGCTCCGGCCCCAGTGCCGCAGAGAAAGGGAAGATGGCGGAGTCGAGTGCTTCTCGGTTTCAACCAGTGCAGCCAAGGGCCTACAACCTTGGGCAAAAAGAAGCAATCCGTCAACCCGATATGGTGACAGGTACGAGAGTTCAACCTGCACCTTAGATTCCTGTCTTTCAAGCCTTTATGTTTTTTGCGTGTGTGTAGGCTTTGTAATGGTATCTGGGTACCCCGCCAGGGTACTCTTTGATACGGGAGCGTCGCACTCCTTCCATGTGGAAGGCTTTATCCGGAGGATCGAAGTGGAGTCTTTCTCGACGGACTCTGAGTTGAAAGTGCGCATGCCCAATGGGTCATCTATGACTACCAGGGCTAGAGGACGGATTTGTTGGAGTCTTGAGGGAGTCGACTTCTTTTTGGTAGCGGCGATCTTGCCATTGTCTGAGTTCGATGTGATTTTGGGGATGGATTGGCTAGCGGAGCAGCGTGCCAGTATCGACTGTTTGTCCAAGGTGGTAACCCTGAGGGGCGTGGGGCAAGCGGAAGTCAAGTTTGAAGGCCTTCATGGAGTGGCCTGTTCCCTTGTTTCGGCACTTCAGTTAGTACGAGCTGTTAACCAGGGAGGTGTAGCTCTAGTAGCGTTGTTGGAGGTTAGCCTTTCCAGGCTGTCTCTTGGAGAAGTGCCCGTGGTGGCGGAGTTTGGAGATGTATTTCCCGAAGAGTTATCGGGAGCGCGGGAGATTGATTTCTCCATCGAGTTGGTGCCCGAGGCTAGGCCAGTGTCGCGTCCACCCTTCAGGATGGCACCAAAGGAGTTGGCCGAGCTCAAGGTTCAGTTGTAGGAGCTTTTGGAGCAAGGGTATATCAGGCCCAACTCTTCACTGTGGAGTGCGCCGGTGTTATTTGTAAAGAAGAAGGACGGTAGTATGCGCCTGTGCATAGACTACCGAGAGTTGAACAAATTGACTATCAAGAATAAGTATCCGATTCCTCGGATAGACGATCTCTTCGACCAGTTGGTGGGGTCGGTGGTGTACTACAAGTTGTACCTAAAGTCCGGGTATTATCAGTTACGGATTCTTGATGAAGACATACCCAAGACCGCGTTTGGTACGAGGTATGGTCATTTTGAGTTCTCGGTGATGCCGTTCGGGCTGACGAACGTGTCGTCCGTGTTCATGGACTTGATGAACCGAGTGTTTCACGAATATTTGGACTGGTTCGTAGTCGTCTTTATCGATGACATTTTGGTGTATTCCAAGTCGGAAGCGGAGCACGAGTCGCACTTGCGGACAGTGTTGCAAGTATTGAGAGAGAACCAGCTTTATGCGAAGTTCTCCAAGTGCGAGTTCTGGTTGGAGAAAGTGGCATTTCTAGGCCATGTGATTAGTGGGGATGGGGTGGCGGTGGACCCAACGAAAGTAGAAGCCATCAGAGTGATAAGTAAAGTTTGTTTTAAAGAAGATAGATTTGGTTTTATATAATCTTTTACGTATATAAGTCTATCTCTTTGTTTACTTACTTATATCCTGTGGATTAAGGCAAGAGTACCTATCGCATAGGAGTATAGTATTTTGTAGAAAATATCAAGGTCGTATTTTTCCTGGGATCGGTGTTAATTATTCTACTTTTTAGAACTGACTATTATTTTATCGAAAGAACGGAGTGGAGTTTGTAATTAAAAACTAAAGGTAGAAAAATATATATACGTGATTTTATTAAGATAGGGACTTAGAAGGTAGTCCTCGATTTCAGAATAACTTGAGCGAATATTAATTCAGCTATTAAAGAACAACTTTATTTCATAATTATCTAACTTTACGAGAGGGTCCCTTTGGTAGCATCACTGACTCGAAAGTACGACCGGGAAGGCTTGCGTTTAAACGGGTTAACGTAAACGTAGTGTCTTGTCACCTGTTATATGATCAATTAACAGAAAACCCTAGTTAGAATAACTAGAAAGTAGAGTTGAAATAGTTGAAAATAGTATCCAGCCCAGAGCTCATCTTGACCAAGTGCTAAGGGTTCTTAGCCTCTTCTCAGGATGGGGGAGGTATAAAGTATAGAAAATAATATCTACCTATCTATCTCAATCCAGGATTTAAGCTTTCGCTACACCTTTGTTTTTGGGATAGGGTAGTAAATTTTGCAGCGCTTCCGCACTATCTTAATCCAGGACTTAGGCTTTCGCCTCGCCTTTCATTCAGGATAGTATGAAAGAATAGGGTTTTGAAAATAGATTTGAAAGCAGTTTTACACTATCTTAATTCAGGACATAAGCAGAGCTTCGCCTTTCATTCGGGATAGTATATAAAAAAAAATAAAGTAAAAGAAAGCAGTAAAGTACTCAGAATTGAAATTGAAAGAGTCTATTTTATAAAGTCCGAAAATATTACAACTTTCTAAAAAGCTGAAAATGAAGCTGAAAAATTACAACTTACAGAACTTTAGATTACTTGAAAGCTACTACCAGTTCCTTGTCAGAGAGCTGGGGAGTCCTAACAGTTCTTAAGGAATCTGCTGGAGTTCAATTGAATTTACAAATCCCTGCCGGCCTATTTATAGAAAAAATTTTCAGGTGACACGCCCCCTGACACGGGCGTGTCGGGTAGGGCGTGACAGGGTCACGGGCGTGACTTCCAGGCTGTCGGGACAGGTGGCAAGCGGGCTGGAGATTTGGATAGACATTGGGCCGGTCACGGGCGTGTCTGAATAGGTTACGGGCATGTCATGCATGTAATTCAACAGGCGGCACGGGGCGTGGAGACAGCGCGGCAGCTTGCTGGACTTCTGGATAGAACTTCATTGGGTCACGGGCGTGTCGCCTTTGGCACGGGCATGTTCAGCAGGCGTGACCATCGAATTCCCGATTTTTATCTGTCCAGCAAAACAGCAGAAAAAAAGAAATTAAAAAGAGCTGTCACGCTCTAGGTCACGGGCGTGACCTAGGGGCGTGACCTAAGAAAAAAAATACAAAATTTTCAGAAAAACTTAAAACTTAATTTTAAAACAAAAAAATACAATATAATAAAAATAGTTAGTTTTATATAATAAAAACTAAGGTTTTTATTTATAAATATGTATATTTAATATGAAATAAAATTGTATATTTTTATACTCATCAAATACCCCCATACTTAGATTTTGCTATTCCAGAGCAAATATAGAGTTGAGTATATTTACAAGGTTAATAAATTTTCTATTTACTATCAATTTGATTCGTCAAGATAAAATAGGTATAAACATCCGGTGAAAAAAGATTTGAATATTAGCGTACATATCATTGATATCAGAGTTAGAATTTATAGCCATAAAAGTTTTTGAAAACAAATAGTAAGCATATATTAAAATCAGATATAACAAGGATAGATTGGCTTTATGATTACTATATCTTTATACGAGATATATTGGAAAATGTGCATTCTATTATTTATGCTCTCTCAAAATTTTAAACAAAAATAGAATATCAACTTTGGAAGGGTGGAATTTTACCTATACAATAGGCTTTTGTAGAAGTGATAGATTTTTGTATTCTATCATCTTTTTATCTAAGTTATGCGTTGTTATAACTACTAAGGAATGTAATTCCAAAGTGGCAAAAAATTACAAAGCATACTTGAGTTTTTATTTGAATCCAATGTATATTTAGAGGAGCACATACTCCTTTCCATATAATCTTTTCATATTTATTGGATGCCTATGTGTACGGAATGAAATCTTATTCCCATTGACATAAGATCTTTTCTTTTACTAGGAGCACATACTCCTAGATACTTGCTTGCGTAAGAAAACATGCCAAGTAGAAATAAATAAATATTCAAGAGTTGGATAAAAAATTTTGAGAGCAACTATAATAGTTTGTATTTCTTATATTTCGTTAAGAATGGAGTAAGGATAATTACAGTCTACAATTGTTTGGTGAACATAATATGTTTGCTTCTATTGTATATATATGTATTTCTTTTGATATTGAAAGCAGGCTTGCTAAAATAATAACTCTGATTGTAATGACATTTACAAGATAGGATTTTACAAATTTATTTCGGATATTTATATCTATCTAGTTATGAGAAGGAGTAGTAAATTTGAAAATTGAATAATTTGCATTTTTGATCAACTCAGATTTTTGGAATATATTTACATAGTATGGTTTTGAAAATTTTGAATTGTTTTGGTGAGTACTAAAATAAACAATACTTTTATTGAAAACATAAGAGATATCATAAAAGTGAAAATAACTTGCAGCTAAAAGCACCCCCATACTTATGTTAGGCATATGTATGAAGTGAAAAATATGTACAGAATATACAAAAGCATAAAAGATGGAAATATACAAAGGAATTTATATTTCGAGGTTATGGAGTAGTGTTAGGGTTTCAGGTTCTTTTTGAAAAGTGTCCCCAGTAAAATATAGTTTTAAACGGTGCCCGTTTACCTTGAAAGTTCCTAGTTCAGGGTGAGAAATAAGAACAGTCCCATAAGGCCAGGTTTGTTTAACAGTATAGGGTCCGGTCCATCGGGATTTTAATTTTCCTGAAAATAATTTAAGGCGTGAGTTATATAGTAGGACAAGATCACCTGGTGAAAAAGATTTTGGAAATTTGATTTTCCTATCATGATAAAACTTAGATCGCTCTTTATAAAATTTATTATTTTCATAGGCGTTTGCACGCCATTCCTCAAGTTCATTGAGTTGAAATTTATGTTGTTCGGCGGCTAAGTTTGTATCTAAGTTAAGAAATTTTAGCGCCCAGTATGCGCGATGTTCTAATTCTACAGGTAGGTGACATGCCTTTCCATATACTAGACGATAAGGTGTACAACCGATCGCAGTTTTGAATGCTGTATGGTAGGCCCAAAGTGCATCATCTAATTTGAGGGACCAATCTTTTCGATTGGTATCTACAGTTTTTTCTAATATGCGCTTTAGTTCTCTATTGACTACCTCCACTTGGCCGCTTGTTTGGGGGTGATAAGCGGTAGCGAGTTTATGAGTAACTCCATATTTGGCTAACACTTTAGCCATGTGGGTGTTACAAAAATGAGTACCTCGGTCGCTCACTATTGCCCTAGGCGTGCCAAAATATGAAAATAAGGTTTTCAGAAATTTAACGACGACTCTCGAGTCAACGGTGGGTAAAGCTTGCGCTTCAGCCCATCGTGAAACGTAATCGACCGCTACTAAGATATAACGATTTTTAAAAGAAGGAGGTAAAGGGCCTACAAAATCTATGCCCCACAGATCAAAAATTTCACATTCTAAGTAAAAGTTTTGGGGCATTTCGTCCCGACGGGAAATGTTACCTGACCGTTGGCAGCGGTTGCAAACGCTTACCAATTTTTGAGTGTCCTTGAATAAAGTAGGCCAAAAGAATCCTGCTTCAAGGGCTTTACGTGCAGTCTGGTTGGATTGATAATGACCGCCGGTTGGTCCTTCGTGGCAGTGCCGTAGTATTTTTAGTCCTTCCTCGTTCGAAATACATCTTCGAATTACTTGGTCGGCACAGACTCGGAATAAATACGGGTCTTCCCAAAAGTAGTTTTTCAAGTCTTTCTTCTTTTCTTGAAATGAAAAAGCTTTTGGAAGGACTTGGGCTACTAAATAGTTAGCCAAGTCTGCGAACCAAGGAGTAGAAGAGTTGGTTACCTTTTCGAGTGCGAGGAGACTTTCTTCAGGGAATTTATCTTCGATGTCGGCTTCCACGAGTGTATCTGTTGCAGCATTCTCTAGTCGCGAAAGATGATCGGCTGCCAAATTCTCTGCGCCTTTCTTATCTCGGATCTCTAAATCAAATTCTTGTAATAAGAGAATCCAATGTAATAAATGGGGTTTGGCATCTGCCTTTGTTAGTAAATATTTTAAAGCAGAATGATCCGTAAAAACTATAACTTTCGATAGTGTAATATAAGATCTAAACTTATCAAATGCAAATACAATCGCCAGTAGTTCCTTTTCCGTGGTCGTGTAATTGGTTTGTGTAGATGTGAGAGTTTTACTTGCATAATAGATAGGATGAAAATATTTGTCTACTCGTTGTCCTAAGACAGCTCCTACCGCATAATCACTCGCATCACACATGATCTCAAAAGGGAAGGACCAGTCTGGGGCAACTAGAATAGGAGAGTTTATTAGTTTGTCCTTAATAATATTGAATGCTACTAAGCATTCACTATCGAATATAAATGGGGCTTCTTTTTCTAATAAATGAGTTAACGGTTTTGTTATTTTAGAGAAATTTTGAATGAACCGTCTATAGAAACCTGCATGGCCTAAGAAACTTCGAATAGATTTTACATTTGTTGGAGGAGGAAGTTTTTCAATTATTTCTATTTTGGCCTTATCTACCTCGATTCCCTGGGAAGAAATTTGATAAGTAAAGTTTGTTTTAAAGAAGATAGATTTGGTTTTATATAATCTTTTACGTATATAAGTCTATCTCTTTGTTTACTTACTTATATCCTGTGGATTAAGGCAAGAGTACCTATCGCATAGGAGTATAGTATTTTGCAGAAAATATCAAGGTCGTATTTTTCCTGGGATCGGTGTTAATTATTCTACTTTTTAGAACTGACTATTATTTTATCGAAAGAACGGAGTTGGGTTTATGTTTAAAAATTAAAGATAGAAAAATATATATACGTGATTTTCTTAAGATAGGGACTTAGAATTTAGTCCTTGATTTCAGAATCAATTTGAGTGGATATTAATTCGCCTATTAAAGAACAACTTTATTTCTTAATTATCTAACTTAACGAGAGGGTTCCTTTGGTAGCATCACTGACTCGAAAGTACGACCGGGAAGGCTTGCGTTTAAATGGGTTAACGTAAACGTAGTGTCTCGTCACCTGGTATATGATCAATTAAGAAAACCCTAGTTAGGATAACTAGAAAGTAGAGTTGAAATAGTTGAAAATAGTATCCAGCCCAGAGCTCATCTTGACCAAGTGCTAAGGGTTCTTAGCCTCTTCTCAGGATGGGGGCGGTATAAAGTACAGAAAATAATATCTACCTATCTATCTCAATCCAGGATTTAAGCTTTCGCTTCACCTTTGTTGTTGAGATAGGGTAGTAAAATTTTGCAGCGCTTCCGCACTATCTTAATCCAGGACTTAGGCTTTCGCCTCGCCTTTCATTCGGGATAGTATGAAAGAATAGGGTTTCGAAAATAGATTTGAAAGCAGTTTTACACTATCTTAATCCAGGACATAAGCAGAGCTTCGCCTTTCATTCGGGATAGTATAAAGAAAATAAAGTAAAAGAAAGCAGTAAAGTACTCAGAATTGAAATTGAAAGAGCCTATTTTATAAAGTCCGAAAATATTACAACTTTCTAAAAATCTGAAAATAAAGCTGAAAAAATTACAACTTACAGAACTTTAGAATACTTGAAAGCTACTACCAGTTCCTTGTCAGAGAGCTGGGGAGTCCTAACAGTTCTTAAGGAATCTGCTGGAGTTCAATTGAATTTACAAATCCCTGCCGGCCTATTTATAGAAAAAAATTTCAGGTGACACGCCCCCTGACACGGGCGTGTCGGGTAGGGTGTGACAGAGTCACGGGCGTGACATACAGGCTGTCGGGACAGGTGGCAAGCCAGCTGGAGGTTTGGATAGACTTGAACTGGTCACGGGCGTGTCGAAATAGGTCACGGGCGTGTCATGCATGTACTTCAACAGGCGGCACGGGGCGTGGCGACAGCGCGGCAGCTTGCTGGACTTCTGGATAGAACTTGGTTAGGTCACGGGCGTGTCGCTTTGGCACGGGCGTGTTCAGCAGGCGTGACCAACGATTTCCTGAGTTTGAGCTGTCCAGCAAAATAGCAGAAAACGGAATTAAAAAGAGCTGTCACGCCCTAGGTCACGGGCGTGACCTAGGGGCGTGACCTAAGAAAAATTACAAAATTTCAGAAAAAACTTAAAATTTAATTTTAAAACAAAAAATACAATATAATAAAAATAGTTAGTTTTATATAATAAAAACTAAGGTTTTTATTTATAAATATGTATATTTAATATGAAATAAAATTGTATATTTTTATACTCATCAAATACCCCCATACTTAGATTTTGCTATTCCAGAGCAATAATAGAGTTGAGTATTTTTACAAGGTTAATAAATTTTCTATTTACTATCAATTTAATTCGTCAAGATAAAATAGGTATAAACATCCGGTGAATAAAGATTTTGAATGTTATCGTACATATCATTGATACCAAAGTTAGAATTTATAGCCATAAAAGTTTTTGAAAACAAATAGTAAGCATATATTAAAATCAGATATAACAAGGATAGATTGGATTTATGATTACTATGTCTTTATACGAGATATATTGGAAATATGCATTCTATTATTTATGCTCTCTTAAAATTTTAAACAAAAATAGAATATCAACTTTGGAAGGGTGGAATTTTACCTATACAATAGGTTTTTGTAGAAGTGATAGATTTTTGTATTCTATCATCTTTTTATCTAAGTTATGCGTTGTTATAACTACTAAGGAATGTAATTCCAAAGTGGCAAAAAATTACAAAGCATACTTGAGTTTTTAATTGAATCCAATGTATATTTAGAGGAGCACATACTCCTTTCCATATAATCTTTTCATATTTATTGGATGCCTATGTGTACGGAATGAAATCTTATTCCCATTGACATAAGATCTTTTCTTTTACTAGGAGCACATACTCCTAGATACTTGCTTGCGTAAGAAAACATGCCAAGTAAAAATTAAATAAATATTCAAGAGTTGGATAAAAAATTTTGAGAGCAACTATAATAGTTTGTATTTCTTATATTTCGTTAAGAATGGAGTAAGGATAATTACAGTCTATAATTGTTTGGTGAACATAATATGTTTGCTTCTATTGTATATATATGTATTTCTTTTGATATTGAAAGCAGGCTTGCTAAAATAATAACTCTGATTGTAATGAAATTTACAAGATAAGATTTTACAAATTTATTCCGGATATTTATATCTATCTAGTTATGAGAAGGAGTAGTAAAATTGAAAATTGAATAATTTGCATTTTCGATCAACTCAGATTTTTGGAATATATTTACATAGTATGGTTTTGAAAATTTTGAATTGTTTTGGTGAGTACTAAAATAAACAATACTTTTATTGAAAACATATAAGAAATATCATAAAAGTGAAAATAACTTGCAGCTAAACAGCACCCCCATACTTATGTTAGGCATATGTATGAAGTGAAAAATATGTACAGAATATACAAAAGCATAAAAGATGGAAATATACAAAGGAATTTATATTTCGAGGTTATGGAGTAGTGTTAGGGTTTCAGGTTCTTTTTGAAAAGGGTCCCCAGTAAAATATAATTTTAAACGGTGCCCGTTTACTTTGAAAGTTCCTAGTTCAGGGTGAGAAATAAGAACGGTCCCATATGGCCAGGTTTGTTTAACAGTATAGGGTCCGGTCCATCGGGATTTTAATTTTCCTGGAAATAATTTAAGGCGTGAGTTATATAGTAGGACAAGATCACCTGGTGAAAAAGATTTTGGAAATTTAATTTTCCTATCATGATAAAACTTAGATCGCTCTTTATAAAATTTATTATTTTCATAGGCGTTTGCACGCCATTCCTCAAGTTCATTGAGTTGAAATTTACGTTGTTCGGCAGCTAAGTTTGTATCTAAGTTAAGAAATTTTAGCGCCCAGTATGCGCGATGTTCTAATTCTACAGGTAGGTGACATGCTTTTCCATATACTAAACGATAAGGTGTACAACCGATCGCAGTTTTGAATGCTGTACGGTAGGCCCAAAGTGCATCATCTAATTTGAGGGACCAATCTTTTCGATTGGTATCTACAGTTTTTTCTAATATGCGCTTTAGTTCTCTATTGACTACCTCCACTTGGCCGCTTGTTTGGGGGTGATAAGCGGTAGCGAGTTTATGAGTAACTCCATATTTGGCTAACACTTTAGCCATCTGGGTGTTACAAAAGTGAGTACCTCGGTCGCTAACTATTGCCCTAGGCGTGCCAAAACGCGAAAATAAGGTTTTCAGAAATTTAACGACGACTCTCGAGTCAGCGGTGGGTAAAGCTTGCGCTTCAGCCCATCGTGAAACGTAATCGACCGCTACTAAGATATAACGATTTTTAAAAGAAGGAGGTAAAGGGCCTACAAAATCTATGCCCCACAGATCAAAAATTTCACATTCTAAGTAAAAGTTTTGGGGCATTTCGTCCCGACGGGAAATGTTACCTGACCGTTGGCAGCGGTTGCAAATGCTTACCAATTTTTGAGCGTCCTTGAATAAAGTAGGCCAAAAGAAACCTGCTTCAAGGGCTTTACGTGCAGTCCGGTTGGATTGATAATGTCCGCCGGTTGGTCCTTCGTGGCAGTGCCGTAGTATTTTTAGTCCTTCCTCATTCGAAATACATCTTCGAATTACTTGGTCGGCACAGACTCGGAATAAATACGGGTCTTCCCAAAAGTAATTTTTCAAGTCAGAAAAGAATTTCTTCTTTTCTTGAAATGAAAAAGCTTTTGGAAGGACTCGGGCTACTAAATAGTTAGCCAAGTCAGCGAACCAAGGAGTAGAAGAGTTTGTTACCTTTTCGAGGGCGAGGAGACTTTCTTCAGGGAATTTATCTTCGATGTCGGCTTCCACGAGTGTATCTGTTGCAGCATTCTCTAGTCGAGAAAGATGATCGGCTGCTAAATTTTCTGCGCCTTTCTTATCTCGGATCTCTAAATCAAATTCTTGTAATAAGAGAATCCAACGTAATAAACGGGGTTTGGCATCTGCTTTTGTTAGTAAATATTTTAAAGCAGAATGATCCGTAAAAACTATAACTTTCGATAGTGTAATATAAGATCTAAACTTATCAAATGCAAATACAATCGCCAGTAGTTCCTTTTCCGTGGTCGTGTAATTGGTTTGTGTAGATGTGAGAGTTTTACTTGCATAATAGATAGGATGAAAATATTTGTCTACTCGTTGTCCTAAGACAGCTCCTACCGCATAATCACTCGCATCACACATGATCTCAAAAGGAAAGGACCAGTCTGGGGCAACTAAAATAGGAGAGTTGATAAGTTTATCTTTAATAATATTGAATGCTACTAAGCATTCACTATCGAATATAAATGGGGCTTCTTTTTCTAATAAATGAGTTAACGGTTTTGTTATTTTAGAGAAATTTTGAATGAACCGTCTATAGAAACCTGCATGGCCTAAGAAACTTCTAATAGATTTTACATTTGTTGGAGGAGGAAGTTTTTCAATTACTTCTATTTTGGCCTTATCTACCTCGATTCCCTGGGAAGAAATTTTATGACCGAGAACTAAACCTTCGCGGACCATAAAATGGCATTTCTCCCAGTTCAACACTAAATTTGTGTCTTCACAGCGTTGAAGAACACGAGCGAGGTAATCTAAACACGTATGGAATGAGTCTCCAAATACGGAGAATTCATCCATAAATACTTCCATAACGTCCTCTACTAACTTGCCAAAAATAGCTAGCATACATCTTTGAAATGTAGCTGGCGCATTACAAAGTCCAAATGGCATTCGCCTATAGGCGAAAGTACCAAAGGGGCAAGTGAACGTAGTTTTCTCTTGATCTTCAGGGGCTATAGGAATTTGTAAATACCCTGAATAACCATCGAGAAAACAATAATATGAGTGACCCGAGAGTCGCTCTAATATTTGATCTATAAACGGTAGTGGAAAGTGATCTTTACGGGTGGCATCATTTAATTTTCGATAATCGATGCACATCCTCCAACCCGTAACAGTACGTGTTGGAATTAGTTCATTATTAGCGTTTGGCACTACCGTTATACCGCCCTTCTTAGGGACGACTTGTACGGGACTAACCCATGTGCTATCTGAGATTGGATAGATAATTCCTGCGTCTAATAATTTCATTACTTCAGCTTTTACGACATCCTTCATATTAGGATTTAAACGTCGTTGGGGCTGGATAGATTTACGAGGGTTATCTTCCAAAAATATTTTATGCGTACAAAAAGATGGGTTGAGTCCTTGGATATCAGAAATTTGCCATGCTAATGCACGGCGATGTTGTTTTAACACTTCTATTAATTCAGACGTTTTCTTATCATTTAATTCGGCAGAAATGATAACAGGGAGTTTAGATTCGGCTTCAAGGAAAACGTATTTTAAATGTGCAGGAAGTGTTTTCAGCTCGAGGGTTGGTGGTTTTTCATATGAAGTTGGAGTTTTTAAAGTTGTAGAAGTTAAAGATATAAAAGGTTCTAAAGGGTCATCGGTAGGCATTTCATTTGAAATGGGTAAGTCTGCCAAGTCCGATTCTTCTACAGTTATTGAAAATAAATCAGAATAGGGAAAACCATTTTCCTCAAAAGAGGCTTCCGCAAGGTAGCAGGAATCGTCATTTATTAAAGAGTTTTTCATAGAGGGATCTATATCGATAGTAACTTCGTCATCTCCTACTCGTAAGAGAAGTCTACCGTTACTTACATCTATTATCGCGCGAGAGGTTGCGAGAAAAGGACGACCGAGAATTATGGGAACATCGGCGTCTTCCTCTATGTCAAGAATAACAAAGTCTACCGGGAAGATAAACTTGTCTATTTTGACCAGAACATCCTCTACTATCCCTACTGGATATTTAATAGAACGATCTGCTAATTGGATGCTCATTTTAGTTGGGCTGGGGTTACCTAATCCTAGTTTTTGAAAGAGCGAGTAGGGCATTAAATTTATGCTAGCACCTAAATCTGCTAACGCATCTTTTATTAATAGATTACCGAAAAGACACGGGATAGAAAATCGTCCCGGATCGTTTAATTTTGGGGGTAATTTATGTAATAAAACGGCTGAACATTCGTCGTTAAGAAAAACTCTCGAAATATCTTCGAGTTTCTTTTTATTTGAAAATAACGCTTTTAAATATTTTGCGTATTTAGGCATTTGTGCAATTGCCTCGCAGAAAGGTATATTGATTTGAATTTGTTTTAGCATTTTTAGAAAATTTTTATATTGTTCATCTTCTCGCTCATCTTTTAATTTAGATGGATAAGGTAAAACAACATGTGTGGAAGAAATTCGCGGGGGTTGAGGAGGCAGAGTCGTAACGGGAAGTGGTGTAGGAAGGCTAACCTTAGCTTCTTTTTCTACCCTAACGGGTGGTGGTAGCTCCCTGCCACTTCGTAGTTTGACGGCTTGTCAACTTGATGGGTTACTGGAATGGCCAGTATCCCGCGGATTTGGTTCCGTATTTCCTGGCAAATTACCAGGTTGGCGTTCCGATAGCATTTTTGATATTTGTCCAATTTGTGTTTCTAAATTTTTAATTGATCCGGTCAGGTTCCGGATATTGGACTCATTGATACTGACATATTTCGTGAATATGTCTTCTATCGGGGTTGGCCTAAATTGGTTCGGTTGTGGTGGTGGTGTTTGTGGTTGTGGGGGTTGCGGTGCAAATCCACTTGGATTTGCAGTTGGAGGGCGTTGAGCATTATTGGGGTTGCTCCATGAAAAATTAGGATGGTTCCTATATCCTGGATTATAAGAATTATTATTCGAGTTAATATTAGGATTATAGGAAGGTCTATAAGAGTTCCCCATATAATCGATTTCTTCAATTACATTATTATTATGATTCCAAGTAGTTGAGGTGGAGGAAGCAGTTATTCCTGCCAATTGTTTTGTTAGATTTTCTACTTGGAGTGCTAAAGTAGAAGAAGTGTCGAGCTCATATATCCCAGCTTGTTTAGGGTGTGACTTTGGCACGTTCCACTGGTACGCGTTCATGGCCATTTCCTCAAAGAGGGTTTGAGCGGCCTCGGGGGTTTTGTTATTGAGCGTGCCCCCAGCGGCAGCATCAATGGCTTGTCTGGTTTGAATATTCAAACCATTATAAAATATTTGTACCTGGAGCCAAGTTGGCAGTGCGTGATGTGGACACCGACGTAAATATTCCTTAAAACGTTCCCAAGTCTCATAAAGAGACTCAGACTCGCCTTGCACAAAGGAAGAAATATCCGCACGCAGACGTGCGGTTTTTGCAGGTGGAAAATACTTTGTAAGGAATTTTTCGGTCATTTCAGCCCAAGTGGTGATAGATCCTCTGGGGAGAGAACCTAGCCACTGTTTGGCTTTCGTTCGTAATGAAAAAGGAAATAAGCGAAGACGGATGGCATCATCAGTGACGCCATTTATCTTAAATGTGTCGCATATTTCTAAGAAATTTGACAAGTGCGTGTTTGGATCTTCATCGGGCAATCCATCGAATTGAACGGAATTTTGAATCATTTGGATTATACTCGATTTAATCTCAAAATTATTATTAGCAATTGGTGGACGAACGATACTAGACCCGGTGTCATCTAAATTAGGTCGTGCATAATAAGACATGGTCCTTTGGGGGACCACCTCTGGCATTTGTTGTTGCTCTGCTGCCATTTCTTGAACGTGTGTGGTGCCTACGGACTCTTCCAGATTTAATACGAGCTCTTGATTCAGAGATCGGAGGCGCCTGCGAAAGGTGCGTTCGATTTCAGGATCAAGTCCAAGAGTTAAATCAGATGGAGTTCCACGGGTCATACACTAAAAAAAGACTTTTGTATAAAATAAAAAAAAACTAAGTAAAAAAAAAACTAAGTAAAAAAAAACACAAATACAAACACACAAAAAGGCTTAAAAACGGAAAATAACTAAAAATAGGTTATTTTTATTTTATATAAAAGAAGTTTTTTATACAAGAAGTTTTATAATAAAAGCAGGTTTTTTATTATAAACTACTTTTTATTTAATTTTTCAAGTTTTATATAAAATACGTTAAATAGTAGGTTAGGTTTTTCTGTTAGAATTCGTTAGTGGTTAATAAACTTGTTAATAAAAAATTAGGTTTTATAAAAACAAAGTTTTAAATTCAGGGAATTTTATGTTTGTTTTATTTTTATAAAAACTAAGGTTTTTAAATAACAAGAAAAAGAAAATATAAAATTAATAGTGTTCTTTTATTTTCAAATATTAACACAAATAAACAAATCCCCGGCAACGGCGCCAAAAAGCTTGATAAGTAAAGTTTGTTTTAAAGAAGATAGATTTGGTTTTATATAATCTTTTACGTATATAAGTCTATCTATTTGTTTACTTACTTATATCCTGTGGATTAAGGCAAGAGTACCTATCGCATAGGAGTATAGTATTTTGCAGAAAATATCAAGGTCGTATTTTTCCTGGGATCGGTGTTAATTATTCTACTTTTTAGAACTGACTATTATTTTATCGAAAGAACGGAGTTGGGTTTATGTTTAAAAACTAAAGATAGAAAAATATATATACGTGATTTTCTTAAGATAGGGACTTAGAATATAGTCCTTGATTTCAGAATCAATTTGAGTGGATATTAATTCGCCTATTAAAGAACAACTTTATTTCTTAATTATCTAACTTAACGAGAGGGTTCCTTTGGTAGCATCACTGACTCGAAAGTACGACCGGGAAGGCTTGCGTTTAAACGGGTTAACGTAAACGTAGTGTCTCGTCACCTGGTATATGATCAATTAAGAAAACCCTAGTTAGGATAACTAGAAAGTAGAGTTGAAATAGTTGAAAATAGTATCCAGCCCAGAGCTCATCTTGACCAAGTGCTAAGGGTTCTTAGCCTCTTCTCAGGATGGGGGCGGTATAAAGTACAGAAAATAATATCTACCTATCTATCTCAATCCAGGATTTAAGCTTTCGCTTCACCTTTGTTGTTGAGATAGGGTAGTAAAATTTTGCAGCGCTTCCGCACTATCTTAATCCAGGACATAGGCTTTCGCCTCGCCTTTCATTCGGGATAGTATGAAAGAATAGGGTTTCGAAAATAGATTTGAAAGCAGTTTTACACTATCTTAATCCAGGACATAAGCAGAGCTTCGCCTTTCATTCGGGATAGTATAAAGAAAATAAAGTAAAAGAAAGCAGTAAAGTACTCAGAATTGAAATTGAAAGAGCCTATTTTATAAAGTCCGAAAATATTACAACTTTCTAAAAAGCTGAAAATAAAGCTGAAAAAATTACAACTTACAGAACTTTAGAATACTTGAAAGCTACTACCAGTTCCTTGTCAGAGAGCTGGGGAGTCCTAACAGTTCTTAAGGAATCTGCTGGAGTTCAATTGAATTTACAAATCCCTGCCGGCCTATTTATAGAAAAAAATTTTAGGTGACACGCCCCCTGACACGGGCGTGTCGGGTAGGGTGTGACAGAGTCACGGGCGTGACATACAGGCTGTCGGGACAGGTGGCAAGCCAGCTGGAGGTTTGGATAGACTTGAACTGGTCACGGGCGTGTCGAAATAGGTCACGGGCGTGTCATGCATGTACTTCAACAGGCGGCACGGGGCGTGGCGACAGCGCGGCAGCTTGCTGGACTTCTGGATAGAACTTGGTTAGGTCACGGGCGTGTCGCTTTGGCACGGGCGTGTTCAGCAGGCGTGACCAACGATTTCCTGAGTTTGAGCTGTCCAGCAAAATAGCAGAAAACGGAATTAAAAAGAGCTGTCATGCCCTAGGTCACGGGCGTGACCTAGGGGCGTGACCTAAGAAAAATTACAAAATTTCAGAAAAAACTTAAAATTTAATTTTAAAACAAAAAATACAATATAATAAAAATAGTTAGTTTTATATAATAAAAACTAAGGTTTTTATTTATAAATATGTATATTTAATATGAAATAAAATTGTATATTTTTATACTCATCAAAATTTTACCCCCATACTTAGATTTTGCTATCCAGAGCAAATATAGAGTTGAGTATATTTACAAGGTTAATAAATTTTCTATTTACTATCAATTTGATTCGTCAAGATAAAATAGGTATAAACATCCGGTGAATAAAGATTTGAATATTAGCGTACATATCATTGATATCAGAGTTAGAATTTATAGCCATAAAAGTTTTTGAAAACAAATAGTAAGCATATATTAAAATCAGATATAACAAGGATAGATTGGCTTTATGAATACTATATCTTTATACGAGATATATTGGAAAATGTGCATTCTATTATTTATGCTCTCTCAAAATTTTAAACAAAAATTAGAATATCAACTTTGGAAGGTGGAATTTTACCTATACAATAGGCTTTTGTAGAAGTGATAGATTTTTGTATTCTATCATCTTTTTATCTAAGTTATGCGTTGTTATAACTACTAAGGAATGTAATTCCAAAGTGGCAAAAAAATTACAAAGCATACTTGAGTTTTATTTGAATCAATGTATATTTAGAGGAGCACATACTCCTTTCCATATAATCTTTTCATATTTATTGGATGCCTATGTGTACGGAATGAAATCTTATTCCCATTGACATAAGATCTTTTCTTTTACTAGGAGCACATACTCCTAGATACTTGCTTGCGTAAGAAACATGCCAAGTAGAAATAAATAAATATTCAAGAGTTGGATAAAAAATTTTGAGAGCAACTATAATAGTTTGTATTTCTTATATTTCGTTAAGAATGGAGTAAGGATAATTACAGTCTACAATTGTTTGGTGAACATAATATGTTTGCTTCTATTGTATATATATGTATTTCTTTTGATATTGAAAGCAGGCTTGCTAAAATAATAACTCTGATTGTAATGACATCTACAAGATAGGATTTTACAAATTTATTTCGGATATTTATATCTATCTAGTTATGAGAAGGAGTAGTAAATTTGAAAATTGAATAATTTGCATTTTTGATCAATCTCAGATTTTTGGAATATATTTACATAGTATGGTTTTGAAAATTTTGAATTGTTTTGGTGAGTACTAAAATAAACAATACTTTTATTGAAAACATAAGAGATATCATAAAAGTGAAAATAACTTGCAGCTAAAAGCACCCCCATACTTATGTTAGGCATATGTATGAAGTGAAAAATATGTACAGAATATACAAAAGCATAAAAGATGGAAATATACAAAGGAATTTATATTTCGAGGTTATGGAGTAGTGTTAGGGTTTCAGGTTCTTTTTGAAAAGTGTCCCCAGTAAAATATAGTTTTAAACGGTGCCCGTTTACCTTGAAAGTTCCTAGTTCAGGGTGAGAAATAAGAACAGTCCCATATGGCCAGGTTTGTTTAACAGTATAGGGTCCGGTCCATCGGGATTTTAATTTTCCTGAAAATAATTTAAGGCGTGAGTTATATAGTAGGACAAGATCACCTGGTGAAAAAGATTTTGGAAATTTGATTTTCCTATCATGATAAAACTTAGATCGCTCTTTATAAAATTTATTATATTCATAGGCGTTTGCACGCCATTCCTCAAGTTCATTGAGTTGAAATTTACGTTGTTCGGCGGGCTAAGTTTGTATCTAAGTTAAGAAATTTTAGCGCCCAGTATGCGCGCGATGTTCTAATTCTACAGGTAGGTGACATGCCTTTCCATATACTAGACGATAAGGTGTACAACACGATCGCAGTTTTGAATGCTGTACGGTAGGCCCAAAGTGCATCATCTAATTTGAGGGACCAATCTTTTCGATTGGTATCTACAGTTTTTTTCTAATATGCGCTTTAGTTCTCTATTGACTACCTCCACTTGGCCGCTTGTTTTTGGGGGTGATAAGCGGTAGCGAGTTTATGAGTAACTCCATATTTGGCTAACACTTTAGCCATGTGGGTGTTACAAAAATGAGTTTACCACTCGGTCGCTCACTATTGCCCTAGGCGTGCCAAAATGTGAAAATAAGGTTTTCAGAAATTTAACGACGACTCTCGAGTCAACGGTGGGTAAAGCTTGCGCTTCAGCCCATTGTGAAACGTAATCGACCGCTACTAAGATATAACGATTTTTAAAAGAAGGAGGTAAAGGGCCTACAAAATCTATGCCCCACAGATCAAAAATTTCACATTCTAAGTAAAAGTTTTGTGGCATTTCGTCCCGACGGGAAATGTTACCTGACCGTTGGCAGCGGTTGCAAACGCTTACCAATTTTTGAGTGTCCTTGAATAAAGTAGGCCAAAGAATCCTGCTTCAAGGGCTTTACGTGCATGTCCGGTTGGATTGATAATGACCGCCGGTTGGTCCTTCGTGGCAGTGCCGTAGTATTTTTAGTCCTTCCTCGTTCGAAATACATCTTCGAATTACTTGGTCGGCACAGACTCGGAATAAATACGGGTCTTCCCAAAAGTAGTTTTTCAAGTCAGAAAAGAATTTCTTCTTTTCTTGAAATGAAAAAGCTTTTGGAAGGACTCGGGCTACTAAATAGTTAGCCAAGTCTGCGAACCAAGGAGTAGAAGAGTTGGTTACCTTTTCGAGTGCGAGGAGACTTTCTTCAGGGAATTTATCTTCGATGTCGGCTTCACGAGTGTATCTGTTGCAGCATTCTCTAGTCACGAAAGATGATCGGCTGCCAAATTCTCTGCGCCTTTCTTATCTCGGATCTCTAAATCAAATTCTTGTAATAAGAGAATCCAACGTAATAAACGGGGTTTGGCATCTGCCTTTGTTAGTAAAATATTTTAAAGCAGAATGATCCGTTAAAAAACTATAACTTTCGATAGTGTAATATAAGATCTAAACTTATCAAATGCAAATACAATCGCCAGTAGTTCCTTTTCCGTGGTCGTGTAATTGGTTTGTGTAGATGTGAGAGTTTTACTTGCATAATAGATATGATGAAAATATTTGTCTACTCGTTGTCCTAAGACAGCTCCTACCGCATAATCACTCGCATCACACATGATCTCAAAAGGGAAGGACCAGTCTGGGGCTACTAGAATAGGAGAGTTGATTAGTTTGTCCTTAATAATATTGAATGCTACTAAGCATTCACTATCGAATATAAATGGGGCTTCTTTTTCTAATAAATGAGTTAACGGTTTTGTTATTTTAGAGAAATTTTGAATGAACCGTCTATAGAAACCTGCATGGCCTAAGAAACTTCGAATAGATTTTACATTTGTTGGAGGAGGAAGTTTTTCAATTATTTCTATTTTGGCCTTATCTACCTCGATTCCCTGGGAAGAAATTTTATGACCGAGAACTAAACCTTCGCGGACCATAAAATGGCATTTCTCCCAGTTCAACACAAAATTCGTGTCTTCACAGCGTTGAAGAACACGAGCGAGGTTGTCTAAACACGCATGGAATGAGTCTCCAAATACGGAGAAATCATCCATAAATACTTCCATAACGTCCTCTACTAACTTGCCAAAAATAGCTAGCATACATCTTTGAAATGTAGCTGGCGCATTACAAAGTCCAAACGGCATTCGCCTATAGGCGAAAGTACCAAAGGGGCAAGTGAACGTAGTTTTCTCTTGATCTTCAGGGGCTATAGGAATTTGTAAATACCCTGAATAACCATCGAGAAAACAATAATATGAGTGACCCGAGAGTCGCTCTAATATTTGATCTATAAACGGTAGTGGAAAGTGATCTTTACGGGTGGCATCATTTAATTTTCGATAGTCGAATGCACATCCTCCAACCTGTAACAGTACGTGTTGGAATTAGTTCATTATTAGCGTTTGGCACTACCGTTATACCGCCCTTCTTAGGGACGACTTGTACGGGACTAACCCATGTGCTATCTGAGATTGGATAGATAATTCCTGCGTCTAATAATTTCATTACTTCAGCTTTTACGACATCCTTCATATTAGGATTTAAACGTCGTTGGGGCTGGATAGATTTACGAGGGTTATCTTCCAAAAATATTTTATGCGTACAAAAAGATGGGTTGAGTCCTTGGATATCAGAAATTTGCCATGCTAATGCACGGCGATGTTGTTTTAACACTTCTATTAATTCAGACGTTTTCTTATCATTTAATTCGGCAGAAATGATAACAGGGAGTTTAGATTCAGCTTCAAGGAAAACGTATTTTAAATGTGCAGGAAGTGTTTTCAGCTCGAGGGTTGGTGGTTTTTCATATGAAGTTGGAGTTTTTAAAGTTGTAGAAGTTAAAGATATAAAAGGTTCTAAAGGGTCATCGGTAGGCATTTCATTTGAAATGGGTAAGTCTGCCAAGTCCGATTCTTCTACAGTTATTGAAAATAAATCAGAATAGGGAAAACCATTTCCCTCAAAAGAGGCTTCCGCAAGGTAGCAGGAATCGTCATTTATTAAAGAGTTTTTCATAGAGGGATCTATATCGATAGTAACTTCGTCATCTCCTACTCGTAAGAGAAGTCTACCGTTACTTACATCTATTATTGCGCGAGAGGTTGCGAGAAAAGGACGACCGAGAATTATGGGAACATCGGCGTCTTCCTCTATTTCAAGTATAACAAAGTCTACCGGGAAGATAAACTTGTCTATTTTGACCAGAACATCCTCTACTATCCCTAATGGATATTTAATAGAACGATCTGCTAACTGGATGCTCATTTTAGTTGGGCTGGGGTTACCTAATCCTAGTTTTTGAAAGAGCGAGTAGGGCATTAAATTTATGCTAGCACCTAAATCTGCTAACGCATCTTTTATTAATAGATTACCGAAAAGACACGGGATGGAAAATCGTCCCGGATCGTTTAATTTTGGGGGTAATTTATGTAATAAAATGGCTGAACATTCGGCGTTAAGAAAAACTCTCGAAATATCTTCGAGTTTCTTTTTATTTGAAAATAACGCTTTTAAATATTTTGCGTATTTAGGCATTTGTACAATTGCCTCGCAGAAAGGTATATTGATTTGAATTTGTTTTAGCATTTTTAGAAAATTTTTATATTATTCATCTTCTCGCTCATCTTTTAATTTAGATGGATAAGGTATAACAACATGTGGGGAAGAAATTCGCGGGGGTTGAGGAGGCAGAGTCGTAACGGGAAGTGGTGTAGGAAGGCTAACCTTAGCTTCTTTTTCTACCCTAACGGGTGGTGGTAGCTCCCTGCCACTTCGTAGTTGGACGGCTTGTCAACTTGGGTTACTGGAATGGCCAGTATCCCGCGGATTTTGTTCCATATTTCCTGGCAAATTACCAGGTTGGCGTTCCGATAGCATTTTTGAAATTTGTCCAATTTGTGTTTCTAAGTTTTTAATTGATCCGGTCAGGTTCCGGATATTGGACTCATTAATACTGACATATTTCGTGAATATGTCTTCTATCGGGGTTGGCCTAAATTGGTTCGGTGGTGGTGGTGTTGTTTGTGGTTGTGGGGGTTGCGGTGCAAATCCAATTGGATTTGCAGTCGGTGGGCGTTGAGCATTATTGGGGTTGCTCCACGAAAAATTAGGATGGTTCCTATATCCTGGATTATAAGAATTATTATTTAAGTTTATATTAGGATTATAGGAAGGTCTATAAGAGTTCCCCATATAATCGATTTCTTCAATTATATTATTATTCGGATTCCAAGTAGTGGCGGAGGAAGCAGATATTCCAGCCAATTGTTTAGTTAGATTTTCTACTTGGAGTGCTAAAGTAGAAGAAGTTTCGAGCTCATATATCCCAGCTTGTTTAGGGTGTGACCTTGGCACGTTCCACTGGTACGCGTTCATGGCCATTTCCTCAAAGAGGGTTTGAGCGGCCTCGGGGGTTTTGTTATTGAGCGTACCCCCAGCGGCAGCATCAATGGCTTGTCTGGTTTGAATATTCAAACCATTATAAAATATTTGTACCTGGAGCCAAGTTGGCAGTGCATGATGTGGACACCGACGTAAATATTCCTTAAAACGTTCCCAAGTCTCATAAAGAGACTCGGACTCGCCTTGCACAAAGGAAGAAATATCCGCACGCAGACGTGCGGTTTTTGCAGGTGGAAAATACTTTGTTAGGAATTTTTCGGTCATTTCAGCCCAAGTGGTGATAGATCCTCTGGGGAGAGAACCTAGCCACTGTTTGGCTTTCGTTCGTAAAGAAAAAGGAAATAAGCGAAGACGGATGGCATCATCAGTGACGCTATTTATCTTAAATGTGTCGCAAATTTCTAAGAAATTGCATAAGTGCGTGTTTGGATCTTCGTCGGGCAATCCATCGAATTGAACGGAATTTTGAATCATTTGGATTATACTCGATTTAATCTCGAAGTTATTATTAGCAATTGGTGGACGAACGATACTAGACCCGGTGTCATCTAAATTAGGTCGTGCATAATAAGACATGGTCCTTTGGGGGACCACCTCTGGCATTTGTTGTTGCTCTGCTGCCATTTATTGAACGTGTGCGGTGCCTACGGACTCTTCCAGATTTAACACGAGCTCTTGATTCAGAGATCGGAGGCGCCTGCGAAAGGTGCGTTCGATTTCAGGATCAAGTCCAAGAGTTAAATCAGATGGAGTTCCGCGGGTCATACACTAAAAAAGACTTTTGTATAAAATAAAAAAAAACTAAGTAAAGAAAAACTAAGTAAAAACACAAATAAAAACACACAAAAAGACTTAAAACGGAAAATAACTAAAAACAAGTTATTTTTATGTTTGTAAAAGAAGTTTTATAAAAGAAGTTTTGTAAAAACACACAAAAATAAGTTTTTTTATAAAAGAAGTTTTATAATAAAAGCAAGTTTTTTTATTATAAACTACTTTTTATTTTTATTTTTCAAGTTTATATAAAATACGTTAAAAAGTAGGCTAGGGTTTAGAATTTGTTAGTGGTTAATAAACTTGTTAATAAAAAAAATTAGGTTTTATAAAAACAAAGTTTTAAATTCAGGGAATTTTATGTTTGTTTTATTTTTATAAAACTAAGGTTTTTAAATAACAAGAAAAAGAAAAGATAAAATTAATAGTGTTCTTTTATTTTCAAATATTAACACAAATAAACTAATCCCCGGCAACGGCGCCAAAAAGCTTGATAAGTAAAGTTTGTTTTGAAGAAGATAGATTTGGTTTTATATAATCTTTTACGTATATAAGTCTATCTCTTTGTTTACTTACTTATATCCTGTGGATTAAGGCAAGAGTACCTATCGCATAGGAGTATAGTATTTTGTAGAAAATATCAAGGTCGTATTTTTCCTGGGATTGGTGTTAATTATTCTACTTTTTAGAACTGACTATTATTTTATCGAAAGAACGGAGTGGAGTTTGTAATTAAAAACTAAAGGTAGAAAAATATATATACGTGATTTTATTAAGATAGGGACTTAGAAGGTAGTCCTCGATTTCAGAATAACTTGAGCGAATATTAATTCAGCTATTAAAGAACAACTTTATTTCATAATTATCTAACTTTACGAGAGGGTCCCTTTGGTAGCATCACTGACTCGAAAGTACGACCGGGAAGGCTTGCGTTTAAACGGGTTAACGTAAACGTAGTGTCTCGTCACCTGGTATATGATCAATTAACAGAAAACCCTAGTTAGAATAACTAGAAAGTAGAGTTGAAATAGTTGAAAATAGTATCCAGCCCAGAGCTCATCTTGACCAAGTGCTAAGGGTTCTTAGCCTCTTCTCAGGATGGGGGCGGTATAAAGTATAGAAAATAATATCTACCTATCTATCTCAATCCAGGATTTAAGCTTTCGCTTCACCTTTGTTTTTGGGATAGGGTAGTAAATTTTGCAGCGCTTCCGCACTATCTTAATCCAGGACTTAGGCTTTCGCCTCGCCTTTCATTCGGGATAGTATGAAAGAATAGGGTTTTGAAAATAGATTTGAAAGCAGTTTTACACTATCTTAATCCAGGACATAAGCAGAGCTTCGCCTTTCATTCGGGATAGTATATAAAAAAATAAAGTAAAAGAAAGCAGTAAAGTACTCAGAATTGAAATTGAAAGAGTCTATTTTATAAAGTCCGAAAATATTACAACTTTCTAAAAAGCTGAAAATAAAGCTGAAAAATTACAACTTACAGAACTTTAGATTACTTGAAAGCTACTACCAGTTCCTTGTCAGAGAGCTGGGGAGTCCTAACAGTTCTTAAGGAATCTGCTGGAGTTCAATTGAATTTACAAATCCCTGCCGGCCTATTTATAGAAAAAATTTTCAGGTGACACGCCCCCTGACACGGGCGTGTCGGGTAGGGCGTGACAGGGTCACGGGCGTGACTTCCAGGCTGTCGGGACAGGTGGCAAGCGGGCTGGAGATTTGGATAGACATTGGGCCGGTCACGGGCGTGTCTGAATAGGTCACGGGCGTGTCATGCATGTAATTCAACAGGCGGCACGGGGCGTGGCGACAGCGCGGCAGCTTGCTGGACTTCTGGATAGAACTTCATTGGGTCACGGGCGTGTCGCCTTTGGCACGGGCATGTTCAGCAGGCGTGACCATCGAATTCCCGATTTTTATCTGTCCAGCAAAACAGCAGAAAAAAAGAAATTAAAAAGAGCTGTCACGCCCTAGGTCACGGGCGTGACCTAGGGGCGTGACCTAAGAAAAAAAATACAAAATTTTCAGAAAAACTTAAAACTTAATTTTAAAACAAAAAAATACAATATAATAAAAATAGTTAGTTTTATATAATAAAAACTAAGGTTTTTATTTATAAATATGTATATTTAATATGAAATAAAATTGTATATTTTTATACTCATCATAGAGAGTAGCCAGTTTTGAGGACCGTGGCGGAAGTCCGAAGTTTTCTTGGACTGGCCGGGTACTACCGAAGGTTTGTGGAAAACTTTTCGCGGATAGCTCTACCCCTCACTTCACTAACTCGCAAGGATCAGAAGTTTGTATGGACTCAAGAGTGCAAACAGGCGTTTGAAACCCTGAAGGAAAGGCTAATGACGGCGCCGATCCTAAGTCTACCAAAGGGGACCGAAGGGTTCCAGATTTTCAGCGACGCATCCGGATGCGGTTTAGGGTGCGTGTTGGTGCAGCATGGTAGTGTGATAGCTTTTGGGTCGAGGCAGCTGAAGCCTCATGAGAGAAATTACCCCATCCATGATTTGGAGTTGGCGGCGGTAATTTTTGCTTTGAAGTTGTGGAGGCACTACGTTTATGGTGCAAAGGTGGAGATCTTCACGGACCACAAGAGTCTGATGTATCTCCTAGATCAGAAGGACCTCAATATGCGGCAGCGTAGGTGGGTCGAGTTCCTTGGGGACTACGAGGTGGCGATTCAGTACACGCCAGGGAAAGCCAATGTGGTGGCAGATGCTTTGAGTAGGAAATACTCGGGGCAAGGAAATTGGATTGAAGCTCATGATGAGCGGTTAAGGCGGGACTGGGAGTCCCTTGGCTTGGAATGTGTGGCAAGAGGCGAGTCTAGCGTGGCTTGACTAAATTGGATTGAGATGCAGAGTGACTTATGCGATCGTATTCGGGAAGCGACCCGTGTAGATGCGGAGTTCCAACCTTTCGTGGAGGAAGCTTTAAAGGGTGAGGGTAGCACCTGGGAGATGGTCGATGGGATTCTGAGGAAGGGCAGAAGGATTTGTGTACCGCAGTTCGGCAAGCTCCGCGAGGAGTTGATGTTTGAGGCCCACTTCACTAAGTACTCCATTCACCCGGGTAGTACAAAGATGTACTTGGACTTGAAGAAGTCCTATTGGTGGCCTGGGATGAAGCGGGACGTAGCTTTGTGTGTGAGTCAGTGCCAAACTTGTGCCTTGGTGAAGGCCGAGTGTCAGAAGCCGGGCGAGTTCTTGAAGCCTCTTCCAATCCCCGAATGGAAATTTGATGACATCTCCATGGACTTTGTGTATGGGTTGCCTAGATCGCAGCAGGGTAATGATTCCATTTGGGTGATTGTGGACCGCTTGACCAAAGTGGCACATTTCATCCCAAACCGGAAGGAGGACGGTGTGGAAAAGTTGGTGGAGTTGTACGTCCGCAATATTGTACGACTCCATGGGATTCCGAAGAGTATAGTCAGCGACCGGGATGGACGTTTCACGTCTAAGGATTGGCGGCTAGTGCAGAAGAGCTTGGGCACAAAACTCAAGTTCAGTACGGCTTTTCATCCTCAAACCGATGGGCAAACTGAGAGAACGAACCGTACTTTGGAAGATATGCTAAGGATGTGTACTCTCGACTTCGGCAAGAAGTGGGAGGATAACCTCTTCATGGTGGAGTTTGCGTATAACAATAGTTACCAAGCTAGTATCAAGATGGCGCCATACGAAGCTCTGTATGGGAGGCGGTGTCAAACACCGATGTCTTGGACAGAGGCGGGAGACACCAAGCTTTTGGGGAAAGAAGTGGTAGCCGACGCTAGTGAGCTAGTGCGGACCATCCAAGAGCGCATGAAGGTAGCTCAAGATCGGCAATCGAAGTATTTCAATGCTCGCCACAGGCATGTGGAATTCGCTGTGGGCAACTGGGTGTATCTTAAGATCAAGCCGTTCAAAGGCGTTTCGCGAATTCGCCGACTCAAGAAGCTGAGTCCAAGATTTTTGGGACCATTCAAGGTCATCGAGCGAGTGGGAGAGACAGCGTACCGGTTGGCGTTGTCCACAGAGCTAAGTGGATTGCATGACGTTTTTCACGTCTCCGTCCTGAGGAAAGCGTTGTTAGAAGCCAGCGTGGTGATTGAGCCGACGGCGGTGCCGGTAGAGGAAGACTTGAGGACGCGAGTTCGTCCAATCGGGATAGAAGACTCAGAGGTTTGGCAATTGCGGAACAAGGAGGTCAGACTCGTAAAGGTCCGTTGGGACAACTGCGGTTGCGAGGAGCTCTCATGGGAGCGAGAGCAGGCCATGCTAGAGGAGTACCCCGAGCTTTTCTCCTCAGGTTCTGTTTAGTTTTGTTTACCTTCCATGTTTTAAATTTCAGGACGAAATTCTTTCAAGGGGGAGAGAGTTGTAACACCCCGAAACTCAAAAGAGGGACGGGTGATGTTTTAATCCCAGTTTGGTTTTTGGAGCAGGTGTCACTGGCGTGTCACGGGCGTGTCACGGGCGTGTCACGGGCGTGTCACGGGCGTGTCACGGGCGTGACACAGGCGTGTTCGGCCTCGGGTCGTGCGATCGACGCTTTAGCGATCGACGCTAGTCAAGTTGTAGAACACGGCCTAGGACACGGGCGTGTCCCAGGCTGTGCCACTCCAGGGATTCTGCAAGTGTGGTACACGGGCCGTGACACGGGCACAAACACGGGTGTCAAATTTGACACGGGCGTGTCTGATGCCGTGTCATAAGGCCGTGTACCTCTCTGACTGCGAAATGTTGGTCGAGTGCACACGGGGGGCGTGACACGGGTCCCGACACGGGCGTGTCGCAGGTGACACGGGCGTGTCGGAGGCCGTGTCAAAGGCCGTGTGCTGGTTTTTCGACTCGATCGAGACGGCTAATGGGTGACACGGCCAGGCACACGGCCGTGTTGCAACCCGTGTTCGGCCCAGTTTTTGTGATTTTAGGCTGAATCGTGGCCGTCCGTTTCTTTGATTGAGATCCAACGGCTGGGGGCTAGGTCTGAGGGATTAAACTCGGGAATAGGGTTTGAAACCCTCACTTTTCTCCCATCTTTATCTCTCTTGATTCTAGAGAGAAGGGAGAGCAAGGAGGAGGAAGAAGGCCAAGATCCGGCCGCCGGCGAAGCTTCGGAGGTCCGTTTTGCGAGCGGAGTTCAGATCTACGAAGGTGGGAGCGTTGCGGTGGTGTTCAACCGAGCGAATCTTCTCCATGGCTAGGAAGAGGGGACGAAAGGTAACGACACTTCTCCTCTCGGTTTTTAGGATTTAGGATGCATGAATAGCATCCCCTTCCTTTCGTATTTTGAGCACCGAATCTCTCAAATGAGAGGGATTCGTGTAGCCTAGGTTCAAGAGGACCTCCGGGTTGAGTATGTTCATCCCGGCATGCTTTGCATTAGAGATCCGCTCCGTTAGCGGATTAGGCATTGTGGGTGAAGCCGTGGTCGCGATTGTTGGTCCGACCCGGTGATGTTGCATAGCGAGTTTCGGGGTTTCGATAGAAATCCGCAGCGGCAATACGCCGTTGTATGTATGCGTTTTCCCCCTCATATTTGAGTGAGTACTCGTAGTCGGAACCGGACGAGGTTAGCTCCGCTTTGTGCGGTAGATGGTTTCCTCGGAGCACGAGAAAGACACGGTGTGAGTGGCGATTGGGGTGGGGAAACCTTTGTTTGTGCTGTGTGAAGGCGCGGCTACGTCTCCGTGGTCGGCTGGCTATCCCGTGGCGCGCAAGTCATGTGGGGGAAGTGTCCCGGCGAGACTAGCCCCTTTTGTGGACTGACTAGAATGTCGAGCGGAGGACAAGCCCGAGCAATGTG
Source organism: Platanthera zijinensis (assembly GCA_039513925.1). NCBI lineage: Eukaryota > Viridiplantae > Streptophyta > Magnoliopsida > Asparagales > Orchidaceae > Platanthera > Platanthera zijinensis. The sequence goes on from CM077096.1 coordinate 115,596,467, forward strand.
GCCATGAGCGGGTGGGGTCCAGCAAGGCTTCTTAGAATCGGTCAGTGTGAGACGGAACCCTGACGTGCGAAGTCAGAATGTGCGGGCAAGCCCCGGGGTATATGACCCTTGTGCGGGTGGGGCCTTTGCAAGGTTCCGTGTGACGGCGTGTGTGTCGTAAGGGACATGGTGGTTCCCTTGTGTTTGCGGCTTTAAGCAAATGGGGAAACAAAAGTACCCAGTGTTTGATGTTGTGCTAGATGCATACGAACTAGGGTGCCTTGGGTGAAACCAGGGTTGCATTCATGCTGCATAGTAGGCCCTTTCACTTTGTACAAAATATAGAGAACATGTATGCTGTATGAGACATCCAAGCCTGTTTTACCGCTTTATTATATATACTCTTTTGGTATACGAAGTGCTAACTTGCAGGTGGAGTGGTACCCCGGGGTCCGTTAGGGACGGCCGGGAGGAGATGTGTTTGTAACACAGTAGAGGTCAGCCTTTGCTGACCCACATTACTTCAAATCCTTACAGGGCAAGGATCGCATGCAGGAGCTAGCGCGCCGGGTGAAAAGCCCTAAGCCTCATGAAGTGTTGCTGTGCTTGGATTTTCCTTTCGTGTTTGCTACGCTTGTTATGTTTATGTCCGGCTTGCATGCCGAGGTAGCCTAGGAGTGCTTGACACATTTATATTTTTGGACTATTTTTGTGTAAGGCCTTAAGGCCATTTGATACTCTACCGTTAGTGGATAACTTCTGTTTGTTAGTTTTCTGTTTCCGCTGTGTTTGTTTGGAGTTTTGGAGATTGGGTAGTTTTCATATCATCTTTTAATACTAAAGCTGTGGCGTCCGTATGTTATGGGGCCCCGGCCGGACCCATATTATATGGTCTTTATAGGGGAGGTGTTACAAGTTGTCCCATCGGACTTTGACCATCCTAATGTTCTTGTTATGCAGTCGCTTGACTTCCGAGTCCTTTATGCTTACGGGCTTGACCTTCGTCATCAACCCAACAACAACTGGTACTTGATCGATCGCGATCACTTGTGAAGGCTCTTGCACCGCCTTCCGAAGCACCGATATGTGGAATACGTCGTGTAGACCACTCAACTCCACCGATAGCTTCAGACGATAAGCTGCTTCATCAATTCGCTCCAGGATCTCAAACGGTCCAAGATACCTCGGGCTTAGCTTCCTCAAGCGTCGTACCAGTGAGATACCCTTGAATGGCTTAATCTTCAAATAGAGCCAGTCTCCAATAACGAACTCAAAGTTTCGATGCTTGGCATTATAGTATTTAGCTTGTCTGTCCTGAGCGATCAGCAGTCATTCTCGAATAGTTCGTACCAATGAAGTTGCGTCTTCTACCTCTTGTAGTTTGTATAGCTTCGTCTCACCTATTTCCAACCATAACAACGGCGTGCGACATTTCCTACCATAAAGAGCCTCGAAGGGCGCCATTTGAATGCTCGCTTGGTAGCTATTGTTATAAGAAAATTCTACCTGGTACAAGTGATCTTTCCACTGCTTCCCAAAATCTAAGACGCACATGTGAAGCATGTCTTCCTTTATCCTGTTGGCTCTCTCAGTCTGACCGTCCTTCTGCGGATGAAAGGTCGTGCTGAAACTTAGCTTGGTTCCCAACATTTGTTGCACCAAACTCCAGTCATTGGACGTGAATCGTCCATCCCGGTAGCTCACGATACTACGGGGCCCACCGTGGAGTCGAACAATGTTATCTACATAGAGTTTTGCCAGTTTATCCACCGAATAATCCTTCCAATTCGGAATGAAGTGCGACACCTTCATTAATCGATCTACGATAACCCAGATGACGTCGTTCCCCTTATACGACCTTGGCAACCCATGCACAAAGTCCATAGAAATATTGTCGAACTTCCACTCCGGGATAGGCAAGGACTTCAAGAAACCTCCGGGCTTCTGGAACTCTGCCTTCACTAAGGCGCACATCTGACACTTTGCCACATAATGTGCCACGTCCTTATTAAGTCCTGACCTCCAGAACAACTTGTTCATATCATGATACATATTCGTGCTCCCTAGGTGAATCGAGTACTTGGTATGATGAGCCTCGTACATCAATTCCTTCTGCAGTTTACCTACATTTGGGATGCACGGACGATTGTCCTTCCATAACAATCGACCAACAACATCAAACTGGGAATTTGACCCATCCAAAGCCTCAACCATGATTTGCTTCATGTTGCTATCCAAATCCAGAGCCTACCAAATCCGATCAGCCAGGTCATACTGCACTTCTATCCAGTTCAGCTAAGCTTTGACACTAGTCTGCTTGTCCACACAAGAGACCTTTAATGCCTACAGCTCCCGAATCAACCACTCGTCATGAACCGATAACCAGTTGGCCTGCACAGGGGCCCTACGACTCAATGCGTCAGCAACTTCATTACCTTTCCCAGGCACATAGTGAATCTTGAATGTGTAGTCCCCCAGGAACTCCATCCATCTCTGCTGCCGCATGTTTAGATCTTTTTGATCCAACAAGTATTTCAGTCTCTTGTGGTCGGTATAGATATCGACCTTCACCCCATACAGGTAATGTTTGTACAGCTTAAGAGCAAATATCACGGCCGCTAACTCCAAGTCAAGGATTGGATAATTTTTCTCATGTACCTTTGGCGAGCGCAAGACATAAGCTATCACTCTCCCATGCTGCAGTAGGACACAACCCAAACCACTGCTTGAAGCGTCACTAAAGATCTCAAAACCTTATGTTCCAACCGGCGAACATAGAATAGGCGTCGTGGTCAACCGACTCTTCAATTCTTCGAAAGCTTGCGCTCACTCCGGCGACCACACAAACTTTTGATCTTTCCTCGTCAAAGTTGTGAGGGGTAACGCTATCTGCGAGAAGTTCTCTACGAAGCGTCTGTAGTAGCCAGCAAGCCCCAGAAAACTCTGGACTTCCGCTACTGAACACAACACAGGCCACTCCCGTATCGCAACTATCTTCGTCGGATCCACCGCAATCCCTTTTCCACTGACTATATGACCAAGGAACGCTACCGAGGATAACCAAAACTAGCATTTGGAGAACTTAGCGTATAGTTGGTTCCTCTTAAGCGTCTCCATCACCAAATGTAGATGCTTGAAGTCATCCTCTTCGCACTGCGAGTACACCAATATGTCGTCGATAAAGACTATCATGAAGTGGTTCGGGTACTCTCTTAAAGTTCTGTTCATCAGATCCATAAACACAGATGGCGCATTAGTCAGCCCAAATGGCATGACAGTAAACTTGTAATACCCATACCTCGTGCTGTAAGTTGTCTTGGGGATATCACTCTCATATCCTCAACTGATAATACCCAGACTTAAGATCCAATTTCGAGTACACCGATGACCTGACTAACTGATCGAATAGATCATCAATACTTGGGATCAGGTACTTGTTCTTCGTCGTTAACTTTTTCAACTCTCGATAATCGATATAGAGCCGCAAGCTTCCGTCCTTCATCTTAACAAAAAGGACTTGTGTGCTCCAAGGCGACAAAATTGGACGCATATAACCCTACTCCAACAGCTCTTCAAGTTGAACCTTAAGTTCTGCAATCTCCTTAGGCGCAAACCAATACAGACAGCGTGACACAGGTTTGACACCTGGTACTAGCTTAATTATGAAGTCAATCTCTCGCTGTGGTGGGGCTCTAGGGAGATCGTTAAGGAACACGTCAGGGTACTCGGATACCACTGAGATACTGTCCAAAGTAGGCTTAGGCTTCAAAGCCTCCACTAGTGTGAAGAACAGCTCTGCACTGGCACGAACTACCTTAACCACCTAAAGAGCAGACATCAACGTCTTGCTCGACCCCTTCAAGTCAACAAATATCGTCTCACGACCAGTTCCCAACTTGACCTCCTTGCGATTGCAATCAATGTATTCCTACTGCTCCGCGAGCCAGTCCATACCAAAAATCATGTCAAACTCCACCAGCGGCAGTAACGACGCTTGCAAGTCGAACTCCTGACTCCCAATCCATATCTTTATACAACAGATTCTATCTGCGTTCATTGAACACCCGTTAGGCAACAACACATCCAGTTTGTCCTTCGCCATCGAAGAAGGCACTCCGATGCACGATATAAATCCTTTGGACAAAAAGGAGTGCGAAGCTCCCGTATCGAAGAGTGCTCTTGCCAGATTATAAAAAATCAAAACGAAACCTAGAACAAGAAATAATAAGCTATCATGCATAAGGTACCAAGTATTTAAAGCTAAATTGCTATAAATTTAAACCGTACTTGTCACCACATCAGCTTGCTTTATGGCCTCCTGCTGGCCAAGGTTATAGACTCTCAGTTGAGTTGGAGCATAATGCGATGCGGTGGACTCCACTGCCTTGCCCTTTTGTTCGTATGTTGCTCCTGGCTTCCTTACGAACTTTGGGCATCTGCTTCAACAATCACGGGCAAAATGCCCTGGCTTCCCACAGTTGTAGCATGCGCCCGGGGTTCGGCCTATAGTTGCCCCCAAAGCACTAGAAGAAGGGGTTGGACCCGAAGTTCTAGCCTTCTTATTGAACTTACGATAACCAGACTTTGAGGTAGTCGGCACCTTGAACTCTGTCTTCTTTACACCAGAGTCCTTCTTGGCCTATACATTCTTCATATCTTTCTCCAAAGATCGGGCTGTGTTGACCAAGGTTAGAAAACCCTGCGTCATAGGCCCCGAGAGCAGTAGCTTTAGGTTATCCCTCAAACCTTCATAGAATCGTTTTGTCTTTCGCTCATCCTCAGCGAATGTAGTGCTTGCATACTGACCCAAACGAGTAAATTCTTGGAGGTACTCGTCCATGCTACTCTCTCCTTGCACCAGCGTCTAGAATTCGTTCTCCATCGCAATCCTCTAAGCCGAGGGAAGGCACCTTGCGAAGAACAGTCTCGAAAACTCCTCCATCGAGATGTCCGTGAGTTGTCTTCCCCCTAAGTGGTGTATCTCTAAACCTTCCCACCACAACCTTGCATCGCCGTCCAACAAGAAAGTGGCTATAGTCTTCTTCTGCCACTCTTCTGTCTCCGTAGATGTCAAGACTCTCTTTACTCGGGAGAGCCAATCCTCAGCTTGGGTTGGGGTCCCCGTTCCCGAGAACACCAGAGGGTTGAAGCCCATAACATGCTTGAGTTGCCTTTCAGTTGCTCTCCTAGGCATCAATGGCTCCACGATCACTTGCTCCACCTTTCTCGGTTCCGCCGCTTGAAGCGTTACTTGCTCCACAACAGGGGAAGGCTGCTGTATTTTCCTTGAAGGCTGGGCATTAATCATAGCGAACACTGCTTCAGCCACCAATCTTATGGTTTCTGCTAAGGGAGGTGTGGTAGACACATCGTTCGGTGCGCTACTTGCCTCAGAATGTGGATTTCTGAAGGCAATGCACCACTCCTAGTCACCTATAGACGTACAAAACACTGTTAAGTGACCGAACAATATTTCAAAAAGCAATTATAGGAACACGCAGGTTCCTCAAACATGTGTATTTTCATTCCTAAGTGGACATTCATGGGTTCTTTTTATGTTATAACGATGATGCACACACATGTGCTCACCACCCCTTAAAAGAATTTGCACACGAATTCATTTATGCATGACCGAAACCGGTAGTCTGATACCAAATTGTAACACCCTTATCCGTCACATAGCATATAACAGTAGGTCCGGCCGGGGCCCGACGCCATATACCACAGACAGACCGGTGGGTTACCAGATGAAACCATCCTTCCAATAGCACGTCCTACTCAGAGTACATTCTAGCGGAAGCAATTTAAAAGTTCCAAATAAAGAATCCAAGCCAAAAGCATGAATGTCCACTAACAACCCAGAATAGGAATGAACGTACAAAATACACAAAGTACTTGGCCTTATGGCCTTACAAAAGGTTTAATTAAATAAACAGTGTTTTCCCACATCGACACGTAGGCTGGTTACACTTGAATAAAACAAGTAAACATTCGCATGGACTTTGAGGACCGCCTCCGAAACATGGGCTTCAGCCCGCTACTTGCCACTTTGCTCCGCAGCACCTGCAAGCAATAATCCACCACATCGGTGGAAAAGAAAAGCAACGGTAAGCTAAAGCTGACCAGATTATAACGATCCCACCCCCTTTTTGGGGTGGCGGAGCTCCTTCCCTGCATTGCATTAGTATAATCAAATGATTAAAGTGAAAATGCAATATTTGCATAATACACCATAGGTGCAGGCCCGCACACCCACACACCCCGTGCTCTCAGGGCACTTACTCGGTGAACCCGGTAAAATCCGTGGTCTCACCACCGACTCCAGGACGACAAATCTCGCGAGCTTTATAGTCTTTGCGGCCTAAGCCTAAGACCCTCCATCTATGCCAATGGTAAGTACCATGTACCTTAAGTCTCTTTAACCAAACCATATAGAGCGGGTACGGTTCTGCCTAACCCGTTGCTCACACCGCAGCGTCAATTTAAGCCATATGCGCGGGTCAAGCTTCCCCAAGTCCCAAACCGATCACCCAAATATTTTACATAACCAAGTTATGTGCAAGTTGGCTCCTAGGCCACCAAGATGGCAGAATCACGCTTTTGCCAAGTTTTTCGGGTGCACCTTGGAGTTAATCCCCAAGATTCCCTATTGCAATCTACCGCGTAGAAAACCCGAAAATAACCATCGGCACAGAGTCTTCTCCAGCTATTCATGCATAATGAAACATTACCGATCAATATCAACTTGTCGGGGTACGCTTCACACACAATGCCTATGTCTGTACTTCAATTCCGGACTCTACATGCAAAACAACGGTGACTATTCATGTCTACCCGTAGGAATACCTCACACTCACCGCATACTCGCTAGAGCAAGCTTCCTATGCAAAAAGGAAAGGGGACTTCACATGTCCAAGAAGAGAATCATTACCCTATAATTTCTCTTCGGTGACATGAAGATCTAGTTGGATGGAAAGCATCGTACAGGCCTCGCCTTCGCAAATCTAGACTTGGATTGGGAATCGGGGCTCCGAAGCTTCTCCAGCGGCTGGATTTCTTCCTCCTCCTCCTCCTTGCTCTCCCCTCTCTCTAAAGTTTTAGAAAGAGATAACTTGAAGTGGAATGAGGGTTTCCAACCCTATTCCCGACCATAAACCGGCAGAGGAAAGGTTGAGCCGCCAGATCCTATTTGAAGGAAACAAATGGTCACGATTCGCCAAGAAAATCAATTTATTGGGCCAAACACGACTTGTGAAACGCCCATGTCCAAGGCCGTGTGCCTCAATCGGTGCTGAAACTGTCACATCCCGAATAGGACACGGGCTTAGACTCGCCCGTGTCACAATTGACACGCCCGTGTCATATAGTACACGCCCGTATTGCGGTGCGAGTTCCCTGAATCGACACAGGACCAAAACATCTCGAAGAGGACACAAACTTGTGACATGCCCGTTTTACAGGCCGTGTTCCAGACATGCCCTGGGACACACCCATGTCCCAGGCCGTGTAACTCTTTCCACACAGCCCGACGAACAGCCCGAGCAGGACACAGCCCTAGATACGCCCGTATCTTAGGCCATGTTCTCAACCTTCTACGATTGTCGACTGCAACTCATCAACCTCACGGAAAATCATGCAACCCAAGCACGACACGGCCCTTGACACGCCCGTGTCTCAGGCTGTGTGGCCCTTACCAGGACCCAAACTTGGCTTAAACGCGCTGCCCGTTTATCTTTTAAGTTTGGCGCGTTACAAATACATTTGCATCAGGCTCCGCCTCGAGCGGGTGCGGACATATGACCTTTATGATTTACTTAATAAAAGGTCATGTAAGATCCGTGATTGGGGCTTGCATAACCTCTCAATGGCAGGGAGATGGCCCTCCTCAATAGCACTCTATCGACAACCCCCCTCCATGCACTCTCTATTGCGTCGATACCAACCTCAACCATAAAAAAAGATTGGAGGTCTTTTAAAGAATTTTCTATGGAGCGGCTCGTCTGACTCCAACTCGATTCATTATTCCCAATGGAACGATGTTTGCTCCCCATGGGAGAAAGGAGGGCTAGGCATAATTGATCTGGCCACTTGGAGACGTATCATCATGGAAAATGTTGCTGCTCGCGTTCGAAGATCCGATAATAGCTTGCTGGTAAGAACAATGAGATGCAAATACAATGGGCCAAACATGTTCATGCCCAATCGGAGGAACTCAAAAATCTGGAAGCTTATTTGTCTCGGGAGCTCGGTGCTAGATGTAACGACCCCATCCGTTAAATGACGTATAGTAGAAGGTCCGACCGGGCCCCCACACTATATGCCACAAACAGACAGTGAGGTCACAGGATAATACCAAACCAAACACGAATCCTAACTCAGAGCATTCTAGCGGAAGCTTTAAGTAGTAATTTGAACTCTAACCAGGAATGTCCAATATATAAACCACCTTTATATATAACCACGGAATGTACACAAATACATAGAGTTTGGCCTTAAGGCCTTACAGTTCCTCTTTTCACACCGTATGGTTTACAAACCTCGGCACGCAGGCCGGCCATACATGAGTAAAAGAAAACAAGCAAAACCATTCGCTTAGCCTTCAAGGGCTAGCCGCAGCAGCAGCAGCAACAGCAGTAGGGCTTCAGCCCTTCACTTACCACTTGGCTCTCCAGCACCTGCATGGGAACAATCCACCCAACCGGTGGCAAACAATGCAACGGTCAGCATTCAGCTGACCCAATTATAACAATCCTACCCCTTTCTCGGGGCGTTAGCATTCTTTCCCTGCAAAGCATGGCATCATCAGATAGCAACTATGTGCGCGCAGGCACATTCAAGCCATCACAACTATCGGCCACACGGCCCGACAGTCCGTGCACTCAGGGCACATTCTTGGTGTACCGGAATACCAGGGTCAACACCACCGTCTACACGGTATTTGAGCATTCTAGTCTTTCCGGCGCGCGGGCCTAAGACTCTCATTAGGCGCTCCAACAAAACCTATAACCAGGCTTCCAAGTCGGACGGACCTAACGCAGGTATGGATCAGCCACCCCCCATTGCTCAAGTCGCCGTGCCACCTCGAATACGGAAGTATCCATGGCTATTTATAGGCGCTGGTCGGTTTCACCTTTCCTGTTCGGCAATCTGCCTTTTCATCGAGTTGCAGCCCAACGGCTCAACCGCTCATAAAGTGGCAACGCACGGACCCAAGAGTTGCATCCAACCCTCTTCATTTCCTGGACATCATCCAGTACTTCCTGCTGCACCAAGCAACATGTAGGCACAAGGCAACACAATCCATAATCACGGAGCCTTCTCCGATATGCAAACAAGCATCACCAATCCAGACCATGTCTAGATGGGCTTCACACAGCATGCCTAGAGCCGTACTCCAATTCCGGCCTCTAACAAGGGGGACTTCACATATCTACCCCAAGGGACACCACAACCCACCGCACACTCGCGGGGAAGGGTTTTCCCTATGCAATGCAGAAAAGAAGGACTTCACATGTCCAAGAAGGGAGATCGTTACCCTTGTCGATCTCTTAGGAGCCATCGAAAACTAGCCGGTGAGAAAGAACCGCAGCAGCCTTGCCTTCACCACGCCAGCTTCGGATCACGAATCGGACCACGGGAACTCCGCCGGTGGCTTGATCTCCTCCTCCTTCTTCTTCCTCCTCTCTCTTTCTCTCTTTCTTAAGCAAATGAAGAATGAAGTCTTCATCAGCCTTCACGAATTAAATCCATCCAGGAAATCACCTGAGCCCTTGGATCAAAAGAGAGAAATCTGAACGGCCACGATTTGCCCAAAAAACTCAATTTTTGGCTGACACGGCCTGTGACACGCCCGTGTTACAGGCCGTGTACCCTTAAGCGGCACACGCGGTATTCGAACCGACTCAGATTTACGAGAACACGGGCATCGACACGCCCGTGTCGATCCTGACACGCCCGTGTCATTCCTGAGACACGCCCGTGTCACCCCTGCCTCATCGAGCTGCAAGCAGTACACGGGTAGGCACATGGCATCGGACACGCCCGTGTCCAACCTGACACGCCCGTGTTCAAGGCTTGGTTCAAGGCCGTGTAACTTTCTGACTCAAATCGCATTTTATTTGCGTGACACGCCCTGGGACACGCCCGTGTCCCAGGCCGTGTACCCCCGACACGCCCTGGGACACGCCCGTGTCCCAGGCCGTGTAACATGACCTGCTCCTAAAAACCATTTTGAGTCTTTTGGGGGTCTTTTTGGGGTGTTACAATCCTCCCCCCTTAACAAAATTTCGTCCCGAAATTTGCACGGTAAGGAAACAAGAACCAACAATGCTATAACTTGATAACTCTGTTATAACAAAAGTACACGGTCTACAGTTTATACAAACAGCTCGGGAAATTCAGCTCGCATGGTCTGCTCTCGCTCCCATGTTAGCTCTTCACGGCCACAATTGTCCCATCGGACCTTGACCATCCCGATCACTTTGTTCCGCAACTGTTTCTCGGCTCGATCCTCGATCCGAATAGGTCTAACCCTCGTCGTTAGCCCATACTCGACCGGTACCCGATCATTCTCCACTACTTGAGCTGGATCCTTCACCGCCTTACGAAGGACTGAGATGTGAAATACATCATGTAATCCACCCAAGTCTGCTGAAAGTGCTAGTCGATAAGCAGCTTCCCCAACTCGCTCCACCACCTCAAACGGACCAAGATACCTCGGACTTAGCTTTTTCAAACGCCGAATCCTGGACACGCCTTTGAAGGGTTTGATCTTCAAATATACCCAATCACCCACCGCGAACTCCACGTTCTGGTGTTTGGCATTGTAGTACTTTGCTTGACGATCTTGGGCTATCAATAGCCTCTCCCGAATAGAGTGTATGAGCGAGGTAGCTTCTTCGACTTCCTTTTTCCCACTCATCTTAGATTCGCCTTCTTTTGCCCAAACGAACGGTGTACGGCATTTCCGACCATATAAAGCTTCAAATGGTGCCATACCAATACTTGCTTGGTAGCTAATATTATAGGAAAATTCGACAAGAAATATATAATCTTCCCATCTCTTACCAAAGTCTAGGGCGCACATGCGGAGCATATCCTCCATCGTCCTGTTGGTTCGTTCAGTCTGGCCATCCGTTTGGGGATGAAAGGCCGTACTAAACGCTAACTTTGTACCCAACATTTGATGAACGAACCGCCAATCATTCGATGTGAACCGCCCATCACGGTCACTAACGATGCTCCGAGGAACACCGTGCAGTCGAACAACCTGCTCCACATAAAGCTTGGCCAAGGTTTCCACTGAATCGTCTCTTCTGTTTGGAAGGAAGTGTGCCACTTTCGTCAACCGGTCCACAATCACCCAGATGGAATCATGACCGCGTTGAGATCTCGGCAACCCGTGCACGAAATCCATCGAAATATCATCGAACTTCCACTCCGGAATAGGTAACGACTTCAGGAAACCGCCAGGCTTCTGGCATTCTGCTTTCACTAACGCACAGGTATTGCATTCAGCCACATAACGTGCGACATCTTTCTTTAGTCCGGGCCACCAGAATAGCTTTTTCAGATCTCTGTACATCTTTGTGCTCCCCGGGTGAACTGAGTACTTTGCAAAGTGAGCTTCGTACATCAACTCTTCCCTCAATTTACCCACACTCGGGACGCACACTCGACCATTTCTTCGTAACAAACCATTATCCCAGGAGAATTGGTCATCCGGCCCATCTTTTGCATAGCGCTGGAGGCTTTCATCAAGCTCCGTTGCTCGCCGAACTCTGTCCGTAAGGTCATATTGCACCTCCGTCCAGTTCAAGCATGCATCGGTCGACGAACCCTTGTCAACACAAGATATCTTCAATGCTTCCAATTCCTGGATTAAACGCTGATCATGCCTCTGCAACCAGCTTGCCCGAACCGGAGTCTTTCGACTCAAAGCATCAGCGACCACATTTCCCTTCCCAGGAGTATAGTGAATCTCGAAGGTGTAGTCCCCAAGGAACTCCATCCATCTTCGTTGTCGCATATTCAGATCCAACAAATACTTTAGGCTTTTATGATCTGTATAGATATCCACTTTAACGCCATAGAGATAGTGCCGCTACAACTTGAGCGCAAAGATTACCGCCGCCAACTCCAAATCATGGACGGGGTAATTCCGCTCATGCACTTTCAACTGGCGCGAGCCATAAGCAATCACTTTACCAAACTGCAGAAGAACGCAGCCTAAGCCGCTCCCGGAAGCATCACTATAGATCTCATACCCATCTGTACCACATGGTGATGTCAACACAGGCGTCGTGGTCAAACGACTCTTCAAGTCTTCAAAAGCTCACGCGCACTCCGGCGTCCAAATGAACTTTTGATCTTTTCTCGTCAGCGTGGTCAGAGGTAAAGCAATCCGTGAGAAGTTTTCCACAAACCGTCTATAGTAGCCCGCAAGTCCAAGGAAGCTCCTGACCTCGGCCACTGAAGACATCACTGGCCAATCCCGAATGGCACTTATCTTCAACGGATCCACCGCGATACCTTCTCCGCTTACCACATGGCCTAAAAAGGCTACTGAAGAGAGCCAGAACTCACACTTTGAGAACTTGGCAAAAAGCTTATTCCTCCGCAGGGTATGCAAGACCAACCGCAAATGGTTTGCATGATCCTCTTCCGACTGAGAGTATACTAAGATGTCATCGATAAACACAATAACGAACAAATCCAAGTACTCTCGGAACGTTCGATGCATTAGGTCCATAAATACCGAAGGCGCATTACATAGGCCAAACGACATTACCGTGAACTCATAATGACCGTAGCGTGTTCCAAACGCCGTCTTGGGAATGTCACCTTCCCTAATCCTCAGCTGATAATATCCCGATTTCAAATCCAATTTGGAATAGACCGTTGATCCTGCCAGCTGATCAAAGAGGTCATCAATCCGTGGGATCGGATATTTGTTTTTCTCCGTCAGCTTATTCAATTCGCGGTAGTCAATACATAACCGTAAGCTACCGTCTTTCTTTTTCACAAATAGAACAGGCGTGCTCCAAGGTGACATACTTGGGCGTATATATCCCTGCTCCAACAACTCTTGCAATTGGACTTTCAACTCAGCCATCTCTTTTGGCGCGACGCGATATGGAGAGCGGGCCACAGGTTTCGCACCTGGCACCAACTCAATAGAGAAGTCAATCTCCCGCTGGGGTGGTAACCCAGGAAGATCTTTAGGAAACACATCGGCAAACTCTGACAAAACTAGTACTTCACCGATACTGGCCTTTGGCTCAACAGCCTGAATTAGCGTGAAGAATAACTCCGCGCCCTTCCGAACAGCATTGATGACTTGGAGTGCAGACAACAGAGTCCCGCCAACTCCTCGCATACCAGCGAACTTCGTCACAAGTCCGGTATTCTGGCCCAGTGTAGTCTTCTTGGAGTTACAATCAATAAAGGCACACTGCTCCGAGAGCCAGTCCATACCAAAGATCACATCAAACTCCGATAACGGTAGCACAGCTGCACTCAAACCGAAATCCCGACTTCCTATTTGCACATCCACATCGCAAGCCCTATCCGCAAGCATCACACAGCCATTCGGCAATAGCACCCTTGTACTATCCACCGTCACATGACTTGGTACCCCAATGCGAGATACGAAATCCTCAGACTGGAAAGAATGCGAAGCACCCATATCAAACAGGGCTCTCGCCAAATTATTCTGAATCAGGACAAAGCCTGCAGCACACACATCATGCACAAGCTATACATAACCAAAAACAATAGCACATAAGCAAGTAAGCTAAATCAACTCGTACCTGTGACGACGTCACTTTGCTTAATCGCTTCCTGTTGGCCAAGCTGGTAGATTCGGGGCTGTGCCTGAGACGCAGAGGAATCAACCACCGCTTTGCGCTTCTCAGCATAATACGCACCCGCCTTCTTGTCCCCTTTGGGCTGAACAACCCGACAGTCACGAGCTATATGCCCCACCCGGCCACAGTTATAGCATGTACGAGAATCCTGCCTTGATGTCGCTCCCGACACAACGGTCGTAGTCACTTGCCCAGACGGCTTGGACCTCTTGCCCCCTTTCTTCTGGTAAAACGATTTGCTCGGGCGAGGTGCTTGAATCTCTGGCTTTGACACAACCAAGCCCTTGTTCCCCTGCACCCGCCACATGTCCTTCTCCAACGCACACGCAGTATCAACCAACGCCTGAAACCCTTGGTTCACTGAACTCGAAAGCAGGAATCGCAACTCATCCCGCAATCCTTCATAGAACCGATTCGTTTTCCTTTGGTCATCCGCGAAGATTGTTCCCGCATACCGTCCCAACCTGGTAAACTCATGCAAGTAGATATCCACGCTATCTTCCCCTTGCTTTAACCGTTGGAACTCATTTTCCATAGCAATGCGTTGCGCCACTGGGACATGTTTCGCCAGAAATATCCGAGAGAACTCCTTAATCGACACTTGCGTTAATTGCCTGCCCGCCAAATGGTGTACCTCAACCTCGTCCCACCACAACCGCGCCTCTCCTTCAAGCATGAAGGTGGCCAAGGTGACCTTTAGAGTTTCCTCCGCCCTGATCGCTGTCATTATCCTCTTGACACGCGATAACCAATCTTCTGCCTGCGTTGGGGATCCCATTCCCGTAAACGTAGGAGGACTGAAGCTCATGAATTGCTTCAACTGTCGGTCAGCTGCTCGTGGATCTACAGCCTCAACCGGCTCGGGTCTTACAACAACACGAACTGGTTCCACTGCCGGCTGCGCTTGCCCGGTCGGCTGAATCATGGCAAATAGAGCCTCAGCAACTAAACGAACAGTTTCCGCAGATGGAGGAGGTGTTGGCACCTCAGCTGGTGCCGCACTCTCATCAGAGCGCTGGGGCTCAGACTGCCCAGCACCACTACGCGTCACCTATAGGTGGACAAGACACACATTAGCGAACGAATGCAAGCAAAACAACACAAAACGGAACGCGCAGATTCCTCAAACAAGATTTTGTACATTCCTTAGTGGACATTCCAGAGTTCATTAGCGTTACAGCAGGGCGCATAAACACGCGCTCGCCGCCCCATAAAAGAATTCGTCCACGAATTCGATAGAGGAAGACCGAACGAAGCTGATACCAAAATGTAACGACCCCATCCGTTAAATGACGTATAGTAATGACCCTGGCGCGTACGTAACAGTGTTACGGCTCCGCTCTCCAGGCATCGCTACCGGGCTGCAGCCCAAGAACCCCAACCCCTCTCCTTCCATAGGCAGGTTGTTGGTGGCCACAGCCTCCCTTTGATGAGTCAAACTTGATAGTCAAGCCCGCACTACGGGGACTTCCCAGGAGGTCACCCATCCCAGTACTACTCTCGCCCAAGCACGCTTAACTATGGAGTTCTTTCAACTCTCATCACCAATTGAGCTACAGCTCAATTGGTGATGAAGGTTGAAAGAACTCCATAGTTAAGCGTGCTTGGGCGAGAGTAGTACTGGGATGGGTGACCTCCTGGGAAGTCCCCGTAGTGCGGGCTTGACTATCGAGTTCGCTCATCAAAGGGAGGCTGTGGCCACCAACAACCCGCCTGTGGAGGGAGAGGGGTTGGGGTGCTTGGGCTGCAGCCCGGTAGCGATGCCTGGAGAGCGGAGCCGTAACGCTGTTACGTACGCGCCAGGGTCGTTACAATAAAAAGTGCACTTTTTATTGTAACGACCCTGGCGCGTACGTAACAGCGTTACGGCTCCGCTCTCCAGGCATCGCTACCGGGCTGCAGCCCAAGCACCCCAACCCCTCTCCCTCCGCAGGCGGGTTGTTGGTGGCCACAGCCTCCCTTTGATGAGTCAAACTCGATAGTTAAGTTGGGCCGTACGGGGACTTCCCAGGAGGTCACCCATCCCAGTACTACTCTCGCCCAAGCACGCTTAACTATGGAGTTCTTTCAACCTTCATCACCAATTGAGCTGCACCAAGCAACAGGTAGGCACAAGGCAACACAAGCCATAATCACGGAGCCTTCTCCGATATGCAAACAAGCATCACCAATCCAGACCATGTCCAGATGGGCTTCACACAGCATGCCTAGAGCCGTACTCCAATTCCGGCCTCTAACAAGGGGGACTTCACATATCTACCCCAAGGGACACCACAACCCACCGCACACTCGCGGGGAAGGGTTTTCCCTATGCAATGCAGAAAAGAAGGACTTCACATGTCCAAGAAGGGAGATCGTTACCCTTGTCGATCTCTTGGGAGCCATCGAAAACTAGCCGGTGAGAAAGAACCGCAGCAGCCTTGCCTTCACCACGCCGGCTTCGGATCACGAATCAGACCACGGGAACTCCGCCGGTGGCTTGATCTCCTCCTCCTTCTTCTTCCTCCTCTCTCTTTCTCTCTTTCTTAAGCAAATGAAGAATGAAGTCGTCATCAGCCTTCACGAATTAAATCCAGCCAGGAAATCACCTGAGCCCTTGGATCAAAAGAGAGAAATCTGAATGGCCACGATTTGCCCAAAAAACTCAATTTTTGGCTGACACGGCCTGTGACAGTGCATGTCCCAGGGCGTGTCGGGGGTACACGGCCTGGGACACGGGCGTGTCCCAGGGCGTGTCACGCAAATAAAATGCGATTTGAGTCAGAAAGTTACACGGCCTTGAACCAAGCCTTGAACACGGGCGTGTCAGGTTGGACACGAGCGTGTCCGATGCCGTGTGCCTACCCGTGTACTGCTTGCAGCTCGATGAAGCAGGGGTGACACGGGCGTGTCTCAGGAATGACACGGGCGTGTCAGGTTCGACACAGGCGTGTCGATGCCCGTGTTCTGGTAAATCTGAGTCGGTTCGAATACCGCGTGTGCCGCTTAAGGGTACACGGCCTGTGACACGGGCGTGTCACAGGCCGTGTCAGCCAAAAATTGAGTTTTTTGGGCAAATCGTGGCCGTTCAGATTTGTCACTTTTGATCCAAGGGCTCAGGTGATTTCCTGGCTGGATTTAATTCGTGAAGGCTGATGAAGACTTCATTCTTCATTTGCTTAAGAAAGAGAGAAAGAGAGAGGAGGAAGAAGAAGGAGGAGGAGATCAAGCCACCGGCGGAGTTCCCGTGGTCCGATTCGTGATCCGAAGCCGGCGTGGTGAAGGCAAGGCTGCTGCGGTTCTTTCTCACCGGCTAGTTTTCGATGGCTCCCAAGAGATCGACAAGGGTAACGATCTCCCTTCTTGGACATGTGAAGTCCTTCTTTTCTGCATTGCATAGGGAAAACCCTTCCCCGCGAGTGTGCGGTGGGTTGTGGTGTCCCTTGGGGTAGATATGTGAAGTCCCCCTTGTTAGAGGCCGGAATTGGAGTACGGCTCTAGGCATGCTGTGTGAAGCCCATCTAGACATGGTCTGGATTGGTGATGCTTGTTTGCATATCGGAGAAGGCTCCGTGATTATGGCTTGTGTTGCCTTGTGCCTACCTGTTGCTTGGTGCAGCAGGAAGTACTGGATGATGTCCAGGAAATGAAGAGGGTTGGATGCAACTCTTGTGGCCGTGCGTTGCCACTTTATGAGCGGTTGAGCCGTTGGGCTGCAACTCGATGAAAAGGCAGATTGCCGAACAAGAAAGGTGAAACCGACCCGCGCCTATAAATAGCCATGGATACATCCGTATTCGAGGTGGCACGGCGACTTGAGCAACGGGGGGTGGCTGATCCGTACCTGCGTTAGGTCCGTCCGACTTGGAAGCCTGGTTATAGGTTTTGTTGGAGCGCCTAATGAGAGTCTTAGGCCCGCGCGCCAGAAAGACTAGAATGCTCAAATACCGTGTAGACGGTGGTGTTGACCCTGGTATTCCGGTACACTAAGAATGTGCCCTAAGTGCACGGACTGTCGGGCCGTGTGGCCGATAGTTGTGATGGCTTGAATGTGCCTGCGCGCACATAGTTGCTATATGATGATGCCATGCTTTGCAGGGAAAGAATGCTAACGCCCCGAGAAAGGGGTAGGATTGTTATAATTGGGTCAGCTGAATGCTGACCGTTGCATTGTTTGCCACCGGTTGGGTGGATTGTTCCCATGCAGGTGCTGGAGAGCCAAGTGGTAAGTGAAGGGCTGAAGCCCTACTGCTGTTGCTGCTGCTGCTGCGGCTAGCCCTTGAAGGCTAAGCGAATGGTTTTGCTTGTTTTCTTTTACTCATGTATGGCCAGCCTGCGTGCCGAGGTTTGTAAACCATACGGTGTGAAAAGAGGAACTGTAAGGCCTTAAGGCCAAACTCTATGTATTTGTGTACATTCCGTGGTTATATATAAAGGTGGTTTATATATTGGACATTCCTGGTTAGAGTTCAAATTACTACTTAAAGCTTCTGCTAGAATGCTCTGAGTTAGGATTCGTGTTTGGTTTGGTATTATCCTGTGACCTCACCGTCTGTTTGTGGCATATAGTGTGGGGCCCCAGCCGGACCTTCTACTATACGTCATTTAACGGATGGGGTCGTTACATTTTGGTATCAGAGGGAGGTTTCGATCCTCCGACCTGTGGGTTATGGGCCCACCACGCTTCCGCTGCAGCTCAATTGGTGATGAAGGTTGAAAGAACTCCATAGTTAAGCGTGCTTGGGCGAGAGTAGTACTGGGATGGGTGACCTCCTGGGAAGTCCCCGTGGTGCACGCTTGACTATCGAGTTTACCTCATCAAAGGGAGGCTGTGGCCACCAACAACCCGCCTATGGAGGGAGAGGGGTTGGGGTGCTTGGGCTGCAGCCCGGTAGCGACGCCTAGAGCGGAGCCGTGACACTACCACGTTGGATCGGCTAGGGTCGTTATAATAAAAAGTGCACTTTTTATTATAACGACCCAGGATTTGGCCCGAAGCCCCCCATGGCATCGCTACCGGGCTGCAGCCCAAGCACCCCAACCCCTCTCCCTCCACAGGCGGGTTGTTGGTGGCCACAGCCTCCCTTTGATGAGCGAACTCGACAGTTAAATTGGGCCGTACGGGGACTTCCGTCAATGGCTCCTCCGTCATAGGCTACGAAATGACGTCGAATCATTCTTGACTTCGCAAAGGATATTGAAGTATCACTCATTCTCGGTATCTCGACACCTCTCACACTATTATTGATGTGAGTAACAAAAAGATTCCCCTTCAGGTTAGGGATGATGAAGTTACTTTCAACATCAACCCCTCGATGAGAAATTCAATTTATAATGATGATTCCTGTTTTCATTTAGAAACCTCTTTGGCAATGAATTTTCTTCGCTTTTAAATTTTATTTTACCATCTTTCTATGAATCAGAGATTGCTAAAAATATTTGTTTGGAATAAATTTCTCGCTCTCTACTTCTTGAATCAATTAACTTGGAACACAACAAAATTAAAACATCTTATGAAGAGCCCCAAAGTCTTGAGTTGAAACAACTTCCCTAGCACTTGAAATATGTTTTTCTCGAGACCAATTTAAAATTACTGGTTTTCATTTTTCCAATTTTAATCGATTTAGAAATTTCTTAATTAGTTGAAGTTTTAAACAAACATGGTCATGACATTGCTTGGCAAATCTCATAAATTAAAGGAATTAATCCCTCTTTTGTACAGATAAAATTTTATTAGATGATAATTCATGTGGCGCCTTCCAACTTCAATGTTGACGAAATCCAAACATAAAAGATGATATTAAGGTCTAGGTAGTTATGCTTTGGGATGCAGGAATTATTTGTCTTATTTTTGATAGTACTTGGGTTAGCCTAGTACAATTTGTACCTAAGAAAGGGGGAGTTACTGCAGTTTTAAATGAGAATGACGAATTAACTCCGACTCAAACCATTACAAGTCGACAAATGTGCATCAATTATCGGAAATTAAATGTTGCCACCTATGAGGACCATTTTATGTTGCCTTTTATATATCAAAATTTAGAATGCCTTTCTGATCACTCTTTTTATTGTTTTCTCGATGGTCTTTCGGGATATTTTCAAATCCTAATTTCACCCGAATACAAGGAAAAAAATCATTTTCACTTGTCCCTTCGCCACCTTCGCTTATAGTAGGATTTTATTTGGTCTTTGTAATATGTCAACTATATTCCAAAGATGTATGTTGGTAATCTTTGATGAGTTAGTAGAAGAGGTGATGGAAGTTTTTAGGGATGATATTTCTATTTTTTGGCAATTCTTTTAAGTTGTGTCTAAATAATCTTATCTGTGTTCTTCAATGATATGAAGATACAACTTTAGTTCTTTATTGGTAAAAGTGCCTTTTCATGGTTTTAGAAGGACTAGTCCTTCGCCATAAGGTTTCATACAAAGGAATTGATGTTAATAGGTACAAGCTTTAAATTATTGAAAAGTTACCTCCTCCTACAAATATAAAATCCATTACGATCTGTTCGACCAACTGGAATTGGAATTCTGGAATTTGAGGTTTGAATTCAAATTAGTGCATTCAACACCTTGAATTGGATTGGAATTTGAATTTTGCCAAAGCCTTAGGTTTTATAACATAATTAACTATCCCCAATTCTTAGAAAAATAGAGTGTGTGAGTTGCATAGGTGCATCATAAATCATTGCATTGCATCACACAAGATCCTCATCATATAAATTTGTATGGGCACATTTACATGATGAGTTACTTTCTATTAAGCGGATCCTTAACTAATAAATTTTTATGGGCATTTTTATAAGTTAAGTTCTATTTCTGTTGTAGATTTATATATTGTAATTGATTGCTCTTGCTCTTATAGAATTGCTAGTATAGAAAGATGTTATTACTTATACATTGTCATTGCTACTCTAATGATGAATAAAAATATACCACCTGCTTGTACTCACAATTATATATATATATATATATATATATATTATACCTTTTCTCCTTTCTCCCACCTGGTGCCAAAGAGTCACTGTGGTGAGCGGATGTGATAGACACTTAGTATTTATGACTAACGGTTACTACGTCTACCATTTTAGGTGGAAACCCAGCGAATAGAGTTGCAATAACAACAAGTTATGCAGGAGGGAGGCCAGGCCAGGGAAACAGGGCCTGATACGACGATACCCTCGCTGCCTTCGGTGACTGATGTGAGTTTGAGCATTGTGGTGTAGCTTTTGGGCAATTTTTGTTGTACTCTGATATTAAAGGAACCGATGTAGTTCCTTAGTATTCATGTACTGAGTTTGGATGTTTACTTATTGTGATACTATGACTTATTTGCATTACTTTTGGTTGGGTTGGCATGGTTGATATTATGAGAGTTAGCAAGATTTGCGTCTTGTAGTACCGGTCAACCTGTTTGTTGACGGTACCGCAAGGCGGCTATTCTGGACATAAGACTCCCATCGGCCATGTGTTGTGTTCCGGTAGGGGGTCTGGGTGCGACCAAAGCAGATTTCATTGGTAGGAATTCAAGGCCATTTCCCCAAAAATATCTTGAGCGACCTCTAGGGTCTTATTTTTTAAAGTACTGGTGTCTACTAATCGTGAAGAAAATAAAAGCAACCGAACTAGCAATCCATTTAGGCAAGTATACCTATCGAATTGTAGCTAGGGGACACAAGTGTCGTATTGAAATCCGGGTACTGCTGAATACACTTACTCACACGAAGACTATTATTTTATCAAAGAAAAATCTTTAGGGCTAAAAAGGAACTTGCAATTAAGAAAGGAAATATAGTTAATCGCTAGAAAGAGAACCACTGCATTAAGTTAAAGAACTATTAGAGGCGATTACGATAAAGTGTTAAAGAACTACGACAAAGGGATGGAAATGTACTCGATCAAGAATCACCTCGGCCAGAGTAATAAAGAAATGCGATAAAAGCCTAAACTTAATAGGGAAGAGTTTCTTGACCGTGGAGGTTCCTTAAGCTTAAACACGCTTCTCTCGAAGTCGTGTCCGACTGAGTTTAGGAAGGTCCGACCTACTTTCGTCTGAATCAGAGGCCTAAAGCTCGCTTTACGCGGTGAACCCCACTATTAGATTTTACTCCAATCCGGGGGATTTGAATGTCTGCCTCTCTCGAGGGGTGCATACAAATCCCTTTCCTCTTGAGTGCTCACTTCAAACTATCGGCCTTTCGGCTTGCCAAGTATGAAAGCTAAGGCGGAGAGTATACATCGATGATATATCTCCAACCCAAAAGAATTCAAGAGCAATTCAAGATTAAACCCCTAAAAAAGGAAAGGTAAAATTAAAGCATCATAACTTAATCACTCAAACCTCAGATCATCAAGATCGAGTACAAGGAGGATTTAGTTATTCATGGTATAGAAAATGAAGATCATATTAATAGTATGGAAAATAACACCGAGTAGAAGGGAAAGAGAATAGCGAACTATTTTATTTCGTAATGTGGAGGAATCACAAGTAGGGCACACAGATACTATAAGAACACCTTCTACAATGATTACAAATGTTGTAAAAAGGAAGTACAGAAATGCGAAAAAGGCTTGCATGAAAAGAAACTCAATTACTTGAAGTAAAAGGAAGAGACAAACTTAAGACATAAACACTAAAATAGCAGCACTTCTTCTTCTCTAATCTCTCTCCACCACCCCCCAAAACACTAGAAGATGATCCCTATTTATAGAATTTTTTCGGGCTGGGTCACGCCCTATGACACGCCCATGGAGGGCGTGACCATAGGGCGTGTCTGATTCGGTGCGACATCTGGAGCGTTGGCATTTAATTCTGGCGTGGTTGTTGAGTTACACGCCCATCGAACACGCCCCTGGAGGGCGTGACCATAGGGCGTGTCGGATTCGGTGCGTTGAAATTGAGCTCGGTACTGACTTCTCGGGACTTGGCGGGTCACGCCTGTCAGACATGCCCCTGGAGGGCGTGTCAGTAGGCGTGTCAGTGGGCGTGACAGCTAGTTTCTGGCGGAGATTGACTTCGGACCGGCGGCTTCATTCCACTAGGTTACACGCCCTTGGTACACGCCCTAGGAGGGCGTGACCATGGGGCGTGTAACAGCAAAACTTGTAAAATCCTGCAAAAATAAGGGAAGATGTTAGTGACAATAATATATACAAAAAAAGGTCAAAATATAAGCATACAAGACATGCTTCGTAAATTGAAAGATAGAAAATACCATTACGAAACGGACTATCAGCATATAAAATTATAATAATACTTAGAAATTTAAGCTACTAAATTACCCAAAAAAGGATGACTAAAAAGTAGTCATCAAACACCCCCATGCTTAGACATTTGCTTGCCCTCAAGCAAATAAAAAATGAAAACTAGGGAAGGAAATAGAAAATAAACAAAGCTAATTTAGGTTTCATAATTAAGAAAAACAAAACATGGAAAATTAAACTATCCTAGTATTCATATTATCAACTAGTGGGGTGAGAAGTGCACAATAGAAGATTTGAAAGGGAAAGCCTAAAAATCTCATAAAAACATAAGAGAAGTCTACTAATTTCTAAATCTTAAAAACAAGGCATCCAAAATAAATGAAAATAAGGAAAACAAAAGTAGAAGTTCTAAATAAACGGCGCATTAACAAACTACTAGGTTGCTAGATAAACATTAACCCTAAAACACTCCAAGATAACCTCCAAAGAAATCCATCAATGATGGTGGCCATAGGCTTGTACGTTCACACTTTCTCCACTACGCGAAATTAAGTTCTAAGATCATTAGGACTTCTACTAGGCATTAAACTTGGCTTAGGTAAATAATTAGGAAGTGGATTCAAAGGTAAACATGAAGGTTTTAGGCACTAAACCAAGATGAGCTCAAAAATAACCAAAAACATAAAAATTGAGAAATAACAAGTATGTCATTTCTCCAATATGAAACTACAAAACAAGGCCATGAAAATTTTTCTTTTCTAAACTTGGTCAACCATAAACTTTTTGCATTCATTTTTTTCTTTTTGATTTGGTAATGATATTTTTTTTTTCTCACTTTTTGAATAACAATCGATAAGGAAACTCCAAAAATAAGCTTTATAATTGTCCTTTTCATTTCCAAAATAATATAATACCCCTCCCACAAAAATAATCTTTAAGCTCAAGGTTATAGTGCAAAAATTAGGACGGGCATTTGGCTTTGGTGAACAAGATGAAATGAAAGGTGGAGCTAAAAACAATGAAAATAAGGAAAAGGCCCAAAATTGTTTTGCAAGGGTTATGTTTTCGGTGGGCAAGAAAAGCTCAAACTATTCAAATGGTGGCCTAAATCATTTCTAAAGAACATAAAAACGGCGCAAATGCTTCGAGAGTAGCTTGGTACAAGTTCTAGACACCAAGAAAGACTACCCCGCAAATGAAAAAGAACTAATGATACCTAGCAACCATTCGTAAGTAACTAACCGAATAAAAAGACATAACTACGTATTGCTAGATTATAACTTAAAAACCGGATGCCTATATTTAAGAAAAAGAAACTAGTAGAACTAAACTATGTTAAAATGATAGGTTTAGAAAACCATTTTCAAAGTAATCTATATAGAACTACAAAAACCGCATGGGCCTACACTTCACTAGAAGCAACATGAAAATAAAGATAGAAAATAATTTTAGGTTTTGTTTTTCAAAACGATTTTAAGCACAAAAATTTTTTTTGATCTTTTTGTTTTTTCTAATTTTTTGGGTTTTATATTTTATAGTTTTTTTTTTGGATTTTTAGATTTAGACGACATAAAAAAATAATTTTTTTTTAAATAAGAAACAGAAAGAAAGGCAAAAAGAAACTAGACCCCCCCATGCTTAAATTCTTCATTGCCCTCAATGAAGAAAACATAAAGAAAAAGAAGGGGACTGAGAAGAAGAGAAAAAGAAAAATGCAGAAAAATAAATAAGGAAAAGGAACAGGACTTCCCCGGGTTCGTGAGATGAAGGCGGATGTCGCTCCCCCATGCTTGCTTTTTGGAGTACTTGATCGTCAGCAGGTATGACCTGATCCATCTGATATCAGCAACGGTGGAGCGGCGACCACGATCATGGACTTGATGTGCCTCCAGTAGGAAGAGCAAAAATAAAAGCAAAAAGAAATAGAGTCCATGGGTAGATTGCCCGATAATATTTTTATTATTACAACCATTCAAATAAAAGAGTAGAATAATAAGAAGTCCAAAAATAAAAGTAAACATGTCCATCACAGAAGAAAAAAAAATGTCCATCAGAAATAATAATAACTAAGAATCAAAAAGAAGATTCTCCTTTGCAGGAGTCACAGAATCATTAGAGAAGTAGCGTTTGAGTCTATGGCCATTAACTTTGAAGTCCCCCTTATCGGGGTGTGAAAGTAGCACAGTGCCGTAAGGGAAAACATCCTTGACCGTGAATGGTCCGGACCATCGAGATTTAAGCTTTCCCGGGAAGAGACGTAAACGTGAATTAAAAAGAAGAACCTGATCGCCGGGTGTAAACGTTTTAGGGTGGCGCAGGTTCTTATCGTGATATAATTTTGTGCGTTCTTTATAAATTCGATTATTTTCATATGCATACGCTCTCCACTCATCGAGTTCATTTAATTGATGTTTTCTATGCTCGCCTACCGAATGCGGATCGAAATTGAAAAACTTTAATGCCCAATACGCTCGGTGCTCTACTTCTACCGGAAGGTGACACGACTTTCCATAGACCAATCGGAAAGGAGTACAACCGATGGCGGTCTTGTACGCTGTCCGATAAGCCCAAAGAGCTTCGTCTAATTTTAGGGACCAATCCTTACGAGAAGTAGAAACAGTTTTTTCCAAAATTCTTTTTAGTTCGCGATTGACTACCTCGACCTGACCGTTAGTTTGGGGGTGATAAGCAGTTGACAATTTATGCGTGACACCATATTTTATTAATGTTTTAGTGAGTTGGGTGTTGCAAAAATGGCTGCCCCTATCACTAACGATCGCTCGAGGGAATCTAAAGCGAGAAAACAATTTTTTTAGAAAATTAACAACAACACGAGCATCATTAGTTGGCAGAGCTTGGGCCTCTGCCCATCTAGAAACGTAATCCACCGCTACTAAAATATATTTATTACCTAAACTTGAAGGAAACGGGCCAACAAAGTCGATGCCCCACAAATCAAAAACCTCGCACTCGAGAAAATAGTTTTGTTCCATTTCATTTTTATGTGAGAGATTTCCAGTCCGCTGGCATCGATCACATCCACCCACAAAGGTTTGTGCATCTTTAAATATGCTTGGCCAATAGAAGCCAGCACTAAGAACTTTGTGGGCGGTGCGGTTTGCTTGATAATGCCCGCCAGTCGGACCTTCATGAACATGTTTTAAAATTTGGTGACCCTCTTCCTGCGAAACGCATCTCCTTACCACCTGGTCCGCACAAATGCAAAATAGAAATGGGTCTTCCCAAAAATAATACTTCAACTCCGAAAAGAATTTCTTCTTTTGGTGAGTGGAGTATTCTTTTGGAAGGACCCGGGCAACAAGATAATTGGCCAGATCGGCGAACCAGGGGGTAGGAGATGAGGAAATATTAAAAAGGCGTTCATCCGGAAAAGAGTCATTTATAGAAGTTTCATTTAAAAAATCAAGTTTGGGATTTTCAAGACGCGAGAGATGATCAGCTGCTAAGTTTTCCGCTCCTTTCTTATCCCGAATCTCCAAGTCGAATTCTTGAAGTAAGAGGATCCAACGGATAAGACGCGGCTTGGCATCCGGTTTAGAAAGGAGGTATTTCAAAGCGGAGGGATCCGTGAAAACAATAACTTTAGAAAGAGTGACATACGGTCGGAATTTATCAAAAGCGAAAATAACTGCTAAGAGCTCTTTCTCCGTCGTAGTGTAGTTTTCTTGCGCAGAAGTGAGAGTTTTACTAGCGTAGAAAATCGGATGAAAGTTCTTAGCAATTCGTTGACCTAAAACTGCACCGACCGCATGATTACTCGCATCACGCATAATTTCGAATGGTAAATCCCAAACTGGGGCGATCATAATAGGGGCGTTTATAAGTTTTGATTTTATTAATTCAAAGGCCTCGAGACAAGATTTATCAACAATAAAAGGAGTGTCTTTTTCGAGCAAGTGGGTGAGAGGTTTAGTGATTTTTGAAAAGTCTTTAATAAATCTACGATAAAAACCCGCATGACCTAAAAAACTTCTAATCGCTTTAACGGTTGTGGGTGGCGGCAGCTTTTCAATTATTTCAATTTTTGCCTTGTCCACTTCAATCCCCCTAGCGGAAATGTTGTGGCCAAGGACTAAACCCTCACGTACCATAAAGTGGCACTTCTCCCAATTTAAGACTAAATTTGTCTCCTCGCAGCGTTTTAAAACTTTTCCTAAATTTTCTAAACATAATTCGAAAGAGTCGCCAAAAACGGAAAAGTCGTCCATAAAAACTTCCATAATATTTTCTACATATTTATCAAAAATGGCAAGCATACACCGCTGAAAGGTGGCGGGTGCGTTGCACAATCCGAAAGGCATTCTACGATAAGCAAAGGTTCCGAAGGGGTAAGTGAATGTCGTCTTCTCTTGGTCCTCGGGTGCGATAGGGATTTGAAAGTATCCCGAGAGACCGTCGAGGAAGCAATAAAAATTGTGCCCGGACAAACGTTCTAGAATTTGATCGATA
Source organism: Platanthera zijinensis (assembly GCA_039513925.1). Lineage (NCBI taxonomy): Eukaryota > Viridiplantae > Streptophyta > Magnoliopsida > Asparagales > Orchidaceae > Platanthera > Platanthera zijinensis. The sequence goes on from CM077096.1 coordinate 115,623,970, forward strand.
AAGGGGAGGGGGAAGTGATCTTTTCGAGTGGCATCGTTTAGTTTACGGTAATCGATGCACATCCTCCATCCTGTTATCGTCCTAGTTGGAACTAGATCGTTGTTTTCGTTTGGCACTACCGTGATCCCACCCTTTTTAGGGACAACCTGAACTGGACTTACCCACTGACTATCGGAAATAGGATAGATTATCCCGGCATCTAATAACTTAAGCACCTCTCCCTTCACAACCTCTTTCATTTTTGGATTAAGACGACGTTGTGGTTGGACTAGACCCTTAGGATTATTGTCAAAAAATATTTTGTGCGTGCAGAAAGAGGGGCTTATGCCAGGAATATCACAAATTTGCCATGCTATGGCTCGGCGATGCTTTTGTAGTAGGTCGATCAACTGATCGTTTTCGGATTGGGAAAGAAAAGCCGAGATTATAACGGGCAATTTTGAATCTTTTGCAAGAAAGGCATATTTAAGATGTTCGGGAAGGGGGTTTGAGTTCTAAGTTGGGTGGTTCCTCATAAGAATTTTTTAAGACTTTTTCATTTTCAAAAATAAGTTTTTCATAGTTTTTCCTACCAAAAATAGACTCATTTTCAAAATTTTCTTGTATTGACATCACCGTACTTTCAAAAACATTTGAAGAAATTTCAGAAAAGGAAGAGGAAAATTCATTAGAGGAGATGTTAGAAAGGGGAAGGGAAGAATCTTCATTTAAAACATCGATAAAGAAGCATGAGTCATCATTTTGTAAAGAATTTTTCATCGAGTTATTAATAGAAAATGTGACTTAATCATCCCCCACTCGCAAAAACAACTTTCCATTACTAACGTCGATAACTGCTCGAGAGGTGGCGAGAAAAGGTCATCCAAGGATAAGAGGAACCTCGACGTCCTCTTCAATATCAAGAATGACAAAATCCACCGGGAAGATGAATTTGTCGACCTTTACTAACACGTCCTCAACGATACCTAGTGGATACTTTATTGACCTATCGGCTAACTGAATACTCATGCATGTCGGGCTGAGAGTGCCCAAACCTAGCTTTTTAAATAAGGAAAAAGGCATCAAATTGATGCTCGCTCCTAGATCCGCTAGCGCATGTTTAACGAATAAATCACCGAAGACGCAAGGAATTGAAAAGCTACCCGGGTCATTTATCTTTTTCGGAAGATTTGAATTTTTAATGACTGCCGAGCATTCTTCATTCAATGTTACATGAGAAAGATTTTCCAATTTCTTTTTGTTCGTTAATAAATCTTTAAGATATTTAGCGTACTTAGGCATTTGGCTAATCGCTTCATGAAATGGCAAATTAATATGAATTTGTTTAAATATTTCAAGAAAGCGTTGATATTGATTATCTAGTTTTTCTTGCCTAAGTCTAGCCGGATAAGGAGGTGGCGGGAATTCATTTATAATAATCGGAGCATCAATTTGAAAATCATTTTTGTCTTTTTCAGAATTAGAAATAATAGAACTATCCTTTTCTTTTTCAAAAATAGATTTGTCTTTTTCAAGATCTAAGTTATCATTTTCCGTGGGGGTAAGAACAGGAGGGATACTCACCCTTGGCTCTTCCCTTGTGGTGGGCTCGTTAACAACTTTACCGCTCCGAAGGGAAATCGCATTTGCGTGCTCCCTTGGGTTAGGCTCAGTGTTCGAGGGAAGAGTTCCAGGTGGTCTCTCGGAAAAGGCCTTGGCGAGTTGGCCAACTTGATTTTCTAAGTTTTTCATGGATCCTGTTAAATTTCTAATAGTGGCATCGTTCGAGCTTATATATTTAGCGAGGATCTCTTCCAAAGGGGAAGGTTTTTGAAAATTTTGTTGCGGTGGTGGTGGCGGTGCGAAATCGTGCGGTGGGCGTATTACGTTAGCATTATTACTCCAAGAAAAATTAGGATGGTTACGCCATCCGGGATGATAAGTGTTCGACGAAGCAGAAAAACCAGGGGGAGAAGAAAAATTCGAAAAAGCAGAAAAATTATTCGCAGAGATATTTTGAGCAGGCCTGGGTATGTTCCCCAGATAATCCACCTGCTCGGCAGTAGCAGCATTTTCATATACCTTAGCGGTGGAAGGAGCAGTCATCTCCGAGATCTTCTTGTTGAGCATTTCCACTTGCATCGCCAGTTGCGTCACCGAATCCACTTCATAGATACCTGCAGGTTTAGATGGGCGAGACCTGGACGAATTCCACTGATAAGTGTTCATCGCCATGTCATCGATAAGCTCAAGAGCGGCTTCCGGAGTTTTGCGGTCTAAAGAACCAGCGGAAGCGGCATCTATCATTTGCTTAGTCACTTGGTTTAGCCCATTATAGAATGTCTGAACCTGCAACCATACAGGCAGAGCATGATGTGGGCATCTTCTCAAAAGTTCTTTGAACCTCTCCCAAGTGTCATAGAGGGTTTCAGAATCAATTTGAGAATATGAAGTTATATCATTTCGAAACTTAGCAGTTTTGGCGGGGGGAAAATAACGAGAAAGAAATTTTTCAGTCAAAATGTTCCAAGTAGTGATTGATCCTCTTGGAAGAGAACTCAACCACTGTTTGGCTTTAGTCCTTAAGGAGAATGGGAAGAGTCTTAGCCTTATCGCATCGTCCGAGACACCATTAATCTTGAAGGTGTCACAGATTTCAAGAAAATTAGCAATATGCAAGTTTGGATCTTCATCTTGCGATCCGTCGAACTGTACATATTGCTGCACCATTTGAATGATGCTAGGCTTAAGCTCTAAGTTATTGTTCGCAATAGCGGGACGAACTATGCTAGATTCTGTACCCTGCAGGTTTGGTCTTGCATAATGGGACATAGTCCTTTGCACGACTTCCTCTTGGTTGGGTCTTTGCAAGACTTCCTCTTGGTTGGGATTGTCCATTCTTAAGGTAGAATATGAATCGGAATGTTCGACCGGTATTTGAAGAGTCGGGCCTTGAAATCGCAATCTTCTCCGAAGAGTACGCTCGATTTCGTGGTCCAAGTCCAAAATAACCGACGGACTTCCCCGGGTCATGCACTGGAAGAAGAAAGAGAGAAGTATTGTTTATTATTATTAATATATTTTTTTTTTTTTAAGTATATATTTTTTTGTTTTAGCTCCCAAACTTCCCAAGGACTACCCGATGAAGGGTTCGCAAGGTACTAGACGAGATAGCGACACTTAAAACCGCATTGCCCTTTTTGAGAGGATTTTGTTGGTGTAGGAAACTTGTGATGTGGGTATCTATTGAAAATGATTATATTTATTATTATTATTATTTTTATTTTTAAAGCGATTTTTTTTTCTTTTTGGTTTGCAATAAGGAAGATAAAAGTAATAGATTCGTGTTTTCAATATATCAACAAGAGCTGCATCCCCGGCAATGGCGCCAAAAACTTGGTGTCTACTAATCGTGAAGAAAATAAAAGCAACCGAACTAGCAATCCATTTAGGCAAGTATACCTATCGAATTGTAGCTAGGGGACACAAGTGTCGTATTGAAATCCGGGTACTGCTGAATACACTTACTCACACAAAGACTATTATTTTATCAAAGGAAAATCTTTAGGGCTAAAAAGGAACTTGCAATTAAGAAAGGAAATATAGTTAATCGCTAGAAAGAGAACCACTGCATTAAGTTAAAGAACTATTAGAGGCGATTACGATAAAGTGTTAAAGAACTACGACAAAGGGATGGAAATGTACTCGATCAAGAATCACCTCGGCCAGAGTAATAAAGAAATGCGATAAAAGCCTAAACTTAATAGGGAAGAGTTTCTTGACCGTGGAGGTTCCTTAAGCTTAAACACGCTTCTCTCGAAGTCGTGTCCGACTGAGTTTAGGAAGGTCCGACCGACTTTCGTCTGAATCAGAGGCCTAAAGCTCGCTTTACGCGGTGAACCCCACTATTAGATTTTACTCCAATCCGGGGGATTTGAATGTCTGCCTCTCTCGAGGGGTGCATACAAATCCCTTTCCTCTTGAGTGCTCACTTCAAACTATCGGCCTTTCGGCTTGCCAAGTATGAAAGCTAAGGCGGAGAGTATACATCGATGATATATCTCCAACCCAAAAGAATTCAAGAGCAATTCAAGATTAAACCCCTAAAAAAGGAAAGGTAAAATTAAAGCATCATAACTTAATCACTCAAACCTCAGATCATCAAGATCGAGTACAAGGAGGATTTAGTTATTCATGGTATAGAAAATGAAGATCATATTAATAGTATGGAAAATAACACCGAGTAGAAGGGAAAGAGAATAGCGAACTATTTTATTTCGTAATGTGGAGGAATCACAAGTAGGGCACACAGATACTATAAGAACACCTTCTACAATGATTACAAATGTTGTAAAAAGGAAGTACAGAAATGCGAAAAAGGCTTGCATGAAAAGAAACTCAATTACTTGAAGTAAAAGGAAGAGACAAACTTAAGACATAAACACTAAAATAGCAGCACTTCTTCTTCTCTAATCTCTCTCCACCACCCCCCAAAACACTAGAAGATGATCCCTATTTATAGAATTTTTTCGGGCTGGGTCACGCCCTATGACACGCCCATGGAGGGCGTGACCATAGGGCGTGTCTGATTCGGTGCGACATCTGGAGCGTTGGCATTTAATTCTGGCGTGGTTGTTGAGTTACACGCCCATCGAACACGCCCCTGGAGGGCATGACCATAGGGCGTGTCGGATTCGGTGCGTTGAAATTGAGCTCGGTACTGACTTCTCGGGACTTGGCGGGTCACGCCTGTCAGACACGCCCCTGGAGGGCGTGTCAGTGGGCGTGTCAGTGGGCGTGACAGCTAGTTTCTGGCGGAGATTGACTTCGGACCGGCGGCTTCATTCCACTAGGTTACACGCCCTTGGTACACGCCCTAGGAGGGCATGACCATGGGGCGTGTAACAGCAAAACTTGTAAAATCCTGCAAAAATAAGGGAAGATGTTAGTGACAATAATATATACAAAAAAAGGTCAAAATATAAGCATACAAGACATGCTTCGTAAATTGAAAGATAGAAAATACCATTACGAAACGGACTATCAGCATATAAAATTATAATAATACTTAGAAATTTAAGCTACTAAATTACCCAAAAAAGGATGACTAAAAAGTAGTCATCAAGTACCCCCGACTGAAGCATTAATCATCTGTCTTTTTTGGAAATTCAAACCATGGTAGAATGTTTGCACTTGTAACCAAGTAGAAAGTGCATGGTGGGGACATCAACACAAAAGGTCTTTAAAATACTCCCATATATTATAGAGAGACTCGGAATAAATTTGCATGAAGAAAGAAATATTGTTGCGTAATTTAGCGATCTTGGCTGGAGGAAAATATTTAGATAAAAATTTCACCATCATTTTTGCCCATGTAGTGATGGATCTTTTTGGAAGAAAACTCATCCACTACTTGGCCTTGGTCCGCAAAGGGAAAGAAAATAAATGTAAATGAGTGGATTATTGGCAACACCATTTATTTTAAAAGTATCACAAATTTCTTAAAAGTTAAAGAGATGCATATTGGGGTCTTCATCAGACAAACAATCAAATTGTACCAATTGTTACACCATTTGGAAGGTGCTAGATTTAATTTCAAAATGGTTGTTAACCATACCGGGGAGAATAATACTCGATTGTATACCCGCCAAATTCGACCATGAATAATAGGACATGGTTCATTGCAAGGCTACAATAGCATTGGGCTCACCCATATTTTCTATATTATTGTCTTCGATAATCTCTTCAAATTTTAATGGTAAATCCTGATCACGAGATGGAGCCGTCGCTGAATGGTGCACTTGATTTCTAGATCAAAATGAATATCAAGATTATTTATAGAATTTCCTCGGGTCATGCAATTAAAGGAGAGAAAGATAAGATAAAAAATAGAGAAAGAAAAAGAAAAGAAAAGAAAAGGATGTAAACATTTATAAAGAATTTTTTAAAATTTTCTTATTTAGTCTTGGACTTCCCAAGGTCAACCCGATGATGTGTTCTTAAGGTACTAGGAGATACATTGGGATGATAGCCTAAATCTCCCTTTCCAAGAGTTTTAATTATAACTTTAGTGATTTATAAATAATGGGGAGAAAGTAAAAGATGAAATTAATAATGTTTCTTTTTTTTCAAAATATCAACAAATGTGCAACTGTACCAAAAACTTGGTAGAGAATTAAGAGTCTGCGAAAATATTCTCCAAATCTATATTCAAATAAGCCAAGTGTACCTATCAAAATATAGTATAGGATATGAAAATAATAATGCTGTATTTTCTGTTTCTTGTTAATTACTTCTACATCAAGAAAAGAACTATTTTATCAAATAATACTTTGTGTTAGTTGTAAATAAAAGATAGATTTAGATTTGATGCAAGCCTTTGATTATATTTAAAAATCTAGCATTCAATATCGAATCACCTCAGAAAGAAAATTATCAAAGGAGATAGTTCTAATTCTCCTTATTAAAATCAACATTGACTGTGAAGGTTTCCAAAATCGACCGAACTCTCATTTTATAATCGAAACTCCTAAAACTCACTTTATGAAGTGAATGCCTCTATTAGATTTGATTCCAATCTAGGAGATTTACGCCATTCTCTCTTGAGGGTTGCATGCAAATTTCTTTACCTTTAAGCGATTGATTCAAATGCATGAGCCTCTCAGCTAACTATCATATAAAAAACAGATAATGAAAACATATATTGTGTTGGGAATATTGCCCTTTAATGTTCCTTGCATTTGAAAAGGCATCACCTTCAATGGTAAGTGAATAATGTTTTTTATAGAACTTCTACTTTACTCATTATACAGGTTTAAGTAGTTCTAAAAACATGTTTAGAACAGATCTGGACATTGCTATAATTGTCTCAACTATTCTGGAGAAATTTGTTGAGAAGATTATCTGATCTCAGCGGAACCACTGAGACTCAGCTAATAACCCCTGAGAAAACAACCTATCCCAGCCCTGCTATGAAAGCAATGTACTCTCAGTGGAACCACTGAGATTTAATGAATATGTTGTTGAGATAAAAGCCAGTCTCAGCTAAACCGCTGAGATAATTTTGAATACAATCATTGCGATGGCACGACCCATTTTTGGCGGAAGGCTAATAAAGCAAAATAGCTTTATCCATTATTAGCCATTTAAGGTCAAATCAATCCAAGAGCCATTGTATATTGATGGAGCCCATATAAAGCATCTTCTAGGTCAAGAAAGAAAGAGGATCGTGTGCGTGCCAGTTCCAAGTTATTGTTGTCACTGTTAAGCGTTGGTGTAAAGTACTTGAAGTGCTGAGAGTGCTAATGGCCTTGTGCTTCCAAAAGTTCTCAGATTTAAGGAGAATAGGTTGGGTCTATATGTATTAGTGGTTGATCTTCTTCTTTCTACAAGGAGACGGGAGATCAAGAAAGAGCTAAGCCACAAGATGAAGAACAGTATTTCAAGCTCTGCTCCAGGACAGTTTTTAGTTGTTCTATTTCAACAGAAGACCAAATCTGAAGGGGTATACCTTTTATTGTCTTGTATTATTATCTAAACAAACAATCTTGTAAGAACATTTTGTTTTGAGCTGTAGGGCATGTGTGCCTTAGTGTATGGCCTGTGTGCCTAAGTGTAGGGCTTTCCTCCCATCCTGAGTTATATGGCTTCTTGATAGACCTGAGGTAGGTGACCTGGAGGGTCACTGAGCTGTAGGAGTATAGCTTACTTTGAGTTTCAAGGTAGTGACCTGAGGTAGGGTTTGGAGGAAACCTGAGAGATCCTGAGGGATTTGTGTTATAATCTCTTTGAGCTGAGTTTGGAGATGGTAGCCTTGTCTAACACATTGTTAGAAAGGTGGTGAGGGAAAGTGGATGTACCAGACCTTGGGGAGCCACTATAAAATTTTTGTGTGCTTTCGGTAATGTTTAATTGAGACGAAATAGTGGAGTAAAAAGAAAAATAATACAAACAACCAATTCACTCCCCCCCCCTCTCTAGGTGATTTAGACTACTATCCAGTTAACTTTCAAGTGGAATCAGAGGGAGGTTGGTCAAAAAGGACTTAATAATCTGACCAGATCCTATAAGGGGTAGTCAAATAAAATTTCAAGATGTCTGCTGTAGAGGCTCATAAGAAGATGAGATCTATGAAGTTTCCTATATATAGAAAGGAGGCCTTTATCATATAGAAGCAAAGGTTCAGGCTATTTATGGGAGCCTCCGACCTTAGGATTTATATCACAGTTTAGGAGGGACCTTTTATCACCCAAAAGGACTCCACCATTGACCTAAACCTAAGAGTGCCCAAGGCCTATACTGAAATGACTAGGGAATCCAGCCGTCACTGTCAAAAAATTCTACAAATTTTAGCGATCCTCCACTGCATGATAACCCTAGAGACTATGTTGTATCTTCTTCCTCTAAAAGATCTCCTTCATCCACCCAAATCTTAATTCTTCTTCTTCCATCTTTCCTCCTTATATCCCACCCCACTCTTCTTACTTCACTTTATAGTGTTCATCAATCAGGCAGTTCTCCCCTCGTTTGATATTTTCTTCTTCCTATTCTTCTTGTCAGGTTAAAGTTGCATCTGATTCTATTCTTCTTTCAATTTTTAGTATGTTTATAACTTTCTCTCTTTTAAAAAATATTGTCCTCTAATTTTTATTGCTACAGCAATAATGATTTGCACACATTATGGTTATAGCTTGTTATCAGTATGGTTATAGTTGCTTATTTCACATATTTGGTTATTTACACATTATTGTTTTTCAGGGTAGGGATTTTATTGTAAATGAAAGTCTAATGATCACATTTTGTATATTGTAGATGGATGAAACTGAATTAGCCTCAGATTCTGAATATGAAGTAATTATTAAAGGTGTCGTCTTGACAATGTTTGTTGTAGCTACAGCAGCACTATAGACCATTCAAAAAGAACCAGCACACAATGCATCTAAGGATGTGTTATGATCTATTTTATTAGCTCGCAATTACAATGGAAGAAACACAAATTGTTTCAGTTTGCTACATATATGTCAATCGGCTTTTGGAGAGTTTTATGATATCCTGCGCGTAACGAATTTACTTCACAAACATTTATATGCTTCAGTGATAGAATCAATTGCATTATTTCTATATATCCTTGTATACAACCAGAAATTTTAGGATGTGGGTATTACTTATTTATGGTCCACATACACTATCAGTAGACATTTTGGTCTAGTGTTGAGAGCTATTATACACATGAGCAAAGATTACATTAAGTTTCCTGAGTCCAGAAAAGAATCCAATTGGAGGTGGTTTGAGAAATACATCGGTGTACTAGATAGAATTCATATTGAAGTTACAGTGCCAACGAATGATAAGGGTAGATTTATAAATTTTAAGCAAACAATCATGACTAATGTTCTTGGTGTTTTTGATAACAACATGAAGTTTTATTTGTATTTCCTTGTTGAGAAGGCTCCTCTTCAGATTCTAGAGTTTTACGAGATCCTATGGAGAGGCCAGATCGATTTAGTGTACCAAATGGTAAATTAATGTCCGTAACTTTACTTTCTGTTATGTTAACCATGGTTTTAACTTTTGTTAATGTCTAAAAATTAATACACTTGTAGGTAAATACTATCTTGTTGATGTCGGGTATACAAATGGTCCTAGTTTTCTAGCTCCTTATCATTCGACACGATATAACCTTAAGGAGTTATCAACACATGGTAATAGCCACACAACTTATAAAAAGTTATTTTATTTACATTATACTCGAGAAAGAAATGTAATAGAGCGTACTTTTGGCTTGCTAAAGAATTGATGGGCAATACTGAGACAACCATCCTTTTTTGACAACATAACATAGGTCACAAAACACCCGATGGATGGAAGTCTATAGCCTTTATCGCATACATATCATTTTTCAAAGAGATTTGCAACGTGGATGTTAGCAAAGAAAAGATCACAGCTTGCCTGAAAATATGGAGCAAATACTATCATGATGTAAGTGTTATGCTAATTACAAGTAGCTTTACATACGATTGGGAAGTGAATGTGGTTAAGGATGATAGTGAGGAGGTCAGGGCAAACTATATAAAGGTAACCAACATTCTGGATTTGCACATTAAACATTGTTCTAGTATTATCACCTATTAATTTGTGCAAATGTGTAGGTTCATCTGATGGTGAAACATTACGAAGGCAAAGTTATTACAAATTGATCTAATTTGAGAGTGCTATATGGTAACGATAGAGCCATTAAAGTCATGCTGCAACAATGAACGAGAATGTTATCGATATAGACAGGGAGTCCTTCTTGGAAGAAAGTGGAACTCCAGGAGATTGTGCAAAAAAGAAGAAGAAAGTGGAACTCCAGTAGATTGTGCCAAAAAGAAGAAGAAATCTGCTAGGATTTATACATTGGCAGAAGCCATATCTAGTTTTACCACTAGCATGGATAAGATATTTCTTGGGAGACACACTATTGTTGTAGATGCGTCCATGGTATATGCTCAAGCTATATATGTTGCCCTTGGAAATCTGCCGAATCTGAAGAGGTTTAAATTACTCAAGGACATTGATGTACTTTCTCGAGATACCACTAAGTTTGGGGTATTCATGATTATACTAGACGATCTCAAGTTGGAGTGGTTGTGTATTCAGCTTAATTAGTAGTATCTATGTGGACTATTTGTTTGTGGATTATTAATATTTCCATGAATATTGTGTGGACTTTAATTAGCCATAGTTATCTGTATGAACTCATTTTGTATGTGTGCGGACTTTATTTTATCCCTCGAGATTTTATTTTAGGTGCTTAGATATTCCATATAATATTATTCATTATTTTTTCTACTATGTTAATTTTAATTCCATTCTGCATATGAATAACGGAGTTATCCAATTCCAATGCCCAATGCCCAATTATGCACACCAGTCGAACCACAAAAATGGAATTCAGCCAATTTCAATTCATGTTGGTTTTGGAATTGACTAAATTCCAATTCTAGAACTCCAATTCTAGGGGAAAATGAACCATTTGAAGTTTTTTAGCATATGCGGGTTTTATCGACAATTCATTCAAAATTTCTCTAAAATCACCACTGTTAACCCACCTTCTTGAAAAATATACTCCTTTTGTTTTTTATGAAGATTGTTTATTATCATTTAATCATATCAAGGACAAACTTTCAGTTCTCCTGCCTTAATGGCGCCAAATTGGTGTTTGCCCATTGAAATCATGTGTGATGTGAGTGATTTTCCGGTCAGTACGGTGTTAGGATAATGAGTGAATAAATATTTTCACTCAATTTACTATGCACGCAAAACACTTACATTCACAAGAGCAAACTATACAACCGTTGAAAAAGACCTTTTGGTGATTACTTTTTCTTTAATAAGTTTTGTTCTTATATTGCTCTTTCTAATTTAATTATTTTTACTGACCACCCTGCTCTCAGATTTTTCTAGCCAAGACAGACAACAAGCCTAGATTTCTTAGATTGAACCTCATCCTACAAGAATTCAATTTAGATATTCAGGAAAAGAAAGGAGCGAAAAATTTGGCGGCTGACCATCTCTCGATTGCAGAATCTAGTCACGAAAGCATTTGTAGAGGCTGGCACCAATTACAAATTCCCTCAAGAGTGCCTCCTTGTACTCGATAAGGTAACAACTTCTCCCACTCCTTATTTTTTTGATATTGCCAACTATCTAGTGGCACGGGTCATTCAAAAAAAATTTTCAAACTAACAAATGAAGAAATTCTATTTTTTTATTTTGGAAGACCCCTTTTTTCATGTTTTTGTGGAAGTGAGGATATGGATTTAGAATGAGGAGGGCTTATAAATCTTGCAGCATTGACATGAGGGGACAACAAACGGACATTATCAAGCAAGTTGGACCATTTGGAAGGTGCTCGAAGCATGCTTTGACTGGCCCACTTTGAAATAGGAGTTAAGTTATTATATTACTCGGAGTTTTCTCTACAGAGGGTGAATACAGATTTAAATTATTTTCAAATACTTTGATTAATTCATTGAATTTGTATTTACATAAACTATAAACCAGAATCAGATGAAATTAATTAAAATCATAACAAAATAGCACAAAATAAGAAATAAAAGAAAAATCACAAAAGACACATGGATTATAGTGGTTCCCACTCAATCTGGGTGCATCCACTCTTCTACCCGTTTGGTAGAAATTCAATACCACAGTGTCTGAGTATTTTGATCAAGAGACTCTTTGAACTACACCAGATCTTTTGATAAGGAGATCTTGAATCAATTACAATACAAGTCTTTTCTCAAGAAGAATCATAGAACCACTCACTCAATTTTTTGTAGAGGGATTGTTAAAACACTTTTCTCAAATGTAAAAAAAATTAAGAGAAGATTTGAGTTAAGATGATTCTTCTCTTGGTGTCCTCTCTTCAGATTTCTAAGCACAATTAATGATAATCTCTGGAACTTCTGATGAATATCAAAATAATAAAGATTATGAGTTCAATATTCAGATGATCTTTAGAAAATTTTCTCAGAATCTATTGTAACATTGTTTTGAGAAAAAGAAGTACTAATTCTCTTATCAGATTCAGCAACTATCAAACTAATTGACTGATACGGGAAGAGATTTAATTATAGATGATAATCTTCCAAGCTTTCTCTATCCAATTCACTCTTCTCACGATATGATATGATTTTCTTGATTGCCTGCTGCTCATGATTGATAATCAATGATTATTACTCATTTTGTATCTCATCATATAAATATATTAATCGATATCCTCTAACATCTCAAAGAATCTATTAGGTAAACCCCTTCTTGATTTAATTCAGATTAAAGCCACAAAACTTATTCTGATAAGAAATCCAGTCGACGTAACGTCGAGTTCATGTCGAAGCAACATCAATTTCTGACTGTTTGTATGAAAATCTTTGTAGTCAGCATTCCATCGATATCATGTCAAAGCTTATATTGATTTAATCCTTAAGTATTGTCGACTTATCTAAATTAAGTCACTCTGACTTCAATTCAAAATAACGTCGAATTCCAGTCGACATTGCGTCGAGATCTAATCGACGCATGTTGGCAATTCATCATTTTTCTCTTCAATTTAGTAAGCCTTATATATATCCATTATATCACTGACACCATAGGACTTCTAAGATAAAATTACCGTCACCATACAACATGGGTAATAGATCTAGGATGTAAAATCACTAAACATAATTTGTTAAGCTAAATCATAAGGGTTTTTGATTTAAGAATGCCCACATTTTTATGAGTAAATGCGACAACGGCCAACATTTAGGTAACATCTCCCGCTTGGATGAAATTCCCCAATCTTTATTTATTGAATGTGAAGTTTTTGATATTTGGGGTTTAGATTTTATAGCCCCCCCAAATAATAATTGTTATATTTTAATTATGGTCAACTATGTGTCCTTATGGGCGAAAGCGCAGGATCTCCCCACAAATGACGTGAGAGTAATCATTCAATTTTTAAAAAATTTATTTTCCCATTTTGCCACACCTCGCACAATAGTTAGTGATAGAAACACACATTTTTGTTACAACCAATTTGCAAAAATTCTATCTAGATATGATGTTACATACAAGCTTTCAACCGCCTATCACTCACAAATTATTGGCCAAGTAGAGGTAGTGAACCGAGAGCATAAAAGTATTTTATAGAAAATAGTTTCCATAAATAAAAAAAGATTCGTATTTTAAACATGATGATGTGTTATGTGCTTATCGTACAACTTACAAAACTATCATTGGTTGTACATTGTATCGGTTAGTCTTTGGCAAAATAAGTCATTTATCGGTAAAATTAGAGCATCATGCCAGTTGGACGTTGAAATTTTTAAATCTTGATTTAAATTTAGCCTTTGATCATATGAAGTTTCATTTGAACAAATTGGATGAATGGTGTGCAAACACCTATGAAAATAATAAATTTTATCATGATAAAAAAATTAAGTTTCCAAAATCCTTTCACTGGGCACTCTTGTCCTTTTATATAAATCTTGCCTTATGCATTTTTTGTGTAAAACAAAGTCCTGGTGGTCCAAACCCTTATTGTCAAAGAAGTTAGGCTATACAAAATCGTTCTTATTCTCATCCATAAAATGACACCTTTAATGTTAACGAGCACCATCTAAAGTTTTATTTTTGTGCCGATAATACAGATGACCACAGTTAATCTCTCTCGCTACTGAACTTATAAATCTCGCCATGAGGGTAAACAACACGCTTGTGGGAGGCACCCCACACTTATCAAAACTTTCTTTTTGTTTCTTTACTTTGTCTGTTTAAACATGTTTTGCATGGTTTCTTGCGGCCTACTTGACTCCAAATCAGAGACATTCTCTTTTTCCCCCTATTCATTATCTTTTATGTTGCACTTTCTTTCTCTACTCTTTTCATTTTCATTTTTATAATTCATACTTAGTTTAAAATATTAGGAACAATGTTTAATTTGAAGTATGAGAGTGTTGTCTTTTATCTTAACATTTTAAGAAAAATAAAAAATTAAAGCAAATCACAAAACTTCAAAAAAAAATTATTTTATTTTTAGCACCAACAAAAATTTTAAAAAGTTCTTGGAAAATTTCTCACAAATTTTTTGAATGTGAAAATTTAATTCTTTGGAAAGGGTTGTTAAGGATATCACCTCATCTTACCTCCTAGTACTGTTGAGAGCAATTCACCGGATATTCCTCAGGAAGTCCAAGAATTAATAAAAGTGTAGAATTATAACTTATGACTATTTTATTTCCTAGAAATAATATATAAAAATATATATAACAAAAAAAGATCATGAACAAAATTTTAAAAAAATGAAAAAAAAAACTTAGAAATTTTAAAAAAGTAATAAAACCTTACTTCGTTTTTTGTTATTTCCAAAATTTTAATTTTGTGTATATTTATAGGCATTTTTATATTTTTAATTTGCTAATCTTTTGTTGTCATAGTTTGTTAGATTTAATTTTTGTCATTTTATTTTAAATATTATTTTGTGTTTTTAATTTAATTAGAGAACTTGTTTAGCAATACTTCTTTTTTATTTTAAATGACATCATTTTTGTAGTATTGTTTTTAAACATCCTTTGATTGTAATTATATTTACTTCTAACTTTTATATTCTTGTGGAATTCTCAATATACTTTGGTTGCCCTAAAAATATTTTTTTTTATAATCTAGAACTTTTTTAGCCATTAAACCCTAGCCCTTTCCTATCTTTATTATCAACCTATTATTTGTCATATTGAAATATATATATATATACATATTAAAAGATTATACGGCCTAAAAATTAATGAGAGGATAAGATTCATCATTTTCTAAACATATGTACTCAAAGTTTTGAAAAAATATATTTAAAGATTATATGCTATAGAGTGAGGATAAAATTCATCACACTTAAGCATATGCATTTTGTGTTTTTTGAAGAAGAATATTACAAGATTATATGTTATAGAAATGAGAAGATCAAATTCATCATTTCCTTAAACATATATAAATAGAAAAAATAATGAGAGAGGTGAGATGATAAGATTCATCACCTACAATCAAAAATCTCATCTTATGCCCAGTTTGTGACCCCCTTTAGCCAATATAATCGATCCTTGACTTAATTTAAAATGTTGAGAGAGCGTAAATAGTAGGTTATATTTTTCCAAAAGTTTCTTTGAAGTTGAGGCTTTTATAATTCAAATCTAATTTTGTTTGCTAGTTATTTATTTTTAGAAGTCTTGGCTAAAGACCTCCCTCTTATTAATTTATTATCGTAATTTATGACATATTTCTGGAATCCCTGAACTTTATTTTGAAGCTCACCTTTTATTAAATAAAAATTTGATTTTAATTAGAAATTTTATTAATGTTTTATAAATATTTTTCATATCTACTTTTGCTCTAGAATAGCAAAAGCTCAAGTATAAGAGTATTTAATGAATAGTAAATTGCACATATTTTAGTATATAATTTAGTATAATGATAATTAAAGTTATTAATATTTTTCTATTTTCCTCAATATATTGTATGTATTTATATCTTTGTACTAACTTATGTTCTATTTGAAATTTTTAGGATTTCTTCCCATTTCAATGGCATTTTAGTCAATTTTGTTGTTATTCACCCTTAGTACACACCGTGTACTTGGGTCGTGTAAGCATGATTGCATTTTCAAGCTCACAGCTATAATTTTTGTATCTTTGAAAGAGAAGCTTTAGGGTAATCACCAACCCCGCTTCGGTCAGAACTCCTTACCTATAGAGACGACCTGACACTAGCTTTGCCATGGTGGTTATGATGTCCATGTTAGCCTCCTATACTTCGGCCGTAGTGAACTACAACAACAACTGTAGAAGTCGAGAAGATCACTTAGCTCCTCGGCGTAGGACCTCTAATAGCTTGGACTCATACTCTGCTTGTTTGGTAGTGAGGAGATCATTCTTACCTCATGATGCCTTCAAATTTTCCTCCATGGATGAGGACCTTTGGGCCTAGGCATGCTCAGGATCTTACAATAAAGCGTAATAAAACAAACCTCATTATGGCGAGGAGGAGAAGCAATCCTAGAGGCGAACTCTTCTTTGAGCTTTTCCAGGTCATCCTCAGTTACCAGGTGAGCATTTGTTTCCACTTGGAGTTTTTGGTTGAAGGTAAGAGAACTCCTCGTGATCTGATGGAATACCTCTACAGCACACAGGACAATGCTATTACTGAGGTTAGCCAAGTCACAAATGGATTTCTTAGTGAGTACTTTAGCATCATCCCAACCGTACAGTCCATAAAAGATGTTGAAGGCATTGTTGTCCGAGTTCTTATCATCCATCCAAGAAGGGAAGTGTAAGCATAAAGAAACCTTATTCTCTGATTAGTTACATTAAAGAATTTGGTCTCGCAGTGTGCTTACTCTTCCGTCATTGTTTATGAATTAGGGATTTTGTTCTTATATAAATTTACCACACAGTTGGCCTGCCCTTAGCATCAACTCCTTTGGACATATAAACCATGATTATAGAATGAGGCGTGTTCATAGTGTAGGCATCCAGAAGAGTGTTTGAAGGCTGGAGAGTGAAACCTTCACTATGGGGTACCCCTAATTTATAGTCTAGGGGACTGAAGGGATCACACCTAACACCCCATGTACTAGCACATGAACACAAAATGCCACTCGTTGATTAAAAAGTATAATCAAGTTAAAGAGAAGGCCATTACAATACATAAAAACAATTCTTTCCTAAGGCTCCATAAGGTGAGTACATTACACAAAAACAAAATGAAATGGTAAATAGTTATGACTTATTCCACTGAGAATTCTCTTGCAGGGATGAATAGAGATTTAAAATTATTTTCTAAAACTATTTACTAGATTTAAATAATCTCAGATTAGCATTCACAAAATTAAAAGCACAAATAATTGTGCACAGCAGAAAAATAAAGACATAAAGTAAACAGAGAAAAGGACCAACGCATATGACACAAGAAATATAATAATTCATAAAAATTTGGGCACGTCCTCTCTTCTACCACTTTGGTAGGAGTACACTATCATAGTGCCTGAGTTTTTTTATTAAGGAGACTCTCAGAATCATGGACTGTGTCTTTTATTAAAGAGACTCTCAGAACCTATACATTAGATGTTTTGATAAATAGATTTTGAACTAGGGACTGAGTCTTTTGTTAAGGAGGCTCTTAGAACCAAGATTGAATCCTTTGAAGAGAGATTCTTAAAACTATTTACTCAATAATTAAAAGTGTTAGAGTGAGAGAAGAAGAAGAATAGTCTTCTAGGTTGAGTCCTTTTTCAGAAGATTTATAAGGAATTCTTATGGCACTAAGTGTTCTGGATTTTCAGTATATGATGAATCCTTTGTAAGAAGAATAAACAAGAATTATAAGCTCCGCAGTCCACTATTTTTCAGATTATTCTTTGTATCTCTTATTATTGCAGTAAAGAGGAAGAAAAAGAAGAGAGCGTGAGAGCTAATGTCGACAATCTTATTATTTTTTGTATATTCTATATTGTCTTGTTCTTCTATTTTGAATCTAGAAATATCAATATTTAGGGAATTTTGAAATATTCCCCTTACGACACTGCCTTCAGAAGGAATAAAATTTAATCTTTCTATCTTTGGCTTCATAAATCCCGTGAACCTCTTCAAAAATTTTCCTTATATTCTCTTGAAATTTTTATTAGAAATCATTCATTTAATCTTCTCTCTAAGATTAAAATAACTTCCATAATTATTGTCTTCCAATAAGTCTGAATAAAAGTCTCTAAAGTTTCCTTTTTGGACATATGTATCGATGTTACATTGAGTTTTGGTAGAAGGTACATCGAAATCTGCTTCAAAATGAGACTTTGTCGATCAACATATGCATTGCCTTATGCTTTGTAAACGCATCAGAATCACTTCAGAGTATGCATTAATAACTAGACAGAGTTTTGTTATCTTTCAGTCAACGCGTATTTGTCTTTGCCGAATTTCTTCATATTTTAAGTTTTTCTTTCATATACACTTGACTTAACTGACTTCCTAGGACTTCTATGACAAAATTATCCTCGATACAACATGGGTAATTATCTTTGGATGTAAAATCGCTTATAAATAATTTGTTATAGGGGTTTTCCCAACAATCTCCTCCTATTTAGCTTAACAAATTTTACAGGACTTTTAAAGTGAATTTACAATATAAAGCAAAGGAAAAGAAAACATTATACAACATTTACATAAGAAGAAAGTTAGAGCATGAGCAGACAATAGAAAACTTTTGGCAACTGAAAAACTTATATCTTCAAGATAGAATTAATAGAAGAATCTCAGCCAAAATAGTGCGAAGATTTAAGTAGTAAGTTGTTCTTGAGCTTTCCAATATATATATATATATATATATATATATATATATAAGTCTCTTTAAATAAACTATATATATAAGTCTCTTTATCAATAAACTTGTCGAGCAACATACCTCTTACTCAGCATCATGTGTAGCCTTCCTTTTCATAGTATATATAGCCATCTTTTTAGCATCATGCATATTCTTGTTATAAATCACTAGTGGGTGTTCCTCTTTGTAGTTTTCTTTAAGCCCCCCTGCGCTAGTACACAAGCCTTTTAGCACTTTTTGATATATCCTCAGACTCCCCCTAATTGAGTACAGCCTCTTTGACTGCCTCGCTTGCAATATCTAACACATCTACTACTCCAAGCCTCTCATCACCCCCCCTCCCGAGTTTAAGTTATATTAAGAAACTTGATTAGATCTTCATCAACATTTTGTAATACATTTTTATTTCCAGTAATTTTATAAGAATCTAGTCCTTGTGAATTAGCAGTGGCTCCTTTGTCTTGGTCTTTCTCATGCATCTCCCCATTTTGAACCTCATGAGCTAGTGAGCTTAAGAAAGACCTAGTAATAATGGAAGAAGATAGCTTTACTTATATATAATTCATAGTTATAGTAACCCCATCAAGCTTGGTTTTTATGAGATCAAATATTATTTGGAACTTCGTAGCATACTCATCGATCATAGTAGTAAAAGAAGAAGTATCCAGCTGTATTGCCTGGAGAATGATGGAATTGAGATTGAAGGAAGGAGTGCATGACATTGTAGGTGAACTGATTCTAACAGGATAGGAAGTTTGTTCTATGGTCTGCTGAGGAGCTGGGTTAGATGCTTGTATAATATTTGAGTCTGGAGGAATGGATGATGATGATTGTGGTAGTGAAGGAAGAGATGTAGTGGTGTGGGTTGCAAAACTAGTTTAATCTGGAATGAAGGTTGAAGTATCATCATGATGTGGAGAGGGTGGAGAAGATTCTCTTTGAGACCCATTCTTAATGATTTACTTGGTCCACTTGGAGAACAAAGCTATTATAATCCTTTTTATAGGAGGAATATACATTCCTTTTGATTTACATAATTCAGGATAGTTATGCTTCAGTATATAGCCAATGAATTTCATGTATGTATTCTCTTTTTATGTATACTTATGGATATCATCATTAGAAGGCATCTCCTCCAGGTGATTTTCTTTCCAAGGACAAGAACCACCATTAAGTGTATTGCTTTAGGGATAGCACCATAAATAGAAACTTTGCTCGATAAAACCTTTCCTATAATATTTTTCGAGAATTTGTATTCTTCCGAGAAGTTAATCTAGAAAGGAGGTGTTAGATCAGATTACTCTAGAGGGGGTGGGGGGGGGGTGGGGGGTGAATAGAGTATTAAAACTTTGGCTATATTTTTAGAGTATATCAGAGTAAATATAGTGTTACCATATATTAGTTAAAGAATAAGAAAGCTAAGGTAACAATTCAGCAATCACAAGCACAACAAAAAAAAATGAAAAGGAGCAACCAGACGATACAAGAAGTTTATAGTGGTTCCCCTAAACTTGGGTACATCCACTCTTCTACCACCGTTGGTAGGAATCCACTAGCAGGTTTTGATCAGGTGACTTCCCCCACAAGATCTGGTTCAGGTAGATCAGGAAACCCTTCAGGCTTTTGATCAGGTGCCCAAAAACAAACTTCAAGTCTTTTGGAGGGATATTTTTCAACCAAACTAACTTTTGAAGGGAGCAATAACCCTGTATAATAGGATGGAAGAGATGTTTATAGAAGTCTTCTCTTTTCTCAATACAACTGAGAAGACTGTGTGGATTCTTGTGTTGTCAAAGCTCCCCCTGAGAAGTTGAATGGTTCAGGAAGAAAAGAGCTTTGCTAAAGGGTGAGTAAGTCTTCAGCTTGATCTGCCAAGGTCCAGTAAATCCAGTAATACATGTTGAATAGAATATCTCTGAGGATTTCAGGAATAGAAGTTGAAGAAGACTCTTGATCTTGATGATTTGTTCTTCTTAAAACGATAGTGTTGGCAGAGAATGAAAAGCGTTGTGAGCGGCGAGTGCTCGTTTAGTATTTTTTGTGCAGTGCTTCTCGAATTCTTTTTCTCTATCTCTGACTGTCTTGCTTGTTGTCTTTCTCAAAAAGGAGAGAATTACTTTTTATTCCACTGCTGAAAAATTCTCTTGAATTTTGAATTCTTTCCATAAATGCTGGCTGTTGTGGGGAATAGAAAGCGGCTGGAATAATAGCATTAATGAGTTTCCCAACTATTCATGATAGAATAAGCAATTATTTATTCTGAAGAATACCACATTTAATGCAACCAAATAACGGCTATATTCAGAAGAATATTTGCATTAAATGCTCAGAATAATACTGCTAATAAGGAAAAAAAGAGGGAAGGACTCATTATGGAACTACACAGAAAACTTCAAACGCAAAATAGAATTCGTCGACCTGAGATCAAAGACCGTCGACCAGGGAATTCAAGTTCGTTGACCTGAGCTCTGTAATCTGCTAACTGAGAATAACTTTCCAAATCTGCACTCTGAGTTCGTTGAGCTGAGAAGCTGATAGAAGAAAACTAAGCGTCGACCTGAGCTCTGAGAATGTCGAGCTCAGCTCAGATTATTAACCCAAGTTTGTTGATCTGAGATCGATGATCGTCATGCTGAGTTCAAAGAATTTCGAACTGATCACTGTCTTCTGAAAGCTTCTAAAACTGATTCTCTGAAGTCCACTTCTGGCTTGTCCAAGGAGGTAGCACTAATCAGGACATAGCCTAAGCTCTAGGACTACTACACAAGACCCTAGCTATACAATGTTAGGTCATACTCAGCCTAAGTTAGTGAACCTAGCCTAAATCCAACTAGGGATCCAACAATCTCCCCCTATTTGGGTGAGGTCACTAACAAAAACAAAATAATCATAAAGCAGAAGAAAATATATCTGAAAGAAGAAAAAATATTCAACAGATATTTACAGAGTTGTGCTTCATGATAAACTAAGAGAATAGAGTTCAAAAGATAACTAGAAAATAACAGAAAGGAAACTCATTTCTTCTTCTAGCTTTGTCTTTGTCTGAATCTTCAGAAGGTTGTCTGAATTTGATTACTCTGTTAGGGTTGGCAGCTTCTTTCTTTGACATATACATGTCAGATGCTCCAATCATCGTTTGAGATGAGGTTTTGGTACAAAAGCCTCTAGGTGTTGTTTCATATAATCATCAACATTGAAAAATTTATTAGCCTTAGCATACCGGAACAATTCTTCTTTTTTGTAGGTTGACATAGTTGAGAATTGAGAAATATCTTTGCCTTCAGCTTTTGCTTTGCTAATCTGAGAAAGTCCTATAAGCTCATGGAATCTAGCCATCTTGGCAAAAGTCTCCTATTCTGGATCAACAAAAGGAATTGGAGGAGACTCTAGCCATTTTGAACTAGAATCCTACATTGGTTCTTCAGTAGGAACTTTCTTTGAAGAATCTGAAGGTTGATTGCTTGAAGAAGACTGTTGATAGCTTTGTCTGGGTTGTCTCTGATAAGTTTTTTTCATAGAAGTAGATTTCTGAGATAAATTTCCTGAGAAACCTGAATAGGGAGGAGGAGGATGACCTCTCCTAAACTTTTGAGGGGAGGAGAGTACCTTCTTCTCTTCTTACTAGCCTTTTGCTCATTCTTAGACAACTACATCCACTGCGGCATACCAGGGTAGGGAGTAATCTTTTGCAATATATAATAAGGAGTGTCATTACTTGGATTTGGCTTTGGAATTGCCTTAGGAGGGGCTTTCCTTTTTTTAGACATTTTCTTTCTACTGTCATCAGAATCCGAGTCATCAGATTGATCATCATTAGAAGATCCTTGAGGATTATCATACATAGCATCAATCTCAGCAATGACTTCTTTTGGAACCTGCTTTCTAACTGGAGGAGGGACAACTGGAGGAGGAACTGTTGGACCTGGAATGATTTTAGCAGGGACTTCTTCAGTTTCCAGATACATATCCTAGATAAGCTCAGCCTCTGGAACTAAGATGAGTTTAGGCTCAGGAGCTTCAAAACTTTTTTGTATCTACTGCAAAGTCTCTGAATTGATGGGAGCTGAGTAGCAAATAATATTTGTACACTAATGAAAAGGTACAAAAGGAAGATAATTTCTGTACAAAAGATCAAAAGATCTTAGAACTCAATCTAGGTCAAAATTTGGAGCAATGAGGCAATCTCCATAAAGAATTTTCAAAGGATTACTCTCAAAGTCAGTATCAAAAAACTCAACAAGATCTGCATCAGTGAATTCAGTATCAATAAAGTCAGCTTCTGCTACAAATTCTGTATCTGCTACTGTATCTATTACTATTGCTACTGTATCTGCTACTGCTTCTTGAGCAACCTCTTCACTGAGTATCTCCCCCTGCCTGGTTTTAGTTGCTACTAGAGCCAGGCCCCTGACAGAAGAGGATAGGACAGAGAAGGCAGAAAGCTGAGCAGCAAGGGTAGAGATAGACATAGCAAGAGGTGAAATAGCCTCTACTATCAGATGTTTGAAAAGGGGTGAGATAGATGCTAAGATGAGAGAGATGGAGGGAGAAGATGAATCTAAGAATTGTGGAGGGGTTTGGGTAGAGATAGATGGATTGATGATGGAATAGGATGAGGGATGACAATCTAACATTAGTTCATCTGAAGAATTGCTTGGGGATGAAAGAGGATTGAAGGAGGGTAGAGAAGTGAGATTTTTAAGATGAGATGGAAGGGGGGGATAGAGGTGGAGTTGTAGAAACTGGAGATTGAGATTGTTCTAGAAGTTATTATTGTTTCACTTGGGATGAAATGATGGGGGACTGAGGAGGTGTAGGTTGATGAACTGGAGAAGCAGGGTGGATGGGGGAAGAAGGAGGTATAGGTAGAGATGCTGGAGTTGAGGAAATTTTTTGGAGGGATGATGAAAGGGTTTGGTCAAGAGGGGGAATGGAACTTTCTTTTGCAGGGTGGGGAGTGGCTAGTACTGCCCTAGTACTCTCAGAGGTTTTAGAGGAGGAAGCCCTATATGGCTTTGGTATAGTCCTCTCCCACCTGCCAAACAAGGTGCAGGTCAGCCTCTTAGAGGCGTTTATGAATATGGTTGGGGTGACCAGGGATTCAGTGGCCTTTGCATTAAGGAAGATTCCAAGAATCCTTCCAAAGAAAACTTCTTTCTTGTTGTTCTTCTTCCTAATCAGATTGAATAAAATTTTGGCCCAATTAACAGCCTTCTTATTTACCACAGCACTCATCACTAAGAACTGCTGCCTGGTAATGTGATCATGGGTTGTATGCTTGCTCAACAACACATTACCGACTATATCTGCAAGAAATTTTTACCCAGTAGATAGGTGCTTCTTCAGCAATCTATTTGGGTTGTCTCCGCAATAACCCATCAAAGTCAACATTTCCTTATATTTAGAAGATTCAAGTTCAATATCTTCTTCACCGTTAACTAGTCTAAAGATTTCAGAAAGAGTATCTGGGGTTAAGGAAACAGCTTACCCGATATAGATCCAACCATCATGTCAGCATCTGGAGTAGATGAAGTATAAACCCATTCTCTTATTTCAGAACCAACAATCTTCATTCTGATAGACATTAGGGTCTTCAAATTGAGTTCCTCGAATAACTGCAGAATATCTTTGAAGATCTGGTCTGATTGTTGAAAAGAATCTAAATCGATGTCGAAACCCATATCGAACTGCATGCTAGAAAGAGCTCCTGTTGGAATCGCCATTAGTTTCCTGTAATACGAAAGCAAAAAGATCAAGTGTCGGGGAACAGAAAGCGCGGGATGGAGGTCGAAGAAAACCTAGTTATAAGGTTTTTCAAAATATGAACCGACAAACTCCATCCTGTGAAATAAGAGAAATCTTTGATCTAAGGTCGATGAAATGCTTTATAGTCAAAAGAATTCGTCAATCTCAGTCAGAAGAGGGGAAAACTTTTCATCATACTCATGTCGATGAAAACTTTTCTAAAGCTAGATCGTCGATCTCAGGTCGACGAAAAATGACTTCCATAGAGAGCTCGTCGATCTCAGGTCGATGAAATATCTCAAGAACTTCCCTTAGTTCATCGATCTTAGGTCGACGAATTTTGGCAAGTTCTTCGACCACAGACAGATAATTAAATTAAAGTATCACCAATCATCATGCCTAGATGATTCATAATGGATAGATGTTTCTTCTCACCCAAGGATTTGGTGAAGATGTTTGTCCTTCGCAAATCAGTGGGAATGAAAGTAATATTAATTTTCTTCTTGTCCACACATTCTCTAATTAAATGATGTCTAACATCTATATTCTTGGTTCTAGAATGATGCACTAGATTCTATGTTATATATATAGCACTTGTACTGTCACAAAATAGAGTTGAATTAATTAAGTTGTAGCCATAATCCAGGAGTTGATTTTGTATCCATAGCATCTATGAGCAGCAACTGCCAGCTGTTATATATTTAGCTTCTGCAGTTGATGTAGACACAGATTTCTGCTTTTTACAAAACCAGGAGACAAGTCTAGCACCAAGAAATTGGCATGTGCCTGAAGTGCTTTTCCTGTCCACTCTACATCCAGCAAAGTTAGCATCTGAGTATCCAGTTAACTCAAATTCTGATTCAGTTGGATACTAGAGTCCTAGATCTAGGCAACTCTTTATTTATCTTAAAATCCTTTTTAATAAAATTAG
Source organism: Platanthera zijinensis (assembly GCA_039513925.1). NCBI lineage: Eukaryota > Viridiplantae > Streptophyta > Magnoliopsida > Asparagales > Orchidaceae > Platanthera > Platanthera zijinensis. The sequence continues at coordinate 115,649,510 of CM077096.1, forward strand.
GTGGCATTCTTTAGGTTCTACCTGGAACCTAGCACAAAGATATGTAGCAAACATTATATCAGGCCTACTTGCTGTGAGATATAGAAGGGACCCAACAATTGCCCTATATAATTTCTGATCAATAGGTTCCCTTGTTCATCAGAATCAACCATAACATTTATAGCCATAGGTGTTTTCTTTGCTGAGGCATCAGCCATCCCAAACCTTTTAATAAGCTCTTTAGCATATTTGGATTGAGATAAGAAAATGCCATCAGGAGTTTGCTTCACTTGGAGGCCAAGGAAGTAGGATAGCTCATCTATGCTGCTCATCTCAAACATGGAATGCATAAGGTTAGAAAACCTTTTACATATTTTGGGATATGTAGAGCCAAATATTATGTCATCTACATATATTTGTACCAAAAGTATTTTATTATTATGATGCTTGAAAACAAAAGTCCTTTCAACTATACCTCTTGAAAACTTATGTTGTACAAGAAAGCTAGCTAAGGTTTCATACCAAGCTCTTGGAGCTTTCTTTAGATCATAAAGAGCTTTATGCAATCTAAAAATATAAGAGGGATAAGATGAAGAGATAAAACCTGGAGGTTGTTCAACATAAACCTCTTCTTTTAGTTCTCCATTCAGAAATGCACTTTTTACATCCATCTGATAGACTTTGAATTTCTTGAAAGTAGCATAAGCAAGGAAAATCCTTATTGCATCTAGCCTGGTAATAGGTTCAAAGGTTTGATCATAATTAATCCCTTCCTCTTGTCAATATCCTTGAGTAATAAGCCTATCCTTGTTCCTTACAATCACACCTTGAGCATCAAGCTTGTTCCTGAAAACCCACTTGGTCCCAATTACTGGATAGCCTTTAGGCCTTGGAACCAATTCCCAAACTCTACATCTCTCAAACTAATTATGCTCCTCTTGCATTGCAATAATCCAATGGGGATCTTGCTCTGCATGAATTATAGATTGAGGCTCAACTTGAGAGAGAAAATAGGCATGCAAAACATCATGGTTGAGTTGATGCCTTGTTTGTACAACTACTAACATGTCTCCAATCACTTGAGATCTAGAGTGATCCCTTAGTGCGACAAGATAAGATGGTGGAGTTGGTTCAGCAACAACATTTTGAAAGAATTCCTCTTCTGGAATTACATCTGCTATTGGAGGAAGTTCAACTGCTGCCACAGTTTCTTCTTCACTTTCTTCATCACATTGTTGAGGAGGATGTGATATGACCTTTTGTTTTAAGGTTTAGTTCATCCATTTTCTCACACAAGTGAGGTACCTGCAATAGCTCACTGGTAGAAATTTCTTTCTCCTTGTAATGCATATTAGCTTCATCAAAAGTTACATGCACTGATTCCTCAATTTTTAAAGATGATTTATTAAACACCCTATAAGCTTTGCTGACTTGGGAATATCCTAGAAAAATTCTCATTGCAGCCTTTGCTTCAAATTTTCTAATATATTTCTTGTCATTGTTATGAATATAGCATATACAACCAAATACTTTAAAAAATGTGACTTTAGGTTTCTTCCCTTTCAGTTACTCATAAGGAGCAATATTCTTAAGTTTGTGTACAAGAATTCTTTTCAGCACATAATTTGCTGTGCTTACAGCCTCTACCCAAAAGGATAGGGGCAAATAAGCATTTACAAGTAATGTGCCTTCAGATTCAATTAGTGTTCTATTCTTCCTTTTAGCAACCCCATTTTGTTGAGGTGTTTTAGGAGCGGAGAAGCAATGTTTGATTCCTTCTTTCCTACAGAACTCTTACATAAGAAGAGACTCAAACTCAGTGCCATGATCACTTTTGATCAATGCAACTGGATTAGAGTACTCAATCTGTATGTTCTTGAGAACATCTATAAGAACCTTGAAAGTATCTGACTTGGATCTCAGAAAGAATACCCAAGTGAATCTAGATAAGTAATCTACAATCACTAAAGTATAAGATTTCCCTCCTAGACTTTGTACTGTTATAGGGCCAAAAAGGTCCATATGTAGTAAGTATAATATCCTAGGTGAGTCACTTTTGTTTAATGATTTAAAACTAGATTTAGTTTGCTTGCTTAACTGATAAGCCCTTCAGAGACTTTCCTTCTTATAGGGGTAAGAAGGCAATCCTCTAACAAGGTTGTCTATAGAAAGCCTAGCTATGTTTCTCAAATTTACATGACCTAATCTTTTATGCCACAAATCATTTTGATTGCTAACAAGATTAAATAAATAGATTTCTGAATTGGTAGATTTAAAGTTTACTAAGTATATGTTACCTTGTCTAATTCCAGTTAAAATGGTTTGATTGTTTGCAGAAATAATATATTGAGATTTAGAAAAGCAAACATGATAACCTGAATCACATAACTGACTTATGGATATGAGGTTCTGCTTGAGGCCATTAACACATGCCACCTTTTTGAAAGTGACATCTCCACTTTTGAAGTCTCCATAGCCTTCAGTCTGTCCAAAGCTTGAATCTCCAAAGATAACTCTTGGACAAAGTTTAGCCTTGAAGTTGATGAGGTTGTCCATGCATCTACTCATGTGATTAGAGCACCCACTATCCAGATACAACTTATTTTGAGTGATAGGATAGGTCTTTACCTGCAATGAAATAAATTAAAAGTTCTTGACCAAGGTAACCTCAGGTCCTTGTTTCTTCTCAAATTAAAAACTTGATATAAATGAACATTCAGGTTGGCTCTTATAACCTAAGGGGTGAAATCTTCTAGGATGAATTATACATTGGGTGAATGGGTTGATGTTCTCCCTATGTTGGTTAGGTTTAATGTTACATTTTCTGTTAGAATTAAAGTTTCTATAATTATGATCTGGGATCGACAAATTCTGGTGAGTTCGTCAACCTGAGCTCGATGAATTGGAATGAGATCTACGATCTCTGCTCGAAGAAGGCAAGTATTCATTCTCAGGGCACCAATATCATCGATCTCTGGTCGATGACCGTACTGGTTTCGTCAATCGTAGATCGAAGAATTCTTATTATTATGGTTTGTGTTCAGAGTTCGTCGTTCTGAGGTCGACGAACTGTTCACGTTTTGTCGATCTGAGTTCGACGAAAACTACTGAACATTGTTATATCTATTATTTTTCTTGTTCTTAGATTTTTGTTTTAATTCCATTTGCTTTAGAACTTTATTAACTCTATTAACCTATTCAGTGTTCTTCTTGCCTTTATCTGAAATGAAGTTTAGAGGTTTTGATAGATTGTTCTTCTGGATTAGAAGTGGTTCACTAGATGAGGCACCTAATCCTAGTTTACAGTTATTAGTCCTAGAATTTAAGGTATTAGTTATATCTAGTAATTTCATGCTCCTGCCATTTAGAGATTCCTCTAGTTTCTTGGCCTTACTTAGTTCAATTTTTAGAAAAACTATTTGTTCATTAGTTAAATTTAGTTCAATTGACAATTTTGCATTTTAACAAGATAATTATCTTGATCAGTTAATTTCTCTCTAAAAAGTTTGATTTCTTTCTCAGAGCTTATTAAGTCTAAGCAAAGATTTTTAAATTCAGATTTAAATTCTTCTGATTCAAAATCATAGAAAGCAATTACCTGGTCTTCAGCAGACATTGATTCTTCATTATCTGAATCTTCGGCATCTGATTTGCTACTGTAGGCATCAATTGCCATTAGGCAAACTTCCTTTGCCTTTTGCTCTTCTTCATCATCACTGGAGCTAGAATAGGATGACTCTTCTTCTGTATCACTCCAGGTCTCAGCAACAAAACCCTTTTCCTTCCTTTTGTGCTTGCTTGAGGAGGGTTTGCTGTGATGATTTTTTATTGACTCTTTTTCTCTTCTCCTATCTTTCTTCTGAGCTTCTGGACACTCAAAGATGTAGTTTCCTGGCTTCCTGTAACCAAAAAGAACAATTTCTTTAGAAGGTGTTTTGTCATACCTTGGTTTATCATCTTGTCGAGATTACTTCCTTCTGAAGTCCTTCTTTGACATTTTTAAAAATCTTTTTGCAAATAGACTCATCAGTTCTTCATTAACTGGAGTCCCTTTAGAGTCCTCGGCAGCCTTGAAAGCAATGTTATGCTCCTTCCTGGTAGGTGTTTAAGTCTTTATTTCAGCTGCTGCTTCTCTGGTATTCATCAGTTGCTCATATGATTTGGCTTTCCAAGGAGAGACTCAGTTGATATTTCCGTCATCCTTTTGGCTTCATTGATAGGCCAGATCCTTGAATCCCATGTGCTAGGGAAGCATATAAGGATCTTATCATTCAATTCAGTCAGAGTAATTTCCTTGTCTAAGGTCCTTAGCTCATTAATGATTGAGCTTAGCCTATTATACATGTCACTAACTGACTCAACTTCTTCCTTCTTGAAGTTCTCATACTGGGAGATGAGATTAGATCTTTTGTTATTTCTCTCATCAGCAGATCCAGCCACCATCTGGTTTAGGGAATCCCATATGGCTTTGGCTGAAGTGCACTCAGCCACTTTCTGAAAAATGTGATCAGACATAGTCTAAGCTAAAATGTTCATGGCTCTTGCATCTGCAATCTGTGCTTTCTTTTGGGCATCTGTCCACTCAGGTGGTGGAACAGCATGAGTGCTTGAAGTATAAATTGAAGTAGTTGCTGTAGTAGGAGGTCCTGTCAAGATAGAGTTAAATATATCATCATCAATAGAATTCATATACAACTTTATTCTTGCCTTCCAAATGAAAAACTTATTTAGGTTTCATACTGGAGGTCTGGTGCATGCATAATCCTTATTTTGTGCCATTGTGAGAGAGAATAGTTGGGAAGTGGAAAGTTTGATCTAACTGGATCTTGGTTCAAGTGTTAACTTGTACAACCAAACAACCTCTGATACCAATTAAAAGGAGGGTGTTAGATCAGATTACTCTAAGGGGGGGTAGTGAATAGAGTATTAAAACGTTGGCTCTATTTCTAGATTATATCAAAGTAAATATAGTGATACCATATATTAGTTAAAGAATAAGAAAGCTAAGCTAACAATTCAGCAATCACAAGCACAGCAAAAACAAATGAAAAGGAGCAACCAGACGACATAAGAAGTTAATAGTGGTTCCCCTAAACTTGGGTACATCCACTCTTCTACCACCCTTGGTAGGAATCCACTAGCAGGTTTTGATCAGGTGACTGCCACCACAAGATCTGGTTCAGGTAGATCAGGAAACCCTTCAGGCCTTTGATCAGGTGCCAAAAAACCAACTTCAATTCTTTTGGAGGGAGACTTGTCAACCAAACTAACTTTTGAAGGGAGCTATAACCCTGTACAATGAGATGGAAGAGATGTTGATAGAAGTCTTCTCTTTTCTCAATACAATGTAGAAGACTGTGTGGATTCTTGTGTTTTCAAAGCTCCCCCTGAGAAGTAGAATGCTTCAGGAAGAAAAGAGCTTTGCTAAAGGGTGAGTAGGTCTTCAGCTTGATCTGTCTAGGTCCAGGAAATCCAGTAAGAGATGTTGAATAGAATGTCTCTGAGGATTTCTGAAACAGAAGTTAAAGAAGACTCTTGATCTTGATGATTTGTTTTTCTTCAAATGACAGTGTTGGCAGAGAATGAAAAGCATTGAGAGCGTCTAGTGCTCGTTCAGTATTTTTTGTGCAGTGCTTCTCGATTTCTTTTTCTCTATCTCTGACTGTCTTGCTTGTTGTCTTTCTCGAAAAGTAAAGAATTACTTTTTATTCCAATGCTGAAAAATTCCCTTGAATTTTGAATTCTTTCCATAAATACTGGTTGCTGTGGGGAATAAAATTGGCTGGAATAATAGCATTAATGAGTTTACCAACTATTCTTGATAGAATAAGCAAATATTTATTTTGAAGAATACCACATTTTATGCAGCCAAATAACGGCTATATTCAGAAGAATATTTGCATTAAATGCTCATAATAATACTGCTAATAAGGAACAAAAGAGGGAAGGACACATTCTAGAACTACACAGAAAACTTCGAACGCAAAACATAATTCGTCGACCTGAGATCAAAGATCATCGACCAAGGAATTCAAGTTCGTTGACCTAAGCTCTGCGATCTGCTAACTGAGAATAACTTTCCAAATCTGCACTCTGAATTTGTCGAGCTGAGAAGCTGATAGAAGAAAACTAAGCGTCGACCTGAGCTCTGAGAATGTCGAGCTCAGCTCAGAGAATTAACCCTGAGTTCGTCGATCTGAGATCGACGATCGTCGAGCTGAGTTCAAAGAATTTCGAACTTATCACTATCTTCTGAAACCTGCTAAAACTGATTCTCTGAAGTCTACTTCTGTCTTGTCCAAGGAGGTAGCACTAATTAGGACTTAGCCTAAACTCTAGGACTACTACACATGACCCTAGCTATACAATGTTGGGTCACACTCAGCCTAAGATATTGAACGTAGCCCAAATCCAACTAGGGATCCAACAAAAATTCTTAAAGTGAGTTGGCTTTTCCCTTAAGAAATTCATGATAATGAGCACCACTTTAGTTTTAGTATCAAACAAGTTTGTAGAATCTTCTCTTAGTGGAAGATAAAATAATTCCTATATGATTCCATCGGTTATCTGGACTACTGTCTCAGCAATAATCCCAATCATTATTCCACCTTCTTCAACTTCAACATGTTCTAGAAAATTAGTGAGTTCTATTTCAAATAATATGCATCTGGTTAAGATTAATTTTTTCAGACCAAGAATGTTGAAGAGTTGTATAATGCCTTTGAAAGCATCGGTCGTAGCGCCGAAGGAATCAAGAAGAACACTAAATCCAGAGTTTGTTTTTGGAGCCATGAGTGTACTAGCAAAGACACTTAACAAACAAGAGAGAACAAGAATAGATGTTTTGGTATAAGTAGATGATACATCGAAGATTAGGGCACAAGGAGACACATTTTAGGAAAGATTTGACGCATCATGCTAAAATCCATCTAATGAAATAATTCTACACACGTTTATGAAGTCAACATTACGACAACTTATATTGAACATAAATTCAAGTACACCATATTAGACCTTTTATTGATGCTTGCATCGATTAATATCGATGTTGTGTCAAATAAGTCCATACTCTTCATTGTTTTTTGCTCTTGACCTTGCTTCAAGTAGAAGTCGATGTTGCGTAGATTTGCATTCGACGTCACGTGGACTAAAGACTTAAATTATTTTATGACTGCTGATATTTTACCAGTAAATAAGTTTTATAGAAAATATATTTTGCACATATTATATTGTATTTAGTGTGCAACATCAAGCATTCTCAATTCATTGATGAAGTGTTTGTGCTTAGTTTTATTATGGGGCTTTGTGAAGTATCAGCCCTTTGAGCTTTAGTGCACACATATGGATCATTTTAGAAATTCTGCAAAAGCTAGGTTGTTCCCCTTAAGGAACACATCTTTTGGTCCGAATGTGGCATCTTGGCAAGGACCGCTGCATCTTCATGACTTGGGTGTAGTGTTAAATTTGCAAGAGTCCTCGTCATATGGTCTAATTACGGCATCTTGGAAAGGACCGTTGCACCTACAAGAGGACTTGGGTGTCGTGTTAAATAGGCAAAAATCCTCACATATTAGACGTCCTAGGGAACTATGTCGTATAAATTGTGATCGACTTAGGTTTTGATGTTGGAATATAGGTACGTTAATAGGGAAAGCGATGGATGTAGTGGATATAATGATTAGGAGAAAGATAAATATTTTATGCCTGCAAGAGACTAGATGGGTGGGTGAGAAAGCTACATTTTTAGATAATTCTGGTTTTAAATTATGGTATACGGGAAAAATAAAACAAGCAGTAGAGTGGGTATTTTTATGGATACTACTTGGAAGGATGAAGTTATTAGTGTAAGTAGAAAAGGTGATAGAATCTTAGCTCTTAAATTGGTCATAGGAAAGGAAACTATTAATGTGATCAGTGCTTTTGCGCCACAAATAAGATTAAGTGAAGTTATTAAAGTGAAATTTTGGGAAGACTTAGATGATTTAGTAAGAGAAATACCACAAAGAGAGAAGATTTTCATAGGAGGAGACTTAAATGGAGATATAGGAAAGGAAAATGTAGATTACACAACTGTTCATGGAGGATATGGATATGGAGAAAAGAATGAAGAAGGATGGACTATTTTAGAATTTATTGTAGCACATGAGCTAACTATATCAAATAAGCTTTTCATAACAAGGGAAGAACATTTAATTACATTTAAAAGTTGATCAAATAAATAACAAATTGATTATTTCAAGTCTCGTAAAATGGATAAAATGATTTGTAAGGATTGAAAAGTAATACCAGGAGAAAGTTTGACAACACAGCATAAATTAGTGGTGTTAGATATACAAATTAAATATAATAAATTAAGATAAAAACAAAAATGTTGCAAAAAATTTGGTGGTGAAACTTGAAGATGAAAAAACATGTTGCTTTCAAGAAGGCAATTATTAAACAACTAGTTGATGACCCTTATGTTGATCCTAATGTCTCATGGGAAGTTGTGTCGTCACATTTAAGGATAAGTGGAAAGAACGTACTTGGAGTATCAAAAGGTCATGCGCCCCCCAAATAAAGAATCTTGGTGGTGGAAAGAGGAAGTGCAAGACAAAGTGAGGGCAAAGAGGGTCAGCTATAAATCACTCTACGCTTGTAGGAATGATGAAAACTTAGTCGGGTATAAAGTCGCCAAAAAAGAATCTAAATAGACAGTATGTAAAGAAAGAAGTATAGCGTATGAAGAATATTATAAGCTACTAGATTCCAAAGATGGAGAGCGTGACATATATAAAATTGCTCGAGCTAGAGAAATAAAGATAAGAGATTTAATTCAAGTAAAATACATAAAGTATGAGACAGATACAATTTTGACAGTTGATGTGGATATTAAAGAGCGATGAAAAAGATACTTTTATCAACTCTATAATGAAACAAAGGACAATGAATGAACTTGAAAGAGTTAAGTAAATCAGATAAGTATAAGAACATAACGTTTTAACATAAAATTCAAGTATCAGAAATAAAGGGTTCTCTAAATAAGATAAAAAATGGAAAGGAGATTGGGCCAGACGATATACCAATCGAAATATTGAAATGTCTAGAAAATGAAATAATTTTGTGGCATACATGTTTTTTCAATAAGATACTGTAGTCAAAGAGGATGCCAGACTAATGGAGAGAAAGTATCTTAGTACCTTTGTATAAGAATAAATGGGATATATAAAATTGTGTTAATTATGGAGGAATTAAATTGATGAGTCATACCATGAAACTATGGGAATGAGTAATAGAAAGAAGATTAAGACGAGAGACTTATATCTCAGAGAATCAATTTGGATTCGTGTCAGGGAGGTCGACCTTTGAAGCTATACATCTCTTGAGAAGACTCATTGATAACTATCGAGAAAGAAAACAAGATTTGCATATGTTGTTTATTGATCTTGAGAAGGCTAATGATAGAGTTCCAAGAAATTTCTTATGGAGAGGATTAGAAAAGAAAGGTGTAAATATATCATATATTGACACAATCGAAGATATGTATACAAATTCAGTGATATGGGTGAGGACATCTGGAGGATTAACACAAGAATTCCCTATCACTATTGGATTACATCAAGGTTCAACTTTAAGCCCTTATCTTTTTACCCTTATTTTAGATGATCACATCAGACATATCCAACAAGAAATACCTTGGTGTTTACAATTTGCGGATGATATTGTTTTGGTTGATGTGACGCGCAAGGGTGTAAACGCAAAACTTGAATCTTGGCGAGATACTTTAGAAAAGAAGGGTTTTGGTTGAGCATGAAAAAAGAAGGAGTAAATAAGGCTTAAATTTAGTAGTACAAGAAGGACAGATGACTTCGTTATTAAGTTGGGTGATCAAGATATTTCCCGTAGTGACTGTTTTAAATATCTTGGATCGATAGCTCAAAAAGACTCATACAAGAAGGCTCTACCCAAGGAGAAAGGGAAAGCTCCTCAAGAACAAACTTCGTTCAAGAAGGTTACCTTTCCAACGAATGAGTTTGATCTTGACTCATCGTATGGTCACTTTGCTAGGCCTACTCATGTAGAGCCCAAGTATCAGTACTAAGGTTGGACTCATCCCTGGAACTTTTGCAAGAGTGTCTTCAAGGCACCTTATGAGGAGATCACTCTTCAGAGCTATGAACCTTATAATCATGGTGTTGAAAAGCCTACTAAGGAGAAGAAGTCATGTGAATGTCATCACCATGAAGCTTCTACTTCCAATTGTACTGCACCTGCTAGACCACAATCTCAAAAGGTCGAGCAGGAGATCATTAGGCAAAGATACAATAGATTTGACTGTTGGTGTTGTGGCAAGGTTGGTCACTTCGCCATAGATTACTGATTTAATCCCAGAAATTATGTAACTCCTCAAGTTAATAATATGAGGAAGACCACTCACAATGTTAACACTCATAAGGGGAGTGTGCTAACTAGAGACCAAGGACCCAAACAAGTTTGGGTTCCTAAGGCAACTTGATTTTATTTTTGTAGGAATGTCCAAAAATCCTATCTAGTATTTGGATAGTGGATGATCTCGGCATATGACCGGGACAAGAAGCCTTCTCCGGATTGCTCTCCAGTCATGAACGGGCCAAAGGTCATCTTTGGGGGTTCAGACAGAGGAATTACAAAAGGCTACGGTATGATTACCAATGGTAGTGTATCCTTTTCCGATGTGGCTTATGTTGAAGGATTGGAACACAATCTTATAAGCATAAGATGTAACACCCCAGAAATCTCAAAAGGTCAAATTGAGGTTCAGGCTGGTTGACACGGCCTGGGACACGGGCGTGTCCCAGGGCATGTCTAGGGTACACAGCCTGGGACACGGGCGTGTTCTTATTGGTCAACGATCGTTGAGTGTCGACACAGCCTGGGACACGGGCGTGTCCCAGGGCCTGTCCTACTAGGATGGCATTGAGTGGCGCTGAGTAAAGTGGCGTTTAGTGGTGACACGGCCGGGGGACACGGGCGTGTCCCAGGGCGTGTCATGCCCAAAGATTAGCAAGAATGTCCCGAGAAGGACATAGCTTGGAGGCCCAGCCGTGTCGATCGTTACGGGCGTGTCCAAAAGTCACCCGGGCGTGTCTAGTTCCTGTGTGGTTCTCGGAAAAAATGGCGATTTTCGTCTCGATGGGGGAACACACCCCTCGATACGGGCGTGTCAGGTGTTGACACGGGCGTGACCCGGGCGTGTCGACACCCGTGTTCTGGTTTGGCTTAAGTTGGTTGTTGACCGCTTCAGGAACACGGCCTGTGACACGGGCATGTCACTACCCGTGTTCGGCCAAGAAAATCAATTTCAGGGCTGATCAGAGCCGTTCATTTTCTTTGACCAGGATCCAATGGTTTGGGCTCTTCCCTGGGTTGATAAGGCCGGGATTGTAGAAGAGAAAGCTCATTTGAGTTTCATCATTCTCTTTCTAAAGTTAAGAGAGAGAGGAGAGCAAGGTGAGGAAGAAGAAGGGGAATCCGGCTGCCGGTGGTGCTGCGGTGGTCCAAATAGCGAGCCGAGTTCGGATTTATGAAGGCAAAGCTGCTGCGAAGGCTTTCATCCGTCTCAATTCTCTCTATGGCCCCGAGGCGAATTCCAAGGGTAACGATTTCATTCTTGGACATGTGAAGTCCTTCTTTCCTGCATTTGTATAGGGAAAACCCTTCCCCGCGAGTGTACGGTGGGTTGTGGTGTCCCTTGGGGGTAGATATGTGAAGTCCCCCTTGTTAGAGTCTAGAATTGGAGTACGGATCTAGGCATGCTGTGTGAAGCCCATCTGGACGTGTTGGTTTGGATTGGTGATGCTTTGTTTGCATTTCGGAGGAGCCTCCAAGTGTTTGATTGTTTGTGTGCAATCTGTGGTGGATACCTGTCGCTTGGTGCAGCAGGAAGTACTGGAGGAAGTCTAGGAAATTGTGTGAGTTGGGTTCAACTCTTGTGGTGGACGGGCAAGGTGAAGCTGTACCCGTGTCAGTCCAGTCTTGAGTCTGACGATGTGAGTAATGGGATAGGCGGATCTATACCCGAGTTATGGTTGTCTAACCTTGGGTTCTTAAGGCCCTGTTAGGATCACATAGCGAGAGTCGACGGCTTGCATGCCAATCAAGACTAGAATGCTCATTGGAGGGATTCGGTGTTTCCGGTACACCCGAATGTGCCCTGAGTGCACGGAGCGTCGGGCCGTCGGGCCGACGTTTGTGATATGTATTGACTATGCGGTCGTACACGTCTTGCGTGGTTTGCTATATATATAACATATTGGAAAATGCTATGCAGGGATGGAATTCCGCTGCCCCGTGTCAGGGGCAGGGTCGTTATAATTGGTCAGTTAAATGATGACTGTTGCCCTGTTTGCCACCGCTTGGTGGATTGGTTCTTGCAGGTGCTGGAGGTGCTGGTTCGAGCGGGACTTAGCGGGCTAAAGCCCAAGCTGCGTTGCTTCCGTCGAAGGCTTTGTTTTGTTTCTTCTTGTTCATGTGTGGCCGGCCTGCGTGCCGAAGTCTGTAAACCACACCTTGTTAAGAGAAATTTTGTAAGGCCTTAAGGCAAGATGCTTTGGTTGTATACATTCCTATGGTTTAGTGGACAGTTCTTATTTTGCTTGAGTTCAAGATTTCAACCGTGAAGCTTCCGCTAGAATGCTCTGTGTTAGGATGCGTTGGTTTTGATATTATTTCGTAGTGTCTCAGCCTGTTTGTGGAATATGTTGTGGGGCCTCGGCCGGACCCTCTATTATATTCTTCTTGACGTATAGAGGTGTTACAATTTGGTATTTGCTTGGTTGCCGATCTCTTACGAATTCGCGGACGAATTCTTTTGAGGGGTGGCGAGCACGTGTCATTGCTGTCGTTATACCACTTAACTTGAACTCAAGAATGTCCACTTAGGAATGCAAATACGCTTGTTTGTTGAACCTGTGTATTCTTTTTATATGTTTGTCGTTTTACTTGGTCGCTAAATTGTGTGTTTTACACATATAGGTGACTAGAAATGTTGCGGGTCAATCCAAACCTCAACATTCTGTAGAAAGTGCGGCACCAGCTGAGGTGCCCACTCCTCCTCCATCCGCTGAAATGGTACGTTTCATCACGGAAACGGTACTTGCTATGATGAATGCTTAGCAGGCTGGGCAGGCACGTCCTGCAGTGGTGCCAACGCATGCTGGGGTACGGCAAGAACCGGTAGAAGCTGTAGTTGATCCGTGGGCAGCAGATCAACAATTGAAGACATTCTTGAGCTTCAATCCTTCATAATTTACTGGGGCTGGTTTGCTGGCCCAAGCAGAGGATTGGCTTGCAAGGATCAAGAGGATCATTAGAGCAATCAAGGTTGAGGAGGGACAGAAGGTTATGTTGGCCACTTTCCTCCTGGAAGGAGAGGCTCGTTTATGGTGGGATGAGATTGAACTGCATCACTTGGACGGTAGACAACATGCAGAGGTCTCGATGGACAAATTTTCTCAGTTATTCTTGGCACAACATCTACCAATGCAGCAAAGGATATCGATGGAAATGGAATTTCAACGGTTAACCCAAGGAGATCGTAGTGTGGATGATTATCTGCATGAATTCAAACGTTTGGGAAGATATGCGGGTACAATCTTCGCCGAAGAAAAGTGTAAGACGAGTAGGTTTTATGCGGGACTGCGAGATGAGCTGCGGTATTTGCTCTCGAGTTTTGTGAGTCAGGGATTTCAAGCCTTCGTCTGTACGGCTCGGTCTTTGGAGACGGACATGAAAAGAGGGCAGGCAAAAGGGACCTTGGCTGTAACAAAGCCAGAGTTCAAGCCGCCACGTCCGGAGAAGTTTGGGTATCGTAAGAGATGGGGAAAGAAGTCCAAGTCTGTTGGACAAGCTCCTTCTGCGACTGTGATAGAGACATCTGGGTATGGATCTCGTGCTTGTTTTACGTGCGGGAAGTTGGGACACTTCGCACGTTATTGCCGAATTGGTCCTCCAAAGGGTGACAAGAAGACGGGAGCGTCTTATGCGGAGAAAGGGAAGACTGTGGTGGAGTCTTCTGCCTCGCACGCGCAGCCCAGGGTCTTCAACCTTGGACAATAGGAGGCTACTAAGCAGACGTATGTTGTCACAGGTGTGCGCAGTTTTTAATGTTATTTTATACTGTGTGTTGTGCTTGTTTTGATTGTGATGTTTTAGGGTTTGTCCTTATACGAGAGTATCCGGCGCGAGCACTGTTTGACACAGGTGCTTCACATTCGTTTCTGTCTGAAGATTTCGTCTTTCGTATCGGGGTACCTATCCGGACCACGACAGACAGTGTAAAGGTGTTGTTACCTAACTGATGTTTGATGTGCGCGGATAAATCTTGCGTTCTTGAGGTCAAGATAGGGAGTCGGGAGTTCAAGGTGGAAACATTAGTATTACCGATCAAGGAATTTTATATAATCTTTGGTATGGACTGGCTTTCAGAGCAGTGTGTCTGTATAGATTGCACTTCAAAAGTGGTCACACTCGGGAAGAATACCGAACAAGAGACCAAGTTCATTGGTATACAAGGGATAAGTGGGATGTTGTTATCTGCTCTCCAAGTCGTTAAGGCAGTTTGGAAGGGTGTAGAGTTGTTCTTCACACTCGTAGAGGCGGTGGCGCCGAAGGCCAGTATTAGTGAAGTGCCGATTGTGTCGGAGTATGCTGATGTGTTTCCAAAGGACCTTCCGGGGTTACCTCCCCAAAGGGAAATCGACTTTGCTATCGAGCTGGTGCTGGGTACGAAACCTGTGGCCCGTTCACCGTATCGGGTAGCGCCAAAAGAGATGGCCGAACTGAAAGTTCAGTTGCAAGAGTTGTTGGAGCAGGGATACATACGCCCAAGTATGTCACCTTGGAGCGCGCATGTTCTTTTTGTGAAAAAGAAAGACGGTAGTTTGCGGCTATGTATTGATTATCGCGAACTGAATAAGCTGGCGGAGAAAAACAAGTATCTGATTCCACGGATCGATGACTTGTTTGATCAGCTAGCAGGCTCAACCGTCTATTTCAAGTTGGATTTGAAATCCGGGTATTACCAATTGCGGATTAGGGAAGGTGACATTCCCAAGACGGCGTGTGGTACACGCTACGGTCATTATGAGTTCACAGTGTTGCCGTTCGGCTTATGTAATGCGCCTTCGGTATTAATGGATCTCATGCATCAAATGTTCCGCGAATACTTGGATCTGTTTGTGATTGTGTTCATTGATAATATCCTCGTGTACTCACAGTCGGAGGAAGATCATGCAAACCATTTGCGGTTAGTATTGCACACCTTGCGGAGGAATAAGCTGTATGTCAAGTTCGCTAAGTGTGAGTTCTGGCTCTCGTCGGTGGCTTTTCTGGGTCATGTGGTAAGTGGAGAGGGCATAGCGATGGATCCGACAAAGATAAGTGCCATTCGTGATTGGCCAGTGATGTCTTCGGTGGCCGAAGTCAGGAGTTTTCTTCGACTGGCAGGCTACTATAGACGATTTATGGCGAACTTCTCCCGGATTGCTTTGCCTTTGACTACGTTAACGAGAAAAGATCAGAAGTTCGTTTGGACACCGGAGTGCGCTCGAGCTTTTGAGGAGCTAAAAGGTCGTTTGACCACGGCGCCTGTTTTGACGTCGCCATGTGGTACCGACGGTTTTGAGATATACATCGATGCGTCAGGAAGCGGCTTAGGCTGCGTTCTCCTGCAGTTTGGCAAGGTGATCGCTTATGGCTCACGTCAATTGAAAGTGCATGAACGTAATTACCCCGTCCATGACTTGGAGTTGGCGGCGGTGATCTTTTCTCTAAAGTTGTGGCGGCACTATCTTTATGGTGTAAAGGTAGATATTTATACAGATCATAAAAGCCTGAAGTATCTGCTCGATCAAAAGAATTTGAATATGCGACAAAGGAGGTGGATGGAATTCCTAGGGGATTATACCTTCGACATTCACTATGTTCCCAGAAAAGGAAATGTGGTCGCTGATGCCTTGAGTCGTCGGACTCCGGTGCGGGCAAGTTGGTTGCAGATACATGATGAGCGTCTAATCCAGGAGTTGGAAGTGTTGGAGATATCCTGTGTGGAAAGGGATTCTTTGGCCGATGCATGCTTGAACTAGATGGAGGTTCAATATGACCTTGCGGACAGGGTTCGGCGGGCAATGGAGTTTGATGAAAGTCTCCAGCGCTATGCAAAGGAGGGGTCTGGTGACAAATTCTCCTTGGATGATGGTTTATTACGAAAGGATGGCCTATTGTGCGCCCCTTGTGCGGGTAAATTGCGAGAAAAATTGTTATATGAAGCACACTTTACAAAGTACTCAATTCACCGTGGGAGCACAAAAATGTACAAGGACATGAAGAAATTGTTCTGGTGGCCCGGTTTAAAGGACATAGCTGTGTATGTGGCTAAGTGTCATACTTGTGCTTTGGTAAAGGCAGAATGTCAACGGCCGAGTGGTTTCCTGAAATCATTGTCGGTTCCGCAGTGGAAGTTTTAGGATATTTCTATTGATTTCGTGCACGGATTGCCGAGATCGCAACGCGGAAATGACTCAATCTGGGTGACTGTAGACCGGTTGACAAAGGTGGCTCACTTTCTACCGAACAAGCGGGACGATTCAGTGGAAATGTTGGCAAAGCTCTATGTGGAGTAGATTGTTTGATATCACGGTGTTCCCCGGAGCATCATAAGTGACCGAGATTGGCGATTTACTTCGAAAGATTGGAGGCTAATCAATCAGATGTTGGGCACAAAGTTAGCATTCAGTACGGCCTTTTATCCGCAAACGGATGGACAAGCTGAACGAACCAACAGAACGATGGAGGATATGCTCCGTATGTGCGCCCTGGACTTCGGTAAGAAATGGGAAGAGCATCTTGTTATGGTAGAATTTTCCTATAATAATAGTTACCAAGCGAGCATCTACATGGAACCGTTTGAAGCTCTGTATGGTCGCAAGTGCTGTACACCGTTAGCTTCGGCAGAAACTGGCGAATCCAAACTTTTGGGAAAAAGGGAAGTCTAGGATGCTAACTCAACAATACGCTCTATTCGAGAGAGACTACTAATAGCCCAGGATCGGCAAGCCAAGTATTACAATGCTAAGCACCAGAACGTGGAGTTCGCGGTGGGTGACTGGGTCTATTTAAAGATTAAACCCTTCAAATGCCTATCTCGAATTCGGCGGTTGAAAAAGCTAAGTCCGCGATACCTTGGTCCGTTTGAAGTGGTGGAGCGAGTTGGGGAAGTTGCCTATCGGCTAGCTCTTTTAGCGGAATTTGGTGGACTGCATGATGTGTTCCACATCTCGGTATTACGAAAAGCAGTCAAGGATCCATCTCAAGTGATTGAGAATGATCGGGTGCCGGTTGATTATGGGCTAACGACAAAGGTGAGGCCCATTCGGATCGAGGATCGAGCCGAGAAGCAGTTGCGGAACAAAACGATCGGGATGGTCAAAGTCCGGTGGGAAAATTGTGGCCGAGAAGAGCTAACATGGGAGCGAGAGCAGACCATGCGAGCCGAGTTTCCCGAGTTATTTTCGTAACCTATTCGCTCGTTTGTATATGTTATAGAAACATATATGTCTATTATTGTGTTATGTTGTTATCTCCCTGCTGTCTTCAAATTTCGGGACGAAATTTTATTAAGGAGGGGAGGATTGTAACACCCAAAAAATCTCAAAAGGTCAAATTGAGGTTCAGGCTGGTTGACACGGCCTGGGACACGGGCGTGTCTAGGGTACACGGCCTGGGACACGGGCGTGTTCTTATTGGTCGACGATCGTTGAGCCAACGATCGTTGAGTGTCGACACAGCCCTGGACACGGGCGTGTCCCAGGGCGTGTCCTTCTAGGATGGCGTTGAGTGGCGCTGAGTGAAGTGGCGTTGAGTGGCGTTGAGTGGTGACACGGCCGGGGGACACGGGCGTGTCCCACGGCATGTCATGCCCAAAGATTAGCCAGAATGTCCCGAGAAGGACACGGCTTGGAGGCCCAGCCGTGTCGATCATGACACGGGCGTGTCCAAAAGTCACCCGGGCATGTCAACTGCCCGTGTGGTTCTCGGGAAAAATGGCGATTTCCGGCTCGATGGGGGAACACGCCCCTCGACACGGGCGTGTTAGGTGTCGACATGGGCATGACCCGGGCGTGTCGACACCTGTGTTCTGGTTTGGCTTAAGTCGGTTGTTGACCGCTTCAGGAACACGCCTGTGACACGGGCGTGTCACTACCCGTGTTCGGCCCAGAAAATGAATTTCAAGGCTGATCAGAGCCGTTCATTTTCTTTGACCAGGATCCAATGGTTTGGGCTCTTCCCTGGGTTGATAAGGCCGGGATTGTAGAAGAGAAAGCTTATTTGAGTTTCATCATTCTCTTTCTAAAGTTAAGAGAGAGAGAGGAGAGTAAGGTGAGGAAGAAGAAGGGGAATCCGGCTGCCGGTGGTGCTGCGGTGGTCCAAATCGCGAGCCGAGTTCGGATTTACGAAGCCAAAGCTGCTGCGAAGGGTTTCATCTGTCTCAATTCTCTCCATGGCCCCGAGGCGAATTCCAAGGGTAACGATTTCCTTCTTGGACATGTGAAGTCCTTCTTTCCTGCATTTGCATAGGGAAAACCCTTCCCCGCGAGTGTGCGGTGGGTTATGGTGTCCCTTGGGGTAGATATGTGAAGTCCCCCTTGTTAGAGTCCGGAATTGGAGTACGGATCTAGGCATGCTGTGTGAAGCCCATCTGGACGTGTTGGATTGGATTGGTGATGCTTTGTTTGCATTTCGGAGGAGCCTCCGAGTGTTTGATTGTTTGTGTGCAATCTGTGGTGGATACCTGTCGCTTGGTGCAGCAGGAAGTACTGGAGGAAGTCCAGGAAATTGTGCGAGTTGGGTTCAACTCTTGTGGTGGACGGGCAAGGTGAAGCTGTACCCGCGTCAGTCCAGTCTTGAGTCTGACGATGTGAGTAACGGGATAGGCGGATCTGTACCCGCGTTATGGTTGTCTAACCTTGGGTTCTTAAGGCCCTGTTAGGATCACATAGCGAGAGTCGACGGCTTGCATGCCGATCAAGACTAGAATGCTCATTGGTGGGATCCGGTGTTTTCGGTACACCCGAATGTGCCCTGAGTGCACGGAGCGTCGGGCCGTCGGGCCGACATTTGTGATATGTATTGACTGTGCGGTCGTACACGTCTTGCGTGGTTTGCTATATATATATCATATTGGAAAATGCTATGTAGGGATGGAATTCCGCTGCCCCGTGCCAGGGGCAGGGTCGTTATAATTGGTCAGCTAAATGCTGTTTGTTGCCCTGTTTGCCACCGCTTTGTGGATTGGTTCTTGCAGGTGCTGGAGGTGCTGGTTCGAGCGGGACTTAGCGGGCTAAAGCCCAAGCTGCGTTGCTGCCCTCGAAGGCTTTGTTTTGTTTCTTCTTGTTCATGTGTGGCCGGCCTGAGTGTCGATGTCTGTAAACCACACCTTGTTAAGAGAAATTTTGTGAGGCCTTAAGGCCAGATGCTTTGGTTGTATACATTCCTATGGTTTAGTGGACAGTTCTTATTTTGCTTTAGTTCAAGATTTCAACCGTGAAGCTTCCGCTAGAATGCTCTGTGTTAGGATGCGTTGGTTTTGATATTATTTCGTAGCGTCTTCGCCTGTTTGTGGAATATGGTGTGGGGCCCCGGCCGGACCCTCTATTATATTCTTCTTGACGGGTAGAGGTGTTACATAAGACAACTCTGCGATAAAGGATACATCGTAGAATTTCATGCAGACAAGTGTTTGATAAAATCGGTTGATAATTTTGAAATGATTTTATCAGGCACTCGTAGTAGGAATATCTTTTGTTTAAATTTTATTTGCATAGACTCTTCTACACCAGTGTTCTTTTTGGCCAAAGATAGTGTGTCTCTTGGTGACCAATTGCACAAGAGATTAGCACATATAAATTTCAAAACTATAAATAAATTATTTTCTCTTAATTAAGTACATGATGCCCCAAATGTCAAGTGCATTAAAGATAGACCTTGTCACGCATGTGTAAAAGTCAAGCAAACAAGGGCTATCTTTAAAAGCATTATTAGCAAAGATTCTAATAGGTGTTTACACCTACTTCATATGGACTTGTTCGGTCCACTGCAAATTAGAAGTTTGGGAGGTAAGGATTATACATTGGTTATTGTTGATGATTACTCTCGCTTTACGTGGGTGTTCTTTCTAAAACACAAGTCAGATACCTTTGATATTTTTACGAACTTTGCCAAGCAAGTTCAGAATGAATACAGTTGCTCCATTGTCAAAATCAGAAGTGACAATGGAACAAAGTTCAAGTTTGGGGCCATGACAGAATTCTGTGAAATTCTTGGTATCTTTCATGAGTTTTCCTCTCCTCGTACTCCTCAATAGAACGGATTTGTTGAGATACTCATAGAGGCTTGCAGGACTATGTTGAGTGATGCCTCACTACCAGAATATTTTTGGGCTGAAGCTGTCAACACTGCATGCCACGTGCAAAATCGAGCACTCATAAACAAAAACCATAATAAGACACCTTACAAACTTCTAAAGGGCAGGAAACTGACCATTTCATACTTTAGAGCTTTTGTAGTAAATGATTCGTCCTTAATAATGGTAAGTATCACACCACTAAATTTATTAAAAAGAGCTTTGAAGGTATTTTCGTAGGATATAGTAGCCAAAGTAAGGCATATAGGATTTTCAATAAGAAAACCCTGGTTGTAGAAGAATCTATTCATGTTGTATTTGATGAGACGAGCTTGCTGTAAAGCAGTTCTTCTAGTGTGTTCATTGGAGATGCAGGTTCACGCCTGAAGGAATTGAGCTTAGATGAGCAAGTTAAGGAAAAAGATCAAGAGTTCATCACGAACACCACTCCAACCACTATTGGAGAAGATGATCACTATGATGAAGACGTCATCCAAGTTAATGAAGTCACTCAAGGGATAGAAGAAGCTCTAGATGCAAGGAACCTAGAGCCCAGACACTTGAAGGATCACCCATTTGATCAAATCATCGGAGATCCCCGGGACGGTGTCAGAACTCGTAGAGGTACAACTAATGAAAATTTATATTTGAGCTTTCTCTCACAAGTTGAACCAAAGAAGTTTGAGGAAGCAAACTCAGACGCATCTTGGATATTGGTAATGGAAGAAGAATTGAACCAATTAAGGTGCTGCCAATTCTAGAAGCTTGTTCAAAAATCCAAATGTAAGAACGTCATCGGAACCAAGTGGGTCTACAGGAACAAGATGGACGAAGATGGAACAATCATAGAAAAGAAAGCAAGACTCATTGCCAAAGGATACCGACAAGAAGAAGGAATCGACTTTGACCAGACGTATGCTCTAGTGGCAAGACTGGAGGAAATAATGTTGTTCGTAGCTTATGCTTCACTTAAGGGCTTCATTGTCAATCAGATGGACGTGAAGTCGTCCTTCCTTAATGGTTACATAAATGAAAAAGTGTATGTGGAATAACCTCGAGGTTTCGTTGATTCTAAATTTTCTGATCATTTTTATCTATTATCTAAAGCTTTATATGATTTGAAACAAGCTCCTTGAGCTTGGTTTGATACGCTATCTAGCTTTCTTCTTGAGAACAAGTTCACAGGGGGAAAGATAGATAAGACCTTATTTCTTAGGGAAATAAAAGGCTAGATTTTGCTAGGGCAAATCTATGTCAATGATATTATTTTTGGCTCTACTGACGACAACTTCTGCAAGAAGTTTTCAAAACTTATGTAAGAGAAGTTTGAAATGAGCAGTATGGGAGAGCTGAAGTATTTCTTAGGACTTCAGGTGAAACAATCTAAAGATGGAATTTTCATCTCTCAGACGAAGTTCACCAAGCAGTTAATTATGAAATTCGGAATAAATAGCGTAACCTCTATGAGGACTCCAATTGGTTCAGCTATGTCTCTGGACAAGGATGAGAAAGGGAAACCTTTTGATGAAACCAAGTAAAGAAGCATAATTAGATCCTTGCTCTATCTTACTCCAAGTAGACCAGACATAATGACATATGTATGTGCTAGATTTCAAGTGAACAGTAAGGAATCTCACTACGCTGCTGCAAAGCGGATTTTGAGATACCTTAAAGGTACACCAAATCTTGGCTTATGGTACCCATGAAGTAATGATAGTAAACTAATTAGTTTTTCATATGCAGATTTTGTAGGAAGTAAGGATGATAGGAAGAGCACTTTCGGGACTTGTCAATTCCTAGGAAGAAGGCTCATCTCATAGAGTAACAAGAAGCAGAACTGTGTCGCAATTTCAACAGCCGAGTCAGAGTATATCTCTGTAGGCAGTTGTTATACACAACTGCTATGGATAAAGAACCAGTTTGAAGATTACAACATGAAATTGAGACAAAGCACATAGAGCTTAGATATCACTTCATCCAAGAGCATGTGGAGCATGGAGACGTCAACCTCCAATATGTCCCAACCGACAGGCAGGTTGCAGACATTTTCACGAAGCCATTGGATGATGCCAAGTTCTCATTCTTCAAAACAGAACTTGGCGTGCTCAACAAAGAAGAAATAAGAAGGAGGATTGTCACAACCCACATTTTCACTGCATATAATAACATATCAGAGTAAGGAAAAATGCGCGTCATGATGTCACGTCAGCAGGGGATAACTGCGGACGCTCAGGCAGACACCTACTTAATCATAAAGAAAAATTGTTTAAGTTATTTTTAAGGAAAAAAATTAGTAAAGTGCAATAGTTAGTCGTATCCCTCGGCTTAATGGCTCATTTAGTCCACGAATCAAAATATAATTATATGCTGCGGAAAAATACTTATTTAGATTGACTCCAACATCCTACATGAGTATAAACATCCCCAAAGGACAACTTATGCTAAGCAAGACTCTAAATTTATAATAGTATTAAGGATAGCTTTTACGGTCGCTAAATATAACAAGTTAGAGTTTTTTAAATTATGCAGTGCATGAAGTAATGGTAAAAGATTTTATTCTTAAAAAATACCTAACATGCATTCCTAGCAATAATTCTCCCAAAGAGCAAGTAATCCACATCCACATATAGAGAAATAAGCAGCTAGCAAGTATCAAACAAATAACAAAACTGTGGGCGCCAACAACTGACACGAACCCACATACAAAAAAGTAAGTCTGAACCAGTAACTAAATAAACAACAATCTACCTCTTTGAGATGAGGTAACAACCACGGCCAACACTGCCACCCAGAAACACCAAAACTAACTCTGCTATCTGATACTGCTCTGAACCTGGGGAATTCCAAAGACAGAACACCTCAGCAAGAAAGTACAAATGGTGGCAGAGAATAAATAAGCCAAAATAAACAAAGATCAAGGGGTACCAACCCAAGACCAATAGTAATGAAATAAAGCATAAAAGTAGGAACAAGTCATCATCGGGAAAAAAGAACTCTTACGTGATTCGTCACGTACGACAATAGTACACCAGACGCATGAGGCTATAAGGTGACAACATGAACCATTCATAAGGAAGAAATACAAACCCTTATTAGTCACCTGTGGTTGACTCTACCCAAAAAACATGGGCGAGGTGGTCACTCATGGACACACCACCCAGAAACATGGGTGAGGTGGTCACTCTTGGACTCACCACCCAAAAACACGGGCGAGGTGGTCACTCTTGGACACACGACCCAAAAATATAGGTAGACTTCCACAGGACACTAATGAAGGAAACAAATAGTGCGGAGGTGGAATCGTCCACTAACTCCCGTAATTAAGAAAACCACCAAGAAAACACCACATATCTCGAGATTTGGCTCGTCGGATTCTACTTGACATTACTAGATACATGACATGGTTGATCAATCGTTAAGAATGATTTACAATCCTAAATAACTCTAATTCGTTCAATAACGAAATCTAAGGCATTTAAAGCCATCAATAAGACACTTCAAGAATGATCAAACATATCTGGACAAAATCGAGTTCACCATGACAAAATGTTACCATCTCATGTGATCATTGAGAAGTTTAATCAAAACTATAAGTTGGAAGAATAAGCGTAGAAAATTTTAAGGAACATGAAAACATAGCCGTTACCATCAATTCGGACAAGGAGAAACGAGGGGAAACCACCACTTGTCTTAGTTTTACCGGAAATGTCCTCTTAATCACTCCATGTTGTAGATCGGGGCCAAAGAACACGGGAGGAGTTGAAATCTAAACAAAAATGGCCGAAAAGGGGGTTAGGGCCGAAAAACCCTAATGAGAAAACTAAAGTAAAGGGGAAAAATTTACCACGATAGCGTAGCTCTCGGTGAGAGCTTTCCGGATCTATATTCAGATGAAGATTTCGAGCACCGGAGAATCGTCGGCGACCACCGGAAGGTTCACGAAGTATTTTCTCTCCCACGCTCAAGCCGCTCTGGTTCGGGAGGAAAAGAATCGAAGAAGATGAAGTTCTGTAGATATCGCCGAGACGAACAAATTTCATGTTGACCATTTTTTGTACAATCCCGTTTTGACCCTTAAAATAGTGTCCGAACACAGACGGTACAAAACCACTCGAGAGGAAACAGACATACTCGAGAGGGAGAGGTTGGCTCTCGAGAAAAACATTGGTTCTCGAGAAAAAAGCTATGGATCTCGAGAGGAACATCATATCTAGAGATGGAGAGGCTATGGCTCTCGAGAGAAACATTGGATCTCGAGATAAAAGGCTTAGGACTCGAGAGAGTCAATCAAACGGGCTACCTATGAAAAGTTTCGGGAAATTAATAATAGAGGTCTACGATGGCTCCAAATCGAAAAGTGCCCAACATAAAAGTTTTAGATCATGTTGAAACGAACAAATTTCATGTTGATCGTTTTTCCACACGGTGCCGTTTTGAACCTCACAAATTCGCCCGAACGCAGCCTATACAGGACTACTCGAGAGGAAAGGAGGCTACTCGAGAAAGAGGGCAAAGTTCTCGAGGAAACTTATAGTTCTCGAGAACAAAACAGTAGGACTCGAGAGAATTAAGTATTTCTCGAGAATAAGACCATAATTCTCTAGAATAAACAGTAGTTCTCGAGTAGAACAAGGGTTCTCGGGAGAAATCAATAATGCAGCTTAGTTACGAGCAGTTTTGAGAAAATCGAAAATAGGAGTCTAAGATGGCTTCAAATCAAAAAGTGGTCAACATGAAAGTTGTAGATATCATCGAGGTGAACAAAGTTAATGCACAATTTATGGATACGATGCCGTTTCGACACTCAAAACGGCGCCCGAACGCAGGCTGAAATGGACCTCTCGAGTGCAACATAGGACTTCTTGATAACAACATAGGACTTCTCGAGAACTAGGACAGACTTCTCGAGAACTAGGATAGACTTCTCGAGAACTAGAGCAGAGTTTCTCGAAAACATTAAGTCATGAATTCTCGAGAACAACTGGGAGTTCTCGAGAACGAAAGGGGGGATCTCGAGTACAAGCAGGACAAATTGCAGAAGTTTCGATTTGACTAATATTTTGGAATGAATCGCTGACTCTACGAATTAGTAGCATAGACAACCTTAGAATCCGACGTAACATTCTCGAGATATTAAATCACGCGTCGAGACTCCAAAAATGCTCGGATTGCGACGAAATGTGACAAGCAAGTCAAAGATTACTTAACTTAAATTTCAAAATGCAAAAATTTTCCCAATTACAACAAGAATTCGGCCGACTTGGCCGCACGGACACGAAAATTACTTAACGGCATTACGCCATCAACTCGACGTTAAAAGTAACGCCACGATATCGTAAATATGATGTTTCCCTTTTAAATAAAATCATCGAAAAATCAGGGGCGTTACAGTCACTCCCCCTAAAAAGAAGTTTCATCTCGAAACTTAACACTACTCCAAAACCAAATCAAAACGATAAATCAAACATAACTGCAAACATAACGACATACCTGAAACCTAGAGAAGAGGTGCGGATGAGATTCTCTCATTACTGATTCCAAATCCCACGTCGCGCTCTCGACGACTTGATTTCTCCAAAGAATCTTGACCATGGGGATGGTCTTTCTTCGCAACACACGCTCTTGAGAATTCAGAATATGAATAGGTTCTTCCACATACGTAAGGTTGGGCTGAATTTGGGTCATCGAGTCGATTACTTGATGATCATTACGAACACACTTCCGCAACTGGCTCACATGGAACACATCATGGACACCAGGGAAGGTCGCAGGCAAATCCAGCCTATAAGCTGACACTCCGATGCGTTCAAGAATATGGAAAGGTCCCACGTACCGGGGGTCTAACTTGTGGTTCCTTCCAAACCTTTTAACGCAAGACATCGGAGAAACTTTCAGAAAAACCAAGTCTCCAACGGTAAACTCCAGATCAACCCTTCGTTGATTGGCATACTTCTCATAGCGCTCTTGAGCCACACGGGGCTTTTCTCGAATATGAGTCACGGCACAATTCATCTCCTCCAGGACTTCCGGACCGAGCAATGGTCTCT
Organism: Platanthera zijinensis; assembly: GCA_039513925.1. Lineage (NCBI taxonomy): Eukaryota > Viridiplantae > Streptophyta > Magnoliopsida > Asparagales > Orchidaceae > Platanthera > Platanthera zijinensis. The sequence goes on from CM077096.1 coordinate 115,675,955, forward strand.
CACCAACTTCAGCCTAAAACAATGGAGTTCTACAATGCCTCCCATATAAGACCTCAAACGGGGCCATCTGCAGACTCTCTTGATAACTATTATTGTAAGCAAACTCCATTAGCCTCAGACGCTCATCCCACGCTCCACCGTGGTCCAAAATGTAACATCTAATCATGTCCTCCATGATCTGATTTACTCTTTCTGTTTGCCCATTCGTCTGCGGATGGTAAGCTGTGGAATACCTCAAGTTGGTACCCAACCCCTCTTACAAGCTCTTCCAAAAGCGAGACGTAAATCTGGAGTCCCGATTCGATACATGCTAACAGGCACTCCATGTAATCTGATGACCTCTTCAAGATATAGCTCAGCTATCTTCTTCATCGAATACCCAACTTAAATGGAACAAAGTGAGTACACTTTGTCAATCTGTCGACTATCACTCAAACAGAGTCATGCCCACGAGGAGATTTTGGTAGACCGGTGATAAAATCCATTGAAATACTCTCCCATTTCCAACTTGGAATATCAAGCGGTGTCAATTTACCACCAGGCCTTCTATGAGCAACCTTGACACACTGACACGTATAACATTCCGATACAAACTTTGCGACATCGCTTTTCATCCCTGACCACCAAACAAGTTGCTTTAGATCCTTATACATCTTAGTGGAACCAGGGTGATAGGCTACACTGGAACTATGAGCTTCAGTACAAATCTTAGCTCGAATATCGCCAAAGGAGGGGACACAAAATCTACCCTTATACCTTAAGGTATCCAACTCATCCAAGGAGAAAACTGGTAGCTCTCCCTTCACAGTTCTATTTCGGAGGTGCAACAAATCAGGATCATCCATCTGGTGTGCTCGAGTAAGGGAAATCCAAGAAGGTTCTTCCGCTTCCAAACTAGCAGGCACAGTATGACTCCCAACCTCAATATCCATCAGCAAGAATTCTTCTACCAAGGACTGTATCGATAGATTAAAAATTTTAGCGGTCTTTCTACTCAAAGCGTCGGCTACTACATTAGTCTTTCCTGGATGATAAAGAATTTCCACTTCATAATCCGCCATATATTCTAACCACCGACGCTGGCGCAGATTTAGTTCCTTCTGAGTGAAGACGTACCTTAAAATCTTATGATATGTATAGATCTTGCACAGCGCACCATACAATAAGTGTCGCCACAGCTTCAGCTCATAAATTACGGCAGTAAATTCCAAATCGTGCGTAGGATAGTTTCTCTCGTGAATCTTTAGTTTCCTCGATCCATACGCGATCACCTTACCATCATGCATTAAAACACAACCAAGTCCAATGTGTGATGCATCGACATACACAGCATACTCAACTCCTTCAGTAGGTAAGGTTGAAATTTGGGCAGTACACAGTCTCTTCTTCAACTCTTGGAAAGCCTCTTCACACTTATCACTCCAAATGAATGCAGTATTCTTCTGAGTAAGTCTAGTTAGAGGATCAGACAACACCGAAAATCCTTCCACGAATCTTCTATAATAGCCAGCCAGGCCTAAGAAGCTCCTAATCTCCTTAGGTGTAGAAGGTCTCTCCCATTCCATCACAGTAGAAGTCTTGGTCGGGTCTATAGAAATACCGTCCTTGCTTACCACATGACCCAGAAAGGACACCTGAGGTAGCCAGAACTAACATTTGCTCAACTTTGCATATAGCTTATGCTCCCTCAAGGTCAACAAAACCAAATGCAAATGCTGAGTATGCTCCTCAACATTGCGAGAATATACCAAGACATCATCTATGAACACAATAACGAATTGGTCCAAGAAATCCTTAAACAACATATTCATCAAATCCTTGAAAGTAGAGGGTGCATTGGTTAAATTGAAAGACATCACAAAAAACTCATAATGTCATGCCGTGAATGGAAAGCGGTTTGAGGGATATCTGCCTCACGAATCCTCAACTGGTGGTAGCCTGCGTGAAGATCGATCTTTGAAATACCGAGCTACCACGCAACTAATCAAACAGATCATCAATCCTTGGTAGAGGATATCTATTCTTAATGGTTACCTTGTTCAATTCCCTATAATCGATGCAAAGCCTCATCGATCCATCTTTCTTCTTTACGAACAAAACAGGAGCACCCCATGGAGAATAACTTGGTCTAATAAAACCACAACTCAGTAGCTCATCGAGCTGAGTACGCAACTCATCCAACTCACGCAGAGCCACACGGTACGGTGCCTTGGCAATAGGACAAGTACCTGGCTCGAGGTCTATCACAAACTCTATATCTCTTTCAGGAGGAAGTCCTGGAAGACTACCAGGAAAGACATCTGGAACCTCTCGCACCACCAAGACATCCTTAAGATGTGGTGTAACAAAAGCTGTTTCCAGAGCAGAAATAGAAACTAAAAATGCCTCACAACCAGACTCTATAGTACGACAAGCATGTACCACAGAAATGACAGGGGAAACTCTGTCCTGAAATCCATAGATGATCATAGGGTTGCCGTCATCCATCCTAAAATCAAGTCGCTTAGCCTTGCACTGGATGACCGTATCATACTTGGACAGCCAGTCCATGCCCAAAATCATGTTGAAGTCAGCCAGATCTAAAATCATCAAATCAGCAAAGGCTAGAAAATTGCCAAGATAAATAGGGCATCTCAGAACTCCTTGGCTAGATATCACTGAATCACCGGAGGGAAGCTTGACATTGAAGGAGTCTCCCAATTGATCCACATCCAGGTGATGTTTATCAGCAAACCTCCGGGCCACAAAGGAATGGGTGGCACCCGAATTAAAAAGAACGCGCACCCACCTATTCTGCACCTTAAACTCCACTAAAACTGTAACATACATAACTAAACGAATGATAACTAGGGAAACAATGATAAATAATAAGGATATTTTGAACTTGGGCTAACCTGATATCACTTGTGTAGAGGTTTGAGCTTCCTTGCTGGTCATCACATTCAGCTTTCCTTTTCCTTTATCCAGGGTTGGCGGCGGCGACAGAGCTCGATGTGGGGCTGGCTGTAGTGGGGACTGAGCCTGGGGGTACGAAGATTTTTGGTGTCCCTTCTGCCCGCACTGGAAGCAAGTCCTTTCTTTCATCCAGCACCGACTCACATCATGACCCTTCCTTGCATAGAACGAGTACACAAGCTCTCCCTTAGGTACACCTTGAATGGCGTGAATTTGCTGCTACTTCAGGGTGGCATTCCTCTTGAAACACCTTTCATAAGGGTGGCTAGGACGACCACAGAAGCTACACACTTCCTTACTTTTCTTTTTCAAAGAAGGGACATACGCCTTGGAGCTACCATCCTCAACACCTTTCCTTTTCCCTTTCCTCGGCGCAACACCCTGGTTCTTAGCATTTTCAATCGCCTCCACTTTCAAAGCTGCTTCCACTTCTTCAGCATAACTTTCAGCTCGGTAAGCGCATGCCAACTGCTGGACATCGCTTCTTAATCCTCCCAAGAAACGTTTCACTCCACCCTCCTCAAAAGCTACCAAATAAGGAGAAAACCTACTCAGTTTGCTAAACTCAATCTCGTACTCGCTCATGGGAGTTGTCTCTGCTTCAAATGCAGGAAGATATTCATTAGGCGATCCTGCTCGACCGAGGGTAAAAACTTCTTCAGCCGCATCTTCTTAAAAGAGTCCCAAGAACACCCTTCCTTCATACTCTCTCTTTCCCGAATCAACAAACTCTTTGTCATTCCCTTTAACTGATAGGCTGCAATCATCACCTTTTGGGCTTTTAGAATTCCGGAATACGAAAACATCTCCTCGATGGAGATGATCCAATCATCTAAAACCTTAAAGTTTGCACTCCCGTCGTAGGTAGGAGGTCCCAACCGCGGGAAGTGCGATATGAAATTCATTTCTGGTAGTATCGCCATCGGGGGCACCAGAGGAGCAGGGGTATTGGGCATGACTTGGCCCAAGGCAGGATCTTACACTAAAGATTGTTGTGTGGGAGCAGCAGATAACAAAGACTGAATTTGCGATCGCATCGCAACTAATTGTCTCGACAGAGCCTCATTGCTCTGACGCAGACTCTCGATAATCGCATCACTTTGCGCGCTTGATGACTCACCCTCTGACTGGGGAGTCGACCTCATTGCAGGATGATTTGGCGGCATTTCTAGAAAGAAAACGGACAACTCATCAAAATCCTAGCTTACAACGAAGCCACACGACTAGTTTAGATAATACTAAAAAGACACTTGCTTACACTGCAACTTGCTCTGGGATTTTAAAATGATGTTATGTCCTACTTAGGATGATATCCTCTCATCCTATTGACTCGTGTGCCTATGACATGAATGCATGAGTTCTTTATTCTTATTTAAAATCATGTGTGTACGTGTGTAATCATGTAAACCTTAACTTAGCATGCGTGCCTATGCGATGATATGCAATGTATGTCATGCTATGCATTCTAAAAAAGGCCTTAATGCATGCATGAGCGGTGTACACATGAAATGTTATGCATCCCATACTACATAACATCGCATGCAACGAGAAAAGAATATGTGCTAAAGGTAACCCATGTGATGGTGGTTATGCATCCCATACTACATAACCGTCACATGTTGCCACTTATGGTGGATCCATATACAAACACATATTATGCATCCCATACTACATAATATGCCTCGTATACTTCTTATCATGCTATGAGTGTAGTGACTATGCTTCGTCTAAGACGTACTAATGATACATCATTGTGTCTATGAAATGTCACTAAACCACTAACACTAACAAGAGAAGGTTTCCGGACCAACTCTGATACCAACTGTAACAAACCGCATTTTCACCGCATATAATAACATATCGGAGTAAGGGAAAATGCGTGTCATGATGCCACATCAGTAGGGGATAACTGCGGACGCTCAGGCAGACACCTACTTAATCATGAAGAAAAATTGTTAAGTTATTTTTAAGGAAAAAAATTAGTTAGGTGCAATAGTAAGCTGTATCCATCGGCTTAATGGCTCATTTAGTCCACGAATCAAAATATAATTATACGCTGTGGAAAAATACTTATTTAGATTGACTCCAACATCCTACATGAGTATAAACGTCCCCAAAGGACAACTCATGCTATGCAAGACTCTAAATTTATAATAAAAGTAAGGATAGCTTTTACGATCGCTAAATATAACAATTTAGAGTTTTTTAAATTATGCAGTGCATGAAGTAATGGTAATAAATTTTATTCTTAAAAAATACCTAACATGCATTCCTAGCAATAAACCTCCCAGAGAGCAAGTAATCCACATCCATATATAGAGAAATAAGCAGCTAACAATTATCAAACAAATAACAAAACTGTGGGTGCCAACAACTGGCACGAACCCACTTACAGAAAAGTAAGTCTGAACTAGTAACTAAATAAACAACAATCTACCTCGTTGAGATGAGGTAACAACCACGGCCAACACTGCCGCCCAGAAACACCAAAACTAACTCTGATATCTGCTACTGCTCTGAACCTGGGGCATTACAAAGACAGAACACCTCAGCAAGAACGTACAAATTGTGGCAGAGAATAAAAAAGCCAAAATAAACAAAGATCACGGGGTACCAACCCAAGACCAACAGTATTAAAATAAAGCACAAAATGAGGAACAAGTCATCATCGGGAAAAAAGAACTCTTACGTGATTCGTCACGTACAACAATAGTACACTAGACGCACGAGGCTATAAGGTGACAACATGAACCATTCGTAAGGAAGAAATACAAACTCTTATTAGGCACCTGTGGTTGACTCTACCCAAAAAACACGGGCGAGATGGTCACTCATGGACACACCACCTAGAAACACGGGCGAGGTGGTCACTCTTGGACTCACCACCCAAAAACACGGGCGAGGTTGTCACTCTTGGACACACCACCCAAAAACATAGGTAGACTTCCATAGGACACTAATGAAGGAAACAAACACTGTGGAGGTGGAATCGTCCACTAACTCCCGCAATCAAGAAAACCACCAAGAAAACACCACATATCTCGAGATTTGGCTCGTCGGATTCTACTTGACATTACTAGATACATGACATGGTTGATTAACCCTTAAGAACGATTTACAATCCTAAATAACTCAAATCCGTTCAATAACGAAATTTAAGGCGTTTAAAGCCATCAATAAGACACTTCAAGAATGATCAAACATATCCGGACAAAATCGAGTTTACCATGACAAAACGTTACCACATCATGTGACCATTGAGAAGGTTAATCATTACTATAATTTGGAAGAATAAGCGTAGAAAATTTTAAGAAACATGAAAACATAGCCGTTACCATTAAATCAGACAAGGAGAAATGAGGGGAAACCACCACTTGTCTTGGTTTTACCGGAAAAGTCCTCTGAATCACTCCACGTTGTAGATCGGGGCAAAAGAACACGGGAGGAGTTGAAATCTAAACAAAAATGGCCGAAAAGGGGCTTAGGGCCGAAAAACCCAAACGAAAAAACTCAAGGAAAGGGGAAAATTTTACCACGATAGCGTAGCTCTCGGCAAGAGCTTTCCGGATCTATATTTGGATGAAGATTTCGAGCACCGGAGCACCGTCGGCGGCCACTGGAAGGTTCACTAAGTTTTTTCTCTTTCATGCTCACGCCGCTCTGGTTCGGGAGGAAAAGAATCGGAGAAGATGAAGTTCTGTTCAAACCTAAGTCTAAGAATATATATATATATATATATATATATATATATATATATCTGTGTGTGTGTGTGTGTGTGTAAAAGTACTTATAATTTTTTTGTCTAAATACAAGAAAACGTGTGATTTATGAGTGGCTATGAAAAAACCGAAAATAGAGATTTAAGATGGCTTCAAATCAAAACGTGCCCAACATTAAAGTTGTAGATCTCGTCGAGACGAAAAAATTTCATGTTGACTATTTGTTTGTACAACACCGTTTTGACCCTCAAACGGTGTCCGAACACAGACGGTACAAAACCACTCGAGAGGAAACAGACGTACTCGAGAGGGAGAGGTTGGCTCTCGAGAAAAACATTGGTTCTTGAGAAAAAAGCTATGGATATCGAGAGGAACATCATATCTCGAGATGGAGAGGCTATGGATCTCGAGAGAAACTTTGGATCTCGAGATAAAAGGCTTAGGACTCGAGAGAGTCATTCAAACGGGCTACCTATGAGCAGTTTTGGGAGAATCAAAAATAAAGGTCTAACATGGCTCCAAATAGAAAAGTGCCCAACATAAAGGTTGTAGATCTCGTTGAAACAAACAAATTTTATGTTGACGATTTTTCTATACGGTGCCGTTTTGACCCTCAAAAATGCGCCCGAATGCAGACTATACAGGACTACTCGAGAGGAAAGGGGGCTACTTGAGAAAGAGAGCAAAGTTCTCGAGAGAAACTTATAGTTCTCGAGAACAAAATAGTAGGACTCGAGAGAATTAAGTATTTCTCGAGAATAAGACCATAATTCTCGAGAATAAATAGTAGTTCTCAAGTAGAACAAGGGTTTTCGGGTAGAAATCAATAATGCAGCTTATTTACGAGCAGTTTTGGGAAAATTGAAAATAGGAGTCTAAGATGGCTTCAAATAAAAAAGTGGTAAACATGAAAGTTGTAGATATCGTAGAGGCAAACAAATTTAATGTTTATCATTTTTTTGATACAATGTCGTTTCGACACTCAAAACGGCGCCCGAACGCAGGCCGAAACGGACCTCTCGAGTGCAGCATAGGACTTCTCGAGAACAGCATAAGACTTCTCGAGAACTAGGACAGACTTTTTTAGAACAAGGATAGACTTCTCGAGAACTAGAGTAGAGCTTCTCGAAAACATTAAGTCATGACTTCTCGAGAACAATTGGGAGTTCTCGAGAACGAAAGGGGGGATCTCGAGTACAAGCAGGACAAATTGCAGAAGTTCCGATTTGACTAATATTTTGGAATGAATCGCTGACTCTACGAATTAGCAGCGTAGATAACCTTAGAATCCGATGTACCATTCTCAAGATATTAAATCACGTGTCGAGACTCCAAAAATGCTCGGATTGCGACGAAACTTGACAAGCAAGTCCAAGATTACTTAACTTAAATTTCAAAATGCAAAAATTTTCCCAATTACCACAAGAATTCGGCTGACTCGACCGCACAGACACGAAAATTCTTTAACGGCATTGCGCCGTCAACTCGACGTTAAACGTAACGCCACGACGTCATAAATATGACGTTTCCCTTTTAAATAAAATCATCAAAAAATCGGGGGCGTTACAAGGACTCACAACATAGCTCAAGGATCTGGCAACAATTAAAAATTAAGAATTTCTTAAGTTTGGACTTCATTTCTCGAGTAAGACAATTACTATTCGAGTACTAAATTGAACACCTCGAGAGACAAGTCTACCTCTCGAGAACTACTTCTCGAGTAATAAGACACTTCTCGAGAACTTCAAATTACTACTCGAGTACTAAAGTCTCTTCACTCGAGTAATGACTGTCCACTCGAGAAATCTGAAGAAACTTTTCATCTTCAACTTCAAATCTTTATATTCGCACCCAGATGTTTATGCCGCCATACTTTCAAGTATGTCACTTTATTTAACTCCTTAATAATCACAAATTAAGACTTATATAAATAGAAAAGTCCGGAATTTCCATATACTCGATCTCAAAACCTTTTCTCCACAAGAAAGAAGAAAACCGTTCGTTTTCCGCCGTCGTCGCAGATCTTGCCGCCGAATCTTTTGCCACAGTCAAGTTTCATCTTCTCTGGATCAATGGCTCCAAATTCCAAGATAGGGATTGGAAGTGAACTTGTCTCGACAGGAATTGCAGATATTTCCGAAGACTTTCAGAATCTTCTTATTCTTCTGGAAACCGCCGGTTTGTCCTTTGTTTTAGAGCAACCCTGTAAAATCCTTTTTCTAGAGGTCAAAGAATTCTTTCAGAATGCAAAGGTGAGGAACAATGGAAAGATTCTCAAGACAAGAGTTCGAGATATTAAGATTAAACTCTCTAAGATAGTCATTTCTAAGCTTATTCGACTTCCTGTGATTGAAGAAGAAGACGACATAACTGCCGAGGACTATGGCAGAGCCTATAGTTTCTGTGGAATTTCTGTTGTTATAAACAACATTCGTCGACCAGACCTAAATGCAGAGGGCAAACTTCTTGTTGATATTCTGGGCAAAGTACTTCTGTGCAAGACAACTTCTATAAGCTTCATCACTGCCGATTTCTTTTATATGATGACAACAATTATATGTAGGAAGAAATTTCAGTTTGGCATGATGATTCTTGATAAGATAATAAAAAGCATCAAAGCACCTAACTATGCAAGGATTATTTCTCTACTCCTGCATGAGTTCAAGCCAAAGATATTTGACTTATCCAAGGGTACAACCCTTCATCACATGAAGAAAGTCTATGTTTTTTCCATACAAAGATGATAACTTAAACTGAAGAATACTGCCTAAGCTATCAAGGCTCATGACCATCCAGAAATTGAGGACAGGATTCCATCTCCTCCTCTAACTCAAGTAGCTGCCAGATCTGGTGCAGCAGTTGAGGGCGAGCCTACTCCTTCAATTCAAGAGGAAAGAGTCTCTTCCCCTCCTCCTCCTACTGCACTTGATCATGCCACCCCTGAAGAGGCACTCTCAGATACCCAAGTATAAGAGAACATTTTATCTACAAAGGAAGACATAAATTAGATGATAGAAGAATTGTCTTCAAAAGAGCCTCTTCCTCCCTTCCAACTAGTGATATATCCATCTACAGAACCATCACCCTCTCATCATCACTCTGAACTAGAATCCCCTATTCACCAGTCACCTGCTACTGATATAGAAGAACAAGAATGAGTTTTGATATCTGATGAGAAGCAGTCTCCCCAGAACCAACTGAAACTCCTCTCAAGAGCTTGGATTTTTCCCTTCCCACCACTCTTGGTGAGGAAGGTGATATTCTGATTCAAACCACAAGAGCCAAGAACTCAGTTATAATTGAAGAAATTGTTCCATGGACAGCTCCTCCTCCTCTAGCTCCTCAGGCTGAAACTCCATCTCCTTCTCCTACTGCTGCTGATATATTGGGTAAGATAGAATTGATGCACTCACAATAGAGAAAGTACTTTGATGATTCTCTTAAGGCTGTCACTGAAAAAGTTACTACTCTAGAAAAAGAGATGAGCGGAGGATTTGCTGAAATCCAGCATAATACTGATGAGCTGAAACACCTTTTCCAAACAAGTGGGAAAACTCTGGACCACACCATAACCAGCATTGGTCTGGTGATAAACAAGTCAGTAACTATTGCAAATAATCAAATCCAGTTAGAAAACAAAGCCCAAGAACTTAACTTCAAAACTTGTAAAGAAGTTTGTACTTTCGAAGAGGCTGCTATAGAAACCCTACCTGTAGAAGTCAGAAAGGGCCAGAGTTTAGTAAAAGAATACTGAGAGGTCTAAGTTGTTAGCCTAAATCACCTAGAGTGGGGTGAATAGGTGAAATGCGTGTCAAATGCGGAATTAAAAATTAACACAGCACACATCAAGCAATCACAGACGACAAGAGATTTATAGTGGTTCCCCAACCTTGGGTACGTCCACTTTCCTCACCGATCTAGCAAATCACTAGACTCGGCTACTCCACTATCTCGGATTGAAAACAATCCTACACCTAGGAACCACGTTCCTACAAAACTCGATCCAACTGGATCTACAAAACTCGGAAGAAAGATCTTCCTACAAATCTCGGAGAAAACTCCTACAATGAAATTTTGGTTTGAAAAAAAATCAAAACAACAATCTCAGATCTGGATCTTTGACAGTCTTCTTCTTTAGGAACTTCGGCTTGATCAGAAAAGGTTGAAGATGACTTGAGAGAGATCCACGAATCTGAAAACTAGAACCACCTCGATCGAGAAGATAGATCTGAAATCTTTGAGGCTCGGCGAGATCGAGTGATTCACTTTTGTCTGGATCGCTGGAGAAATAGTCGTTGAAGACGGAGATCGGCGATCCAGAGTTTCTTCCGTGAACAACGATGGCGGCGGCGGCGTGAGAATTAGGGTTCACGGAATTTTCTCTTTCTTAAAAAGAATATCTCTGTAATCTTGTTAATTTGTCAATTCTGAAATGACCTATTTATAGGTGGACTCCAACGGTCATAATCTTAATTAAGGATGACACGTGGACCAATCAGAATTGACGGATTTAAAATACTTATGGCGAATTCGAAATTCTGGAATAGAGAACTGCTATACTCGAGTAAGAGAAGATATACTCGAGTATGGGAATTTAGATACTCGAGTGACAAAGAGGATTATACTCGAGTATGAGAGGAGAAATTTTACTGAGTGAAAGATGAACTACTCGAGTATCAGAAGAGATATACTCGAGTATCAGAAAGATATACTCGAGTATCAGAAATATATACTCGAGTGAAAGAAAGATATACTCGAGTGAAAGGGGAAGTTACTCGAGTATCAGAATATGTATCCGGGAAACATTCACTTACTCGAGTATCAAAGTCAATTACTCGAGTATGGAAATACTTACTCGAGTATTAAAATCAACTACTCGAGTATCGAATAATTTACTCGAGTATGAAAAATCAATTACTCGAGTATAGAAATACTTACTCGAGTATTAGAAGAAACTACTCGAGTATAACTACTTGAACTTGCAGAGAAAAGAAGAAAAGGATCTACTCGAGTATGATACATGATTTACTCGAGTGATTAAGTTACTTACTCGAGTATGAAAAGAACTACTCGAGTATGACTACTTAACTACTCGAGTATAGATTTATCTACACGAGTATTCAGAGCCTACTCGAGTAAGTCTAACTGATTTACTCGAGTATGTCTAACTAACTACTCGAGTATGTCTAACTAGCTACTCGAGTATTAAGTCTGATACTCGAGTATAAGAAAGGGGTTACTCGAGTATTTTGGACTTAGAAATATTTTCTGAGGAAATTAGCTCCAATGCTTCTGTCCATCAATCCAAGTGCATGAATGAGAAGTGTATCCCAATAGAGAGGCTATACATGGGCCAACACTTTGGATCACACAATGAGGAATTACATTGCATGGTCCTGTGTTTGGTGACCCATTATAGACTGACATTGGTCTACACTTGGCAATTAGAACCTGCACACATACAACTCAAACACCACATCAAATACATCTTAATTCATCTTAGTTCAAGGTCTGACTTCCTACAAATCTGAGGTATTGTGGAGACAAACCCCAACAATCTCCCCCTATTTGTAGATGTCAGCACTCTCTATACTAAGGTGAATTACTTAAGAGTAAAAGAACAACATGCATATAACAGGAGAATAAACTAAACTAAAGCAGGGTGAACAAAACATTGCCATAATCAGAATTAAATATATATATATATATAGAAATGTTTTAAGCACAAAAACAAAAGTCCAATTCCACATTCTCAGTTCAACTCAAGATGGGGCATCCTTGTGTATCCTTTCTCTTTTCAGCTCTTGCCTCTCTAGGTAGCTGAAAGGTTTTGGAAAGTAAGTCCTGGGCCTAGGAGGAGCAGCTGGGTTATTGTGCCCCCAATTCCTGTCATGTAGCCTGATCTTTATCTGAGATGCTTCATAGGCTTTCCACTCTGAATAACTGTAGTAATTATCTCTGTTCTCTCCAAGATCAGTCACTAACCTCAAAGTATCAAGAATTAGGGACTTAGAGGTAGGACTCCACACTTCAGCATGAACAACAGGTGGTCTACCTCCAGAAGCTGGCTCTTTCCTGGGTGCAGAACGGCTGGCAGAAGCGCCGTCACCATATCTTCTTTTCTTCTTAGAAGGACCTTGAGAACTGGAAGGAAAATCATCTTGCCATGCTTCAGTATAGGATAGGGGAGGCTCAGTCACATCACCCTCAGGTCTGGGTGAGGAGACTGGCACACCTCCTTGAAAGGTTGCTTGAGCTGAGACATCTGCTGGTGGCTGTTCTGCAAGAGGATCTAGATGTTGAGGTATAATGGTAGGGTCCAGTTGAAACTCAGGAAAGTTTTGATTATGCAGCCAGACAGCAGTGTCATAGGTATAGAATTTGACAGACTGGAGCTGGGAAAGAATGGATTCTTTCAATCCTTTTACTAGATCACTTACAGCATCTTGAGATTGGGTAGATAGTTGTTTGATTTGAGCTTCAGCCTGTTCAGAGAGCTTTTCAACTTGTTCTTTTACGATCTTCTCCCCCTTGCTGATATCTATGGATAGCTGGGCAATTGCTTCATCTCTGAAGGTGCCCACTTCATTATATACTTTCACAACATTAGTTTCAGCTCTCTCATCTAGCTTGAGCTGATTGTGAGCTACTGTCTCTGCCTGGTTTCTTAGCTCACCTATGCTTGTTATGGTGTGATCTATGGCTTTGCCTCCAATATTGAACAGCTGCTTGAGTGTGTCAGTGTTTGCTTGATTTCAGCAAAGCCTCTGCTCATCTCCTTTTCAAGAGCAGAGACCTTGGAGGTGACTGACTGCAGAGAGGCATCAAAGTAATCTCTCTGTTCTTTGAGCATAAGCTCAATCTTGCTTACAAGATCTGAAGAGGAAGAAGAAGAGGGGGTTGGGGTTGATGCAGGGACTGAGGGAGCAGGAGTATTCCAAGGGGGGATCTCTTCCACAATCACTGAGCTCACAGCTCTTTTGGTTGGAATTATCTCTATGGAATCACAAGGGTCAGTGAAAGAGGGGAGAGAGAAGTCAAGTGTCCTCAGAGGAGGGTCAACAGGTTCTGGGGAATCCTCCTCGTCATCAGACAGGATAACATGATCAGATGTGATGGGCTCACCAACAGGAGACTTGGCAGGAGACTGTACAGGAGACTTGGCAGGAGACTTGGCAGCTGAATCATTCTGAAAAAGAGGAGCATCTGATCTTAGCTCATCAATAAGGCTGTTAATATCTTCAGCTGTAGACAGTAGGTGAGCTGTATCTGGAATTTCAGATTCAGGAATTGCTGATTGAAGATGAGTTGGAGTAGGAGAAACTGGAGGAGTAGCAACTCTGACATCTTCTTGTGCTGGAATCACTGATTCAGAAGAAACTTGATGCTGAGAGAGAGAAGAGGCAGGATCCCCCTCAACTAAAGCACCAGAGGTAGCAATAGTTTGATGTAGAGGAGGAGATGGAATCCTGTCTTCAGGTAAACTCTTTTCTTGTTGTAGTTCTGAGATGGCATCAGCCTTTGAAGCTTGGGCAGAGTTCAGGAGCTTGAGGTCATACCTCTGAATGGAAGAGATAGAAACTTTCTTCATGTGGTGAAGAGGAGTCCCTTTAGATAAGTCAAACACTGTAGGGTTGATCTCATGGAGGAGGAGGGAGATAATCCTAGCAAAACTGGGATGTTTGACGCTTTCTCAGATCTTATCCAGTATCATCATTCCGAACTGGAATTCCTTCCTGCAGACAATTGCTTGCATAACGTCGAATAGATTTTGGGAGATGTCTCTGATGGAGTATGTCTTACACCATAGGATTTTGGCGATGATGTCAACGAGAAACTTCCCTTCTGAATTGAACAATGATCGATTCAGGGTTTCACCTCCACCTTCAGGATCTCGACCGCAGAACAGAGAGGTGCGGTCGGCATCTGCCTTGTCTAGGTCATCTTCTTCGTCGACCACTGGCATCCAGAGCAGAGTGGTGACTGAAGTTTTATCCAACCGAATTTCAACTCCCTTTACCTTGGATTTCAGAACTGTGCCGTTGTGTCTAATCTTCAGATTTCTGTAGAATTCTTCAACCTCAGGAAGCAGGAGACGGCAGGGTTCTTGAAGATCGAAGGACAACCCGGCCGTGTCCAGGAGAATCAGTAAGTTCTGGAAGTCATCAGAAATTTCTTCAATACCGTCTGTCACCAGTTCAGAGCCGATTCCAATCTTGGAGGAGGGAGGAGCCATCAGCGATTCTGCAATGCGAAGGAAACAAGAACGAGGAAGACGAAGCTCTGCAACTGCGCTGGGAGATGAAGAGACAGGAATCTTGCGGCGACGGAAGAGGAAGAACAGGGTTCGGGAATACGAGAAGTCGGCGGCTACTCGAGTGAATGAGGAGTGGAAAGGACTTTTTCGTTTTGAATATATATATAAATAATCCTAATTAGGTTTAAAAAGGATTAAGTATAAGGACATACCTGAAAGAGGCGGCAATTGCTTGGTGCGGATAGAGAGTATGAAAATCCAGAAAAAAAATTCCGTGTACTCGAGTAGAGGATGACAGCATACACGAGTATGAGGTTTAGTATACTCGAGTAGGTTACAACATACACGAGTAATCAAGAATTCATACTCGAGTATGTAATTAGCATACACGAGTATTAAGTCCTTGATGAATTTTCATACTCGAGTATAAGAAGTTCATACACGAGTATCCTTTGGATTACTCGAGTATATGAAACTTTTTACTCGAGTATTAGCCGTTTACTCGTATAAGTGTAACGATGCTCGAGTTTCTAATACTTGAAAGAATTTCCCTGGTAGATGTCTATTTCCACTAAAAGACTGTACCTCTGAGCAGCCAACATTATTGATATCTTCTTAATTTGAGAGTCCATCACTGGTCTTCTTTGTTGAGCAGTCCAAGCTCAGTTTTGAAGAACGAGAACTTGGACTCGTCCAGCGGCTTCGTGAATATATCTGCCACTTGCCTGTCTGTGGAGACATATTGTAGATCTATGTCTCCATTCTCCACATGCTCCCGGATGAAATGATAGCGAAGCTCTATGTGCTTGGTCCTGCTGTGGGAGACTGGGTTGTTGGCTATTGCTATGGCGCTGGAAGAGTCACAGAACAGGGGAATGTTCTGGAACTTCATGTTGTAGTCTTCAAACTGATTCTTGATCCATAAAAGCTGTGCACAACAGCTGCCTGCAGAGATGTACTCTGATTCAGCCGTTGAGATGGCTACACAGTTTTGTTTCTTACTGCTCCAGGAAATGAGTCTCCTTCCGAGAAATTGGCAAGTCCCGGAGGTACTTTTCCTGTCATCTTTGCTACCTGCAAAATCTGCATCGGAAAATCCAAGTAGTTCACTATCATTACTTCTTGGGTACCATAAGCCAAGATTTGGTGTACCTTTGAGGTATCTCAAGATTCGCTTTGCAGCGATGTAGTGAGATTCCTTAGAGTTCACCTGAAATCTAGCACATACACATGTTGAGAACATTATATCTGGTCTACTCGCAGTAAGGTAGAGCAGGGACCCAATTATGCTTCTGTACTTGGTTTCATCAAAAGGTTTCTCTTTCTCATCCTTGTCCAGAGACATAGCTGAGGCCATTGGAGTCCTCATAGAGGTTGCATTCTCCATTCCGAATTTCTTAAGTAGCTCTTTGGTGAACTTGGTCTGTGAGATGAAAATCCCATCTTCAGATTGTTTCACCTGAAGCCCTAAGAAATACTTTAGCTCTCCCATACTGCTCATTTCAAACTTCCCTTGCATAAGTTTAGAAAACTTCTTGCAGAGATTGTTATCCGTAGAGCCGAAAATAATATCGTCGACATAGATCTGCACTAGCAAAATCTTGCCTTTTATTTCCCTAAGAAATAATGTTTTGTCTATCTTGCCTCTTGTAAACTTGTTCTCAAGAAGGAAGCTAGACAGAGTCTCATACCAAGCTCGAGGAGCTTGTTTAAGACCATATAGTGCTTTTTGCAATAAGTACACATAATTAGGATGGGTTGAATCAACAAAACCTGGCGGTTGCTCTACGTACACTTCTTCCTTTATGTCACCATTCAGGAAGGCGGACTTTACGTCCATCTGATAGACGGTAAAGCCCTTAAGTGCAGCGTAGGCAAGAAATAACCTGATCGCCTCCAGTCTTGCTACTGGAGCATAAGTCTGGTCGAAGTTGATTCCTTCTTCTTGACGATATCCCTTGGCGACAAGTCTGGCCTTATTCTTTACGATTATCCCATCTTCATCCATCTTGTTCCGGTAGACCCATTTTGTCCCAATGACATTCTTACCTTTGGGTCTAGGAACAAGTGTCCAAACCTTGCATCGTTTGAACTGATTCAATTCTTCTTCCATGGCTAGAATCCAGGATGCGTCGGAGTTGGCTTCCTCAAATTTCTTTGGTTCAACCTGTGAGAGAAAACTTAAGTGTAAATTCTCGTTAGTTGTACCTCGACGAATTCTGACGCCATCCCGAGGATCTCCTATTATTTGGTCAACAGGATGATCCTTCAAGTGTCTGAACTCTAAAGTCCTTGCATCTGGGATCTCATCAGCCACTGGAGTTGCATCTTCAGCTGGGATGTCTTCTTCATCTTGATCATCCACCTCTCCTATGGTGGTTGTAGAGGGGACCTTGATGAATGTCTCATCTTTATCTTCACTAGGTTCATCCAAGCTAAGTTCTTTCAACTTTGTACCTGCATCTACAATAGGCACACTAGACGAGTTGCTTTGCAACAAACTCGTCTCATCAAATACAAGATGTATCGACTCTTCCACCACCAGAGTTTTTCTATTGAATACTCTATAAGCCTTACTATGGCTACTATATCCTACAAAAATACCTTCAAAGCTTTTCTCGCTAAACTTGGTAGAGTGATACTTCCCGTTGTTGAGCACGAAGCATTTACAGCCAAAGATTCTAAAGTATGAAATGGTTGGTTGCCTGCCTTTTAGAAGTTCGTAAGGAGTCTTATCATGGTTCTTGTTGATGAGTGCTCGATTTTGCACGTGACAAGCGGTGTTGACGGCTTCAGCCCAGAAATACTCCGGAAGTGAGGCATCACTCAACATGGTCCGACAAGCCTCTATGAGTGTTCTGTTCCTTCTCTCAGCTACTCCATTTTGCTGTGGAGTGCGAGGAGAGGAAAACTCATGAAAGATACCTTGACTTTCACAAAATTCTGTCATGGCTCCAGATTTGAATTCCGTTCCATTGTCACTTCTGATTTTGACTACGGAACAGTTGTATTCATTCTGGATCTGCCTCACAAAATTAGTGAAAATACCGAAGGTATCTGACTTGTGTTTCAGAAAGAACACCCACGCAAAGCGCGAGTAATCATCCACAATAACCAACATATATTCCTTACCTCCCAAACTTCTAACCTGCAGTGGACCAAACAAGTCCATATGGAGAAGCTGCAAACTTCTATTGGAATCCTTGCCTATTATGCTTTTAAACGAACTTCTTGTTTGCTTGCCTTTGATACAAGCGTGACAAGGACTGTCCGTAACGCACTTGACATTAGGTGCATCACGCACCAAGTTTTGAGAGAATAATTTATTAATAGTTTTGAAATTAATATGTGCTAGTCTCTTGTGCCATTGATCAGCAAGAGATGCACTACTTTTTGCCAAAAGACACACTGGTGTCGAGGAGTCTATACAAATAAAATTTAAGCGAAAAATATTTCTGCTTCGAGTGCCTGATAAAATAGTTTCCATATTGTTAACCGATTTTATCAAACACTTGTCAGCATGAAATTCAACTATGTATCCTTTGTCGCATAGTTGGCTTATGCTGATGAGATTGTGTTCCAATCCTTCAACATATGCCACATTCGAAAAGGATACGCTACCATTAGAAATCATACCATAGCCTTTCGTTGTCCCACGATCTGAACCTCCAAAGATGACCTTTGGTCCGTTGCAGACTGGGATGTAATTCTGTAGTAGGCTCCTTGTCTCGGTCATATGCCGAGAGCATCCACTGTCCAAATACCAGATTGGCATTTTAGTGGCCTTTGGACATACCTGCAATTACAATCATTTAGCCTTAGGAACCCAAACAAGTTTGGGTCCTTGGTCTCGATTTAGAATACTCCCCCTACGAGTATTAGCCTCATGAGTGGTCACTCTCACGTTGCTAACTTTAGGGGTTGCAGCATTTTCAGGATTGAACCAACAATCACTGGCAAAATGACCAATTCTGCCACAGCACCAACAGTTGAACCTGTTGTATCTTTGCCTTGTGTAGTCCTGCTTGACTTTCTGGAATGAAGGTCCAGCAGGAGCTTTACTCTTGGAGGAAGAGGCTTCATGATGATGGCAGTTACATGAGGTCTTCTCCTTCATAGGCTTTTCTACAATGGGTTTTACTTTTGGTGTCTTTTTGAAATTATGACCATGAGCATAAGGTCCGTAGCTTTGAAGCTGAATCTCCTCATAAGGTGCCTTGAAGACACTCTCGCCAAAGTTACGAGGACGAGTCCAACCTTGGTATCTTGACTTAGGCTTCTCAGGGATCGGCCTAGAAAAGTGTCCGTAGGTGGACTCATAATCGAGTTCGTTCGTGGGAAAGATAACTTTCTTGAACACAACAGGTTCCAAGGGAGCTTTCCCTTTTTCTTCAGCTAGAGCCTTCCGGACAGCCTTATTCTTTCTCTTGGCCTTGTTTCTCCTAGAGGATTTACTAGAAGATACAATGTGGCCTAAACCAGCACCCTTGGCCTTAGCAGAGAATTCAGCAACGATTGGAAGAACTGTCTTAGGCTTGGAGAAACTCTCAACAAGCTTCTTTTCAGCCTCGAGTTGTCGTTCCAATTCTTTGATGATTTCCTCTTTAAGGTCGATGTGCTTGAGAGCTTTATTGTATCCCTCCATAGCTGCATTGAGGTTCTCTTGAAGAGAGTTAGTCTTATCGACTTCTTCTCTCAAGCTGCTCTCACTAGCTCGTAGAGTATTTATCTCTTTGGCTTGAGTTTTCATTAATCTACGACATTTTTCGTAGGCGGTGAGTAACTCCTTATACTGACCCATGAGCTCAGATTCATCTTTAGAGGAATATCCCTCTTGCTCATTGTCATCATCAGAATCAGAGAGAGGAGTGTGAGATTTTACCTCCCCAGTAAACTGGGGAACTTGTTCATCATCTGAATGATCCATGAGCCCAAAGTAAGCTTCCTCTTCTTCACTCGACTCGGATGAGTCAGAGTCGCTGAGAGTTTTGCTCTTCTTGGCTACTAAGCTTTTCTCTTTCCTGTTCTTATGGTGTGAGGATTTCTTTTCCTCTCTTCTTCCACCCTCTTTCTTTTTGTGAGGGCAATCGGTGATGACGTGACCTGGCTTATTGCAACAATAACAAATGATGTCAGTTGAGATCTGTTTGTTCTGTTTAGAATTATACCTGTCATGGCTGCTTGAGCCTTTCTTCCGATGATCACCGTCATGTCATGATCTTCTATATGAGGCATCCTTGCCTCTCCATTGCTTCTTCTTGTTCAAGAACTTCTTGAACTGCCTTGAGAGTAGGGAGAACTCTCCATCAGATAGTTCTGAGCCAGATGAGCTAGGCTCAGATGATTCTTCTTCATCAGCCTCAGGAATTGGGGCAGGAGAGCTAGCCTTTATCTTCCTTGAGCCATCTGCCTTTAGAGCGACAGATTTCTCCTTGGATGCAGACCTGCTTGTCTCTTGTTCAGCTTTTCTTGAGTTGATTTGCAGCTCGTAAGACATAAGCTTTCCGAACAGATTCTGCGGGTCCGTCTCAGCTAACCTTCCAAACTCCCGAATGGCACATACCTTATTGTCCCATTCCTTGGTTAGGGATCTTAAGAATTTGTCATTGAGTTCCCCGTTGGTGAAGACTCGGCCATAAACTCTTAGGCCGTTCACTATCTTGAAAAAGTTCTCGAACGTGTCAGCTATGGCTTCCTTGTGACCTTGCCGGAAGGCTTCATACTTTTGATTCAGAAGGGATCTCCGATCATCCCTCACTTCCTCTGTACCTTCCATTAGAGTCACTAGGGATTGCCACATCTCCTTGGCAGATTGGCAATGAATCAGATTTTGCAGCATTGAGTCATTGACTGCACTTGCTATGATATTCTTTGCTTTCTTGTCCAGAGAGACAAGTGCAATATCATCCTTGTCTAGATCCATCAATTTCTTTGGTACCTTTTTGGTTGGATCTATTGTTGATGCGGTCATAGGAATATGAGGACCTTCTTCAACAATCATGAAGATCTGAGGGTCTACAGCTTCCATGAAGAATTTGACCCTTTCCTTCCACATAGGAAAGTTGTTCTTGGTGCAGATAGGGAGCTTGGCAAAATCCTTAGTCTTACTCATGCTTGATACTCAACTTAGAAGGATACGATCAAGGTGTTAACCTTTTAATGATCAACCTCCCTCTGATACCAATTGAGAGGTCTAGGTTGTTAGCCTAAATCACCTAGAGGGGGGTGAATAGGTGAAATGCGTGTCAAATGCGGAATTAAAAATTAACACAGCACACATCAAGCAATCACAGACGACAAGAGATTTATAGTGGTTCCCCAACCTTGGGTATGTCCACTTTCCTCACCGATCTAGCAAATCACTAGACTCGGCTACTCCACTATCTCGGATTGAAAATAATCCTACACCTTGGAACCACGTTCCTACAAAACTCGATCCAACTGGATCTACAAAACTCGGAAGAAAGATCTTCCTACAAATCTCGGAGAAAACTCCAACAATGAAATTTTGGTTTGAAAAAAAATCAAAACAACAATCTCAGATCTGGATCTTTGACAGTCTTCTTCTTTAGGAACTTCGGCTTGATCAGAAAAGGTTGAAGATGACTTGAGAGAGATCCACGAATCTGAAAACTAGAACCACCTCGATCGAGAAGATAGATCTGAAATCTTTGAGGCTCGGCGAGATCGAGTGATTCACTTTTGTCTGGATCGCTGGAGAAATAGTCGTTGAAGACGGAGATCGGCGATCCAGAGTTTCTTCCGTGAACAACGATGGCGGCGGCGGCGTGAGAATTAGGGTTCACGGAATTTTCTCTTTCTTAAAAAGAATATCTCTGTAATCTTGTTAATTAGTCAATTCTGAAATGACCTATTTATAGGTGGACTCCAACGGTCATAATCTTAATTAAGGATGACACGTGGACCAATCAGAATTGACGGATTTAAAATACTTATGGCGAATTCGAAATTCTGGAATAGAGAACTGCTATACTCGAGTAAGAGAAGATATACTCGAGTATGGGAATTTAGATACTCGAGTGACAAAGAGGATTATACTCGAGTATGAGAGGAGAAATTTTACTGAGTGAAAGATGAACTACTCGAGTATCAGAAGAGATATACTCGAGTATCAGAAAGATATACTCGAGTATCAGAAAATATATACTCGAGTGAAAGAAAGATATACTCGAGTGAAAGGGGAAGTTACTCGAGTATCAGAATATGTATCCGGAAACATTCACTTACTCGAGTATCAAAGTCAATTACTCGAGTATGGAAATACTTACTCGAGTATTAAAATCAACTACTCGAGTATCGAATAATTTACTCGAGTATGAAAAATCAATTACTCGAGTATAGAAATACTTACTCGAGTATTAGAAGAAACTACTCGAGTATAACTACTTGAACTTGCAGAGAAAAGAAGAAAAGGATCTACTCGAGTATGATACATGATTTACTCGAGTGATTAAGTTACTTACTCGAGTATGAAAAGAACTACTCGAGTATGACTACTTAACTACTCGAGTATAGATTTATCTACACGAGTATTCAGAGCCTACTCGAGTAAGTCTAACTGATTTACTCGAGTATGTCTAACTAACTACTCGAGTATGTCTAACTAGCTACTCGAGTATTAAGTCTGATACTCGAGTATAAGAAAGGGGTTACTCGAGTATTTTGGACTTAGAAATATTTTCTGAGGAAATTAGCTCCAATGCTTCTGTCCATCAATCCAAGTGCATGAATGAGAAGTGTATCCCAATAGAGTGGCTATACATGGGCCAACACTTTGGATCACACAATGAGGAATTACATTGCATGGTCCTGTGTTTGGTGACCCATTATAGACTGACATTGGTCTACACTTGGCAATTAGAACCTGCACACATACAACTCAAACACCACATCAAATACATCTTAATTCATCTTAGTTCAAGGTCTGACTTCCTACAAATCTGAGGTATTGTGGAGACAAACCCCAACAAATACTTGGAAAAATCTGATGCAAACATGAATACTCTCTAGGAAGAAAAGTTAAAGGAAATTCATGCTGATGTCCAAACTCAAATAGATGGTGTAATGTTTCATACTTATGGTACAGCTGTGTGGATGCATAATCAAATTTTCCCTGAATTTCAAGTTGATCCAAAAGCGATTCCCCATCATCTGAACCCTCTTGCTCAGCATCCTCCAACTCAATAGCCAACTTTCACTCCCAGACCTGAAGATCAAGAACCATCTCCAGATAGTTATGCTCAAGCATGGTCAGACTCTGAAATGACTCAAGCTCCTCCTCTAGAAATCCCAGGGCAAAAGAAAAGAAGTATGGTGATAGAGCTTCTACAAGCAAGTCCATCCCTAATCCAAAAGCTAAAAGGAGAAGGACAAAAGAATTTGCTGATATTTGGAGCCCTACTTCCAAAGCTTTAATCCTTGATACTCTCAAATTAGTTATGGACTATTATCAGAATAAACATGATCATTACAACTCCTATGAAGGGGACTTGTATGAGAAATCTATTACTAAGAGAAGAATTTATGATATAGAGTATGGAAGGAATAATCCAAATGCTCCTCCTAGACCACCAAAGTATTATCCTAAACCCTTCAGCTATCAAAGAAGATAACAAGAGAAGAAAGAAAGACAATAACAACAACAGCAGAGCAAGGACTTAAAAATGATCTAGATTCTGTTTTGAGATTATGTAGAAATGGATTTTATGGACTATTTTATATAAATATAAATCTTTAATTTTGATGATCTGATTGTCTCTTAATTCTTAGCATTTAATTCTCATTATCACTGTGCTATCTAGCCATATTATTTGTTTATCTTGATGTAATTCACCTTAGTGTAGAGGGTTCTGACTTCTACAAATAGGGGGAGATTGTTGCGTATTGTATCCATAATAACCTAGATTTATATGAAGTCATCCTTAAACAAAGATGAATCAAGTTGTATTTGATGTCTTGTTTAAATTATGTGTTTGCATGATTTAATTGCCAATTGTAGACCAATGTCAGTCTACAAGGAGTCACCAAACACAGGACCATACAATGTAATCCCTCATTGTGTTATCCATGGTGTTGACTCATGTGTAGCCTCTCTATTGAGATAGACTTCATTTTTTAGCACTAAACTTGTAGGAGAAAGACTGGTCGCTGATTTCTAAAGAAAGAATATTTTCAGAAAGCAGAATTTTTCTAAGTACTTTACTCGAGTAATAACCTTAGAACTCGAGTAGAGTTATAACCAGTTCTCGAGTAAGCTGAGTCAAGAACTCGAATAACTGAAGTATTTCTCGAGAACTTGTGAAGTTAGTTCTCGAGAAGCTGCTTAGTTCTCGAGTACATCTCTGCTTGCTCTTGAGTAATCAGTTTAGTCCAGCTCAAAATTCTGTTAAGGAAGTTTCTCGAGAAGTTAAGTTCAGTACTCGAGAAGTTAAGGCTAGCACTTGAGAAGTCTAAGGCTTAAAGCATTGAGAGGGCTTTGTCTCGAGTAGCAGAAATATCTCTCGGGAAAACAAAGTTAAGTTCTCGAGAAAGATTTGTTGTACTCGAGAAGAAGTGATTTAGTTCTCGAGTAAAGTCTAAGTCAAAAAGCATCGAGAGAGAGACTTGACTCAACTCCTTCTGCTAATCTTCACTCGAGTAAAGTCGAAGTCAAAAAGCGTCGAGAGAGAGACTTAACTCAATGCCATCTGGCAATCTTCACTCGAGTAGTCATATCTGTTCTCGAGAAGTTATCTACTAGTTCTCGAGTAATATAAGCTACTTCTCGAGTAAAGTACTTTATGTCTCAACAAGCCAGACTTGAAATTTCCTTAAATACTTTATCTCGAGAATCTTGTAGTTGCTTTCTCGAGAACAAGACATTATTCTCGAGTAATCTTATCTTCACTCGAAAACTGAAGTTCGATTTTTCTGAAATTTTGTTAAGTCTGACGGGACACGTTTTCAAATAAATCTCCATGACTATTGGTCCACGTGTAATGTCATGTATGATTATAACCGTTAGTCTATTCATATAAAAGGTCTAATTGATGAGTAAAATTATGATAGATTCGGACTATCATAATTGTAATCATGTCCACTGTTTTCTACCTCTTTACTCAAGTAATTGTGCAAAATAGTTGAGAATTGGTGTTGTCATGAATAGTAGAGCATAGGTTATAGTCTTTATTATTTTATGTATTGAACTCCCCACTTATTACGTCATTTTTCTAATGCAGGTACGACTAATCAGTGGAACTAAAAGTCTTGGAGCAAACAGGGGAGTTGACGGGACCAGGAGGGCTGATCAAAGCAGAAGAATTGGTCGAACACGGGTAGGAACACGCCCGTGTGCCTACCCGTGTTCTATCCTAGCTGGAACTATTTGTTCACATGGGTCTGAACACGCCCGTGTGTCCAGACCGTGTCCTTCTCGGGACAAATCGAAGAATTAAATCCGGCCGACCCGTGTCCAAAGAACATGAAGAACAACACAGCCGTGTTCTCCAACACGGCCGTGTCAGTACCCGTGTCATCCAACACGGCCCATGACCAAACACGTCTGCTCATGTGGAACTGCCTTGGAACTGCCGACACGGCCTGCAACACGGCCGTGTCGGAACCCGTGTTCGACCATGTTTGCTATGAGACTATAAAAACCTAGAGAAAAATTTTATTCTGCACTTTTGGATCAATTTTATTTTGGAGATTTTCTGGAGAACGAAAGTGGAGCACCCAAGAGAAGGAGGGCTTGAAGGAGATTTTTGTATGCATTTATTCTTCAATTTATCTCATTTAATCTTGTATCTCTCTTGGTAATCCAACTTTATTTATCTTTTAATTTTCATGAACAATGTGTTTGAACAAATTAGTAATCATGTATCTTCTTGTTTTAATCAATTTCATGGTATTTTGTTCGTATATGGGTTTGCAAACATTGAGAATTATCCTTGTTATGAACGATTATTTGCTTTTACATGAATTCCAAATGTCTAGATTGAGAAATTGGATTCTTTGGATGATGGTTGAATCTTCATATTTATGTGTTATTTCTCTTTGTAATCTAAAATTCATGACCGAGAGATATGTTTCTTGGAAAAATTAGAATACGAAATGATGGAATTATGGTATTTTAGAGATAAAGTTCCATGAATCTATGTAGTAGATAGGGTATTTCATTCAATGTATGATAATAGAGTGAGAGTGAGTACAAGTAGTTGAAAGGACCCTGTGGAATACGATACGAGATGTAAGCTTCTCTTATACTATGATTGATAGGTGCACTTGCCTGAAAGATAATTCAATCTAGCTTATGCCCATCTACATAGTTATGATAAAACGTAGAATGACTCCGCATCAAGGTTAGGCTTTGTGAAAATGATCATCAAGTTTTTGGCGCCGTTGCCGGGGACAACTTTTTAATATTTTGAAAGCTTTAACTCTATTAATCTACCATTTTTGTTTACTCATAAATATATGTAATATAGTTTATAGTATAATTATATTATTTAATCTCTGTTTTGTAGTCTGTTATTCTATGACCAGGGCAAGAAATTCTGGGCTAGAACCATTTCAATCTGATCCATAACGACTTATTCATAACACCAATCAAAGAGACGTGGGTATTAACACCATAGATATTGAAACCGAACTGTCAGAAGAAGAAACAGTGAATCAAGGAGAACATCATCCTGAGGATTTAGATATCATGGCAAACCAAAATGAGCAAACCATGTCTGACTTTGCTAGACCTAATCTCCAAGGAACTGGGTCAAGCATTGTTCGACCTCCCATTCCAACCAATAATTTCGAACTGAAGCCGAGCGTGATACAAATGGTGCAACAATATGTTCAATATGATGGCTTACAAGACGAGGACCCCAATACACACTTAGCCGGATTCCTAGAGATATGTGATACTTTCAAGATTAATGGTGTCTCCAACGATGCCATTAGATTGAGATTGTTCCCATTCTCATTAAGGCATAAGGCAAAGTAGTGGCTCAATTTGTTACCTAGAGGTTCCATTACTACTTGGGACATGATGGTTGAGAAGTTTTTGATGAAGTATTTTCCACCGGCAAAGACCGCAAAGTTAAGAAATGACATCTCTACGTATGTTCAATTGGAGGCTAAATCATTGTACGATACTTGGGAACGATTCAAAGAATTATTAAGGAGATGCCCCCATCATGCCTTACCTTCTTGGCTTCAGATTCATACCTTCTACAATGGTCTAAATCCAGCCACCAGACAGATGATTGATGCGGCTAGTGGAGGCACCCTGAACAATAAGACACCTGAAGCCGCCCAGCAGTTGATAGAAGAAATGGCAATGAATAAGTACCAATGGACTACCGTGCGGCCAAAGTCTACTAAGCCTGCCGGAATGTATGAAGTGGATGCCGTAACAGCCTTAGCAATTCAAGTGGAAAAGCTCCATCAAAAGATGGACAACCTTTCTTTAGCTACGCCCCCTATGGTACCTCAACAATGGGACCCTTCCCTTGTTGGATTACCTAGTGGTGAACCTCAAGTGCAAGAACATGTAGACTATATGGGTAATAATCCCAGACCACCTTTCAATCCTGCAAACAACCCATATAGTTTTACATACAATCAAGGATGGCGGAACCACCCCAATTTCTCTTGGGGAGGGCAAGGCAACCAAGGCAAACAACCCATGTTTAGACAACAACAACAACACTTGGAGCTAAGGAAACCAACATTGGAAGATGTCCTTGCAAAGTTCATGCAAACTACCGATGTTGCCTTCCGTAATCAAGAGGGTTCTATTCGAAATTTGGAGAATCAGATTGGGTAGTTGGCAAGGATGGTATCAGAGAGACAACAAGGGACACTTCTAGGAAATACTGAGACAAATCCAAAGGAGCATGCAAGAGCAATTCAGTTGAGGAGCGGGAAGGAATTACAAGACCCAAGGCTTGCACAGGATGCACCTCAAGAGGAGTCTAGTGGAGAAGCACCGAACGTGACACCAATGGAATATCAACCAGCCGTACCATATCCAGCAAAGATAAACAAGGAGCGCATGGATGCGCAATATGGTAAATTTTTATCTATGATTAAACAATTGCATGTTAATTTACCTTTTTCTGATATTATTCAAATGCCCAAGTATGCAAAATTTTTGAAGGATTTAATTTCTAATAAAAGGAAAATAGAAGAATTATCTTTAGTTACACTTAGTGAAGAATGCTTTGCTATTTTACAAAATAAATTACCACAAAAACTTAAGGATCCCGGTTCTTTTTCAATTCCATGTTTAATCGGTGATTTTCAAGTTAATAAAGCTTTAGCGGATTTAGGAGCAAGTATAAATTTGATGCCTTATAAATTATATTTTAAACTAGGCCTAGGGGAACTTAGCCCGACTAGGATGAGCATCCAGTTGGCAGATAGGTCGGTTAAGTACCCAAGAGGTATAGTGGAGGATGTATTAGTTAAGGTAGACAAATTTATATTTCCTGCCGATTTTGTTATTTTAGATATGGACGAAAATATAGAAGTACCACTTATACTTGGTCGTCCATTTCTAGCCACTTCTAGAGCTCTTATTGATGTTTTTGATGGTAAATTAGTTTTGAGAGTAGGGGAGGATGAAGTCACTTTTCAAATTGGCAATACTATGAAACAATCTTTGGATAGTGATGATTGTTGCTACTTTTCTCATGGTGTTGATGATTTAATGACTTCTATTGATTCTAATTTTTATTATAAAGACCCTTTAGAAATTTGCATTACTAATTGCTTTCTAGAAGATGAAACTAGTGAAGACATTGTTGATCATTTATTTTTTCTAGATAGCTCAGTTTTGATGAATGGAAATACTGAATATAACTTACTTGCAGAAGGAAAACATGAAGTTCTTACGAATAATACTAAGAATCCACCTGTAGTTGAATTAAAAAATTTACCGGATCATCTTGAGTATGCATTCTTAGGAACTAATTCGTCTTACCCAGTTATCATTTCTTCTCATCTTTCTAAGATTGAAAAAACCAAATTATTAACTGTGTTAAAAAAATGTAAATGTGGAATAGCCTGGCAAATATCTGATATAAAAGGTATTAATCCTAGTTTTTGCACTCATAAAATCCTTTTGGAAGAAAACTATAAGTCATCCATTCAACCGCAGCGTAGGCTTAATCCTAATATGAAAGAGGTAGTTAAGGCTGAAATTGTTAAATTGTTAGATGCTGGTATGATATACCCTATCTCTGATAGTCCATGGGTTAGTCCTGTCCAAGTCGTTCCTAAGAAGGGTGGTTTAACTGTGGTAGCAAATGATAAAAATGAATTAATTCCAACGCGAACAATAACAGGTTGGCGTGTTTGTATAGACTATAGGAAGCTAAACGATGCCACTAGGAAGGACCATTTCCCTTTACCCTTTATCGACCAAATATTAGAACGCTTGTTAGGGCATGCGTATTATTGTTTTCTAGATGGACTTTCTGGGAATTTCCAAATCCCAATAGCCCCAGAAGACCAAGAGAAAACAACGTTCACGTGCCCATTCGGCACCTTTGCCTATAGGCGTATGCCTTTCGGTCTATGTAATGCCCCCACTACTTTCCAACGATGCATGTTGTCCATCTTTAATGAGTATGTTGAAGATATCATGGAAGTGTTTATGGATGACTTCTCCGTCATTGGAGATTCCTTTGATTTATGTTTGAATAATTTAGAAAAAGTTTTGAGGAGGTGTGAGGAAACTAACTTAGTACTTAGCTGGGAGAAGTGCCATTTTATAGTACAAGAAGGGTTAGTACTTGGTCATAAAATATCCAATCAAGGAATTCAAGTAGATAGAGCGAAGATAGAGACAATAGAAAAGTTACCACCACCCACATCCGTTAAGGCAGTGAGAAGTTTTTTAGGCCACGCCAGATTTTACCGTCGGTTTATTAAAGATTTCTCCAAAATTGCTAAACCACTCACGAGACTTTTAGAAAAGGACACACCTTTTCTCTTTAATCAAGAGTGTCTACATGCTTTTGAGTTCTTAAAAGAGAGATTAATTAATTCTCCTATTATGATAGCGCCTGATTTTACTCAGCCTTTTGAAATCATGTGTGATGCTAGCAGTTTTGCGGTAGGAGCTGTTCTAGGACAACGCCGAAATAAACATTTTCATCCTATATTTTATGCTAGTAAAATACTTAATAATGCACAAGAGAATTATACTACTACTGAAAAAGAACTTCTAGCAGTAGTTTTTGCCTTTGATAAATTTAGATCCTATTTAACATTGTCCAAGGTAGTAGTTTACACGGATCACTCTGCACTTAAATATTTGCTAGCCAAGGCGGACGCAAAGCCTCGTTTAATCCGTTGGGTTCTTCTATTGCAAGAATTTGATTTGGAAATTAGGGATAAACGAGGAGTAGAAAACTTAGCGGCAGACCATCTTTCACATTTAGAAAATCCATTACGAGCAATGTTAGAAGAATCTGAAATTTCTGATGCATTCCCTGAGGAATCGTTATTTTCCTTATCTTCGAAAGTAAACAATAATTATCCATGGTTTGCAGATTATGCAAACTATCTTGTTGCTAAGGTCCTCCCACAGGATTTTTCATATCAGCAGAAAAAGAAATTTTTCTCCGACTTGAAATATTACTTTTGGGAGGACCCTTTTCTTTTTTGGATATGTGCAGATTTCGTGATCCGAAGGTGTGTATCAGCCGAGGAAGGGTGGAAAATCCTGGAGCAGTGTCATTCAGGTCTTACTGGTGGTCACTATGGAGCAAATCGCTCTGCGAAAAAGGTTCTTGATTCAGGTTTTTATTGGCCCCTTCTATTCAGGGATGCCCAAAGGTATGTGCTTTCATGTGATTCTTGTCAGAAAACAGGTAATATTTCTAAATTACATGAAATGCTGCAAAACTTTATTCTTGAATGTGAAGTATTTGATGTGTGGGGAATAGATTTTATGGGCCCATTTCCAGTTTCATTCGGGAATAAATTTATCTTGGTAGCCGTAGATTATGTATCAAAGTGGGTTGAGGCGCAAGCTTTACCTACTAATGATAGTAGAGTAGTAATTCAATTCTTGAAATCTCTATTTGCGCGATTTGGCACACGACGTACACTTATTAGCGATAGGGGTTCTCACTTTTGCAATCTATAGCTAGATAAGGTATTGCAGAAATATGGAGTCGTACATAGGACAGCTACACCATATCATCCGCAGACTAGTGGTCAAGTTGAGGTATCCAATAGAGAACTTAAACGTATCCTAGAAAAATCTATAGAAGGGAATAGAAAACAATGGTCTAGGAAACTAAACGATTGTTTATGGGCTTATAGGACCGCATTTAAAACACCTATAGGAACCACCCCCTTTAGATTAGTCTATGGTAAATCCTGTCACTTACCTATAGAATTAGAGCACAAGTCATATTGGGCAATACGATCTCTAAATTTTGATACTAATTCTATAGGGGAAAAATGCAAACTTCAACTTAACGAACTAGACGAATGGAGGACTATGGCATATGAGAACTCCAGAATTTATAAGGAGAGGACCAAATTATTTCATGACCGTCACCTCCGAAAAACCAAAACATTCAACGAGGGTGACCAGGTTCTCCTTTTTAATTCTAGGCTGTGTCTATTCCCAAGGAAGCTTAGGTCTAAGTGGTCCGGACCCTTCCAAGTTAAAAAAGTTTTCCCCTATGGCACCGTCGAACTAACTCACCCTGAAAAAGGAGATTTTAAAGTCAACGGGCACCGGTTAAAACTTTATTATAGTGCACTTCCTCAAGCTTCTGCTCGCCTAGAATCCTGCCTTCATCTAGACTAAAAAATTATATATATATATATAATTCAATAGTAACTTGTCTAAATAGTTTATAAAAATTTTAATGAAAACTTTATTTAAATTTCTACCCCGAAAAATAAAATAAAATAAAATAAAGAACTTAGTAGAAATCATTTTTTAAGAAGAGTACACGGCCAAGCACACGGCCGTGTGCTTGGCCGTGTCGAGCACACGCGCAGTCACCCAGCCGTGCACCCAATTTAATCCAGGAAAGGCAGAAATTTACAGAGCACCACACGGTCAAATACACGCCCGTGTGCGTTGCCGTGTCAATCATCGCAATTTTAATGTTACGCTAGCGACTAACACGGGTCTCCACACAACCGTGTTTGTGGCCGTGTTTTAATGAACACGGCTATTAACCCAACCATGTGCACACCCGTGTCGATAAGACCAATTAAAGCGATTTCATCCAGAGAAGGACACGGGTCCACACACACCCGTGTTGTGGACCGTGTCCGATCCAACCACCTGTCAGATTGACCACACGGGTCAGTGGACACGGCCGTGTTGTTGACCGTGTCCACTGACACGAGCAGTTCCCGCGAAATGACCACACGTCTCCTTAAAGACCGTGTTTCCCGCCCATGTAGATTCCCTAACACGGGTGCACACACGGCCGTGTGTACACCCGTGTTCGACTTCTTTTTATAGGGGCCGTGTTCGACTTCTTTCATTCCATCAGTTCCTCTTTCTCCCCTTTTCTTCCTGCAACCAGTACAGCCGGAGCTCCCCCAAATTTCGTGCAATCGCCTCGTCGTTTCGCTATTTACATCATCGGTATAATTCCTGGGTTTCTATTCATAAGATCTCTTCTTATGTTTTTGATTTTTTTTCTCTCCATCTTCATTCGCTTTAGACTATTTTGTTCCTTTATTTTCAGATCATGTCATCTTCACGTAGCCAAGGCAGTCGCCGGCATAGACCGGAACTTCAAGCGCTGTCTACTGAAAGACGCGACGTCGTTCAGCCCTTAGTTTTCACGGATGCAGTGCATACTAACCGCTATAACCGCCTACAAACAAAGAAATTTAAGGACATACGAATGATCGATTGGGACGTCTTGGAAGCCATCGGTCTTACTGCAAATGTTAAGGAATTAATCTCTGTAATAGGGTGGCAAGGTTTTTTTTGAAATAGAAGAGTTAGGTTTCCGCGAGCTCACGCTCGAGTTTTTTTCCACCTTCTATTTAAACCTTCGACCCTCCATGACCAATAATGGAAGACCAACCGAGGGGAATATCTCCTTTCGGGTGGGGGGCACCTTCTACACGCTATCTCTCATCCAATTTACACAACATTTAGGAGTGTACGAAGAGTCCTTCCTCTTTAGTGATGCCTACTCGGATCTGAATTTTAGTCTCCCCAGTCGCGACCAGGCGGGCGATATTTGGCACCGTCTCTCTTTTGACACCGAGCCCTACGAAGCCAAGAGGTCTAAGGCCTCAAAGCTGGTGTCCCCTGCCGTCCATTACGTTCATCATCTACTTAGACCATACTCTGAGCGGCCGGGGCGAAAGCTCCGGCGTAGTTAGCCGACAGGACATCCTTTATCTGCAAAGCATGACAGCCCGTTACCCCATCCACTTAGGTTATATGCTTGCTCACTTCATTCTGCATCAGGCGGAAAACTCCCGCGTCGGGTCTATCTGTGTAGCCCCTTACATTACGCGCTTGGCAAAGAATATGGGCATATTCTTGCCTCTTCCCCCGATGACGGTGGTTGCAAGGACTATGCCCATCACCATGGCAAGTCTTCGATCCATCTGCCTCGTTTCAGCACGTCAAGGCCGGGGTGGGATTACTTACACCATTGCGAGTCGTGGACGCCATGTCCACGACGACGATGAGGAGATAGATCCAGACCTCGATGAGCCTCTCATTCCCCCACCCCGCTCGACGTATACTCAGGGGGAGTCCTCTTCTGCCCAGCCTCCACGACAGTCTTGATATGCACAGGAGATCCAGCGCTTCTACGACACTCAGTTATCGCCGCGCCTTCAGCGTATCGAGGAGACGCAGAAGCGGACTGAGGATGTCATGTATCAGATCCGGCAACACTTAGGGATTACTAGCCCACCACGAGCAGCTCCTCATCGACCACGCACTCAGGATGATCCGGCGGACCAAGATGATACTCTTATGTATTTTTGATTTTATATCCCTTTATCGTTGTATCCTTTTTATTGATATTATCATGATCTTGTATTAGCAGTATATCTAGAAGTATTTTATTTTTTTTGCTCATTGTTTTGTTCTGTGCTCCTTTATATTCATGATCATCAGTGCTCTCTATCTTGGTGCAATAATAACCTCAATTTGTTTTTAATTTTTTTTTTTTTGCAATGAGGACATTGCAACAGAAGTCTGGGGGTATTGGTGTTGATAGTGGGGTGCATGATTACAGTTACTGATATTATCTTTATCATAGTACTCTATTTCTCTATCACAGCATTCTATTACTTTTCTTTAAGCTTTTTGTACTTCACTCATTGAGAATATAACTATCTAATTAACTTTCGCACGCTGATTAAACTGAATTCGTGTTCAAATTTGTTGATTAGTAACTACGTATAGAAATTAATTAGCCTACTTTTCTCCATAAAATTTGGTTTAAAAATATTTTCCTTTATATTATTAACTAATAATCGCTCCATTTTAGAAAATATATTTATCTATTCTAAAGTGAGTCGATGAATGCAATATTTTGATAATTGTGTATTAGGAGATCAAAATAAAATAACAAATCTTTTCTCTATTGGTGTCTCGAACTAACCAACGATCCTCAAACCTTTTGCACATGTTAATTAGAAAGGTGGAAATGACTTAGGCTTCCTTTTGGATAGCTTAAGCCGTTCACATCCCAAAACCTTAAACATTATACCCTTGCTCACCCAATTTGGACCTTATACCTATATTTTTGTTCGTATTCCAACTCCAAAATTCACCAAGGCAAATCCTCACCTAGTAGCACCTATCATTGAGTTCGTCATGAAATGAATTTTCATAGTGATATGTGGCCTGAGTGCGTGTACACTTGCACCCATTCGGAATGATCCCTACTATGAAGTCCCTAAAAACAAAAACATAGTGATATGTGGCCTGAGTGAGTGTGACTTTGCACCCATTCGGAATGATCCCTACTATGGACCTTTGGATAAGAAACAAAGAAAAAATATATGGGAAGTATAATACGTGCAAAGTCTGGGGGTGCTCGTAGAATATCAATGTTTGTTAAGGTATTGACCATACCAAGGGCTCAATTGTGATCTAGGTGTGCAAAGAAGAAAAAACCCATCGAGTTATTTTTTTTTAGTTGCTTACCCCACCTATAATTACCTATCCTATGCCAAAAAGGTTACACCACCATACAAGTCCTAAGGATCCAACTTTACTAATTCTCATTAGTGCTATGGAGAGGGTGTGTAAAGGAAAGTGTATGATTATCAATAGAGGTATGTTTAAGTTTTGAAAGACTAATGCATATGTTATTAAGATTATTCTTTTCTCCTTACAATAGTAATGGATAACTATAATCCTAATTCTAAGAAAGAGCGAAAAATAGTTAAGATATGTATTGGAGGAATTTTTAAGAAAAAGTTATATTTAGAAAAGTCTGCTATACTATTTCCTATACAATTACAACATCAAATTTCTATTTGAATTCAAAACAATCAGTGTGCGGAAGTAGAATTATGTATCGGTAACTCAATTGTTTGAATTAGTTTGCTTAGGGACAAGCAAACACTCAAGTCTGGGGGTATTTGATGAGTACAATTATGATAGATTCGGACTATCATAATTGTAATCATGTCCACTATTTTCTACCTCTTTACTCAAGTAATTGTGCAAAATAGTTGAGAATTGGTGTTGTCATGAATAGTAGAGCATAGGTTATAGTCTTTACTATTTTATGTATTGAACTCCCCACTTATTACGTCATTTTTCTAATGCAGGTACGACTAATCAGTGGAACTAAAAGTCATGGACCAAACAGGGGAGTTGACGGGACCAGGAGGGCTGATCAAAGCAGAAGAATTGGTCGAACACGGGTAGGAACACGCCCGTGTGCCTACCCGTGTTCTATCCTAGTTGGAACTATTTGTTCACACGGGTCTGAACACGCCCGTGTGTCCAGACCGTGTCCTTCTCGGGACAAATCGAAGAATTAAATCCGGCCGACCCGTGTCCGAAGAACATGAAGAACAACACGGCCGTGTTCTCCAACACGGCCGTGTCAGTACCCGTGTCATCCAACACGGCCCATGACCAAACACGTCTGCTCGTGTGGAACTGCCTTAGAACTGCCGACACGGCCTGCAACACGGCCGTGTCGGAATCCGTGTTCGACCATGTTTGCTATGAGACTATAAAAACCTGGAGAAAAATTTTATTCTGCACTTTTGGATCAATTTTATTTTGGAGATTTTCTGGAGAACGAAAGTGGAGCACCCAAGAGAAGGAGGGCTTGAAGGAGATTTTTGTATGCATTTATTCTTCAATTTATCTCATTTAATCTTGTATCTCTCTTGGTAATCCAACTTTATTTATCTTTTAATTTTCATGAACAATGTGTTTGAACAAATTAGTAATCATGTATCTTCTTGTTTTAATCAATTTCATGGTATTTTGTTCGTATATGGGTTTGCAAACATTGAGAATTATCCTTGTTATGAATGATTATTTGCTTTTACATGAATTCCAAATGTCTAGATTGAGAAATTGGATTCTTTGGATGATGGTTGAATCTTCATATTTATGTGTTATTTCTCTTTGTAATCTAAAATTCATGATCGAGAGATATGTTTCTTGAAAAATTAGAATACGAAATGATGGAATTATGGTATTTTAGAGATAAAGTTCCATGAATCTATGTAGTAGATAGGGTATTTCATTCAATGCAAATTCGAGTATTGTAAATTGTTCGAGAGAAGATTTACTTAACTTAGATTTAAATTTCAAATTGCTCGAGAGAGAATTTGATAATTAGTTTAACCCTTTACAATACAATGAATTTGATAGTTTTGTTATGGCATGATTACATAAAATGATAATGTTCATTGAATGCCTTTAACTTTCGGCTTGAAATTATTTTTGTAACTCTCCAATATAATTTTTATCCAAGTAGTCATAGTTAGGATTAATCTATGTTAGAACGAAATTTTAAATGTAGGTATGATAATAGAGTGAGAGTGAGTACAAGTAGTTGAAAGGACCCTGTGGAATACGATACGAGATGTAAGCTTCTCTTATACTATGATTGATAGGTGCACTTGCCTGAAAGATAATTCAATCTAGCTTATGCCCATCTACATAGTTATGATAAAACGTATAATGACTCCGCATCAAGGTTAGGCTTTGTGAAAATGATCATCACTAATCAAATTCAACTAACCCTAATAGAGAAATAAGTATTCTGAATCATTTTTATTTATTCTAAATCAGGAAGAACTGCGCTGCTGCTCATTATCTTCATCGCCTCTGATCTTCTCGATCTAAAAGATTCAGACAAGAATAATCAACAGATCAAGCAATTTTGACCGCTGCAAATCTCTTTCTTGATCATGGTGATTCTAAGTTCTCAGATCAAAGCATTCTCAGATTTCTTCCTCGACTTTTTTGAAAGGGCTTTTCAATTTTTCAAGAAGGAAGAAGCCGAGATTCTGCCAGATCTGTGATGAAAAGTTTGTATATTTATTTGTAAATCATTTTATTCTTATAGGAGATTTTGTATCTGAATTTGTAGGAAGTTTTTCTTTCGAGTGTAGATCCATTTTTGTGGATCGAGTTATAGGGGCGTTGCTCCGATTGTAAGATGGGTTTTCAATCCGGGGAAATAGTGAAGTAGCAGAGTCTAGCGTGTTACTAGATCGGTGAGGTGGAGAGTGGGCGTACCCAAGATTGGGGAACCACTATATATCTGGTGTACTATATGTTGTGTGTGCTTGTTTTCTGTGCTTCGCTTGCTCAAATTTTTTATTCCGCAAAAAGATGCAGACCTTACCTATTCACCCTCCCCCTCTAGGTGATTTAGGTAGACAACTAAAAACATCGTATAGCTCCTGTAGTGCCTTTGACAATCTTTCATAAGGTAATGTTGGGTATTGTATCCACAATTACCTGGATTTGAAGAAGACTCCAGTCAAGCTAAGATGGATTCACAATGTATTTGACGATCTTCTATCAAGTTGTGCTTGCAGCTATTCCATACAAAGTACACACCAATGTCAGGGTGCAGTGGGTCAATATACACGGGTCTGCGCAATGTAATCCCTCGTTGAGCAGATAAGTGTGTTGACTCACGTGTGCTCTCTCTATTGAAGTGTACTTATTTTCAAATACAGGGTTAAGGAAGATCAAGAGCAGAAGAAGGGGCAAAGATGGGTCAAAGACCAAGTCATCAATGGAAGGAAGAGAAAATTCTTCTAAGTAAAAATCGACGGAAATTACTAAGTGATTCTCGCCGACTTCGACGAGAATCGTTTGTGATTCGCGCTGATTTGACGAGAATCAGTCTGCATTCCCGCCAACTTCTTCCAGCTATCAGTTTTCTAAACAGAAATTCTGTCAAGGCAAAATCGACGGGAATCACTAAGTGATTCTCGCCGACTTCGACGGGAATCATTATTGATTCTCGCCTATTCGACGAGAATCAGTCCGCATTCCCATCGATTTCCTCCGGCTGACAAAGTTTCCAACTGGAATTAGGCCAAGGCATAATCGACAGGAATCGTGAGTGATTCCCGCCGACTTCGATGGGAATCACCAACGAATCTCGCCGATTTTGCCTTAGGAAATTTTCTTCATTCGCTGAATCGAACCAAGATACATTGCGTTGTTTCGGCCGGGGCTAGGGCTTTTCCTTGTGGGTACCACAACGGACTTTAGGGTTGGCCTCAGGTATAAATACTCGGGTACTTTGAACTTCTACAGTAATCTATTCTCGGAAATCAAAAGGAGGCCGAGCGTGACCTAGCGGATCGTGGAAAACTGCCGATCGCCTGTAGCCGCTCGCAAGGAAGTCATCGTCGATAATATCCGATCATCTTTGATCTTTCGGCGACAGCACCGAGGCTATCAGTGCGTCTCACGCATCTCTCTTGAGATCTCTTGTCTCTCGATTCATTGAACGAGGTTAGTTCTTCATTCCAAATCGATTGAGACGATTGATCCGACTGAGATCGTTGGTAGACCTTGCTTGCTTCGTCAAGAAGTTTGGAATTGTTAGTGATTCCCGCCGATTCGACGGGAATTGTTAGTGATTCCCGCCGATTCGACGAGAATCAGTCTGCATTCCCGCCGATTTCCTCCGACTGACAAAGTTTCCAACTGGAATTAGGCCAAGGCAGAATCGACGGGAATCGTTAGTGATTCCCGCCGACTTCGACGGGAATCACCAACGATTCTCGCCGATTTTGCCTTAGGCAATTTTCTTCATTCGCTGAATAGAACCAAGATGCTTTGCACTGTTTCGGCCGGAGCTATGGCTTTTCATTGTGGGTCCCATAATAGAATTTAGGGTTGGCCTCAGGTATAAATACTCGTGTATTTTGAACTTCTACAGTAATCTATTCTCGGAAATCAAAAGGAGGCCGAGCGTGACCTAGCGGATCGCGGAAAACCGTCGATTGCCTGTAGCCGCTCGCAAGGAAGTCGTCGCCGATAATCTCCGATCATCTTTGATCTTCCGGCGACAACACCGAGGCTAGCAGTGCGTCTCACGCATCTCTCTTGAGATATCTTGTGTCTCGATTCGTTGAACGAGGTTAGTTCTTCCTTTTGAATCGATTGAGGCGATTGATCCGACTGAGATCTTTAGTAGACCTTGCTTGCTTCGTCAAGAAGTTTGGATCTACAAAGTATCGCCGCCGCATTCACTTGCCTCCGCCGATCTTATCAATATCCTCTCCAAGAGAGAACTCCGTTTGTGGACTCTTCATATCTTTAAAGAAAGCGTCAACGAATGAAGAAGAACATCGGGATCTCCAAAAGCGTTGTTTGTATTTTCTTATACATTCTATGTTGGTTTTGTTGTAAAGGATTTTTTATTCCTAGTTGTAAGGGTTAGGTGCAACCCATGGTGGTGGAGTTGTGGCTCCTTTGTTGGAAGGGTTCCTTCCATAGTATGAGGATTGGATTTCAATCCGTTAGGATAAGTGACCGAGTCGTCCCTTGGTGGGAGATAGGTCGAAGGGGGAAAGTGAACGTACCCAAATCGGGGAACCACTATAACTTTTTGTGTGTTTTCTGTGCTGTGTTTATTAATTTGTGCAGGTACATTTAATTCCGCAAAAGACTGCACAACACCCATTCCCCCCCCCCCCCATAGGTGGATTTAGTCGACACTAGATACTTTCAAGTGGTATCAGAGCCAGGTTACTCATCAATAAGGTTAACACCTTGAGTAAGATCCTTCTTCTAGTGTCAAGAAGAAAACAAGACTCAATCATGGAGCTATACACTGATGTCTCTCCC
Source organism: Platanthera zijinensis (assembly GCA_039513925.1). Classification (NCBI taxonomy): domain Eukaryota; kingdom Viridiplantae; phylum Streptophyta; class Magnoliopsida; order Asparagales; family Orchidaceae; genus Platanthera; species Platanthera zijinensis. Next base: position 115,716,210 of record CM077096.1, read on the forward strand.
CTGAGACTGCCTGCCTGCACAAAAGAATATTATCCCATCTGGAAAATGAGGGTTTAGTTTCATCTAGAAGCCATTGACCCCCGTGCTTTATTCATTGTGGAAGAGGATCCCTTCATTCCCATGAAGGCTTCTGACTCTGGAGAAGATCTCCAAATCCCTAAGAGTACCGCAGAGATCTCTGAAACTGAGCTCTCACTATTCAACTTGGACAAGCTGGTACGACAGATCATCTCTGATAATTGGTCAGGCTCTTCTCTTACAAGATTTGATAAGTGTAACACCCCAAAAAGGCCCAAAAAGACTCAACATGAAGTTTGAGTAGCAGGTCAGGTTACACGGCCTGGGACACGGGCGTGTCCCAGGGCGTGTCGGGTGTACACGGCCTGGGACACGGGCGTGTCCCAGGGCGTGTTCTATTTATTTTGCGAAATTGGCCTATTCAGGTCAGAGCCGGACACGGCCTTGAACACGGCCGGGAACACGGGCGTGTCAGGCTGGACACGGGCGTGTCAGCTGCCGTGTTCCGACCCGTGTACTGGTTGCAGCTCGATGGAGCAGGAGACACGGGCGTGTCTCAGGTTTGACACGGGCGTGTCAGGTCCGACACGGGCGTGTCGATGACCCGTGTTGTTCAGTCGGTTCAACCTGTGTGTACCGCTTAAGGGGTACACGGCCTGTGACACGGGCGTGTCACAGGCCGTGTCGGCCAAAAAGTGATTTTTTGGGAAGATCTTGGCCGTTCAGTTTCCTCTCTTTTGATCCAAAGGCTCAGGTGGTTTCTTGGGCTGGATAAGTCGTGAAAGGGGATTGAAGAAGTCATTCTTCTTTATCCTTAAGGAAGAGAGAAAGAGAGAGGAAGAGAGGAAGAAGGAGGAGGAGAGCAAGCCACCGGCGGAGCTCCCGTGGTTCGATTCGTGATCCGAAGCCGGCGTTGTGACGGCAAGGCTGCTGCGGTTCTTTCTCACCGGCTAGTTTTCGATGGCACCGAAGAGATCGACAAGGGTAACGATCTCCCTCCTTGGACATGTGAAGTCCTTCTTTTCTGCATTGCATAGGGAAAACCCTTCCCCGCGAGTGTGCGGTGGGTTGTGGTGTCCCTTGGGGTAGATATGTGAAGTCCCCCTTGTTAGAGGCCGGAATTGGAGTACGGCTCTAGGCATGCTGTGTGAAGCCCATCTGGATGTAATCTGGATTGGTGATGCTTGTTTGCATATCGGAGAAGGCTCCGTGATAATGGCTTGTGATGCCTATGGCTTGTGATGCCTTGTTCCTACCTGTTGCTTGGTGCGGCAGGAAGTACTGGACGATGTCTAGGAAATGAAGAGGGTTGGCGGCAACTCTTGTGGCCGTGTGTTGCCACTTTGTGAGTAGTTGAGCCGTTGGGCTGCAACTCGATGAAAAGGCAGATTGCCGAACAGGAAAGGTGAAACCGACCCGCGCCTATAAAATGCCATGGATACTTCCGTATTCGAGGTGGCTCGGCGACTTGAGCAACGGGGGGTGGCTGATCCGTACCTGCGTTAGGTCCGTCCGACTTGGAAGCCTGGTATAGGTTTTGTTGGAGCGCCTAATGAGAGTCTTAGGCCCGCGCGCCGGAAAGACTGAAATGCTCAAATACCGTGTAGACGGTGGTGTTGACCCTGGTATTCCGGTACACCGAAAATGTGCCCTGAGTGCACGGACTGTCGGGCCGGGTGGCCGATGGTTGTGATGGCTTGAATGTGCCTGCGCGCACATAGTTGCTATTGATGATGCCATGCTTGCAGGGAAAGAATGCTCATGCCCCGAGAAAGGGGTAGGATTGTTATAATTGGGTCAGCTGAATGCTGACCGTTGCATTGTTTGCCACCGGTTGGGTGGATTGTTCCCGTGCAGGTGCTGGAGAGCCAAGTAGTAAGTGATGGGCGGGAGAGCCCTACTGCTGTTGCTGCTGCTGCTGCGGCTAGCCTGGAAGGCTAAGCCATTGTTGTGTTTTCTCTTTTTACTCATGTATGGCCGGCCTGCGCGCCGAGGTTTGTAAAACATGATGTATGTTCAGAGGAACTGTAAGGCCTTAAGGCCAAACTCTTGTGGTTGTGTACATTCCGTGGTATTTATATATAAAGGTGGTTTTATATATATTGGACATTCCGGTTAAGAGTTCAAAGTTGTAACTTAAAGCTTCCGCTAGAATGCTCTGAGTTAGGATTCGTAATTGGTTTGGTATTATCCTGTGACCTCACCGTCTGTTTGTGGCATATAGTGTGGGGCCCCGGCCGGACCTTCTACTATACGTCATTTAACGGATGGGGTCGTTACATTTTGGTATCAGCTTTTCGTCGGTCTTCCTCTTTCGAATTCGTGGTCGAATTCTTTTGTGGGGTGGCGAGCACGTGTTTGTGCGACCTGCTGTAACGCTAATGAACTCTGGAATGTCCATTAAGGAATGTACAAAATCTTGTTTGAGGAAACTGCGCGTTCCTTTTTGTGTTGTTTTGCTTGCATACGTTCGCTAATGTGTGTCTTGTCCACCTATAGGTGACACGTAGTGGTGCTGGGCAGTCTGAGCCCCAGCGTTCTGATGAGAGTGCGGCACCAGCTGAGGTGCCAACACCTCCTCCATCTGCGGAGACTGTTCGCTTAGTGGCTGAGGCGCTATTTGCCATGATTCAGCCGACCGGGCAAGCGCAGCCGGCGGTAGTGCCAGTTCGTGTTGATGTAAGACCCGAGCCGGTTGAGGCTGTAGATCCACGAGCAGCTGACCGACAGTTGAAGCAATTTATGAGCTTCAGTCCTCCTACGTTTGCGGGAATGGGATCCCCAACGCAGGCGGAAGATTGGTTATCGCGTGTCAAGAGGATAATGACAGCGATCAGGGCGGAGGAAACTCTCAAGGTCACCTTAGCCACCTTCATGCTTGAAGGGGAGGCGCGGTTGTGGTGGGACGAGGTTGAGTTACACCATTTGGCGGGCAGGCAACTAACACAAGTGTCGATTGAGGAGTTCTCTCGGATATTTCTGGCGAAACATGTCCCAGCGGCGCAACGTATTGCTATGGAAAATGAGTTCCAACGGTTAAAGCAAGGGGACGATAGTATGGATATCTACTTGCACGAGTTTACCAGGTTGGGACGATATGCGGGAACAATCTTCGCGGATGACCAAAGGAAAACGAATCGGTTCTATGAAGGATTGCGGGATGAGTTACGATTCCTGCTTTCGAGTTCTGTGAGCCAAGGGTTTCAGGCGTTGGTTGATACTGCGTGCGCGTTGGAGAAGGGCAAAGCGGTGGTGGATTCATCTGCTTCCCAGGCGCAGCCCCGAATTTATCAACTTGGCCAGCAGGAAGCGATTAAGCAAAGTGACGTCGTCACAGGTACGAGTTGAGTTAGTTTACTTGCTGTGCTTTTGGTTTTGGTTTTGTTTAGCTTGTGCATGATGTGTGTGTGCTGCAGGCTTTGTCCTGATTCGGAATACTTTAGCGAGAGCCCTATTTGATACGGGTGCTTCGCATTCTTTTCTGTCTAAGGATTTCGTATCTCGCATTGGGGTACCGAGTCATGTGACGGTGGATAGTACAAGGGTGCTATTGCCGAATGGCTGTGTGATGCTTGCGGATAGGGCTTGCGATGTGGATGTGCAAATAGGAAGTCGGGATTTCGGTTTGAGTGCAGCTGTGCTACCATTATCGGAGTTTGATGTGATCTTTGGTATGGACTGGCTCTCGGAGCAGCGTGCCTTTATTGATTGCAACTCCAAAGAGATTACACTGGGCCAGAATACCGGGCTTGTGACGAAGTTCGCTGGTATGCGAGGAGTTGGCGGAACGTTGTTGTCTGCACTCCAAGTCGTCAATGCTGTGCGGAAGGGCGCGGAGTTATTCTTCACGCTAATTCAGGCTGTTGAGCCAAAGGCCAGTGTCGGTGAGGTGCCAGTTGTGTCAGAGTTTGCCGATGTGTTTCCTAAAGATCTTCCTGGGTTACCACCCCAGCGGGAGATTGACTTCTCTATTGAGTTGGTGCCAGGTGCGAAACCTGTGGCCCGCTCTCCATATCGCGTTGCGCCAAAAGAGATGGCTGAGTTGAAGGTCCAATTGCAAGAGTTGTTGGAGCAGGGTTATATACGCCCAAGTATGTCACCTTGGAGCGCGCCTGTTCTCTTTGTGAAAAAGAAAGACGGTAGCTTACGGTTGTGTATTGACTACCGCGAGTTGAATAAGCTGACGGAGAAAAACAAGTATCCGATCCCTCGGATTGATGACCTTTTTGATCAGCTGGCGGGATCAACGGTCTATTCCAAGTTGGATTTGAAATCGGGATATTATCAGCTAAGGATTCGGGAAGGTGACATTCCCAAGACAGCGTTTGGAACACGCTACGGGCATTATGAGTTCACGGTAATGCCGTTTGGCCTATGTAATGCGCCTTCGGTATTTATGGACCTAATGCATCGAACGTTCCGAGAGTACTTGGATTTGTTTGTTATTGTGTTTATCGATGACATCTTAGTATACTCTCAGTCGGAAGAGGATCACGCAAACCATTTGCCGTGAACTCATAATGCCCGTAGCGTGTTCCAAACGCTGTCTTGGGAATGTCACCTTCCCGAATCCTTAGCTGATAATATCCCGATTTCAAATCCAACTTGGAATAGACCGTTGATCCCGCCAGCTGATCAAAAAGGTCATCAATCCGAGGGATCGGATACTTGTTTTTCTCCGTCAGCTTATTCAACTCGCGGTAGTCAATACACAACCGTAAGCTACCGTCTTTCTTTTTCACAAAGAGAACAGGCGCGCTCCAAGGTGCCATACTTGGGCGTATATAACCCTGCTCCAACAACTCTTGCAATTGGACTTTCAACTCAGCCATCTCTTTTGGCGCAACGCGATATGGAGAGCGGGCCACAGGTTTCGCACCTGGCACCAACTCAATAGAGAAGTCAATCTCCCGCTGGGGTGGTAACCCAGGAAGATCTTTAGGAAACACATCGGCAAACTCTGACACAACTGGCACCTCACCGACACTGGCCTTTGGCTCAACAGCCTGAATTAGCGTGAAGAATAACTCCGCGCCCTTCCGCACAGCATTGACGACTTGGAGTGCAGACAACAACGTTCCGCCAACTCCTCGCATACCAGCGAACTTCGTCACAAGCCCGGTATTCTGGCCCAGTGTAATCTCTTTGGAGTTGCAATCAATAAAGGCACGCTGCTCCGAGAGCCAGTCCATACCAAAGATCACATCAAACTCCGATAATGGTAGCACAGCTGCACTCAAACCGAAATCCCGACTTCCTATTTGCACATCCACATCGCAAGCCCTATCCGCAAGCATCACACAGCCATTCGGCAATAGCACCCTTGTACTATCCCCCGTCACATGACTCGGTACCCCAATGCGAGATACGAAATCCTAAGACAGAACAGAATGCGAAGCACCCGTATCAAACAGGGCTCTCGCTAAAGTATTCCGAATCAGGACAAAGCCTGCAGCACACACACATCATGCACAAGCTAAACAAAACCAAAACCAAAAGCACAGCAAGTAAACTAACTCAACTCGTACCTGTGACGACGTCACTTTGCTTAATCGCTTCCTGCTGGTCAAGTTGATAAATTCGGGGCTGCGCCTGGGAAGCAGATGAATCCACCACCGCTTTGCCCTTCTCCAACGCGCACGCAGTATCAACCAACGCCTGAAACCCTTGGCTCACAGAACTCGAAAGCAGGAATCGTAACTCATCCCGCAATCCTTCATAGAACCGATTCGTTTTCCTTTGGTCATCCGCGAAGATTGTTCCCGCATATCGTCCCAACCTGGTAAACTCGTGCAAGTAGATATCCACACTATCGTCCCCTTGCTTTAACCGTTGGAACTCATTTTCCATAGCAATACGTTGCGCCGCTGGGACATGTTTCGCCAGAAATATCCGAGAGAACTCCTCAATCGACACTTGTGTTAGTTGCCTGCCCGAAAAACAAGTATCCGATCCCTCGGATTGATGACCTTTTTGATCAGCTGGCGGGATCAACGGTCTATTCCAAGTTGGATTTGAAATCGGGATATTATCAGCTAAGGATTCGGGAAGGTGACATTCCCAAGACAGCGTTTGGAACACGCTACGGGCATTATGAGTTCACGGTAATGCCGTTTGGCCTATGTAATGCGCCTTCGGTATTTATGGACCTAATGCATCGAACGTTCCGAGAGTACTTGGATTTGTTTGTTATTGTGTTTATCGATGACATCTTAGTATACTCTCAGTCGGAAGAGGATCACGCAAACCATTTGCGGTTGGTCTTGCATACCCTGCGGAGGAATAAGCTTTTTGCTAAGTTCTCAAAGTGTGAGTTCTGGCTCTCTTCAGTAGCCTTTTTAGGCCTTGTGGTAAGCGGAGAGGGTATCGCGGTGGATCCGTTGAAGATAAGTGCCATCCGAGATTGGCCAGTGATGTCTTCAGTGGCCGAGGTCAGGAGTTTCCTTGGACTTGCGGGCTACTATAGACGGTTTGTGGAAAACTTCTCACGGATTGCTTTACCTCTGACCACGCTGACGAGAAAAGATCAAAAGTTCATTTGGACGCCGGAGTGCGCGCGAGCTTTTGAAGACTTGAAGAGTCGTTTGACCACGGCGCCTGTGTTGACATCGCCATGTGGTACCGATGGGTATGAGATCTATAGTGATGCATCTGGGAGCGGCTTAGGCTGCGTTCTTCTGCAGTTTGGGAAAGTGATTGCTTATGGCTCGCGTCAGTTGAAAGTGCATGAGCGGAATTACCCCGTCCATGAGTTGGAGTTGGCGGCGGTAATCTTTGCGCTCAAGTTGTGGCGGCACTATCTATATGGCGTGAAAGTGGATATCTATACAGATCATAAGAGCCTAAAGTATTTGTTGGATCAGAAGGATCTGAATATGCGACAACGAAGATGGATGGAGTTCCTCGGGGACTACACCTTCGAGATTCACTATACCCCCGGGAAGGGAAATGTGGTCGCTGATGCTTTGAGTCGACAGACTCCGGTACGGGCAAGCTGGTTGCAGAGGCATGATCAGCGTTTGATCCAGGAATTGGAAGCATTGGAGATATCGTGTGTTGACAAGGGTGCGTCAACCGATGCGTGCTTGAACTGGACGGAGGTGTAGTATGACCTTACGGACAGAGTTCGGCGAGCAACGGAGCTTGATGAAAGTCTCCAGCGCTATGCTAAAGATGGGCCGGATGATCAATTCTCTTGGGATAACGGGTTGTTACGGAGAAATGGTCGAGTATGCGTCCCAAATGTGGGTAAACTGAGGGAAGAGTTGATGTACGAAGCTCACTTTGCAAAGTACTCAGTTCACCCAGGGAGCACAAAGATGTACAGGGACATGAAAAAGCTGTTCTGGTGGCCCGGACTCAAGAAAGATGTGGCTCGTTATGTGGCTGAATGCACTACCTGTGCGTTGGTGAAAGCAGAATGCCAGAAGCCTGGCTGTTTTTTGAAGTCGTTACCTATTCCGGAGTGGAAGTTCGATGATATTTCGATGGATTTCGTGCACGGGTTGCCGAGATCTCAACGCGGTCATGATTCAATCTGGGTGATTGTGGACCGGTTGACGAAAGTGGCGCACTTCCTTCCAAACAGAAGAGACGATTCAGTGGAAACCTTGGCCAAGCTGTATGTGGAGCAGGTTGTTCGACTGCACGGTGTTCCCCGGAGCATCGTTAGTGACCGTGATGGGCGGTTCACATCGAATGATTGGCGGCTCGTTCATCAAATGTTGGGTACAAAATTAGCGTTTAGTACGGCCTTTCATCCCCAAACGGATGGCCAGACTGAACGAACCAACAGGACGATGGAGGACATGCTCCGCATGTGCGCCCTAGACTTTGGTAAGAGATGGGAAGAGTATATATTTCTCGTCGAATTTGCCTATAATAATAGCTACCAAGCGAGTATTGGTATGGCACCATTTGAGGCGTTGTATGGTCGGAAATGCCGTACACCCTTAGCTTGGGCAGAAGCAGGCGAATCGAAGCTGAATGGGAAAAAGGAAGTCGAAGAAGCTACTTCGCTCATACGCTCTATTCGGGAGAGGCTATTGATAGCCCAAGATCGTCAAGCAAAGTACTACAATGCCAAGCACCGGAACGTGGAGTTCGCGGTGGGTGATTGGGTATATTTGAAGATCAAACCCTTCAAAGGTGTGTCCAGGATTCGGCGTTTGAAAAAGCTCAGTCCGAGGTATCTTGGTCCGTTTGAGGTGGTGGAGCGAGTTGGGGAAGCTGCTTATCGACTAGCACTTTCGGCGGACCTGGGTGGATTACATGATGTGTTTCACATCTCAGTCCTTCGTAAGGCGGTAAAGGATCCAGCTCAAGTCGTGGAGGCTGATCGGGTACCGGTCGAATATGGGCTAACGACGAGGGTTAGACCCATTCGGATCGAGGATCGAGCCGAGAAACAGTTGCGGAACAAAGTGATCGGGATGGTCAAGGTCCGATGGGACAATTGTGGCCGTGAAGAGCTAACATGGGAGCGAGAGCAGACCAAGCGAGCTGAGTTTCCCGAGTTATTTGTATAAACTGTAGACCGTGTACTTTTTGTTATAACAGTGTTATAGCTTTGCTGGTTCTTGTTTCCTTACCGTGCAAATTTTGGGACGAAATTTTGATAAGGGGGAGAGGGTTGTAACACCCCAAAAAGGCCCAAAAAGACTCAACATGAAGTTTGAGTAGCAGGTCAGGTTACACGGCCTGGGACACGGGCGTGTCCCAGGGCGTGTCGGGTGTACACGGCCTGGGACACGGGCGTGTCCCAGGGCGTGTTCTATTTATTTTGCGAAATTGGCCTATTCAGGTCAGAGCCGGACACGGCCTTGAACACGGCCGGGAACACGGGCGTGTCAGGCTGGACACGGGCGTGTCAGCTGCCGTGTTCCGACCCGTGTACTGGTTGCAGCTCGATGGAGCAGGAGACACGGGCGTGTCTCAGGTTTGACACGGGCGTGTCAGGTCCGACACGGGCGTGTCGATGACCCGTGTTGTTCAGTCGGTTCAACCTGTGTGTACCGCTTAAGGGGTACACGGCCTGTGACACGGGCGTGTCACAGGCCGTGTCGGCCAAAAGTGATTTTTTGGGAAGATCTTGGCCGTTCAGTTTCCTCTCTTTTGATCCAAAGGCTCAGGTGGTTTCTTGGGCTGGATAAGTCGTGAAAGGGGATTGAAGAAGTCATTCTTCTTTATCCTTAAGGAAGAGAGAAAGAGAGAGGAAGAGAGGAAGAAGGAGGAGGAGAGCAAGCCACCGGCGGAGCTCCCGTGGTTCGATTCGTGATCCGAAGCCGGCGTTGTGACGGCAAGGCTGCTGCGGTTCTTTCTCACCGGCTAGTTTTCGATGGCACCGAAGAGATCGACAAGGGTAACGATCTCCCTCCTTGGACATGTGAAGTCCTTCTTTTCTGCATTGCATAGGGAAAACCCTTCCCCGCGAGTGTGCGGTGGGTTGTGGTGTCCCTTGGGGTAGATATGTGAAGTCCCCCTTGTTAGAGGCCGGAATTGGAGTACGGCTCTAGGCATGCTGTGTGAAGCCCATCTGGATGTAATCTGGATTGGTGATGCTTGTTTGCATATCGGAGAAGGCTCCGTGATAATGGCTTGTGATGCCTATGGCTTGTGATGCCTTGTTCCTACCTGTTGCTTGGTGCGGCAGGAAGTACTGGACGATGTCCAGGAAATGAAGAGGGTTGGCGGCAACTCTTGTGGCCGTGTGTTGCCACTTTGTGAGTAGTTGAGCCGTTGGGCTGCAACTCGATGAAAAGGCAGATTGCCGAACAGGAAAGGTGAAACCGACCCGCGCCTATAAAATGCCATGGATACTTCCGTATTCGAGGTGGCTCGGCGACTTGAGCAACGGGGGGTGGCTGATCCGTACCTGCGTTAGGTCCGTCCGACTTGGAAGCCTGGTATAGGTTTTGTTGGAGCGCCTAATGAGAGTCTTAGGCCCGCGCGCCGGAAAGACTGAAATGCTCAAATACCGTGTAGACGGTGGTGTTGACCCTGGTATTCCGGTACACCGAAAATGTGCCCTGAGTGCACGGACTGTCGGGCCGGGTGGCCGATGGTTGTGATGGCTTGAATGTGCCTGCGCGCACATAGTTGCTATTGATGATGCCATGCTTGCAGGGAAAGAATGCTCATGCCCCGAGAAAGGGGTAGGATTGTTATAATTGGGTCAGCTGAATGCTGACCGTTGCATTGTTTGCCACCGGTTGGGTGGATTGTTCCCGTGCAGGTGCTGGAGAGCCAAGTAGTAAGTGATGGGCGGGAGAGCCCTACTGCTGTTGCTGCTGCTGCTGCGGCTAGCCTGGAAGGCTAAGCCATTGTTGTGTTTTCTCTTTTTACTCATGTATGGCCGGCCTGCGCGCCGAGGTTTGTAAAACATGATGTATGTTCAGAGGAACTGTAAGGCCTTAAGGCCAAACTCTTGTGGTTGTGTACATTCCGTGGTATTTATATATAAAGGTGGTTTTATATATATTGGACATTCCGGTTAAGAGTTCAAAGTTGTAACTTAAAGCTTCCGCTAGAATGCTCTGAGTTAGGATTCGTAATTGGTTTGGTATTATCCTGTGACCTCACCGTCTGTTTGTGGCATATAGTGTGGGGCCCCGGCCGGACCTTCTACTATACGTCATTTAACGGATGGGGTCGTTACAATAAGTGCAAGACTACAAAGTCCATGTGGGAAACAATCTCTGACCTCATAGAGGGAAAGAAGACTGCCGGGACTGAATGCCAGTAAGAGGATGAAGCATATGTGGGGGTCCTCGTCTCTGATGATGAAAGTCAAGAATAACTTCTCAATATTAGGGCTCCTGTGTCTCTATCTGAGACTGAAGAAGAGGTTGAGGAATGCAGTTGTGATGAAGCTGAAACCTCAGTGTCTGCAGACCATAACTCTAACCCTGATCAGTACAATCATGATCAGGTATCTTCCTCTTCTTGCTCCCTTCCTCTTGTATCTCCTGAAGATAGGAGAAATTCATTGGTTTGTCCATCTTTTGATGCTAGGGAAATAGACAGTTTCAATCAAAAGATTGAAACTCTTGATTCCCTTCATAGTGCCCTTCAGAAGAGCAACTTGATTGTTGAGAAACAAGCTATGGAAATTGCTCAGTTGAGGACCATGATGGACCTCCAATTGGAATCCATCAAGGTGAAGGACTCAAAGATCTCGGATCTAGAGTTTTCTCTAGAGACCGAGAAGAGAATAGTATCTAACTTTTCCAAGGTATATGCTATTAAGAGAAAGGGAGAAAACGGGTGGATCTCACGAATTATAAAATCATGGAGAAATGGGGAAATTGTGTTCAGACCCCCCACACCGAGTAGGAAGGGCACACATCATTCCTTCAAGTATGGCCATAAGAACAACTATGGTCACTACAAGAATGATCGGCCCTCATGTGGAAACACCCATAGTGCAAGTGCTGTTATGGCTACCCATGAGAAAATACAAACGGCTCATCATGAACCGTTTGTATTTACGGCCTCAGCCCCCTCACTTCATGACATTGCTGGAACCAGCTCTCACAAAACATCATCCAACCCTAGGACAAAGGAAAAGGGAGTTAGCAAATATGTAGCAAGCATCAATGGGGCCCCCAGATGTGTGCTGGCTGAAAATAAAGCACCATCCCCCAGGCCTCATGATACTCACCACATGTTCACCATTAGACCCCCCTCGAGTCTCAGTGGAAAGGGTAAATCTGAGAGCAGTTCCAGCTTTGCCTCTTTCAGACCTAGGGTCATGACTAACTCTGTTAATAGACCTGGTCAGAAAAGGAGTTACAATATTCATGAGTGTTTGTGCTGTGGCAGAGTGGGTCACTTTGCCATAGATTGTTGGAACAATCCCTTTGTGCCAAGGTCATGGGTATGTCCACATCCTTTGGCAAGAGACAGCCTTCCTGACAGAAATCCTATAGGGGAAGGCATGTTATATTTTATGCTGACAAGAACCTAGGACCCAATACCTATTGGGTTCCTAAGGTAAGGTAATTCTTTTTTGCAGGATAGTCTTGGCACCCATGAACCTTATGGGACCTAGACAAGAGATATTCCAGGCTTGCTATGGAACAAGTATATGGGATAAGAGATAATGCTAACCACAGTGTCCTACTTGTACATGATACCCTTCATATTTCAAATTGTGGATCCGAATGACCAACCTAATAATCTCAGGTACGCGCATTCAGTTTCGAAAATTTAATCGCATTACATTGATATATATATATATATATATATATATATATATATATATATATCCAAACACATATGTAGATTCCCCTTCAAGATATACACACATATATATATTCACACACCTGATATGGAAGGACACGCAAGCTAATAACCGTATGATTCTTATTGTGGAAACTGATAAACTGTCAAAATCCTGATATGGTGAGAAAGTGGGTGTCAAATGGTCCTATGAATCTCAAGGGACTTGTACCAATAGTTGCAACTACAATTATTACATTTTGAATCCACCAAGGATAAGCCGGTGTTTATTTCTAGTGTTAACGTTCCATGAAATCAACTTAGTTATCATGACATGACAACTTGATGTCCATTGTTTAAAGGAAAAAGGAAATAAACCATACCCTGCGATGTTGCGTATTCAAATAGGTTCTTCAACAGTCCCTATGTCACTGCGGATATCCGCATCTAACTCGTCAACCCGGTAGCCTTAATTTAGCAGGATTCCCGTCGATTATAATAATCGTGCAGACATAGCGGAAAAATCTATAGCGGAAATAGCGAAAATCTCCACAACCAGCAGAAATATTGGAAACAGCGGTAAATTTCGAAAATAAATTGCGGAAATAGCAGAATTTCCCATCCCGACCCTTCGTATTCCCGTCGACTTTGCAGAAACAGCTTCCCCGCGAAAGCTGCAAAATCCTGTCTGCCTCTCGTCGACTCCCGTCGCTCCCGTCGATTGTAGTCCATCGTCAGTCTTCCATCCCGACGCAAGCTTCTCATCGGACAAGGGCTTCACTCCGCTCACCGCCTACCTCGCGTTTTCTACCTGTCACCCTCCGAGTAAAAGGTAACAACTGTTCTTCCATAAATCTTTAGCTCCACTCTCAAGTGGCTTCATTAGCTCCACTTTCAAGTCCATTTTCAAGTATCTTTCCCCCTTTCGAGTTGGTTCCTACTAACTCTAGATTTTGTTAGAGTTAATTCCTTGAGTGTAACTTGTTTAGGTTCATAATGGCTCCTCGAACAACGGTCGGGCTCCTCACTAGGAGTGAGTTGGTTAGGACAGGCTTTGCCCATGCTTCTGATTAATTCAGGAACATCATCTTGATGCTAGAACAAGCTGGGCTCTCCTTCATTCTCAAGCACCCGTGCAAAGTCCTATACAAGGAAGTCCTTGAGTTTTACGCAACCGCCAAGCTACGTCACGAGGACACCCTAATAAAGAGTAAGATAGCAGGACTAAGGATCAAGATGACTGCTGCAAAACTATCACATCACCTCTAGCTCACCAGCTCAGTACAAGAGGACTATCTAGATGAAAATGATCGTGTGAGGACACTACTATTCTGTGGATTAGCATGAGAGACCAAGGCTATAAAACGCAAGGACATGAACGAAGAAGGAAAGCCCCTCTCAGATATCATAGGGAAGGCTCTGATCTGCAAACCTGGCTCCCATGATCATATATCAGGTGACATGTTTAAGATCCTAATGGCTATAGTGTGTAGAAAGAAATTCAACTGGGGGGCTATGTTATTTGAGAAGATAAAAGATACCCTACGTACTCCTAACTTCGGGAGAATCATCAGTCTATATTTGAATCAGATGGACAGAGGTAGATTTGATATGATTAAGGGATTTCCCCTTCACTACCTGAAGAAGATGGACTCTAGTGTCTTTGATAGGTGGGAAAGAAGAATTGCCCAATGGGGGTGCGTCTGGAGCACGTGTTGATGAAGAAGACAGAGCACCAGAGTTCAGAAATCCTTCGGATAAGCCCAGTGATGTTCCTGATCTACTGCATGCAGGAACTGAGGGGGTGTCATTACCCAGTCCTTCTGCCTCTATCAGGATGGAAGCATATGTCACTGGACAAGTAAACGCTGTTACTGACATCACCCTAATCGCTAAGGAGGCAGTGGAGACACTCGCGACTGATCAGACTGACGAGGAGGAAGAAGAGGATGATGTGGAGAATATTGCTGCTAGTGAAGATTATGTGGAGTCCCCTGAACAGCAAGTTGCTGAGGAACTTGATAATGAGCAAGATGAAAATGATATGGCCATGAGGGTGATTGATGTTGACCTCCCTTCTATGGAACAGATTCAGGTAAAACTTCCTGATGTATCTGGCGCATCAGTTGAGGGGGAGACCTCCCGGCCTCAGGAAAAACTTGATACTATGTTGAAGGGGTGATGAGTATACATGGAAACTTGGCAGATGCTTCCTCTATACCCCACAGGAGACCGTGAATCTATCAAGCTCCACTAATGTATCTGAAGAAGAGAATCCTTACTCACTGAGTCCTATTCCCCTAGAGCACGACCAGACCATTCATCAGGATCATCCTCTAGGACCTAGCCTGGCAAATCACACGGTACATATCATTCAAGGTATAGTGGATGAACTGAAGACCGCCTTTGAACGATCTCACAACAAGGTACTTAAACGAATTAAGCAATCAGAGGATCTGATGCTAAAGAATGTTGTGGAGATAAATCACAAGCTGGATATGATGGAACAAAGATTTGACGCTAAGTATGCTGAGGCCGGCACTACCGTCAATCTTCTGATGCAAGGGCTACAGAAAAATACAGCTGATCTGGTAGTGGTAAATCAAAATGCACATGTTGTGGCCAACAACATCAAATTATTCGATGCCAACATGGTCACACTCAACACGAATCAGAAAACTCAGCTGGACGATTACTCAAAATGTCATGCAAATAGATGAGTCACTACATTCTTATGCAAACTCAATTGCTCAAGAAGCCCAAAAGGGGGAGGAGGAATATATAACTAAGATGGTCGGGTTAGAGCAAATCATGGTTGAAAACTTCAAGCAATCAAACTAGTATGTTTTTGACAGTTGTCATTGGCTAGTTCAGCAAGCATCAAGTATACATATTCCGGTTGCTCCTACTGATGAGGTTAATACTGCTGCTGATGAGGTTGCAAGTGCTGAGGAGTTTCCTTTGAGTGAAGCTGATGCCAGAAAGGCTGCCAAAGCCGCTGCCAAAGCTGCTCACAGTGCAATGTTTGATAAAGAGGCCATTGCGAAAGGGAAAAGAAAGCTTCAAGAAGGAACATCTAAAGAAACTCCAGCAGAGAAGAAATTAAGAAGGAAGGAAAGTGAAATTAAGAATGAACGATGGAGTCCTGTGTTTAGGAACATAATACTGGATACATTCATGCTACAACAGCGGGGAGAGATTAATAAAAATGAAGTATATAGTCAGTATGAGTGGGAAAAGCACAAAGAATATGAGGCTAAAAGAAACATTTTCTTCAGGACAAACACAGTGGAGAACAAAGCTCCTCCCCCTGGTATTACCTGAAGCCGAAGGAATTCTTTGAAAGGCAAAGCAAGAAGTACCTAGCTGAACAACTAAGAGATGCTGAGGCAAAGGAGGGAAAGACTTGGAATCTAAACTTTTTATTTTTCAATATGCATGTGCGTCTATTTTTGTAATGATAAACACTTTGGATATATATATATATATATATATATATATATATATATATATATATATATATATATATATATATATATATATATATATATATATATATATATATGATCACATGCTGATTCAATTGTTGTTCTAAATGCGTGAGAATTTATTATTCTGACTTATTGTCTCGCATACTTTTATGTATATCTTTTTGGTTGGTGTAATTCAACTTAGCTAGTAGGATTTTGGCTTCTTCAAATAGGGGGAGATTGTTGGGTATTATATCCACAATTACTTGGATTTGAAGAAGACTCCAGTCAAGCTAAGATGGATTCACAATGTATTTGACGATCTTCTATCTAGTTGTGCTTGCAGCTATTCCATGCTAAATACACACCAATGTCAGGGTACAGTGGGTCAATATACACGGGTCTGTGCAACGTAATCCCTCGTTGAGCAGATCAGTGTGTTGACTCACGTGTTCTCTCTCTATTGGAGTGTACTTATTTTCAAGTACAGGGTTAAGGCAGATAGAGAGCAGAAGAAGGAGCAAAGATGGGTCAAAGACCAAGTCATCAATTTAAGGAAGAGAAAATTCTTCTAAGTCAAAATCGACGGGAATCACTAAGTGATTCTCGCCGACTTCGACGAGAATCATTTGTGATTCCAGCCGATTCGACGACAATCAGTCTGCATTCCCGCTGACTTCTTCACGCTATTAGTTTTTCAAACAGAAATTTTGCCAAGGCTGAATCGACGAGAATCACTAAGTGATTCTCGCCGACTTCGACGGGAATTGTTAGTGATTCCCGCCGATTCGACGAGAATCAGTCTGCATTCCCGCCGATTTCCTCCGACTGACAAAGTTTCCAACTAGAATTAGGCCAAGGCAGAATCGACGGGAATCGTTAGTGATTCCCGCCGACTTCGACGGGAATCACCAACGATTCTCGCCGATTTTGCCTTAGGCAATTTTCTTCATTCGCTGAATAGAACCAAGATGCTTTGCACTGTTTCGGCCGGAGCTATGGCTTTTCATTATGGGTCCCATAATGGAATTTAGGGTTGGCCTCAGGTATAAATACTCGTGTATTTTGAACTTCTACAATAATCTATTCTCGGAAATCAAAAGGAGGCCGAGCGTGACCTAGCGGATCGCGGAAAACCGTCGATTGCCTGTAGCCGCTCGCAAGGAAGTCGTCGCCGATAATCTCCGATCATCTTTGATCTTCCGGCGACAACACCGAGGCTAGCAGTGCGTCTCACGCATCTCTCTTGAGATATCTTGTGTCTTGATTCGTTGAACGAGGTTAGTTCTTCCTTTTGAATCGATTGAGGCGATTGATCCGACTGAGATCTTTAGTAGACCTTGCTTGCTTCGTCAAGAAGTTTGGATCTACAAAGTATCGCCGCCGCATTCACTTGCCGCTGCCGATCTTGTCAAGATCCTCTCCAAGAGAGAACTCCGGTTGTGGACTCTTCATATCTTTCAAGAAAGCGAAAACGAACGAAGAAGAACATCGGGATCTCCAAAAGCATTGTTTGTATTTTCTTATACATTCTATGTTGGTTTTGTTGTAAAGGAATTTTATTCCTAGTTATAAGGGTAAGGTGCAACCCGTGGTGGTGGAGTTGTGCCTCCTTTGTTTGAAGGGTTCCTTCCGTAGTGTGAGGATTGGATTTCAATCCGTTTGGAGAAGTGATCGAGTCATCCCTTGGTGGGAGATAGGTCGAAGGGGGAAAGTGGATGTACCCAAATCGGGGAATCACTATAACTCTTTGTGTGTTTTCTGTGGTGTGTTTGTTAATTGGTGAAGGTACATTTAATTCCGCAAAAGACTACACAACACCTATTCTCCCCCCCCATAGGTAGATTTAGTCGACACTAGATACTTTCAGGTAATACTCCCATCAAATAGGTATGACCAAGATAACATTTATGGTCACTAGAAAAATGGGAACTCTGCTTGTAAGAATACAAGGTTATCTTACAGTGGAGGGAGACAGGACATAGGTGTAAGTGCACTAAAGGCTCCCCATGAGTAAATTCAGATGGCCGATCATGGACCATTTATATTTGGTGCTCCTGCCCCGACACTCAAGGATAAGGGAGTAGCCTATTTACAGGCTCTTCCAACAAAACCCCAGACCAAGGGTAATTAAATCAGTAAGCCTGACTTGGCTATCTCTAAGGCCATTAACAACATGGAGACTACAAAGAAGACTGTTATTGTTGGAACTCATAGTAAGCCATGTATATCTACTGGCAGACTCACTTTCAATCAAATTCTTGCTGAAAGAAACAAGAAAAAGGTCATTGCTCTCCCTTCTAAACAGATAGTTATTGACTCCTTGCACTCCACAAGGGCTGTTAAGAAGGGGAGATACAACATTCATGAATGTTTGTGCTGTGGTAAAGTGGGACACTTTGCCATTGATTGTTGGCACAACCTTAGTGTGTCTAGTGCAAAAGTGAGTATTCCTGTTAGAAGTGCTGCAGGTAGACATGTTCAGTTTCAAGCTAACAAGAATCAATGACCTAATCCCTTTTTGGGTCTTAAGGTAAACTAAATTATGGTTTCAGGATAGTCCAAGTACCCATACCCCAAAATGGTACTTGGACAGTGGATGTTCGAAAAACATGACTTGAACAACGGGCCACCTGAAGGACTATACTCCTGTGAAGAATGGACCTAAGGCGATCTATGGAGGTTCAAATAAAGGAGTTAGCAAGGGCTATGGTATGATCATCAATGTCATAGTCTCAATCCCAAAAGAAGCTTATGCGGAAGGATTGCAACACAATATGATTAGCATAAGCCAACTATGTGATATAGGCTATGTCATTATCTTCCACAAGGATGAGTGTCTGATCAAAAGGTCAAGTGACCAAGAGGTCATGTTGACGGGCACTAGGAGTGGAAATATTTACTGTTTAAACTTCTTATATTTAAGTTCTGACTCACCAGTATGTCTGGTAGCAAATGAGAAGGTCTCTTACTGTGTGTAATGGCACAAGAGGCTTGCTCACTTGAACTACAAGACAATTAGCAAGCTCCTCAGTGAAGGGTAAGTCAAAAATGAACCTAATATAAGGTGCACAAAGGAGGGCATTGGCTCTGCATGTCAAAAGGGCAAGCAGACCAAAGCATCCTTTAAGAGCATTGGGGCCAAGGATTCTAAGAGGTGTTTGTACCTCTTGTATATGGACTTGTTTGGTCCTATGCAAGTTCACAGTCTAAGTAGGAAAGTCTTGTAACGCCCCCATCCATCACATGGAATATAACAGAGGGTCCGGACGGGGCCCCACGCCATATTTCACAGACAAATGGCGGAATGACGTGTGAAATTCAAAATACTTTCTACTCGCATCTTAACTCAGAGCATTCTAGCGGAAGTTTATTACTTGCAAGAACTCATCCAAGGAATGTCCACTAAATATATAAATAACACATTTATATATAACACCAGGAATTTATACAAATACACAAACGCTCACGACCTTAAGGCCTTACATGTTTCTCTTTACAAGAGGTAGTTTTACATCGGCACGTAGGCCGTCCACACATGAAATCCAATTCTTCGTACGGCCTTCAAGGGCTTACAAGTAGCAGCAGCAAGGGCTTCAGCCCTCTCAATCTAGTTTAGCCCGCAATACCTGCATATGGACGTCCACCCAAGGGTGAGAAACAAAGAAACAACCATCATTCAGCTGACCAATTATAATGACCCTACTCCTTACCCGGGGCAGTGGGTCCTTCCCTGCATACATTGCAATCAAAAAATATATATATACAATAAGTTCACTAACGCATAATCAACAAAACACAACCGTCGGCCATGCGGCCCGACGATCCGTGCACTCAGGGCACATTACTGTATACCGAATCATTCCTGGGTCCCACCACCGATTAGAGGTTATTAGCTTGTTGGTCGGGCACTAGTCTACTATAGCACGCATGCTGGAGACTTCCTCGCCCAAACCACTCAGAGGTGTTCACCTCACGACAATCATTTAGCAATTAGTCTTAACAGCGTGCAGGCCTAAGACTCTCATTATGCGCTCCAACGAGACCAATAACCAGGTCTGCCAGTCATACGGACATAACGTAGGTACAGATCTGCCACCCCCTGTTGCTCAAGTCTCTATTCCATCACCAAATACCGAAGTACTCTTGGCCAATTTATAGGCGCGAGTCGGTTTCAACTTTCATGTTCGGCACGAAGCCTTTTTAAGAGCTCTTAGCTCACAATAAACACACTGTCCACCAAGGACTGGCTTCATAATCCAAAGAGAATGGATCGTACGGCCACATCGCATGCATCTCATGTAGAGCATATAACTCAAGGAAATTACAAGCATCCTAACAAACTCCGTAACCTACACGTTACATACACGGATTCTTCTCCGGTTCTCAATATAAACATCACCAATCAAAACTAACCGTCTGAATGGGCTTCACACAACATGTCTATTCTGTACTACTCATTTTTGGATCTAGATGCAGACTCAATCGGAGATATCAACTATCAACCCATTGGAATCACTTACGCTTTCCACCTCTTGGTGGAAGATTCCACGCACATGTATAAAGGAGGATTTCACTTGTCCAAGAAGGAGATCGTTACCCTTGACGATCGCTTTGGAGCCATGAAAATCTAGCCAGATGGTAATCACCGCGATGGCTTTTCCTCCACAATGCTGAACTCGGCTCTCGATTCGGATCGCTGAAGCTCCACCGGCGGACCGGAATCCTTCTCCTTCTTCCTTCCTTGCTCTCCTCTCTCTCTCTTCTCTTTAAAAAGAGAATGGTCAACATAGAATGAGAGTTTATCTCTCATTCCTTGGTCTTATAATAGCAGAAGGAGTCCTGGACCACAAAATTCAAGGAAATGAACGGCCACGATTCGGTCTGAAAAACATCTTCTCTGGGCTGACACAGCTTATGGCATGCCCATGTCACAGGCCGTGTACCTTAAGCGACACACAACCGACTCAATCCATACCAGGACATGGGATTAGACACGCCCGTGTCAATCAGTACATACCCGTGTTGAGGGGCGTGTCTGTCAATCGACAGAGGACCACCAATCTCGAAAGGGACACGTGTTCCCAACACGCCCGTGTTACCCAGAACACACATGGGATCCAGACCGTATTCCTCACCCGAAACAGCCCGGATACCAACCCGAGCAAGACACGCCCTAGGACATGCCTGTGTCCCTGGCCATGTCGCATCTCGAAGATCGTTGACTGCACTTCGTCGAAAACTCGCGACAATACAGTGAAGGACACGCCCTGGGACACTCCCATGTCCCAGGCCGTGTGCCTCACTCGAGATACACTTGAGGCCCACTCGAGTCCTACTCGAGAACCACTCGAGTACATAGAGCTGGACACGCCCTGGGACACGCCCGTATCCCAGGCCGTGTCACCTAGCCTGTTCTCTAAATTGAGATTTGGGGTGTTACAACCATCCCCTCCTTACAAAAATTTCATCCCGAAATTTAGCGCAACTGTAGACACCAACACAACCACTCCTTTGTGATACGTTTAACAAAAACGATCTGGGTTTAAAGCTTATAGGCCGCATCTTGTCTCGCCCCACGACACTGCACAAACAACAGTTTTTACAAACAGACATACAATATTACATCACGACAACAATAAAGTACACTCTTTACTTTATTTCCGCTCGTCCGCATACTTCATACTCCGCTTTACGGCCTCCTGTAACTCCATATTATACACGCAAGGCTGCTGTACTTCACAAATTGAGCTTTGCGGCTCTTGTAATTCAAGAGTGTACATTCGAGGCTGCGCCTGGGATATAGATGACTCTGTTACTGCCTTCCCCTTTTCCTTATAGGACGCACCGGTCTTTTTCTCACCCTTTGTAGGGCCACTTCAACAATTGCGGGCGACATGTCCCTGCTTCCCAAACTTAAAACACGTACGTGTCTCCACACGCCCTTTCCCAAACATTGCTCCCGAAGCAACATCCGAAGAAGTTTGTTCAGCAGGCCTGAACCTCTTCTTATCTCGTTTCTTTAATTCTGATTGTTACGACTGCGGAACTTTAAACTCCAGGCTTTTCCACCGTCAAGTTCTTCTTGTCCTGCACCCGTTTCAAATCCTTCTCCAGCGCACAGGATGTATCGACTAACGCTTGGAATCCTTGGTTCATCAAACTCGGGAGCGCCAACCTCAGCTCATCACGAAGGCCTTCAACAGTCCTAATCGCTATCAGGATCCTCTTCACTCTTGCCAGCTAATCCTCAGCTTGCATTGGGGAACCCACCCCAACAAATGTAGGTGGGTGAAACTCCATAAACCATTTCAATTGCTCATCAGCCGCTTGCTCGTCAATCAGAGTCTCAACACGCTCTTGCCTCGCACCAACCCGTACTTGCTCCACTACAGGCCTTGCCTCCCAAGTCGGCTGAGCATGAAACATGGAAAATAACGCTTTCGCAACTAAGCGTACGTTTTCTGCAAAGGGAGGAGGTGTGGGCACCTCAGCTGGTGCCGCACTCTCATCCGAACGCTGGGGTATAGACTGCTCAGCTCCATTCCTTGTCACCTATACGTGAACAAGACATGTATACACGCGCACACTCCTCATACACATGTATTGTATTCCTAGTGGACATTCTTGAGTTCATTTATGTGATCCCTACCAAACCCTAACCTATGATACCACTTTGTAATGCCCCCATTCGTCACATGGAATATAACACAAGGTCTGGACGGGAACCTACGCCATATTTCACAAACAAACGACAGAATAACGTGTGAATATAAAAATACATTCTACTCACATCTTAACTAAGAGAATTCTAGCGGAAGTTTATTACTTGCAAGAACTCATCCAAGGAATGTCCACTAAATATTTAAATAACACATTTATATATAACACCAGGAATGTATACAAATACACAAACGCTCACGGCGTTAAGACCTTACATGTTTCTCTTTACAAGAGGTGGTTTCATACATCAGCACGTAGGCCGGCCACACATGAAATCCAATTCTTCGTACGACCTTTAAGGGCCAGCAAGCAGCAGCAGTAAGGGATTCAGCCCGCTCAATCCAGTTCAGCCCGCAACACCTGCATATGGACGTCCACGCAAGGGGTGATAAATAAAGCAACAGTAAGCATTCAGCTGACCAATTATAACGACCCTACCCCTTACCCAGGGCAGTGGTTCCTTCCCTGTATGCATTGCAATCATAATATAAATATCATAACAAGTGCACTCACGCACAATCAACAAATCACAACCGTCAGCCACGTGGCCCGACGATCCGTGCACTGCTTATTATGCGCTCCAACGAGACCAATAACCAGGTCTGCCAGTCAGACGGACATAACACAGGTATAGATCAGCCACCCCCATTGCTCAAGTTTCCATGCAATCACTGAATACCGAAGTACTAATGGATAATTTAAAGGCGCGGGTCGGTTTCATATTTCCTGTTCGGCACGAAGCCTTTTTAAGAGCTCTCAGCTCACAATAGCCACACTGTCCACCAAGGACTGGCTTCACAATCCAAAGAGAATGTCTCTCACAACCACATTGCATATAGCTCATGCAGAGCATACAACTCAAGGAACTCACAAGCATCCTCACAAACTCCGTAACCTACACGTTACATACATGGAGTCTTCTCCGGTTCGCAATATAAATATCACCAATCCAGACTAACCGCCCGTATGGGCTTCACATAGCATGCCTATTCCGTACTACTCACTTCCAGATGTAGATGCAGACTCAACCAGGGATATCAACTATCAACCCGCAGGAATCGCTTACGCTTTCCATCTCTTGGTGGAGGATTCCATGCACATGCATAAAGGAGGACTTAAATTGTCCAAGAAGGAGATCGTTACCCTTGACGATCGCTTTGGAGCCATGGAAATCTAGCCGGATGGTAATCACCGTGACGGCTTTGCCTCCACAATGCTAAACTCGGCTCTCAATTCGGATCGCTGAAGCTCCACCGGCGGCCGGAATCCTTCTTCATCTTCCTTACTGGCTCTTCTCTCTCTCTTCTCTTTAGAAAGAGAATGGACAATATCGAATGAGAGTTTATCTCTAAGTACTTGGTCTTATAACAGCAGAAGGAGTCCTATTCCATTAGATCTAAACTGAAGGAAATGAATGGCCACGATTCGCTCTGAAAAGCATCTTCTCCTGGCTGACACAGCTTGTTACATGCCCGTGTCACAGTACGTGTACCTTAAGTGGCACACAATCGACTCAATCCAGACTAGGACACGGGCTTTAACACACTCATATCAAGCTCCTGACACACCCGTGTCAATCAGTATATGCCCGTGTTGAGGTGCGTGTCCCTCAATTGACACAGGACCACCAATCCCGAAAGGGACACGGGTTCCCAACACACCCATATCAACTTTGACACGCCCGTGTCACCCAGAATATGCCTGGCATCTAGACCGTGTTCCTCACCCGAAACAGCCCGGATACCAACCCGAGAAGGACACGCCCTAGGACATGCCCGTGTCCCTGGCTGTGTTGCCTCTCGAAGATCATCGAATGCACTTCGTCGAGAACTCGCGACAACAAAGTGAAGGACACGCCCTGGGACACGCCCGTGTCCTAGGCTGTGTGCCTCACTCGAGACACACTCGAGGCCCACTCGAGTCCTACTCAAGACCTACTCAAGTACACAGAGCTGGACATTCCATGGGACACGCCCGTGTCTCAGGCCGTGTCACCCAGCCTGAACTCCAAATTGGGATTTGGGGTGTTACAAGTCTACACACTTGTGATAGTTGATGACTATTCCAGATTTTCTTGGGTGTTCTTTCTAAAAAAAAAGACGGAAACCCTTGGCATCTTTGTGACCTTTGTTAGGCAAGTTCAGAATGAAAAAGACAGTTCTATGATCAAAATCAAAAGTGATCATAGTACTGAATTTCAGTCTAAAATCATGACAAAGTTCTGTGAATAACAAGGGATTCACCAGGAATTTTCTTCTCCTAGAAAACCCTAGCAAAATGGGGTAGCTGAGAGGAAAAATAAAACTCTCATAAAAGCTGGAAGGACACTTCTTAGTGACACTTCTCTCCCAGAATACTTCTGGGCTGAGGCAGTGAACACTGCATGTCATGTCCTGAATAGATCCTCTATCAACAAGTATCACCAAAAGACTTTCTATGAGATTATAAAAGGCAGAAAACCAAATCTAGCATATCTCAGAACCTTTGGTAGTAAGTGCTTTTATGCTAAATAATGGGAAGTCCTACTTGACCAAGTTTGCTGCCAAGTCCTATAAAGGGATATTTGTTAGGTATAGTAATCATAACAAAGCATATATGGTCTATAACTTGAAAAATGAAGTTGTAGAAGAGTATGTTAATGTTGTGTTTGATGAATTATTAATGATTAATAGTGAGCTACCTAGCTACCTCAAGATCTGCAGGTATAGAGTTGGAGATGGATAAACTAACCATCAAAGTCACTCCTCCAACTACCCAAGGAGAGGATGATGGTGTGTGCATTCCTAAGGAAGGAAAAAAGTACACAAGATTTGGGTGAAGACCAGCAGGAACCAGCCATTGAGATTCATGATACTGAAGAAAGAATGCCTCATGCTGTCAGACATTTGAGGGATCATCCAAGAGATCAGATCATTGGTGATTCTATTCAAGGGGTTAAAAGAGGGGCAGAAGCCTCAACATTGCTATGTACTCTTGCTTTTTGTCTCAAGTTAAACCTAAAAAGTTTGAAGAGGCCAATATAGACACTTTTTGGATTGTGGCTATGCAAGAAGAACTGAACCAGTTCATGAGATGCACGGTCTGGAAGCAAGTTCCTGTTGGAGTTACCATGGTGATCTAGAAGTGGTCAAACATGTAATCTCACTGCCAACGTAATATGAGCCTGCAGGGTCGCACATAAGAAAATGTGGAGAAGTTGGAAGATTGACTGTGTTGGTAAGGGTTACCAATCACCACACAGAATGGGGTCGGGCAAACGTTGCCAAAGGATTTTCATCGAGAGTCGTCGAGTATGACTCGACGACTAAGGCAAAGTCGTCGAGAGTCTACGGGAGTCATCGAGTATGACTCGCCGACTAAGGCAAAGTCGTCGAGAATCAATCTGTTGGATTCTCGCCGAATCTTGCTGTTGGATTCTCGCTGAATCTGTCTGCTGATTCTCGCCGAATCTGTCTGTTGGATTCTCGCCGAATCTGTCTATTGATTCTCGCCGAATCGGTCTGTTGATTCTCGCCGAATCGGTCTTCTGATTCCCGCCGACTGATTCTCGCCGAACCTGTGCTGATTCTCGGCAAATGATTCTGAAACCCTATTTTGGGTGGTCTGCGGATAGCGATACTCTCATGTCTGTTTATGCCTTTGGTATAAATTGAGACTTAGGGTTTTGGGAAATAGATCAGGCTTTTTCTCCTGTGGCCGAATCGAACCCGATGGAAGCGTTCCGTCGCTCGTTCGCTCCGCCGATTCCCGAACCCCGCCGGACGGAAGTGGTTCGCCGCCTCGTTCGCTCCGCCGACCTCCTCCTCTCCGGCGACAGTCGCCGGTGTTGCTATTCCTGGCGCGAACCTAGCA
The DNA here is from genome assembly GCA_039513925.1 of Platanthera zijinensis. NCBI lineage: Eukaryota > Viridiplantae > Streptophyta > Magnoliopsida > Asparagales > Orchidaceae > Platanthera > Platanthera zijinensis. Next base: position 115,742,495 of record CM077096.1, read on the forward strand.
GTCTGTGGAAGTGCAAGGTGTAGTTGATCTCCTTCCCGATCTTTCGTGCGACGAGGTTCGGTGTTCTCCCGCTCATATGGATTTCTGCAGAGACGTAGACGTTATTCTACGTAGAACTAGCCACCGACATGGACTCAAATCTTGGAGAATCTCTATTGAGTTTTGACTCAACACCGGAAAGATAACTTTTACCTAGTTGTTTGTTAACTTCTTGATTCGACATTCATGGACCGATCCCTATCTCTTTGGGTTGTTCTTGATTTTTATTACTTCCGCTGCGTGCACAAGTGTTGTGCTATCCTCATAGAGTCACCCAACAGTTCCCAGACTGCAAGGACATAACATCATTGGAACCAAGTTGATCTATAGAAATTGTAACACCCCGAAACTCAAAAGAGGGACGGGTGATGTTTTAAACCCAGTCTGAATTTTGGAGCAGGTGTCACGGGCGTGTCACGGGCGTGACACGGGCATGACATGGGCGTGTCACGGGCGTGATACAAGCGTGTTCGGCCACGGTCATGTGGTCGACGTTTTGAAGGTCAGAGATCGTCGTGTGGAGGCACACGGCCTGGGACACGGGCGTATCCCAGGGCATGTCACTTTGGGCTGTTTTCTGGGGAAGGCACACGGGCCATGACACGGGCCATGACACGGGCCATGACACGGGCGTGTCAAATTCGACACGGGCGTGTCGGGTGCCGTGTCGCAGGCCGTGTCCTTCTCGGGTTGGGAAAGCTGGCCAATTGCACACGGGGGGGGGGGGGGGGGGCGTGGCACGGGTCCCGACACGGGCGTGTCACAGGTGACACGGGCATGTCGGAGGCCGTGTCAAAGGCCGTATGCTGTTTTTTCGAATCGGTCAAGATGGCGAATGGATGACACGGCCAGGCACACGGCCGTGTTGCAACCCGTGTTCGGCCCAGATTTTATGATTTCAGATCTAATCTTGGCCGTTCGTTTCCTTGACTTTGGATCCGACGGTGGGGGGCTGCTCCTGGGTGGTTTTAGCCGAGATTTAGGGTTGGGAATCCTCATTTCCTTTAGCTATTCTCTCTCTAAGAGTTTAGAGAGAAGGGAGAGCAAGGAGGAAGGAGGAGTCCAAGATCCGGCCGCCGGAGGAGCTTCGGATCTCCGAATCGCGATCCAAGTCCAGATCCGCGGAGGTGACGCCGTTGCGGTGCTTTCTAACTGCATAGTTTTTGATGGCGCCGTAGAAGAACGCAAGGGTAACGATTTCTCATCCTTGGGCATGTGAAGCCCTTTTTCCCTTTGCATAGGAAGCCCTCTCTCGCGAGTGAGCGAAGAGTTGGAGCGTTCCTTGGGGTAGATATGTAAAGTCCCCCTTTTGTAGAGTCCGTATGCGAAAACGGACATAGGCATTGTGTGTGAAGCCTATCCGGACAAGTAGAGCCGGATCGGTAATGTTGCATTGCATATGAACCGGGGAAGACTCCAGGTGTTTGGGCAGTTTTTCGGGTTTTCTACGTGGTAGATTGCAACAGGGAGCCTTGGAGATTAACTCCAAGGTGCACCCGGAAAACTGGGCAAAAGCGAGTTTTGTCAACACGATGGCCGGGGAGCCAACGTGAACATAACCGGGTTATGTGATTGTTGTGGCGGAAACGGGACTCGGTGAGTCTTGACCTGTGCATATGGCTTAAATTGCCGTTGCGATATGAGCACGGGTCAGGCGGAACCGTACCCGGTCTATGTCGTTCGGTGGGACCATTGGCATGGATGAGGTTCTTCGGCGGTCTATGGCTTAAATTGCCGTGACCAAGGCCATGAAGGCAAAATGCTCATATGGTTGGCCGTCCAAGAGGCGGTGGTGGAACGGAAACGTCTATGGCTTGAATTGACGTGACGTTGGCCGGTTCGCCGTGAATGTGCCCTGAGTGCATGGGGTGTGTGGCCGTGCGAGCCTACGCCTGTGTTGAAGTGTGTTTACACTATTGTTGTTGCCTATTAATAAAGTGCAGGGAAAGAGCATCGCCGCCCCGATTTTGGGGGCAGGATCGTTATAATTTGGTCAGCATTGCTGACCGTTGCTATTATTTGCCACCGGGCGGTGGTTTATTGCTTGCAGGTGCTGTAGAGCCGAGCAGAAAATAGCGGGCTAAAGCCCATGTTGCTGCGCCGGCCCTCGAAGGCCTAATTGTTTATGCTTTCCCATTTATCATGTATGGCCGGCCTGCGTGCCGAAGTTTGGAAAACACTACTTTTTGTTAAGAGAACAGTGTAAGGCCTTAAGGCCATTTATCTTTTGTGTATGTTTATATTCCTGGGTTTGTAGTGGACATTCATTCTCTGTGTTTGGGTTCTTACTTCTTTTGCAACCTATTAAATTGCTTCCGCTAGGTGTTGTGTAGGACGTTATGATTGGTTGAATGGTTTCAACGCGTAACCAACCGATCTGTCTGTAGTATATGGCGCCGGGCCCCGGCCGGACCTACTGCTATATGCTATACGACTGATAGGGGTGTTACAAATTGGTATCAGACTACTGGTTTCGGTCAAACTTAAATGAATTCGTGGACGAATTCACTTTAAGGGGTGGTGAGCACATGTGTGCGTCATCGTTATAACATGAAAAGAACCCATGAATGTCCACTTAGGAATGAAAATACACATGTGTGAGGAACCTGCGTGTTCCTATAATTGCTGTTTGCAGTAATATTTGGTCGCTTATCGGTGTTTTGCACGAATATAGGTGACCAGAAGTGGTGCTGGACCGTTAGAAAAGCCAGGTTCTGAGGCAAGCAGTGCGCCAAGTGAAGCGCCTGCAACACCTCCGTCTGCCAAGACCATTAGATTGGTGGCAGAAGCTGTCTTTGCTATGATTAATGCGCAACCTGCAAGACAGGTGCAACAGCCTGCTCCTGCGGGGGAGCAAGTGCCGCTCCAAGCGGCGGAGCCTAGAAGGGTTGAGCAGGTGGCAGTGGAGCCGGAGTTGCCTTGGAGAGCAACCGAAAGACAGTTGAAGCATGTGATGGGCTTCCACCCACCGGTGTTCTCGGGGACGGGAACCCCGACCCGGGCTGAAGATTGGCTCGCAAGAGTCAATAGGGTGATGACAGCTACTGAAACGGAAGAGTGGCAGAAGACCATAATAGCGACGTTCCTGTTGGATGGGGACGCAAGGTTATGGTGGGAAGGCCTAGAGCTACACCAGTTGAGGGGAAGGCCGTTGGCCGAAGTTCCTATGGCAGAGTTTGCAAGATTGTTCATGGCTCGATACCTCCCCTCAGCGCAGAGGATCGCATTGGAGAACGAGTTCCAAAAGTTGGTGCAAGGAGATAGCACTGTAGACGAGTACCTCCACGAGTTTACTCGGTTGGGGAGATATGCTAGGGCTACCTTTGCCGACGAGGAGCGAAAGACTAACCGCTTTTACGAAGGGTTAAGAGATGAGCTGAGGTTGCTACTGTCAGGGCCCATGACGCAGGGTTTCCTAACCTTGGTCAACTCGGCCCGGTCCTTGGAGAAGGACATGAGAAATGTACAAGCTAAGAAGGAATCTGGGGGGAAGAAATCAGAGTTCAAAGCGCCGACTACGTCGAAGTCGGGCTATTCTAAATTCTTCAAGAAGACTAGGACGTCAGGTCCAGCTTCTTCTACAGGTGCCTCGGGGGCAACTACCAACCGAACCCCGGGCGCTTGTTTCACGTGTGGAAAGACGGGGCACTTTGCCCGTGACTGCTAGAGTGGACGCTCAAAGTCCGAAAGGAAACAAGGAGCTACTTATGAAGAGAAGGGCAAAGCGGTGGAGTCGACCGCGTCCCATTATGCTCCGACTCAGCCTAGAGTCTATAACTTGGGCCAGAAGGAGGTCATCAAGCAAGCAGATGTGGTGACAGGTATGAGTTAATTTATAGCAAGTTGACTTTAAAATACCATTACCTATTGCTTGTTAGGCTAATGTCTTTTGCTTAGGATTTGTGGTGATTAGCGATAGTCCGGCACGGGCACTGTTCGATACGGGAGCGTCACACTCCTTCTTGTCCGAAAATTTTATATCGCGCATCGGAGTCCCTTCTTCGATGGTGAAGGACAAGTTGGATGTGCTACTATCGAATGGGTGCTCGATGCGTGCGGACAGAGTGTGCGCCGTAAAGGTTCACATAGGGAGCCAAGAGTTCGACTTGCTAGCGTCATTGCTGCCGCTAGTAGAGTTCGACGTTATCTTTGGGATGGATTGGCTTTCGCAGCAGAAGGCTTGGTTTGACTGTGACCAGAAGGAGGTCAAGCTGGGTGTTAGGCTGGGGACAACATTCGAGGGACTCAAGGGGTCGAGCAAGACGCTGATGTCTGCTCTTCAGGTGGTAAAGGCAGTTCGTGCTGGTGCAGAGCTGTTCTTCGCAATAGTGGGGGCTGTGGAGCCAAAGTCCACGTTGAATAGCATCCCCGTAGTTTGTGAATACCCCGATGTGTTCCCGGATAGTCTCCCCGGGGCCCCACCGCGGCGAGAGATTGATTTCACCATCGAGCTCGTACCGCGGGCCAAACCAGTGTCACGTGCTCCGTATAGGTTGGCGCCTAAGGAGATGGCAGAGTTGAAAGTTCAGCTAGAGGAGCTGATGGAACAAGGTTATGTGCGTCCAAGCTCGTCGCCTTGGAGCGCACCGGTCCTCTTCGTTAAGAAGAAGGATGGTAGTATGCGGTTGTGTATCGACTACAGAGAGTTGAACAAGCTGACGGAAAAGAACAAGTACCCGATCCCGAGGATTGATGATCTCTTTGATCAGTTAGTCGGATCATCGGTATATTCTAAGATGGACTTGAAGTCGGGGTACTATCAGTTGAGGATAAGGGAATGTGATATCCCGAAGACGGCGTTCAGCACAAGGTATGGGCATTTCGAGTTCACGGTCATGTCGTTTGGACTGACGAATGCGCCATCGGTGTTTATGGACTTGATGAACAGGATGTTCCGAGATTTCCTGGATCGCTTTGTGATCGTCTTTATTGACGATATATTGGTGTACTCGCAGTGCGAAGAAGATCACTTCAAGCACTTGCATCTAGTGTTGGAGACTTTGAGGAGGAATGAGCTGTATGCGAAATTCTCCAAGTGCGAGTTCTGGCTACCCTCAGTAGCGTTCCTTGGTCACATTGTTAGTGGGGAAGGTATAGCGGTGGATCCGACGAAGATCGTTGCGATACTGGAGTGGCCTGCGTTGTCTTCTGTCGCGGAAGTCCGTAGTTTTCTCGGGCTTGCCGGATATTACAGGCACTTCGTAGAGAACTTCTCGCGGATAGCGCTACCTCTCACGAAGTTGACAAGGAAAGATCAGAGATTCTTGTGGACTCAGGAGTGCGTGCAAGCGTTTGAGGAGCTGAAGAGACGGTTGACCACGATGCCAGTGCTTAGCTCGCCGAGTGGGACCGAGGGATTTGAGGTGTATAGCGACGCTTCAGGTAGTGGTTTGGGCTGCGTGCTGTTGCAGCATGGAAGTGTGATTGTGTATGGATCACGTCAGCTGAAGGTGCATGAAAGAAATTATCCGGTGCACGACTTGGAGTTGGCGGCCGTGATATTTGCACTCAAGTTGTGGAGGCACTACCTATACGGCATAAGAGTCGATATATACACCGATCACAAGAGCCTAAAGTACTTGTTGGATCAAAAGGACCTTAATATGAGGCAGAGGAGGTGGATGGAGTTCCTGGGGGACTACACCTTCAAAATTCATTATGTACCCGGGAAGGGCAATGTAGTTGCGGATGCGCTGAGTCACAGGGCTCCCGCCCCAGCCAACTAGTTGTCGGTGCATGATGAGCGGCTGATACGGGAGTTGGAGGAGCTTGAGATCTGTTGCGTTGACAAGCAGACGAGCGCCAAAGCAATGTTGAACTGGACAGAAGTTCAGTATGACCTGGCTGACCGAGTTCGGCAGGCATTGGAGTTAGATGACTCCATGAAGGAGCTTTTGGAGGCTGCTCTGGATGGGTCCAATTCCCAGTTCTCGGTAGTAGATGGTTTGTTAAGGAAGGATCATCGGTTGTGCGTCCCAAGTGGGGGTGACCTCCGGGCGGAGTTGATGTACGACGCTCATCATACTAAGTACTCAATCCACCCAGGGAGCACGAAGATGTATCGTGATCTCAAGAAGCTATTTTGGTGGCCGGGGCTTAAGAAAGACGTGGCGTTGTACGTGGCTAAATGCTAAACGTGCGCCTTGGTGAAGGCAGAGTGCCAAAAGCCGGGCGGATTTCTGAAGTCCTTGCCTATACCGGAGTGGAAATTCGACGACATATCTATGGACTTTGTGCATGGGTTTCCAAGGTCGCAGAAAGGGAACGACGCCATCTGGGTGATCGTAGACCGGCTAACAAAGGTGTCACACTTCATTCCGCATAGGAAGGATGATCCAGTGGAGAAATTGGCAAAGTTGTATGTTGACAATATTGTTAGGCTGCATGGCATGCCCCGTAGCATTGTGAGTGATCACGATGGGCGATTCACGTCAAATGATTGGAGATTGGTGCAGCAGATGCTGGGAACAAAGTTAAAGTTCAGCACAGCCTTCCATCCGCAGACGGATGGGCAGACCGAGAGAGTCAATAGGACGATGGAGGACATGCTACGCATGTGTGTTCTGGACTTCGGTAAGCATTGGGAGGACTACCTGTATTTGGTGGAGTTCGCGTACAACAACAGCTACCAGGCGAGTATCCAGATGGCGCCCTTTGAGGCCCTATATGGTAGGAGGTGTCGCACGCCGTTATCGTGGCTTGAAACGGGTGAGGCAAGGTTGTACAAGAAGCAGGAGGTGGAGAATGCTACTTCTTTGGTGCGGATCATTCGAGAGCGTTTGCTGATCGCTCAGGATAGGCAAGCTAAGTACTACAATGCCAAGCATCGGAATGTGGAGTTCACGGTGGGCGATTGGGTGTACTTGAAAGTAAAGCCGTTCAAGGGTGTTTTGCGGGTGAGACGCTTGAAGAAGCTGAGCCCAAGATACCTTGGACCCTTTGAGATTCTGGAGCGGGTCGGCGAAGCGGCTTATCGTTTGAAGTTATCGGTAGAGTTGAGTGGACTACACGATGTGTTCCACATTTCAGTGTTGCGGAAGGCGGTGCGGGAGCCTTCGCAGGTGATCGCAGTTGATCAAGTGCCAGTGGACGAAGGGTTGACGACTAAGGTCAAGCCCGTTTGTATTGAAGATGCAGAGGTCAAGAGGCTCCGTAACAAGGAGATCCGGATGGTTAAAGTTTGGTGGGATAATTGCGGTCGGGAGGAGCTCTCTTGGGAAAGGGAGCAAACCATGCAGGAGGAGTACCCGGAGTTATCCCGCTCAGGTACCGTCAAAAGTTTTAAGTTCCTATGGTTTTCCTTTAGTAAATTTCGTGGGTGAAATTCTTTTAAGTGGGAGAGAGTTGTAACACCCCGAAACTCAAAAGAGGGACGGGTGATGTTTTAAGCCCAGTCTGAATTTTGGAGGAGGTGTCATGGGCTTGTCATGGGCGTGACACGGGCGTGTCACGGGCGTGACACAAGCGTGTTCGGCCATGGTCATGTGGTCGACGTTTTGACGGTCGGAGATCGTCGTGTGGAGGCACACGGCCTGGGACACGGACGTGTCCCAGGGCGTGTCACTTTGGGCTTTTTTCTGGGGAAGGCACACGGGCCATGACACGGGCCCTGACACGGGCGTGTCAAATTCGACACGGGTGTGTCGGGTGCTGTGTCGCAGGCCATGTCCTTCTCGGGTTGGGAAAGCTGGCCGATTGCACACGGGGGGGGGGGGGGGGGGGGGGGGGGGGCGTGACACGGGTCCCGACACGGTCGTGTCACAGGTGACACGGGCGTGTCAGAGGCCGTGTCAAAGGCCGTGTGCTGGTTTTTTGAATCGGTCGAGACGGCGAATGGATGACACGGCCAGGCACACGGCCGTGTTGCAACCCGTGTTCGGCCCAGATTTTATGATTTCAGATCTAATCTTGGCCGTTCGTTTCCTTGACTTTGGATCCGACGGTGGGGGGCTGCTCCTGGGTGGTTTTAGCCGGGATTTAGGGTTGGGAATCCTCATTTCCTTTATCCATTCTCTCTCTAAGAGTTTAGAGAGAAGGGAGAGCAAGGAGGAAGGAGGAGTCCAAGATTCGGCCGCCGGAGGAGCTTCGGAGCTCCGAATCGCGATCCGAGTCCAGATCTGTGGAGGTGACGCCGTTGCGGTGCTTTCCAACCACATAGGTTTCGATGGCGCCGCGGAAGAACGCAAGGGTAACTATTTTTCATCCTTGGGCATGTGAAGCCCTTTTTCCCTTTGCATAGGAAGCCCTCTCTCGCGAGTGAGCGAAGAGTTGGAGCGTTCCTTGGGGTAGATATGTAAAGTCCCCCTTGTGTAGAGTCCGTATGCGAAAACGGACATATACATTGTGTGTGAAGCCTATCCGGATAAGTAGAGCCGAATCGGTGATGTTGCATTGCATATGAACCGGGGAAGACTCCGGGTGTTTGGGTGTTTTTCGGGTTTTCTACGTGGTAGATTGCAACAGGGAGCCTTGGAGATTAACTCTAAGGTGCACCCGGAAAACTGGGCAAAAGCGAGTTTTGCCAACACGATGGCCGGGGAGCCAACGTGAACATAACCGGGTTATGTGATTGTTGTGGCGGAAACGGGACTCGGTGAGTCTTGACCTGTGCATATGGCTTAAATTGCCGTTGCGATATGAGCATGGGTCAGGCGGAACCTTACCCGGTCTATGTCGTTCGGTCGGACCGTTAGCATGGATGAGGGTCTTCGGCGGTCTATGGCTTAAATTGTCGTGACCAAGGCCAGGAAGGCAAAATGCTCATATGGTTGGCCGTCCAAGAGGCGGTGGTGGAACGGAAACGCCTATGGCTTGAATTGACGTGACGTTGGCCGGTTCACCGTGAATGTGCCCTGAGTGCATGGGGTGTGTGGCCGTGCGAGCCTACGCCTGTGTTGAAGTGTGTTTACACTATTGTTGTTGCCTACTAATAAAGTGCAGGGAAAGAGCATCGCCGCCCCGATTTTGGGGGCGAGATCGTTATAATTTGGTCAGCATTGCTGACCGTTGCTATTGTTTGCCACCGGGTGGTGGTTTGTTGCTTGCAGGTGCTGCGGAGCCGAGCGGAAAATAGCGGGCTAAAGCCCATGTTACAGCGCCGGCCCTCGAAGGCCTAATTGTTTATGCTTTCCCGTTTATCATGTATGGCCGGCCTGCGTGCCGAAGTTTGGAAAACACTACTTTTTGTTAAGAGAACAGTGTAAGGCCTTAAGGCCATTTATCTTTTGTGTATGTTTACATTCCTGGGTTTGTAGTGGACATTCATGCTCTGTGTCTGGGTTCTTACTTCTTTTGCAACCTATTAAATTGCTTCCGCTAGGTGTTGTGTAGGACGTTATGATTGGTTGAATGGTTTCAACGCGTAACCAACCGGTCTGTCAGTAGTATATCGCCCCGGGCCCCGGCCGGACCTACTGTTATATGTTATACGACGGATAGGGGTGTTACAGAAATAAACTTGAATGAAAATGGTGTTATACTCAAGAATAAAGTTAGACTGGTAGCCAAGGGATACAAGCAAGAGGAAGGTATTGATTTTGATCAAAACTTTGCACCAGTAGCCAGATTGGAAGCCATAAGACTGTTCCTTGCATATGTTGCACATAAAGGATTCAAGGTCCATCAAAAGATTGTGAAGTCAGCTTTCCTAAATGGTGACCTAAAAGAAGAGGTCGATGTTTAGCAACCCTCAGGTTTTGTTAATTTTAACTTTCCTGATTATGTATTTAAGCTTAGAAAAGCTTTATATGGGTTGAAGCAAGACCATAGGGCATGGTATGAAACCTTGTCTAGCTTTCTCATTTAGAACAAATTATCAAGGGGAAAGATAGACAAGACATTATTCCTAAGAGAAGTCAAGGGTAAGATCATTTTTATCAAAATTTATGTAGAAGACATAATATTTGGGTTTACTGATGATGGCCTCTATAAAACGTTTGCTAAACCTATGCAAGGGCAGTTTGAGATGAGTAGTATGTGTGAACTCAAGTATTTCTTGGGCATCCAAGTTAGATAATCACAGGATGGACTATCCATCTCTCAGTCTAAGTTCACTAAGAAGTTGATTAAAAAATTTGGAATGGAGAGTGCCACCATAACGAAAACTCCTATGGGGTCAAGTGTGTCAATAGACAAGGATGAAGCTGGGATACCTGTTAATGAAACCTTGTATAGAGGCATAATTGGCTCCCTCCTCTGTCTCACTGCTAGTAGGCCAGACATTATGTATGCTACATGTGTTTGTGCTAGATACCAGGCTAGACCTAAGGAATCTCATTATTCTACAACTAAACCAATTTTGAGATATCTCAAGGGCACTCCTAATCTTGGTCTGTGGTACCCTAAGAATAATGACTTTGAACTAATTAGGTATTCAGATGCATGCATTGCAGGTTGCAGTAAAGACATGAAAAGTACCTCTAGCACCTGTATGTTTTTAGGAGGAAGATTGGTCTCTTAGAGTAGTAAGAAGCAAACAAGTATTGCTATCTCAACAGCTGAATCAGAGTATATATCAGCTGGTAGTTGCTGTGCACAGCAACTGTGGATCCAGTATTAGCTCCAGGACTACAATCTCAAGCTGAGTAGAACTCCAATGTTTTGTGATTCTACTAGTGCAATCTCTATTATTAGGAATCATGTTTCTCATAGCAGGACTAAGCACATATAGATTAGGTATCATTTCATTAGAGATCATGTGGAATGTGAGGACATCAGTCTTGAGTTTGTCCCCACTGACAAGCAAGTGGATGATATCTTCACCAAGCCACTAGATGAAGCCATGTTCAACACCTTCAAATTTGAATTGGGTATGATGAACATAATACAGCTTTAGTAGCTCTTCATGCATTTTCTGCTGTAGGTAGTTTTTATTTTTGCATGATAACAAAGAAGAAATGGACTAAGTGTCCAAGTGTCAAATGGGCTAAGTCTAAGTACCCAGGCGTCAAGTGCATCGAGTGCATCAAGCCCACTCAACGCATATTGCCAGGGACTTTATTTTGCGGCTTTTTATCTCAGCCGTTGATCTTTTCTTGATTATAATAATAGGTATGTGCCTTTCCACATTCTCCACTTAGAGGAATTTTCAAATAGAACTGAGTGTACTTAGAATAAGAAAAACTATTCCTAACCCTTGCAACCTGTTGTCTCCCTCTGGTGAAAGCTCATCAAACATTCAGAAACTCAGTAAATTCATGGCGCCAAAAGGACAGGATTTCCGGTTCGAGGGCTCTGAACTTACGCAAAATGGTTTAAAGGATGCTCCCAAGGTGGTTATGCAAGTCCTACACTTAATCGAGGTCGCTGACCTAGGTTTCGTTCTGTCCGAGCCAGTTTTGATTTGGAAGAGAGAAATTCTGGAACTGTACTCAAATGCCATGGTGGACTCAGTTTCAAACAAAATCAAATCCTCAATTAGTGGGAATAAGATCAAGATTACTCCCAAGAGATTATGCAAAGCACTGCATCTAACCAAGGTGAAGTAGTTTGATGACGATGCAGACTTATTTCAAGATGATGTAAAGAGATCCCTCAAGTGGTGTGGAATTTCTAATCACACCACTGGTTTTGTGTTGAGGAAAGAGATGAATCTGAGAGGAAAGTTTCTAGCAGATATAATTGGAAAGGCTCTGCTTTGCAAGACTGGCTCACATGATAAGATATCAATAAAGATGTTTGAACTCATGACAAGGATTATTCTCTCTAAGAAAACAGACTTGGGTAAAGTGTTGTTTGATAGAATAATAGAATGCATCCCAAAACAAAACTTTGGAAGAATTTTGTCTCTATATCTGCATAGTACTGTTCTAGGGATCCTCAATATGAGGCTAGGAACAAAGATACACCACATAAGGAGAATGCACTCCAAAATGTTTGAAAGGTGGTAAAGAGTTCTGCTGCCATAGCAACAGAGTGCTGAGACAAAAAAAATAAAGTTGTATTAGTGACTAAGGATAGCACAGAGAGCAGTTCTTCTAAGAAGAGTGAGGAAGAGCCACATGATCCTTAGCTGACTAAAAGTAGTTCTTCTAAAGAACCAAGAAAGATATGAGTGCTCAGGTTTCAATTTCCTCTGAACCTATAATAAAGAATCAATTGAGTGGAACTCAGTCTGAAGAGATTCTAGCTAAAGCCTTAGAGATACTGACTGGACAGGTAGTGGAAAATATATGTGCAGATGTTGAGGGGAAGACTTTCCAGATACTTTCCCCTACTAAGGGGGAGACTATCCAATCAGTTCAAGAACAACTAGACTCTTTCATTGAGAATCTGCAGAAGAGGATTGCTCAAACTCAAGAGGGTCCTGAAGTTGTTCTATTCTATCCTCAAGTTGAGGAGGAGAAAGTCCTTGAGAGGATAATTGAAGATGCTCTAGTCACAGCCACAATAAAGCAGTAAATTCCCATGGGGGATGTTTATTCTGAGGGCGAGATTCACTTTAAACTCCCTACTCTAGAGACATTGTATAACATAGACTCATCTGAGTCAGAATAGGGTACTACTGCTGCAAATTCAAATGCTGATGCACACTCTTCAAAATACATGATGGTTGACTCATAAGGAAGAGATGTGGATAGAAAAAGAGATGAAGATGTTGTTGAGTTTTTGGGGATGGCACAACACTCGTGCACGCAGCGAAAATAAGAACAAGAAAAACCCAAATAAGTTCGGATCTGACAGCATTCATGAATCAAGAAGTAAAGCATGCTGTAATAAAAATTACCTTTGAGGGATTGAGTCTCAACTCAACCTAGATGCTCCAAAAGGATCAGGTCGGTCACACAATGGTTGGAGTCTTGAGCGCAGATAGTATATCTGCGCCTCTACAGTAATCCACACAATCGGGAGAACACACAAAAACTTGTCGCACAAGCTCTAAGTCAGGAGAGGATACTCAGCGTCTCCACAGACTGCTAGGTCTATTCAAGGAGAGGCAGGCGGCGACACTCACTGGGATCGGGATCAGAATCGGCGAAGGGATTGGCAGAATGCTTCCGTCGAGTTTCTAGGGTTATCTTCTTATCGTACAGTATTTGCTCGTGTGCTTAGACAGAAAGAAAAGGAAACGTCAATAGTAAACCCTAAAACTTCCTATTTATACTCTAGGAGATAAATAGAACAACTCCTTTCGCTATCCGCAGAGTAAAAGCTTTCATTCCAGAATTCAGCAAGTCAACAATTGACTCAGTACGGGCATTCATCGAACTCAGCTCGATGAACTCAGATCGATGAACTTAGCTCGACGAACTCAGCTCGACAAACTCTGCGCCAAAGGCCCGAACATCGAACGTCATTCATCGAACTCAGCTCGACGAACTCTGCGCCAAAGGCTAGAACGTCGAACGTCATTCGTCAAACTCAGCTCCACAAACTCTGCGCCAAAGGCCAGAATGTCGAACATCATTCGTCGAACAAAACTCGACGAACAAAACTCAACGAACTCTGTGCCAAAGGCCAGCATTCATCGAATGTCATTTGTCGAATGGCGTATGACATCTGTGCCCTGGCGTTGAGTCAGCTTAACTCTGTCAACGCTTTCTGCGCAAAATCATTGAGTGAGCTTAACTCTGTCAACGCTTTCAGTGCCAAAGCATTAAGTGAGCTTCACTCTATCAACGCACCTATGCCATAGCATTGAGTGTGTTTAACACACTCAATGCCAAATGCCTTAGAATATTTGCTTCAAATTCCTTCAACTCATTATATGAGCTAAATTATACAGATCAAATCTCCTAATTTCTCCACAATCTTATGTGCGACCCTGATAGGCTCATACTCAGTTGGCAGTGAGGCTACATGCTTGATCACATCCAGATCGCAATGGTAATACCAACAGTCTCCCACTTGATCTTGAAAGTATCAAATAAAAGCTTCACAAACAATGAGCGGCATCTAGCAATACATCATTGCTCCCCAAATAGTAAGAGTTTATAAACTCAAAAAGCCATTGTGACCAATATTATAGTGTTGTCATGTCCCTTCGTCCCTTACATCCGGAGAGAACTAGAGGTATAAACCATGTCACCCTCATAATTGTTCAATCCCAGTTTCCTAATCTAGAATATACTTTCAGAAATTGGTGAGCTCAATATCATACATTGACTCAACCAAGCATGGCCATGTATTTCCCAGTCCCATTTCATCAAGGGGCCCATGGATGCAACTCCTGTCATATAGGAGGACAAATCCCATTTCTACTCACACACAAACACCCAAATGACTCGTAACGTACCCAATAACCAACTTTATCATCCAACTTTCTCAAGACTGGACTTTTGATGGCATCAAAGCACGCTCTTCCTCACTCAGTGAGTGCTGTGACTTCGGGTCAAAGGACCACAAACACCATTGCCACTTGAGCCATACTTGTGACATGTTTATATAACTTTCTACAAACACCATTGCCACTTGAGCCATGCATTTCTCAGTCCCATTTCATCAAGGGGCCCATGGATGCAACTCCTATCATATAAGAGGACAAATCCCATTTCTACTCACACGCAAACACCCAAATGACTCGTAACGTACCCAATAACCACCTTTATCATCCAACTTTCTCAAGACTAGACTTTTGATGGAATCAAAGCACGCTCTTCCTCACTCAGTGAGTGTTGTGACTTCAGGTCAAAGGACTACAAATACCATTGCCACTTGAGCCATACTTGTGACATGTTTATATAACTTTCCACAAAGTATTCTCATGGTGTGTCTGTCTAGTACAACTTATTCATAACTAGTACCCATGTGATGACTTGATATCACAATATCATGACCTGTGAGGATGGGTCATCAATCAATGCACATGCTAGTCTTAAAGGTATCATCATCACCCTTAGCTTCTAAGATGATACAATGACCAGAGACTCTTTAAGAATGAAGCTTCTGGGATCATAGGTTCTCACATCAAGTTACTACTTGACCTATGGAAGCAAACATTCTAAGGGCATTTATTTTTAGTTAACTATTCTATTACAATAGAAATAATAACACAATAAAAGAACTTGCCAAATATATAAAATGAAATGTATACAGTACTTCTATTCATCAAATGAAAATTTAACATCCAACAAACATACAATCCACAAGGCTCAAACAAGAGTTGATCATTCAGGTATCGTATACCCATAGATCTAACATGACCATCATGCTTTCTCTATGTGAGAGGCTTTGTCAGTGGATCCACAATGTTTTCTTCAGTTGGCACTCTGCATATGCTCACATCTCCTCGATCGACAATCTATCGAATTAGATGGAACTGCTAGAGTATGTGCTTGGAGTGCTTATGAGAACAAGGTTCCGAAGCAAGTGCAATTGCACCGTTGTTGTCATAGTAGAGATCTACGGGAAGAACAATGCTTGGAACTACTTCTAACTCGCCGATGAATTTCCTAATCCATACAACATTCTTCATTGCATTTGCAACAGCGATATACTCGACCTCAGTTGTAGAATCAGCAACTGTATCCTGCTTGGAACTCTTCCAGCTAACAACACCTCAATTCAGGAAAAATGGTGGTCGCTAAGCTTCGAAGAAAATAAAAGCAACCGAACTAGCAATCCAATGAGGCAATTATATCTATCGAACCATAGCTAGGGGACACAAGTGTCGTATTGAAATCCAGGAACTGTTGAATAAACTTACTCACACGAAGGCTATTATTTTATCGACGAAAAAACAAGAGTTTGAGAAACTAATTGCAATTAAAGAAATAAAGCTATGCTATAAAGATAATAACTGCAGTTAATTAAAGAGAATAAAGTAAGCGATTACAACGAAGGGCTAAAACTATGAAATGGAAATGCACTCGATCAAAAGTCACCTTGGCTAAAGACGACTAAGAAAATGCGATAAGAAAAACCTAGGCTTAATAGGGTAAAAGTCCTTGACCGTGGAGGTTCCTAAATCTTAAACACGCTTCTCTTGAAGTCGTGACCAACTGAGTTTAGGAAGGTCCGACCGACTCTCGTCTAAATCAGAGGCGTAAAGCTCTCTTTAGGCGGTGAACCCCACTATTGGATTTTACTCCAATCTTGGAGATTTGGACGTCTGCCTCTGTCGAGAGGTGCGTACAACTCCCTTTACTATTGAATGCTCTCTTCATTCTATCGGCCTCTCGGCTAGCCCAGAATGAAAGAAAAGGTGGAGAGTATATATCGATAATATACCTCCAGCCCATGAAAAATCAAGAGTAATTCAAGGCCTAAAACCTAAAAAGAAAAGGTAAATTAAAATATCATAACTTAATCGCTCGAACCTCAGATCATCAAGATCGAGTACAAGGAGGATTAGTTAATCATAATGGAGCGAAGGAGGGGGATGCGTAGTAAAGCATAATAAGAACACAAGTAAGAAAAGAGCACTTCTATTAATACTAGAAGAGAGCTACACTTGCATGGAAATGAAAACTACACTTGCATGAAATTAAAATCCTATTCTAGCCCTACCATTATCAACAAAAACAACTGCATAAATTACAATAAAAGCATAAATAAACTAAGACCTAAGCTAGGGTTAAGAAAATTACAAAAAGAGAAAGAGAGAGAGAGAGAGAGAAAAAAAACATGAAAAAGACCAAGAAACCAAGGGGCAACACCTCCCCCTCTCAAGAGAAGCTTGCTGAAATGGAAGGGGGGGTATGATTTTATAGGAAAAGTTAACGGGTTGGTCACGCCCTTCGACACGCCCGGGGAGGGCGTGTCAGGGGGCGTGATAGGTATAGGGTTGACCTCGGGCTCTGGATTCTGGCGGGAAGGATGATTGGTTCTGTACGTCGGTGGACACGCCCAGGGTCACGCCCGTATAGGGGGGTGTGACACGCACATCCTGTCGGTCGGAAATCTGTCAGTCATTGGAAAAGGAGGGGTCATGCCCCGTGTCACGCCCGTGACAGGGGGCGTGACAGTATTATTGGCGTGCTGAGACAAAATGGCATTTAATGCAGCAGCAGGCTTCGGGCAGAGGGCGACACGCCCCGTGTCACGCCCTAGGACACGCCCGGGGAGGGCGTGTCAGGGGGGCGTGACAGCCATTTTTCCTATTATTTCCCTCTGGCTTCTAGAAACCTCTAGAAAAGGTGACACGCCCTAGGTCACGCCCGGGGAGGGCGTGATATGGGGGCGTGTCAGGTCAATTTTGACCAATTTTCAGAAAAGCTGCAAAAAGAGAGGAAAAAATTAGGGGCAATAAAATTAACATAAGAAAGATAAAAATAAAGCTTAAAATACAAGATTTGTACATTATAAATTAGAAAAATACGATAATAGTTAAGACTACAAAACATATTATCAAATTCCCCCAAGCTTATGTTTTGCTTGTCCCCAAGAAAAAATATAAAAACTAGATAACCATAAAAATGACTAATCAAAAAGTTCTAATTATGCCCACATAAGTACTATGCAAAATTCTAAGCAAGGAAAAGGTGAAATGTAAATCTAAAACAATTATTTAGGTATGGTATAACTTTTATAAACTTTACTTAACGAAAATAATCATCCAAAATTTTGACAAAATTCTTTAAATAGATTTAAGCAAAGCAACGAAAATGAAAAAACACATTGAGTTGTTACTAGATCCAAGCAACGCATTATAATTATATTAATTAAATTAACAAAAATCTAAGTATAAAGCCAAAACTGAAACTGCTTTACTTTTCTTCTTTTCTTTGTTATTAAATAAAATTCAAAAGGCGTGAATCAAAAGGACTTAAATAGGACAGAAACGTTTGGTTTAGAAATATGATTAGGAGTGGAATTCAAAGATAAACCTGAAGGCTTAAAATCACACTAAACCCAAAAAAAGAGTTTAAAAAAAATTTCATTTAAAATAAATATATATATATATATATTTCTTTTTCTTCTTTTCTCCATTTTTTTCTTTTTTCAAAACAAAGGCCATAAATATTTTTATTTTCATTTTGAATTGGCCAAACAAAAACAAACGTATCTTTTGAGCATACTTTTTCAAAAACCTTTCTCCCAAGAATATCACAAAATATAACCTATCAAAAACATGAAAATATTTTATGAAACTCAAAAAGGCTAGTATGATTAGATAGGTTGGAAATTTTGGCTTTGGTGAAAAAGAAATAAAAAGAGGGGCTATCAAATGAAATCGGAAAAAAGTATCAAAAGCGGCTAACTAGTGGTAAAAGTTTTTAGGTTGGCAGGAAAGCTCAAACGAAAATAAAAATGGCCTAAATCATATTCACGCTTTTAAATTTATTTAAAACATAGATTTGAAAAATTTCAAAAAGCGAGTCCTAGATAATAAAAGAAGATTGATGAAATTGTCTTGAAAATAGAAATAATAGGTGACTTGGATCGTTCATATCTACTACGCTATTCAAAGGTTGACCTTACAAAAATAATCCAAAAATGAAAAGGAAAATGATGGATGATGAATTTTTGAAAAAGTAAAGAAAATACATAACGAAAAACCATAATAAAAATGGGAGTTTTAGAAAAATATTTCACCTTAACATGCTACCGTGAATTAGAAACACAGCATGACCAACATTTTACTTGTGAAACATAATTAAAAATGACGATTAGAAATATTATAATTAACTAAGTTGTTTATAGGAAATTTTGAGTAAAACAAAACAATAACTAGGGGTACTATTGAAATATCAAAATGTCTAAACTACTAAAGCAAAAACAAAAAACATATATATATATATATTTAATTTGTGAAATATTCTCTTTTTTTGGATTTTGGAAATATTTTCTTTTTTTTGGAATTTTCAGATATTCATTTTTTGGGGGTTTTTTGAAAAAAATATACACAAAAAGAAAAAAAAAATTACACTAAGCAAAAAGAAGGAGGAAGTCCTCCCCCAAGCTTACAATGGACATTGTCCTCAATGGCAAAAGAAGGGGATTGGAGAAGGAGAGAAAATTAAAGTATAGAATTGAAAGACAAAAATGGAAAACAGGTACTTCCCCAAATTTATTTGCTACGAAAGCTGAGTGATGTCGCTCCCCCAAATTTCTTCTTTGGACTTTGTGATGGATTCAACAATGTTGGAGCAGGCGATCGCAGAAGCTTCAGCTTGTCGGAGCCATCCGGGGAAAAAACTGTAAAATAAAGAAAACATGAAAAAGATAACTTTGGTTGCCTCCCAAGAGAGCCCTTTGTTTAAAACGTCGTTGAGCTCGGCGCATCAAAAATAATATTGTCCAAAAATATTGTTGTCCAGAAATAAAATAGTTTTTAACAAAAAATAAAAGTTTGAAGTTAGAGTTCATGCAACAGATACTTAACAATGTTTGGATTGACATCATCATCACAAGAGAAATAAAGTTTAAGACGCTAACAATTCACTTTGAAATTACCCTTATCAGGGTGAGAAATTAAAACAGTTCCATATGGGAAAACTTCTAAAACAGAAAAGGGCCCAGACCAACGAGATTTTAATTTGCCCGGAAATAAACATAATTGAGAATTACAAAGAAGAACCTGGTCACTCGATTTAAAGGTCTTGGGGTGCCTTAAGTGTTTATCGTGTAAACACTTCGTCCGCTCTTCATAAAGTTTGTTATTTTCATAAGCGTAAGAGCGCCACTCATCGAGTTCATGAAGTTGAAATTTTCTAAGGTCACCGACAGAGTGGGGATCGAAGTTTAATAATATTAAGGCCCAAAAAGCACGGTGTTCTAATTCTACGGGTAGATGGCACGATCTTCCATAGACCAGCCGATACGACGTACATCTGAGGGAGGTTTTGTACGCTGTTCGGTAGGCCCATAAAGCATCGTCTAATTTGGCTGACCATTCTTTCTTAGAAGTTGAACTAGTCTTTTCTATTATTCTTTTTATTTCTCTATTTACTACTTCGACTTTTCCATTAGTTTGGAGGTGGTAGGCAGTTTAAATCTTATGTGTAACGCCGTATTTGTTAAGGATTTTTGAAAATTGTGCGTTATAGAAATGGGAACCCCTATCGCTAACGATAGCGCGCAGCGTACCGAATCTAGAAAATAATTTTTTCAAAAAGGTGACTACAACTCGGGAGTCATTCGTAGGAAGAGCTTGGGCTTCAGCCCATCGTGAAACATAATCAACGGCAACTAAAATATACTTATTTCTGAAGCTAAAAGGAAGGGGCCCAACAAAATCGATTCTCTAGAGGTCGAAAATTTCACACACAATGAAATAATTTTGCGGCATTTCATTTTTCTTGGAAATGTTGCCCGACCGTTGGCAACTATCACACCTTCTTACAAAGGCTTATGCGTCTTTAAACAGGCTAGACCAGTAAAAACCCGCGCAA
This sequence comes from Platanthera zijinensis, assembly GCA_039513925.1. NCBI lineage: Eukaryota > Viridiplantae > Streptophyta > Magnoliopsida > Asparagales > Orchidaceae > Platanthera > Platanthera zijinensis. The sequence goes on from CM077096.1 coordinate 115,762,807, forward strand.
AGCACCTTGTGAGCGGTGCGAGCAGCTTGATAGTGCCCACCTGTCGGACCTTCATGTAAATGTTTTAAAATATCAACTCCTTCTTCATAAGAAACACATCTCCTTATCACTTGATCCGCACAGACTCTGAAAAGATGTGGGTCTACCCAAAAATAGTTCTTCAGCTCAGAAAAGAATTTCTTCTTTTGCTGAGAGGAGAACTCTTTTGGGAACACCAGGGACACTAAATAGTTGGCGATGTGTGCGAACCAAGGAGAAGTAGATGTGTTAATTGAAAGAAGCTTCTCATCAGAAAAATAATCATTAAAAGATTTTTCATTTAATTTTTCTATAAAAGGATTGTATAATCTGGAGAGATGGTCGGCGGCTAAGTTCTCGTCTCCTCGCTTATCACGGATCTCTAAGTCAAACTCCTGGAGGAGTAAGACCAAGAGAATCAAGCGTGGCTTTGCTTCCATTTTGGCAAGAAGATATTTGAGGGCCGAGTGGTCCGTAAAAACTATAATTTTCGAAAGTGTAATATAAGGACGAAATTTATCGAAAGCGAATACTATAGCGAGAAGCTCCTTCTCGGTCATGGTGTAATTTTCCTGTGCAGATGTGAGCATTTTACTAGCGTAATAGAGAGGGTGGAAGTTTTTAGATATGCGTTGACCTAATACGACTCCCACCGTGAAACTACTCGCATCGTACATTATCTCAAAAGGAAGGTCGCACACCGAAGCTATCATAATCGGTGCATTAATTAACTTTTCTGTAATCAATTCGAAGGCAGAAAGACAAGAGTCGTCAAAAATGAATGGGGTGTATTTTTCTAGAAGATGGGTAAGGGGCTTGGAGAAGTCCTTTATGAAGCGGCAGTAGAAACCAGCATGACCTAAGAAACTTCTTATAGCTTTTATATTTGTAGGCGGCGACAGCTTCTCTATAACTTCTATCTTCGCAATATCTACCTCAATACCTCTCGCAGAAATTTTATGACCCAAAACTAACCCTTCCCTCACCATAAAATGGCATTTTTACCAATTTAGGGCAAGGTTAGTCTCTTCGCATCGTTCTAAGACTTTTTCGAGGTTTTCTAAACATATATCAAAGGAATCACCGAACACGGAGAAATCGTCCATAAATACCTCCATAATGCTTTCTACGTACTTGTCAAAGATAGAGAGCATACATCGCTGGAATGTAGCCGGCGCATTGCACAATCCAAATGGCATCCTTCGGTAGGCGAAGGTGCCGAAGGGACAAGTAAACGTAGTTTTCTTCTGGTCCTCGGGAGAGATGGGGATTTGAAAATACCCTGAGAGGCCATCGAGAAAATAATAAAAGCTATGGCCGGATAATCGTTCTAAAATCTGGTCGATAAATGACAAAGGAAAGTGGTCCTTGCGGGTGGCGTCATTCAACTTACGATAATCTATACACATACGCCAACCCGTCACCGTACGTGTTGGGATTAATTCGTTATTTTCATTACTAACTACTGTTATCCCTCCCTTCTTGGTACTACCTGAACAGGGCTAACCCACTTACTATCTAATATAGGGTAGATAATTCCTGCGTCTAATAATTTCATAACCTCGCCCTTAACTACTTCTTTCATGTTCGGGTTTATACGACGCTGAGGTTGAATGGAGTTACGCGAATTATCTTCCATTAAAATTTTATGAGTGCAGAAAGATGGGCGTATGCCCTTGATATCAGATATCTTCCAAGCAATAGCTCAGCGATGTTTACGTAAAACTAAAAGGAGTTTTTCATTTTGGACATCCGTGAGGTAGGCCGAAACTATAACTGGCAGCTTGGAGTTCTTTTATAAGAAAGCGTACTTGAGATGTTCAGGAAGTTCTTTAAGTTCTAGGGTAGGGGGTTCTTCATAAGAGTTTTGAGAAATTCTTTCTTTTTCAAATACTATATCTTCGTAGACTTTTTTATATGGAAAATTAAAAGGGGTGGAGATGGTGGCCATGGCGGCTTCTTGCAGCGATTCTGTTGGAAAAGTAGAAGAGGAACAAAAATCAGAAAATTCTTTTTAAAAATCAGATAGAAGATAAGAGGATTCTACACTTTCTTACAGCGATTCAGTTGGAAGAGAAGAGGAGGAACAAAAAGCAGAAAATTCCTTTTCAAATTTGGAGAGGCAATAGGAGGATTCATCACTTAAGGCATCTACAAAGAAACAGGAGTCATCATTTGCTAAGGTGTTCTTCATCGAAGGGGTGATAGAGAAAGTGACTTCGTCGTTGCCTACTCGAAGGAAGAGCTTACAATTGCTTACACCAATGATGGCTCTTGAGGTGGCATGGAAGGGTCGGCCAAGGATCAGGAGAACCTCGACGTCTTCTTTGATGTCCAAAATGACAAAGTCTACCGGGAAGATGAAGTTGTCGACTTTTATTAGAACATCCTCCACTATTCCTAACGGGTACTTAACGGATCTTTCGGCGAGCTAGATACTCATGCGTGTGGGGTTGAGGCTACCAATTCCTAACTTTTTAAATAACGAGAGGGGCATTAGGTTAATACTCTCACCTCAGTCGGCCAATGCGTGCTTGATAAAAAGATCACCGAAGACACACAGAATAGAAAAACTACCCGGGTCACTGATTTTCTTCGGCAAACCTTTTGTCAAAATAGCAGAGCACTCGGCATTTAATGTGACATGCGAAAGGTTCTCTAACTTTTTCCTGTTGGTCAGGAGGTCCTTAAGATACTTGGCGTACTTCGGCATCTGTGAAATCGCTTCATGAAAAGGCAGATTTATGTGGATTTGCTTGAATATTTCTAAGATACGAGAGTACTGATCGTCCTGACGTTGTTTATTAAGTTTGGAAGGGTAAGGCGGGGTCGGAATATTTATAAAGATGGGTGGTGGAGTGAGATCTTTTTCTAATGTGGAGAGAGGGGTGATAACTTCTTCAACAGAGGGTGGAATTTTCAAAATCGGGGCGGAGCTTTGATGTTTTAAAGCAGGGGCGGAGCTTACCTCGGGCTCTTCACTTACCATATCGGGAACTTTCTTCCCACTCCGAAGATTTATAGCTTTCGCTTGCTCTCTCGGGTTGGGCTCAGTATTGGAAGGAAGAGACCATGCAGGTCGCTCAGAAATAATTTTAGCTAGCTGTCCTACTTGATTTTCAAGACTTTTAATGCTTCCAGGTAAGGTTCTTATCATAGCATCATTTGTGGACATATATTTGGAAAGTAACTCCTCCAAGCTTGGAGGTTTTGGATACTTTTGAAGAGGTGGTGGTGGTGGTGCAGAAAAATTATTTTGTTGTGGCGGGCGCATAGCATTCGATGGATTACTCCACGAAAAATTCAGATGATTTCTTAAGGCAGGATTATAACTATTCAGAAAATTAAAACCAGGAGGATGAAAATTCATAGCAGAAAAATTATTAAAAGCATTTCTAGGCATATTGTTAACAAAATCTAATTTTTCTAGGGTAGGGGTTGCAGATTCCCATACCTAAGGGGCAGAGGCAGCATTCATCTCCGTTATCTTTTTTCTTAATATTTCAACTTGTAGAGCGAGCTTGGAGACGTTGTCCACTTCAAAGATACCTGTAGGCTTGTTCGGGCGGGACCTAGGCACATTCCACTGATAAGTGTTCATGGCCATGTCCTCAAAAAGCTCAAGAGCAGCTTTCGGGGTATTATGATTTAAAGTACCGCCAGAAACTGCGTCTATCATTTGCTTTGTGCTTTGATTTAGCCCGTTATAGAACGTCTGCACTTGTAACCATACAGGCAGCGCATGATGTGGGCATCATCTTAATAATTCTTTAAATCTTTCCTAAGTTTCATATATGGTTTCAGAGTCTATTTGCCCAAAGGCAGAGATGTCGTTCCTAAGTTTTGCAGTTTTAGCTATTCTTAGGTAGAGTGTTCAGCCACTGCTTAGCTTTAGTTCTTAAAGAGAAGGGAAAGATTCTTAGCCTGATTGTATCATTTGTGACACCATTTATCTTGAAGGTGTCACAAATTTCAAGAAAGCTTACTATATGTGCGTTCGGATCTGCATCTTGAAGTCTGTCAAATTGCACATACTACTGCACCATTTGAATTATGCTAGGCTTTAATTCGAAGTTAATATTTTCTATAGCAGGGCGAACTATACTTGATTCGGTTCCCTCTAGATTTGGTCGTGCATAATAATACATAGGTCTTTGCACGACTTCCTCTACTAGGGGCTCTGTCATTCTTAAAGTAGAAGATGACTCGGAATCCTCAATCGATATTTGGGAAGTAGGGCCTTGAAATCGCAATCTTCTCCGAAGAGTACGCTCAATTTCGTGGTCCAAGTCCAAAATAGCCGACGGATTCCCTCGGGTCATGCACTAAAAGAAGGGAAGATAAAAAAAAGAAAAAATAAACTAGAAAAAAGATTAGAGATTTTTTTTTTGAAATAGATTTTTTTTAATTATTTAACTCCTGAACATCCCAAGGGCTACCCGGTGAAGTGTTTGCAAGGTACAAGACAAGATAGCGGCACTTAAAGCCGCTTTGCCCTTTTCAAGAGAATTAGGTGGCGTACAAAAATTGTGGAGTGAGTTTCTATAAAGAGCGGTAATAAAATTTTTGATTTTTAAAATTTTTAGAAGGAGGGTGAGAAAGAGAAATGATAAAATTAATAGATTCGTGTTTTTGATTTATCAACGGAAGTTGCTTCTCCGGCAACGACGCCAAAAACTTCGAAGAAAATAAAAGCAACTGAACTAGCAATCCAATGAGGCAAGTATATACTTATCGAACTGTAGCTAGGGGACACAAGTGTCGTATTGAAATCCAGGAACTGTTGAATAAACTTACTCACTGAAGGCTATTATTTTATCGACGGAAAAACAAGGGTTTGAGAAACTAATTGAAATTAAAGAAATAAAGCTATGCTAGAAAGAGAACAACTGCAGTTAATTAAAGAGCATAAAGTAAGCGATTACAATATAGGGCTGAAACTATGAAATGGAATCACTCGATCAAGAATCACCTTGGCTAAAGATGACTAAGAAAATGCGATAAGAAAAACCTAAGCTTAATAGGGTGAAGGTCCTTGACCGTGGAGGTTCCTAAAGATTAAACACGCTTTTCTCGAAGTCGTGCCCAACTGTGTTTAGGAAGATCCGACCGACTCTCGTCTAAATCGGAGGCCTAAAGCTCGCTTTACGCGGTGAACCCCACTATTGGATTTTACTCCAATCCAGGAGATTTGGACGCCTGCCTCTGTCGAGGGGTGCGTACAACTCCATTTACTCTTGAATGCTCACTTCATTCTATCGGCCTCTTGGCTAGCCCAGAATGAAAGCAAAGGTGTAAAGTATATATCGATAATATACCTCCAGCCCATGAAAAATCAAGAGTAATTCAAGGCCTAAAACCTAAAAAGAAAAGGTAAATTAAAACATCATAACTTAATCGCTCGAACCTCGGATCATCAAGATCGTGTACAAGGAGGATTAGTTAATCATAATGGAGCGGAGGAGGGGGGATAAGTAGTAAAGCATAATAAGAACACAAGTAAGAAAAGAGCACTTTTATTAATACTAGAAGAGAGCTACACTTGCATGGAAATGAAAACAACACTTGCATGAAATTAAAATCCTATTCTAGCCCTACAATTATCAACTAAAACAAGTGCATAAATTACAATAAATGCTTAAACAAACTAAGACCAAAGCTAGGGTTAAGAAAATTATGAAAAGAGAAAGAGAGGGAGAGAGAGAAAAACATGAAAAAGACCAAGAAAAAAAGGGGCAGCACCTCCCCCTCTCAAGAGAAGCTTGCTGAAATGGAAGGGGGGTCTGAATTTATAGGAAAAGTACACGGGTTGGTCATGCCCTTCGACATGCCCAGGGAGGGCGTGTCAGGGGGCGTGACAGGTATGGGGTTGACCTCGGGCTCTAGATTCTTGCGGGAAGGATTATTGCTTCTAATGGCCGCGGAACAGAGACCTACTGTGGTTGGTTTGAAATGGTCAGATTCCGCGGGCCGGTTAGAAGATCGAGTTTTCTATTGAGAGGAGGCAAGTGCACCTATCGCAAGTAGTACTCGGTATTCGGGAAAATACCGAGGTCGTATTATTCTCGGGGACGCGTTGATTATATCTACTCTTCCAGGAACACTATTATCTTACTATCAGTAAGGTTGGATTTTTTAGTTTAATTAAAACGGAAAGAAAGAGAGCAGAATTTTGCTAAGTTAGTTCGATGACGGGTTAACGCTCGGCATCGAATCGGATTAAGACTAAAATAATTCTCAACAATTATTAAACTTTGTTTTTAAATTAATAAAAGGCACTTGGCCATGGAGGTTCCAAGAACATGAGCTCACCTTGGTCTAGGGATATCGCTCACCTGGGCGCTAAGGCTATTCGACTGAACGTTAGTCCGACGAAGGATTCCCCTTAATGCCCGCATTACGCTAAGAACCCCGCTATTGGGTGGGGAACCCAATCCGACAGAACTACGTTTCTCCTCTTTCGAGGGGGCGTACGCAGTTCTCTTTACCCAAGGGGGATCGGTCCATACGTGCAGCCTCTCAGCGTCGCGTATGGATAACGGAAATAGAGCCCACACATCGATTATATGGTCCTATGCGTCGTTAACCCGGGGTAAACCTTAAGTCCTTAAATTAAAATAAAAATAAAGTTCTTTAATTATTTCAAATCATTTTATTTGTCCCAATGCTCTTCGATGCCGAAGGCTAAAAGAGATTAGCCACTCATCGGTATGGGGACGGCTTTATGTTTTTAGGTGAAGCGTGAGTGTTAAATTAAGCACTGAACAATTATAAGAGAAAACACGAAAAATAGGACAATTAGATAAATTGAAGGCTAATTGATGCAGGCACTCACACACACTTCAAAACCATAAAGAAAATTAAATAAAGCAAGCCCTACTCAAATGAGTAGGCGGAAATAAATGCACACACGCACACACTCTTCTTAATTGAAGAAAGCGATAAATAAAGCGTCAAAATTATCTCCTACACGCACACACTCTACATAATTGAGAAAGCGATAAAATTGCGAGTCCCGGCTCAAATGAGTGGGCGGGGGTAAATTTATCTCATACACGCACGCACTCTACTTGAAAGTAAAACACACACACGCACTCTACAAAAAAGTAAACACACACACACACGAAGTTTTCCTACTCAAGTGAGTAGGAAGAAAATGAAAGCAGTAAAAAGACAAGTCCCACTCAAACGAGTGGGCGGAAAATGAAAGCAGAGCGCCATTTAACTCTTAACGAGTAGGCGAAAATAAATGCATACGCACACACTCTACAGAAATTAAAACAAAGCTGTAAATTCTAACTCGTACACGCACGCACACTTGCAAAAATAAGAAAAACAAGGTTGCTGAAAAATTAAAACGACTGCATTTCTACCGCTAGAATACGGTAGAAATGCATAAAAAGTGAAAGTAAAAATTAACCGAGCGAAAATGTTTTGCAAATAAACGCAAAATGAAAGTACTCGAAAGATTAAAACAACTGCATTTCTACCGCTAGAATGTGGTAGAAATGCATAAAAAGATGAAATAAAAATTAAAGGGACTAAAAGTTTTGCAAATAAAAAGTTAAAACAAAGTGAGCGAAAAATTATAACGACTATATTTTTATTCTTATATTTTTATAAAAACTCTTAAAAAGTGAAAATAAAACAAAAAAAGACAAAAAGTTTTACGATCCTAAAGAGCCTAAGTTAAAGAAAAATGAAAATAACACTTTTAGATGAGTTTTTATAAAGCCTTATGAATGAAAAAATAGGAAAAAGGAGAAAAGCTAAATCTAAAAAGTGCGGAAAATGAAAATAAAATGGGCATAACAATGGCTAGAAAGTGCAAGAAAATCCTAAACTAAGTTATGAAAGCTAAAAAGAAAACATAAAAAAGAGAATCACAAAAAGGGAACGAAAAAATTACTTAAGAAGGGCGCTTCCAATTGAACATTTCAACTTTGCAAGATAGAAAATCTACCATTTTATTGAATAAAAAGGCTATTACATGAAAAGCTAAAACAAACAACCTAATACAAACTAAGAATAGGGAGAAATTCTCCTTACATAGCTTAGAAGCCAAACGGGCAGCACCTCCCCTAAGTAAGATGGACCAAAAAAGTGGACAAAATAAGCTTCCTGGAAGCTCTTATTTATAGGCAAATTTTCGGGTTGGTCACGCCCGTGACTAGGGCGTGATAGGGGGTGTGTCGATACTGTTCATGAGCTGATCGGGTGACTTGACTGGAAAGTTGACTTCGGCTGAAAACGTGGCGGTCACGCCCTAGGTCACGGGCATGACAAGTGTCAGTCACGGGCGTGACTGGGGCGTGTCGGGGAGGTCGATCTGGGCGCGGTCCCGCCGCAAAGTCGCGCGCGTCACGTCGGGCCAGGTGGCTAAGTCACGCCTGTGTCACACCTTGACACGGGCGTGTCTTGGGGCGTGTCGAGCTTGGTTTGATCATCGCTGATCGTCGAGCTGGCAACCTGTGGTCTGCGATCGTCGAGGGCGTGACACGGGCGTGTCGGTCATGTGACACGGGCGTGTCAGTCAACATTTTGACTTTTTCTGGAATTTTTCTGGAATTTTTCTGGAATTTTTCTGGAAAATAAAAATAAAGCTAAGTTAGAAATAATATTTACAAAAATAAGCAATTTATTGAATAAAACAAATAAAAAAGACAAAAAATAAACAAAATTGACTTAAATAAAATACGAAAATATAGGTATATTTACAACTCATCAAACACCCCCATACTTAAGCTTTTGCTATTCCAGAGCAAAAGTTTGAGGTGAACTTATAAGGAATAAAAAAAACCCTAAGTTCTGCTACCGCTAAATTAATTATAAGAGAGATCAAAATAAAAATATACGGGGTATAAGAGTTAAGTCCTAAAATTATTTAGATGATTTAAACAGGGCAAAGGTTTTGGCCAAAAGACTTCTTGATGTAATCAAATAGAAAGCAATAATTGTATTGGTTAGATTAACAGAAAATAGTTTGGAGTTATACGAACTTTAGCATATAGGAGTGTTATCGGAAATAATGCAATTTACGAATTATGCTCTCAAAAAGATTTTTGAATTAATTCTAGAGTCATGAAATTGGCTAAGGGGGTTGATGTTGCTTTATGAAGATGCTTGGATTTTGAGGCGAGGTTTTTTTTTTTCTCGAACCTCCATTTTTTTTTGATTTGGATGTTAAAGGAAAACGAAATCTTATTTTCCTTAACATAAAATTTTTCTTCTTCATAAATAAAAATAACCAAATGTATATGTGTTGGAGTAATGAATTTTATCCTCTTACTCCATAACGTATAATCTTTTAATTTATTGAGTGCCTATGTTTATGGAAAGAAATCTTATTCCCATTGACATAAGATCTTTTTTTTTGGGGAAATATTTTTATCATACCAAGTAGGTTATGATAGGTAAGGGGAGATAAGAGAACTAGATTTTTAATTGAAAAAATAATTGAGAGCAACCTTTATAAATTGTACGTTCCAATGTTTCAGAAAGCTAAAAGCAAGCATAATTGAATTCTATAGTCGTTATTTTCTAACATGGTACACATGCTCCTATCTATGAAAAATTAGAAGTATTGCCTAAAGCGAGTCCCCTATCTTTAACAAAGTATAATAAATTCTTTAAAACTTAACCCCGGCTATTTAGATTTTTCAATCTATAATTAACAAACGAATAGTGAACAAAGAATTGATTAAATTCGCATATAAATAAACTCAAAACTAAAGTTTTGGATAACAAGAAACTTAAGAATGAGATGTTTGATTTATTTGTTTCATAACTTACATAAAATTTTTTTTGTTGTTTTTTTGAAGTTATGCTTTTTTTTGTATTTTTGTATTTATATCTTTAATATATACATACTAAAAAGAAAGAAAAAATGCGAAAATAAAATTTTTTGGAATTTTAAGTTTTGTGAATTTTTTGTATTTTTAATGAAATTTTCATTCTATTTACAAAAATTTGGGAAAAAGAAAAAAATATTTACAAGGATGAGAGGGAAAAAGGGAGAGGGGAAAGAGAAAGAATATTTACAAAAAGTACTTATAAAAATTATTTACAAAAATATTTACAAGAATATTTACAAAAATATAAACTAGATTGCCGCGAGATGACTCGTTATGTGGATGGCTCGATGAGCCGGATCTCGCGGACCGAGTTAAAAATAAGTCAAAGTTTCAAAAATGAAACTTCAAAATTTTTAATAAAAATTTTTTGATTTTTTTTTTGTTTTTTTGTTTTTTTTTGTTTTAAGTGAAAAAGAAAGTATGAAAATACGAAAACACCCATATACTTAGATCCAACATTGTCCCCAATGTTGTATGCTAAGCATGAGGAACAAGACAGCAGGTATATGTACAAAAAAAGGAAAAAGAGGGGGCAGAAAACGTCTCTGATCCGCGCTCGGGGAAGCCCATTAGAAATCCTGCATGTATTAGAAAAATAGAAAACATAATAAATAAAGACGTAAAAAAGATAGACGTGGGGTGCCTCCCAGGAGCGCTTTGTTTATAGTCGCGTAGCTTGACTATAGTGGCGGGTTTATATATGGAGAAGGGTTATGGTTTCGCTCCTACTGATCACAGGGTCGCCTGCTATATAAGACTTCAACCGATTACCGTTCACCTTAAAAGTGCCTTTTTCGGGGTGGGAGATGAGTATGGTCCCATATGGCCAAACCTCTTCAACCTTGAAGGGGCCGAACCATCGCGATTTTAGCTTACCCGGGAAAAGCCTAAGACGTGAATTGTAAAGAAGGACTAGATCGCCCGGAGAAAAAATTTTGGGGGTTTTAATTTTTCGATCGTGATAAAACTTAGAACGCTCCTTATAGAACTTATTTCTCTCGTAAGCGTTCGCACGCCATTCATCGAGCTCGTTTAGTTGCAGTTTTCTATTCTGAGCGGCTAAGTTAGAGTCGAGGTTTAAGAGTTTTAATGCCCAAAGTGCGCGGTGCTCCAGTTCTACGGGTAAATGGCACGCTTTGCCATAGACTAATCGAACCGGGGTACAACCGGTAGCGGTTTTGTACGCCGTACGATACGCCCATAACGCGTCGTCGAGCTTAGCGGACCAATCTTTCCTATTAAGTGAAACGGTTTTTTCTAATATGCGTTTTATCTCTCGATTTACTACCTCAACTTGGCCACTTGTTTGCGGGTGGTAGGGGTGGCAAGCTTGTGCGTGACTCCGTATTTAGCTAACGTCTTATCCATTAGAGCGTTACAGAAATGCGTTCCCCTATCACTAACAATAGCGCGAGGCGTGCCGAAGCGAGAAAATAATTTTTTTAGAAATGTAACGACGACTCGCGCATCGTTGGTGGGGAGAGCTTGCGCTTCCGCCCACCGTGATACGTAGTCGACCGCTACTAAAATATACATATTTTTATAAGAAGGAGGTAGGGGGCCAACAAAATCTATTCCCCATAAATCGAAGACTTCGCATTCTAAAAACATATTTTGGGGCATCTCGTCACGACGTGAGATGTTACCCGACCGCTGACAGCTATCGCATGCGCGCACAAAATTGTGCGCGTCTTTGAAGAGAGTGGGCCAAAAGTAGCCCGCCTCTAGCGCCTTCCTAGCGGTCTTGTTGGCTTGATAGTGCCCCCTGGCTGGACCCTCGTGGCAGTGCCTCAATATTTGTGTGCACTCCACTCCCGCGACGCATCTTCGAACCGCTTGGTCCGCGCAGATACGGAAAAGAAAGGGGTCATCCCAAAAGAAATTTTTCAAGTCGGAAAAGAATTTCTTCTTTTGATGACTTGAAAAATCTTTTGGAAGTACCCGCGCGACTAAGTAGTTCGCAAAATCTGCGAACCAAGGTGAAGATGACGAAGACAAACGAATGGCGAGAAGGCGTTCCTCGGGGAATCTGTCATTTATTTCAGATTCGACGAGCGCTTCCGCACCCGGATTTTCTAAACGGGAGAGGTGGTCAGCCGCTAGATTCTCCGCGCCCTTCTTATCTCGGATCTCCAAGTCAAATTCTTGAAGGAGGAGAATCCAACGAAGAAGGCGGGGCTTCGCGTCGGCTTTAGCTAATAGATATTTAAGGGCGGAGTGATCGGTAAAAACGATAACTTTAGATAGCGTAAGATACGAGCGAAACTTATCGAAAGCGAAAACGACGGCTAAGAGTTCCTTTTCCATCGTCGTGTAATTCACTTGTGCGGAAGTGAGTGTCTTGCTAGCGTAATAAATAGGATGAAAATGTTTTTCTATGCGTTGGCCAAGAACGGTGCCTAAGGCAATATCACTAGCGTCGCACATGATTTCGAACGGAAGGGACCAATTAGGGGCCACTAGAATTGGAGAATTGATAAGTTTTTGTTTTATAAAATTAAAAGAAGACTCGCAATCGCTACTAAAGACAAAAGGTGATTCCTTTTCCAAGAGGTGAGTAAGCGGCTTTGTTATTTTTGAAAAATCTTGAATGAAGCGCCTATAAAAGCCTGCGTGGCCTAAGAAACTCCTAATGGATTTTATGTTTGTCGGTTGAGGAAGTTTTTCTATGATTTCTACTTTGGCCTTATCGACCTCTATCCCCTTAATCGAAATCTTATGGCCGAGGACCAAACCTCCTCGAACCATAAAGTTACACTTTTCCCAATTTAAAACAAGATGCGTGTCCTCGCATCGCTGGAGGACACGATCAAGATTACGAAGACAATCCGGGAATGAGCATCCGAATACAGAAAAGTCATCCATAAATATTTCCATAATATCTTCTACTAGCTCACCAAAAATTGCTAGCATACATCTTTGGAATGTAGCCGGCGCATTGCAGAGGCCAAATGGCATTCTTCGATAGGCGAAGGTGCCAAAGGGGCAAGTAAAAGTTGTTTTCTCTTGGTCTTCGGGGGAAATGGGGATTTGGAAAAACCCCGATAAACCATCGAGAAAACAATAATAAGGATGACCGGAAAGACGCTCAAGAATTTGGTCAAGGAACGGTAGTGGAAAATGGTCTTTGCGGGTGGCATCATTAAGTTTGCGATAATCAATGACCACACGCCAACCCGTAACTGTACGAGTTGGGACGAGCTCGTTGTGCTCATTCGCCACTATGGTTAGACCGCCCTTCTTGGGCATGACATGAATGGGACTAACCCATGCACTATCAGAAATGGGATAAATAATCCCCGCATCTAATAATTTAATTATCTCAGCTTTCACGACGTCTTTCATGTTTGGGTTAAGACGCCGCTGCGGCTGAATGGTTTTGCGGCAATTATCGTTTAAGAAAATTTTGTGAGTGCAGAAAGAAGGGTTAATCCCCTTTAGGTCAGAAATTTGCCACGCAATTGCGTGGCGATGTTTAAGCAAAACCTCCAATAACTCGGAGGTCTCCGAATCGCTTAAATACGAAGAAATGATTACCGGGAGTGTATCATTTTTCCCCAAAAAGGCGTATTTTAGGGATTCGGGTAATGGTTTAAGTTCTAGGATGGGCGGTTCTTCTAGTGAGGTTTTAGTGCTAATGTCTTTTGAACCAATTGGTTCAAAAGGCATGTTCGTAGGCGCGTCCTAATCGCAATAAAAATTTTCGAGCGAAAAAATATTTTCGTTTAAAAACTCGGACTCGAAAACCGGAGAAGAACAATCTCCATAAAAAGAATCTAAAGAATAGCAGAAATCGTCGCTCGGCGACGAGTCTTCCATAGAGGAGTTAATAGAAAAAGTAACTTGGTCGTCTCCTACCCGAAGGAGAAGCTGACCATTACTTACATCAATTAACGCACGTGAGGTCGCGAGGAAAGGGCGACCAAGTATTATTGGTACGTTGGCGTCTTCCTCGATGTCCAAGATGACGAAGTCCACCGGGAAGGTGAACTTGTCTACTCGGACAAGGACATCCTCAACAACCCCGTTGGGGAACCTAACCGAGCGATCCGCTAGTTGGATGCGCATATTGGTAGGAGCAGGAGTACCCAAACCTAAACGCAGGAAGAGCGAGAACGACATCAAATTAATGCTCGCGCCTAAGTCTGCCAAGGCGTATTTTACTAATACATTGCCAAAAAGGCACGGGATGGAGAACCGTCCCGGGTCGTTTTATTTTGATGGTAATTTACTAGTAAGAGCCGCCGAGCAGACAGCGTTGAGAGATATATGCGAAATATCCTCGAGTTTGCGTTTATTATAAAGTAGTTCTTTTAAAAATTTCGCATATTAAGGCATTTGCGAGATAGCCTCACAAAAAGGAACATTAATATGAATTTGTTTAAGTAATAAAATAAATTTTTCATATTGCGCGTTTACTCGCTCGTTATCTAACTTATGCGGGTAGGGCAACGCCTTGTTTAAAATAGTTTTGTCGTTAAAAATCGGTAAGGGTTGCGTAATCGAAGAAGAGGGAAGAGGGGTCGGAGGTGAAATATGTACCTGAGGATCGATCCGTTTTGGATCGACCACATCCTTACCACTACGGAGGGTTATAGCGTTGGCGGTTTCCCTTGGATTGGGCTCCATGTTCCCTGGCAGTGCCCCCAGGGCGCGTTCCGACATAAGTCGTGCAAGCTGTCCAACCTGGAGTTCTAAATTTTTTAGCGATCCGGTGATGTTCCGGATATTGGACTCGTTGGACGTGACATAACGATTAAAATTTTCCTCCATCGGGGATGGCTTCATAGGAGGGGGAGGAGGAAACGTTGGCGCAAAAGGAGGGGGAGGGGGACGCTGCGCGTTGTTCGGGTTGCTCCAGGAGAAATTCGGATGGTTCCTCCAACCCGGATTATAGTGGCTACTATAAGGGTTGTTTTGAAATGAGGGACGCACCGGATTTCCCATGTAGTCCACAAACTTGTCGACTACGCAGACGTTAGAGGTGGGGGGGGGAGAAAACAAGGCGGAGTGGAGGAGGCAACAGACATCTCCGCCACCTGCTTAGTTAGCCTTTCCACTTGGAGGGCTAGCTGAGCAGTGGCATCCACTTCAAAAATGCCCGCCTGCTTAGGGCGCGCCCGCGGGACATTCCACTGGTAGGCGTTCACCGCCATTTCCTCGAAAAGGGCCTGGGCGGCCTCGGGAGTCTTATTGTTCAGAGTGCCCCCGGCAGCCGCGTCAATCATTTGACGCGTCTGACTATTCAGTCCATTATAAAAAATTTGTACCTGCAACCACGTTGGCAGAGCATGGTGCGGGCACCGGCGGAGAAACTCCTTAAAGCGTTCCCAAGTCTCGTAAAGAGACTCGGAGTCGTTTTGGATGAACGAAGATATGTCCGCCCGCAGTCTTGCAGTTTTCGCGGGCGGAAAATACTTCGTAAGGAATTTCTCTGCCAACTCCGCCCAGGACGTGATGGATCCCCGCGGGAGGGAGAGTAACCACGCCTTAGCCTTGGACTTAAGAGAGAAGGGAAAAAGGCACAAACGAATGGCGTCATCAGTGACGCCATTAATTTTAAAAGTATCGCAAATTTCAAGAAAATTAGACAAGTGGTTATTGGGGTCCTCATCCGGCAGTCCGTCGAACTGCACGGCATTTTGGATCATTTGAATAACACTCGACTTAATTTCAAAATTATTGTTGGCCACAGCGGGCCGAACAATACTCGACCCCGTATCATCCAAGTTGGGCCGAGCGTAGTAAGACATAGTACGCTCGGCCGGTTGGGCATTATTTGGGTCGGCCATAGAAGAAGAAGAGGGTTCTCCGATAGATTCTGCGGGGTCTAAAAAGGGAATTCGACGGAGAGATCGGATACGCGCAAGAGAGCGGTCGATCTCGGTGTCGAATTCAAGATTTTCAGAACTCAAAGGTTGTCCACGGGTCATATACCCTAAAAAAAACGAAAGGGGGAAGGATTTTTTTTCTTGTAAAAAATTTTTTATTTAAAAATAAAGAAAAATTAATAGAGTCCCGGATTCAATATAACAACCGTGATCCCCGGCAACGGCGCCAAAAACTTGATGTCCGCGGAACAGAGACCTTCTGTGGTTGGTTCGAAATGGTCAGATTCCGCGGGCCGGTTAGAAGATCGAGTTTTCTAACGAGAGGAGGCAAGTGTACCTATCGCAAGTAGTACTCGGTATTCGGGAAAATACCGAGGTCGTATTATTCTCGGGGACGCGTTGATTATATCTACTCTTCCAGGAACACTATTATCTTACTATCAGTAAGGTGGGATTTTTTAGTTTAATTAAAACGGAAAGAAAGAGAGCAGAATTTTGCTAAGTTAGTTCGATGACGGGTTAACGCTCGGCATCGAATCGGATTAAGACTAAAATAATTCTCAACAATTATTAAACTTTGTTTTTAAATTAATAAAAGGCACTTGGCCGTGGAGGTTCCAAGAACATGAGCTCACCTTGGTCTAGGGATATCGCTCACCTGGGCGCTAAGGCTATTCGACCGAACGTTAGTCCGACGAAGGATTCCCCTTAACGCCTGAATTATGCTAAGAACCCCGCTATTGGGTGGGGAACCCAATCCGGCAGAACTACGTTTCTCCTCTTTCGAGGGGGCGTACGCAGTTCTCTTTACCCAAGGGGGATCGGTCCATACGTGCAGCCTCTCAGCGTCGCGTATGGATAACGGAAATAGAGCCCACACATCGATTATGTGGTCCTATGCGTCGTTAACCCGGTGTAAACCTTAAGTCCTTAAATTAAAATAAAAATAAAGTTCTTTAATTATTTCAAATCATTTTATTTGTCCCAATGCTCTTCGATGCCGAAGGCTAAAAGAGATTAGCCACTCATCGGTATGGGGACGACTTTATGTTTTTAGGTGAAGCGTGAGTGTTAAATTAAGCACTGAACAATTATAAGAGAAAACACGAAAAATAGGACAATTAGATAAATTGAAGGCTAATTGATGCAGACACTCACGCACACTTCAAAACCATAAAGAAAATTAAATAAAGCAAGCCCTACTCAAATGAGTAGGTGGAAATAAATGCACACACGCACACACTCTTCTTAATTGAAGAAAGCGATAAATAAAGCGTCAAAATTATCTCCTACACGCACACACTCTACATAATTGAGAAAGCGATAAAATTGCGAGTCCCGGCTCAAATGAGTGGGTGGGGGTAAATTTATCTCATACACGCACACACTCTACTTGAAAGTAAAACACACACACGCACTCTACAGAAAAGTAAACACACACACACACACGAAGTTTTCCTACTCAAGTGAGTAGGAAGAAAATGAAAGCAGTAAAAAGACAAGTCCCACTCAAACGAGTGGGCGCAAAATGAAAGCAGAGCGCCATTTAACTCTTAACGAGTAGGCAAAAATAAATGCATACGCACACACTCTACAGAAATTAAAACAAAGCTGTAAATTCTAACTCGTACACGCACACACACTTGCAAAAATAAGAAAAACAAGGTTGCTAAAAAATTAAAACGACTGCATTTCTACCGCTAGAATGCGGTAGAAATGCATAAAAAGTGAAAGTAAAAATTAACCGAGCGAAAATGTTTTGCAAATAAACGCAAAATGAAAGTACTCGAAAGATTAAAACAACTGCATTTCTACCGCTAGAATGTGGTAGAAATGCATAAAAAGATGAAATAAAAATTAAAGGGACTAAAAGTTTTGCAAATAAAAAGTTAAAACAAAGTGAGTGAAAAATTATAACGACTATATTTTCATTCTTATATTTTTATAAAAACTCCTAAAAAGTGAAAATAAAACAAAAAAAGACAAAAAGTTTTACGATCCTAAAGAGCCTAAGTTAAAGAAAAATGAAAATAACACTTTTAGATGAGTTTTTATAAAGCCTTATGAATGAAAAAATAGGAAAAAGGAGAAAAGCTAAATCTAAAAAGTGCGGAAAATGAAAATAAAACGGGCATAACAATGGCTAGAAAGTGCAAGAAAAACCTAAACTAAGTTATGAAAGCTAAAAAGAAAACATAAAAAGAGAATCACAAAAAGGGAACGAAAAAATTACTTAAGAAGGGCGCTTCCAATTGAACATTTCAATTTTGCAAGATAGAAAATCTACCATTTTATTGAATAAAAAGGCTATTACATGAAAAGCTAAAACAAATAACCTAATACAAACTAAGAAAGATAGGGAGAAATTCTCCTTACATAGCTTAGAAGCCAAACGGACAGCACCTCCCCTAAGTAAGATGGACCAAAAAAGTGGACAAAATAAGCTTCCTGGAAGCTCTTATTTATAGGCAAATTTTCGGGTTGGTCACGCCCGTGACTAGGGCGTGACAGGGGGGCGTGTCGATACTGTTCATGAGCTGATCGGGTGACTTGACTGGAAAGTTGACTTTGGCTGAAAACGTGGCGGTCACGCCCTAGGTCACGGGCGTGACAAGTGTCAGTCACGGGCGTGACTGGGGCGTGTCGGGGAGGTCGATCTGGGCGCGGTTCGGCCGCAAAGTCGCGCGCGTCACGTCGGGCCAGGTGGCTAAGTCACGCCCGTGTCACACCTTGACACAGGCGTGTCTTGGGGCGTGTCGAGCTTGGTTTGATCATCGCCGATCGTCGAGCTGGCAACCTGTGGTCTGCAATCGTCGAGGGCGTGATACGGGCGTGTCGGTCATGTGACACGGGCGTGTCAGTCAACATTTTGACTTTTTCTGGAATTTTTCTGGAATTTTTCTGGAATAAAAATAAAGGTAAGTTAGAAATAATATTTACAAAAATAAGCAATTTATTGAATAAAACAAATAAAAAAGACAAAAAATAAACAAAATTGACTTAAATAAAATACGAAAATATAGGTATATTTACAACTCATCAGCTTCTGTACGTCGGTGGACACGCCCTGGGTCACGCCCGTATAGGGGGCGTGACACGCACGTCGCGTCAAAATCATTTGTCGGAAATCCGTCAGTCATCTGAAAAGGAGGGGTCACGCCTTGTGTCACGCCCGTGACAGGGGGCGTGATATTATTGTTTCCGTACTAAGATGAAATGGAATTTAATGCGGCGGCAGGCTTCGGGCAGAGGGCGACACGCCCCGTGTCACGCCCTAGGACACGCCCGGGGAGGGCGTGTCAGGGGGCGTGACAACCGTTTTTCCGGTTATTTCCCTCTAGCTTCTAGAAACCTTTAGAAAAAGTGACGCGCCCTAGGTCACGCCCAGGGAGGGCGTGACATGGGGGCGTGTCAGGTCAATTTTGACCAATTTTCAGAAAAGCTGCAAAAAGAGAGGAAAAAGTTAGGGGCAATAAAATTAACATAAGAAAGATAAAAAATAAAGCTTAAAATACAAGATTTGTACATTATAAATTAGAAAAATATGATAATAGTTAAGACTACAAAACGTATTATCATAAAACACAAAACCTGACTGAGACTTTGAATCATCCCTAATAGTTTGGAAGTTAGCATTCGGGTAACCACTTACAACGAGCTCTTCCTCTTCGCCGAATACCTAGAATGTATCCTTAATCCTTCTCAAGTACTTGAGGATATTCTTGACGGCTATCCAGTGACCTTCACCGAGATCATAATGATACCTGCTAGTCATGCTCAAGACATAAGAGACATCAGATCTAGTACATATCATTGCATACATGATAGACCTAATTGTCGAAGCATATGGAATCAACTTCATGCGGTCCTTATCTTCACAAGACTTAGGACACTGGTCCTTAGAGTGGCTCACACCATGAGAAGGGTGCAAGAATCCTTTCTTGGAATTAAGCATACTGAACCATTTCAACACCTTGTCAATGTACGTACTTTGTGTAAAACCCAGCAACTTCTTTGATATATCTCTATTGATCTTAATAACGAAGTATATAAGTTGCTTACCCTAAGTCCTTCATCGAAAAGCAGTCCCCTCGGTTGTTCTTAACAACTTGCAGGGTCGGTTTTTCATTCCCGATCAATAATATGTCATCTACAAACAAAATCAGGAAGACAACTATGCTCCAACTAATCCGTTTGTAAACACACGGTTCATTCTCGTTCTTGATAAAACCAAACTCTTTGATCTTTTCATCAAAACGAAGATTCCAACTTGGAGAAGCCTATTTCAATCCATAATTGGATCTCTGCAGCTTGCATATTTTAGTGGCTTCGCCTGGAGATACAAAACCCTCGGGCTGTGTCATATACACTTCCTCAAGAAGGTTCTCATTAAGGAAAGCCGTCTTAATATCCATCTGCCAAATCTCGTAGTCTTAATATGCAGCAATAGCAAGAAGAATTCTGATGGACTTAACCATGGTAATAGGGGAAATGGTCTCATCATAGTCAATACCATGAATTTGCTTGAAACCCTTAGTCACCAGTCACCCTTTGAATGTTTGTGCATTCCCATCTATGTCGGTCTTTTTCTTGAAGACCCACTTGCACCCTATGGGTCTTACCCCTTCAGGTGGTTCCACCAAAGTCCATACTTGGTTTTCATACTTGGAGTCCATCTCAGATTTCATGGCTTCAAGCCGCTTCTCGGAGTTCGGTCCACACATAGCTTCATGGTAGGTTGCAGGCTCATCACTATAATCTATAAGCAACACATTACCTATTTGAGACACGAGAAATCCATATCTCTTAGGCTCAAACCTTGGTCTACCAGATCTATGTGGAACTTGTGTTTCCTTAGCAGGTTCTCCAGCTACAATAACTTGTAGTCCTGACTCAGGTTCCAATACCGGTTCATTTATGGTTTGTGGTTCCTGAACTTCTTCAAGTTCTACCATGGCTGTCTTTATACTTAAGAACTCTTTCTCAAGAAAGACTCTAGTCCTTGCGACAAACATTTTGCCCTCGGATGATAGGTAGAAGTAGTACCATTTAATTTCCCTAGGATACCCCAAACGATACCACCTATCTGGTTTGGGTTCCATCTTATCAGGCATTAGATGTCTCACGTATGCCTCACAGCCCCAAACCTTTATGAATGACATACTAGGACGCTTCCCATTCCATATCTCATATGGTGTCTTAAGAACCATTTTCGTTAGAGAACGATTTAGTGTTAAAGCAGCAGTTTCGAGAGCAAAGCCCCAAAAGGAAACAGGCAGATCTGCATGACTCATCATCGACCACACCATTTCTAACTAAGTACGATTCCTCCGCTAAGACACACCATTATGCTGTGATGTTCTAGGTGGAGTGAGTTGTGATACAATACCACACTCTTTCAGATGATCACAGAACTCATGACTTAGGTATTCGCCACCTCGATCAGATTGGAGTGCTTAACCTTCTTACCCAGTTGGTTCTCTATTTCATTTTTAAACTCTTTGAACTTTTCAAAGGTTTCGGATTTGCACTTCATAAGATAAACGTATCCGTATATACTTAAATCATCAGTAAATGTAACAAGGTAGAAAAACCCACCTCTAG
This sequence comes from Platanthera zijinensis, assembly GCA_039513925.1. Taxonomy (NCBI): domain Eukaryota; kingdom Viridiplantae; phylum Streptophyta; class Magnoliopsida; order Asparagales; family Orchidaceae; genus Platanthera; species Platanthera zijinensis. The sequence continues at coordinate 115,784,114 of CM077096.1, forward strand.
CCATAAAACTAATGGATCCACATACATCACCCTGTACTATACCCAAGAGATCATCAACCTCCCATTGAAGATAGTGAAAGAGATTTTAGTCATCTTACCTAACAAACAAGATTTGCATCTCTTAAATGATTCATAATCAAATGAGTCGAATAGTCCATCTCTATAGAGCTTGGATATATGTTTCTCATTTATATGGCCCAAACAACAATGCCAAAGATACGTCGGATTCGAGTCATTTGTTCTTAGTCTCTTAGTATTTTCAATATTATAGATCGGATGGTCTAAGTTCAAAACATACAGACCATTAAACATTTGGGCTACACCATAACAAACATCATTCTTAAATATTGAACAACAATTGTTCTTAATAATAAAAGAAAAACCCATCATGTCCAAATATGAAATGGATATAATGTTTCTAGTTATGGAAGGAACAAAATAATAATTATCTAGTTCTATTACAAGCCAACTGGGCAAATCAACATGATAAACTCCCACAACAACAGCAACAACTCTTGCTCCATTGCCAACATGAAGGTCCACCCCTCCTTTACTCAACAATCTTCTCCTTCCCAGTTCCTGCACATTTATACAAATGTGAGAACCACATCCGGTATCCAATACCCAGGATGAAGGAGCAAAAAGGTTTATCTCTATAACATAAATACATGAAGCGGATGTCCTACCTCCCCTCATCTTGTGCAGACCTTCCACATAAGAAGGACAATTCCTCCTCCAGTGACCAGCCTTGCCACAATGGTGGCACTTTCCCTCTTTCATCAAGCCTTTCTTTTTTAGTGCTAAAGACTTGGGCTACAGTCTAGACTTAGGTACTACCTTTGTCTTCTTGAAGCCCTTGGCCTTTCCCTTGCCTTTATGCACCATCAATATGGGGCTAGCAGGATTGGCCTTCTTCATGTTGATCTCGACAGTTCTTAACATGCCTAGGAGCTTAGGCAGTGTCTTGTTTATTTCATTCATGTTATAATTTAAACAAAATGCTCATAACTATCCGACAACGATTATAGGATCAGGTGTGTGGCCAACTCTTGGCCCAGAGGGAACCCTAGTCTTTCAAGGTTCTTGATATACCCAATCATCTTGAGTACGTGTGTCCCTACTAGGTCCCGAGCTCCCATCTTACACTAGAACAACGCCTTAGTGACGTTGAATCTCTCCTGACGAGCTTGCCTTGAAACATTTTCATGAGATGCTCGTCAATGTCCTTGCAATCCATGTTCTCATGCTGCTTCTAAAGCTTATAGTTCATGGTCGCTAACATGAGACATTCGACATCTAAGGAGTCATCGAGATACTTCTTATAAGAATCTTTATCAGCACGGGGTGTATTCCCGGCAGGCTCATCAGGGGATTCCTCTTCCAAAACATAGAGCTTTCGCTCTTGCCTAAGAACAATTCTCAGGTTCCTGTACAAGTCTAAATAATTTGTACCACTCAGCATCTCCTTCTCAAGGATCACTCTGAGGGATAGGGTGGAGTGTGAACCACTTGCCATGGAAATCCTACAAGAATACAAGTAAAGCAAATTAGTACCACATTTCAAAATGCAATTAATATTTCAATTAGGACTTTAATCAAAAGCTCCCACTATTTTTATAAACTGATAACCCTCGATATCAATTCGAAGTGTTTGGCGAGTAACTCTCTTAGTGGATAAGATCCATATTTCACTAACACTATGAGTCAGCTTTGGCTTTTCTCTCACAATGCAGCTATTTAGGTAGTCAACGCTTGCCAATTGTATCACTATGTAATTCTTGTATGGCTGGTGAATAACTCTTTATTCGCATCCATCATATGGTGCATGACAACCCCATGCCTCTGGGCACTCAACCTTTGAGTTCACCCAGTTAAGCATGACCTGATGTCGACAGTGGGATATCACAATTATCCGCTCGCACCCTTACCAAGATAGATTAATGCACCTTGCTTTGGCAAGCCCACACTTTATCGATCTAGGCAGGAAGAGTATTATCCATCGGAAGGCGTCTGAATACTTAATATTGCTTAAGAGATTTTTTTTCATTCTTGATTAACTCTTTAATCATGGTTAACAATTAACAAGTGTGCACATCAAGCGAAATAAAATTCAGCAATCATAATCCAAATGCATTCCAAATGTGCACAAGAAGATCATCAACACTTGATGAGCCGGGCTAAATCTGAACATCAAAGACACTTCTTAATCTTCATATTTAAATGCATAGGACATGAGCAACACCAATTCCACTTACATAGTAGACAAGCTCGTCACTTCATGTGAGATTGAAAATTTAACACATGCTTAGTTTCTCAAACTAACAAAGTCACGGTTACTGTTAAGGAGTAAACTCAAGGAAATGACAAGCTTTCTTGGAAAGATCCAAGACTAGGTTTGGGCATTTAGAACACTTCTAATTCTCCAAATCTACATGTCATGGATTTAGCAACTTCTGAAACAATGAATATTGTCGGCAACCTTCCTCTAATACCACTGTTGGTTTTTTGGGGATGACATAACACTTGTGTACGCAGCGGAAATAAGAACAAGAAAAACCCAAACGAGTTCGGATATGACAACATTCATGAATCAAGAAGTAAAACATGTTGTAATAAAAATTACCTTAGAGGGATTTAGTCTCAACTCAACCTAGATGCTCCAAAAGGATTAGGCTGGTCACACAACGGCTGGAGTCTTGAGCACAGAAAGTATATCCGCACCTCTACAGTAATCTACACGATTAGGAGAACTCGCAGAAACTTATTGCACAAGCTCTAGGTCGGGAGAGGACATTCAGCGTCTCCAAAGACTGCTAGGTTTGTTCAAGGAGAAGCGGCGACAACACTCACCGTAATCGGGATCAGAATTAGCGACGGGATTGACAGAACGCTTTTGTCGGGTTTCTAGGGTTATCTTCTTATCACACAGTATCGGCTCTTGTACTTAGACAGAAAGAAAAGGAACCGTCAACAGTAAACCCTAAAACTTCCTATTTATACTCCAGAAGATAAATAGAACAACTCTTGTCGCTATCCACAAACCCAAAGCTTTCATTCCAGAATTTAGCAAGTCAACATTTGACTCATTACGGGCATTCATCGAACTCAGCTTGACGAACTCTGAGCCAAAGGCCAGAAAGTCGAACGTCATTCATCAAACTCAGCTCGACGAACTCTATGCCAAAGGCCAGAACGTCGAATATCATTCGTCAAACTCAGCTCGACAAACTCTGCATAAAAAGCCGGAACGTCGAACGTTATTTGTCGAACTCAGCTCAACGAACTCTGCGCCAAAGGCCAGCATTCGTCGAACGTCATTCATCGAACGGCGCATGATATCTGTGCCCTGGCGTTGAGTGAGCTTAACTCTGTCAACGCTTTCTTTGCCAAAGCATTGAGTTAGCATAACTCTGTCATGCTTTCAGCGCCAAAGCGTTGAGTGAGCTTAACTCTGTCAACGCATCTGCGCCATGGTGTTGAGTGAGCTTAACACACTCAACGCCAAATGCCTTAGAATATTTGCTTCAATTTCCTTCAACTCATCATATGAGCTAAACAATATAGATCCAATCTCCAAATTTCTCCACAATCTTATGTGCGACCCTTATAGGCTCATACTAAGTTGGTAATGAGGCTGTATGCTTTATCACATCCAGATCATAATGGTAATACCAACAGATGTCTATGAACAAGATACATCTTATCAAGCTGAACAGATGTCACCCACATTCCTAGCTTAACTAAAGGGTTTGCTTGATGATAAAGAAGACAGTTGGAGCACTATATTGACAACTCAATCAAGGAAGTAAGAAGGGATCTTTCCACTGAAATAAAGTCATTCAGGTTTGAGATAAACTTACTGTAAGATAATACAGTAGAATTCTTCATGAGGGTTGCTATAAAACTTACTGAAGCAAGCTGGGAGAAATTAGCAAAACCCATCATGATATTCTGGTGAATCAGAACATAACTTCTAGCAATATGGAAATGGTTCACAATATGCAGTAAAATCTGATGGAAGCCCACAAGAAAACTCTGGAAAGGAGAATGGATGTTTGCACTAAAATTCTCGATGATCACATGTTAAAGGTCAAGAATCATGTCACCAAGGTTGTAAATTTTCTGGATGAAAGACTCTCCATAGCCAAGAACTCCCTGACTGCAACCTTATCTGAAGAAGTAATAAAGGGGGAGAAGGCAATGATCAAGGCTAACACTGAGAATTCTGTCTGGATAATAAATATAATCAGAGGTTCATTTGTCCTTGAACATCATACATATGAAAACATTCATGTTATTCCTGGAACCATTCAAGAAGCACTATAAGAATAGTATGGTGATTAGGGGGAGATTAAGATGCTGATCAGGTTGGTGCTCAGTAGACCGAACCATCAACTGCTGCTGAAATTCTCACATTCAGTCCCACTACTGACTAGATAGCCAGAGCAAGAGGCAAGTCTATTGCTGAAGAAGAAGAAATCCGGCTTAGCAAGAAAAGGTATAGAGAAGAAATGGAAACTAAGTCCAAATTTTTAGAAATGTAGTCGTCTGTCTAGGACTATTATCTTGTCTGCCTTGGATCAGATAAAAGAAAAGAAAACTGACAGGGGAAAGTTGTATAGCTCCCTAGAATGGGCCAAACTATAAAGAAATGAAGAGGCCAGGATGAAATTCAAAAGAGATTAAAAGTAAGGTGCACTGCCACAAGAAGCTGTGGAGCCCAGCAAGTACTTTCCTAAGCCCTACAACTATTTTGAGAGATAAAAGGAAAAGAAGGATGAAGATAAGGAAAAGGCTGCCAAGAAACCTAGCATGGGGATAGTCATTAAGGAACCAGAAACATAATATGTTTTGTATTTTCCTTAAGGGCTGTAGGAAAGTGAACATTATTTTGGGCACACTATATATTTATGATTATTGCCTTTAATACTATTCATATGTTTGTGTGTGTGCTTCATTTTTTGTTCTCAAATTTTGTGAATGATTATCTTCTATATGAGGTAGTGTATATCATTGTCTAGGATTCTGACTTCTTCAAATAGTGGGAGATTGTTGGGTTCATTGATCACAATGTCCTATATTTGAAGAAGGCCCACAGGACAATGGTATGCACATGAATGTATTTGATGCATGTTCTAATGTTCAATGTATGTAAGTTGTTCTTTGTTGCACTGATTTGACAGGTTGTTTGAGTCACTATGATAGTTGGACTCATGACAGGATGATGGCAAAGCAGAAATCTGGCTAAGTACAAAAGTGTTGAGTGAAGGTAGTTCCCTTAATGCCAAAAGAATATAAGCGTTGACAGAAGCTCAAGCAGTCAAAGCCTCAGGGTTATTGTCTGGAAATCTGTCTAAGTACAGAAGCGTTAAGTGAAGGAAGTTCACTTAATGCCAACTCATCTGGAAATCATCTTAAGTACAGAAGTGTTGAGTGAAGATAGGCCACTCAATGCCTCATCAAGAAATCTATCTAAAGACAGAAGCATTGAGTGAAGGCAATTCACTCAACGCCTACTCAACAAAAATCTGTTTACGAATAGAAGTGTTGAGTGAAGGTAGTTCACTCAACTCCTCATCAAGAAGACAGGCCAAGGACAGAAGAGTTGAGTGAAGAAGTTGCACTCGACATGTTCATGTAGAGAAATTCAACTATGTCAAGAAGCATCGAGTGATGAAGGCTAACTCAATGCCCAAGCAGTTAGACTATAAAAGTCTATATGCGTTAAGTGACGAAGGTTCACTGAACGCCTGGAGATGCAAAATCAAGCTAAGTACTTTTGCGTTGAGTGACAAGGCTTCACTCAATGACTGTGTAGTTTGTCTAGAATTTGTTAAGTCTATAGGAGCTGAGTCATGCTGACGTCAGCAAAAATTCAAATATCGTGGGTTGTGCTTGCTAAAAGACAAAAGGCACCGCTTGCCTTTAGTACTGCAGTTAATGCCAAAGTTATGCTACAGTTACCCATTCCAGTGGTCCTCACTACGCATAGAGCCATTGAGCGGCGAAATATAAAAGCAGAGTCCCGAGAAATTAAAGAGGATCTTTTGGAGAAAAAGTGATGACTCATCTTCTTCCACTCGACAAAGTAGAAGCTTACCAAGAAATTGCTCAAAAAATTAGTCTGTGATTGACCTAGTTTGCTGTTGACTAAAAATTTCACTAAAGATTTAAATCAACTTTCAACAGCATGGTTAGAAAGATTTCTTTATGAGTAAGGAGAAACAACACTCTTCAGTTACTTCTCAGCACTAGCAGAACATCCTTTAAGATCCATTCCTGGTGCTGTGAAGAAGAAAGAGCTGAGTTTACTCGTTCAGAAAGTAGGCTAATAGAACACTTTCTCTGGAGCAATTCATCATCAACAAACTCAATCTCCCTGGAGGATCTTTCTAGATTTGTGTAGTAAACCAAAAAAGGCCGAGTTGTAGGATCCTTCTATGGATCTGAGGTAGGGCCTATGTGCCTAATGTAAGAGATTTATTCTTTGATGTAGGATCTAGTGGTGGATCTTAGGGTAGGGCTATCCTCCTAGCCTGAGTGTAGGACTTTGATTAAGTCTGAGGTAGGTGATCTGTGGATCACTGAGCTGTAGGAGTATTATTTCTCTGAGTGGTAGGGCCTTGGGCCTAAGGTAGGACTTGGAGGAAGTCTAAGAGATCATGAGGGATATTTTTTATAATCCCTTTGAGCTAAGATTGGAGAAGTTGGCCTTATCTACCATAGTGTTAGAAAGGTGGGAGGGACAGTGGTTGTACCCATATCTTGGGTAACCACTATTAATACATGTGTGTTGTTGTGTGTTCTTGAAAGTAAACTAAATAACTTAACACTCAACACACCAAATAAGAAAGTAGTCAAAAGACTAAGAAACCTATTCACCCCCCCCCTCTAGGTGTAAATCTACTCTTTAAATAAAGACTTTCACCTGTGTTGCCTAAAAAATTGAGTTCTGTTCAGCTCCGTGCGATTTGTTCGCGCAGGATCAGTTTGCTCGTGCGTGTTCAAAAACGCACGAGCTGCCTACCTTCCTAGGTTGGGACCCTATGCTATTATTATTACACGATGAAACCCACGATCGTGTGTTTGGTCGTACGTCTCTTAAATTCTGACCGTCTGCTATTTAAGTCGCAGGATGTCGCCCTTTTTGGGGATCCCTTCTTCAACCCCGATCCTCAAAGACCTAGTTCCCCATTTCCACCACTCCATTGCCTCCCACCATTGGGAGAGGCTCTGGCCACATTCTTCTTGCAAATCTTATACTATGGCATCGTCTTGGCCTCCTCTATCATCCGAAGATTCCAAGCTCTGCATTGAAGGATTTCTCGGTGCAATAGGAGGGTTCCGGTGGAGAACGTGACAAGAGACTATTAACGAAGAAGATTGGTAATGTGGAAGAAGGTGAAAGCTCTTCTGGACGCTGGATGACAGTCAAAGCATGAGCACGGACGAGAATTGACAACCCTCAATTTCGACCGTGAAACTTTGATGAGTCTTCATGCATCGATTGTATTCATCCTTCCTCTTTGATTGTTGTAGATTCTTATTAATTTCTTGGTTGTTTGGATGATTATTGTGTGAAATCTAGCTTTGTTTAAATGTTATCATTCATGTCGATGTGAATGTCTTTAGATTTATACAGATGAGGAGTTCCTCCACCTCATCTCATCTATCCCGCCATCGTGAGTGTTGTTGCACTAGAAATTGCTAGTGGCGTGCATTACAAAGAGGTGCTTTAGACCCTCATTCTGTCGGTGCAAACCATTCCATCTGCTTGCATACTCGTCCATCTACCCTGTGATAAAGTGCATAGTGGCATGGGCAGTCTCCATCCTGCCAAGCGAAGCATAGCATAGCGTCTTGCACAGTAGTTGTTAATTTAGTTTCATTTTATTTTTCGTAATCTAAATCAAATACCCCTTCAAAACACCGACCTAAGGACTTCAATCTCAAGACCTCCTCGATAGTTACTCCACCTTACTGTGTTCCTTGTGAGATATATACTTGGGAAAATTCGCCCATTTTATATTACATGCGTGACCGGTATGTTGGATCCAACGGTTCACATATCCTTAGTTTGATAATATAAATTCCTGTGTTGTATTTGATCACATTTTGTGATTGGTATAGTGTACAGGTTTACAGGTTCAAGCAAAATAACTCTACTCTATTACCTACCGCCACACGCTAGCTCTACCGCCGAGTACTACCCTAACTTCAACACGAATAAGCACTCTGGATCCTACTGTATGGCACTAGTGCTACCGCCCGCGCTAGACTCTGAATTAAACGTGAATAGGTGCTCTGGAACCTACGGTGCAGTGCTAGCTTCCTACCATACAGTGCTAGCTTCCTATCGCGCACCACTAGCTCACTCAATGATCATTGAGATGGATTCATCAAGACGCTTGAGCTTCCGCCAGGCGATAGCTTGGTATCGCGCTGCGTTAGCATGAAAAAGCAGAAAATAATCTTTTTTGAATATTTTTTAAATACGCAGGACAGCTATCACATTGCCACGCAATGACCTACCACCGGGTGCTAGCCTTACCGCCGATGGTAGCCTGTTTTCTAAAGATGTATAAAATGCATTTGTTTCTCTCATTCCTTACACAGAACGAAGAATTGAGACAAGAATTCTTTTTAGGGTTTGGGAGCCACCTCTGAGCACCGTTCCACCATCTCCGTCGAAGGAAGAGAAAGCCGCCTCCCTCTAGTTCACGCTCAAAAATCTTCGGCATGCTAAGGAACACAACGACTATAAGGAGTTAATCGGCTGCAACCAAATGAAGCTCATTCGCACCGGTCATGCATAGCCTAATGGAGAAATTCCTTTTTGAGGGAGATTCAATCTTAAACCTTCTTTATTCCTTTTTGTAATTTTTTTTTGTGTGATTGTGGTGAGGAAAATCGACCAGTGAAGGTCATAGGAATCTGGGGAGGATTCTTTGAGAAATCATTCCGGAGTAGGGACGTCTAGATCGGGGGATCTAGCGGGGCTCTAAGACACTTCCTTGTGTGAAGGTGAAAATGTACAACCCCGTATCCGGCGAGTGGGCCCGACGGGGATCAGGCAGACCAGATCTAGTAGTCCAAGCCCTAGGCGATCACACAAAGGGGGGAAGGAATTTGGCAGCCCCCCCCCCCACGACTCGCCCAAGCATGGTAGAGTGTTTTAGGGGCGAGTGGAGCAGGCGGGCCTGTACTCACCACAAGGGAGCTCGGCAAGCGATGGGCGAGCAGGGCTAGCCGGGCTCGTGCTCGCAAAGGTTCGGGGGAGGGAGCGAGTGTCAGCTCCATTGAGCACTCGCCGCCCTAGGCGAGTAGAAGCCTCAGGGACTATTCGCCCAGTCTCCTATGATGTATCTTTTACCATTTTGCCCCGCTGGCTTGCCCATAGCCAGTTAGAACAGCGGAGTTACGTTGTTGGCAGACCCAGATGGGCTGCATATAGCTGTTCAGAACAGCGGAGGTTGGCTATTTGCAGGCCATTTTCAGAATCCTATAAATACGACCCAAGGGGCACCTCAGAAGGCATGCTTACTTATTCCCAGACCTTCTTGCCCTTTCTGAGGTCGCCTTTAGCTCGGCATTTGGCTAAGGGAGGGGAAGCGTTCTAATATCTTCTGGGTGTGTGGTGGGACCTCTGCGCCGAGCCCTTAGGTCAGTCCCCTTTGATTTTCCTGTCATTTTGCTTTTAGGAGAGAAGTAGGTGCACGATCACCCCTTCCCCAAGGGAGAACTCCACAGAGACCGAATTCTCGGTTTCAACATTTTTGGTGCGGTGAGTGTGGAGCATGGTGAGCTCAGAAAATCTTCAGCACACTTGATGAAGGGAGGATAAGGGCAAGGCTCAAATAGGTCCGACTCGCCCCCCCCCCCCCCCGCCTCTTGCCATGGTGGGGATGTTCGAAGAATTCATGCAGGAGGTTCTCGGCCTCGTCAGGTTCGCATTCGGAACGCGTGCTGAGTGCTCGGCTCATGCAACACTTGTACTCGCAGTCCCAACCCTCGGCGAGGACCCTCTGTAACGACCCCATCTGTTACATGACGTATAGTAGAAGGTCCGGTCGGGGCCCCACACTATATGCCACAAACAGACGGTGAGGTCACATGATAATACCAAACCATACACGTATCCTAACTCAGAGCATGCTAGTGGAAGCTTTAAGTTGTAAATTGAACTCTAACCAGGAATGTCCAATATATAAACCACACGCCCGTGTCCAAGGCCGTGTCCCAGGCTCGACTATAGTCGACCACCGATCGTCGACCATCCTGAACACGCCCTGGGACACGCCCGTGTCCCATGCCGTGTACCCCCGACATGCCCTGGGAAATGCCCGTGTCCCAGGTCGTGTCAAACAGCCTGCACCTCAAATCCAGTTTTGAGATTTTCCCTACTGTCTTCAAATTTCGGGACGAAATTTGATTAAGGAGGGGAGGATTGTAACACCCCAAAAATCTCAAAACTGGATTTGAGGTGCAGGCTGTTTGACACGGCCTGGGACATGGGCGTGTCCCAGGGCGTGTCGGGGGTACACGGCCTGGGACACGGGCGTGTCCCAGGGCGTGTTCTGGATGGTCGACGATCGGTGGTCGACTATAGTCGAGCCTGGGACACGGCCTTGGACACGGGCGTGTCCCAGGGCGTGTCACTCAAGAAATGGGCGGACTGAGTCAGAGAAGTACACGGCCCGGAACCAAGCCTTGAACACGGCCGTGTAATATTTGACACGGGCGTGTCCGAGGGCGTGTGCCTACCCGTGTACTGCTCTGTTGGTTTTGGAGCTCGTTGAGGCAGGGGTGGCATGGGCGTGTCATATGACCGATACGGGCGTGTCAGGTTCGACACGGGCATGTCGATGCCCGTGTTCTGGTAGATTTCAGTCGGTGCGAGTGCCGCGTGTGCCGCTTAAGGGTACACGGCCTGTGACACGGGCGTGTCACAGGCCGTGTCAGCCAAAAAAATGGAATTTTGGGAAAATCGTGGCCGTTCCTTTTCTCTATTTGGATCCAACGGCTCAGGTGATTCCTTGCTGGATTAAAACACCAGAGGCTTGATGATGAGATCATTCTTCATTTGGCTAAGTGAAGAGAGAAAGAGAGAGGAGGAAGAAGAAGGAGGAGGAGATCAAGCCACCGGCGGAGCTCCCGTGTTCCGATTCGAGATCCGAGGCCAGCGCTGTGAAGGCAAAGCTGCTGCGGTGCTTTCTCACCAGATAGATTTCGATGGCTCCCAAGAGATCGTCAAGGGTAACGATCTCCCTTCTTGGACATGTGAAGTCCTTCTTTTCTGTATTACATAGGGAAAACCCTTCCCCGCGAGTGTGCGGTGGGTTGTGGCATCCCTTGGGGTAGATATGTAAAGTCCCCCTTGTTAGAGTCCGGAATTGGAGTACGGATCTAGGCATGCTGTGTGAAGCCCATCTGGACATGTTGGTCTGGATTGGTGATGCTTGTTTGCATATCGGAGAAGACTCCGTGGTTATGGCTTGTTTGCCTTGTGCCTACCTGTTGCTTGGTGCAGCAGGAAGTACTGGATGAAGTCCAGGAAATGAATAGGGTTGGATGTAACTCTTGTGGCCGTGCGTTGCCACTTTGTGTGCGGTTGAGCCGTTGGGCTGCAACTCGATGAAAAGGCAGATTGCCGAATAGGAAAGGTGAAACCGACCCGCGCCTATAAATTGCCATGGATACTTCCGTATTCGAGGTGGCACGGCGACTTGAGCAACGGGGGTTGCTGATCCGTACCTGCGTTATGTTCGTCCGACTGGTAAGCCTGGTTATAGGTTTCGTTGGAGCGCATAATGAGAGTCTTAGGCCCGCACGCCAAAAAGACTAGAATGCTCAATACCGTGTAAACGGTGGTGTTGACCCTGGTTTTCCGGTGCACCAAGAATGTGCCCTGAGTGCACGGACTGTCGGGCCGTGTGGCCGACGGTTGTAATGTCTTGAATGTGCCTGCGAGCACATATTTGCTATTGTTGATACCATGCTGTGCAGGGAAGGAATGCTACTGCCCCGAGAAAGGGGTAGGATTGTTATAATTGGGTCAGCTGAATGCTGACCGTTGCCGTGTTTGCCGCCGTTTGGGTGGATTGTCCCTATGCAGGTACTTGAGAGCCGAGTGGTAAGTGAAGGGCTGAAGCCCTTGCTGCTGCTGCTGCGGCTAAGCCCTTGAAGGCTACGCGAATGGTTTTGTTTGTTTTGCTTTCACTCATGTATGGCCGGCCTGCGCGCCGATGTTTGTAATCCATGATGTGTGGAAAGAGGAACTGTAAGGCCTTAAGGCCAACCCTTCACCTTTGTTTGTTTTTCTTTCACTCATGTATGGTCGACCATCCAGAACACGCCCTGGGACACGCCCGTGTAACAGGCCGTGTACCCCCGACATGCCCTGGGACACGCCCGTGTCCCAGGCCGTGTCAAACAGCCTGCACCTCAAATCCAGTTTTGAGATTTTTGGGGTGTTACAATCCTCCCCTCCTTAATAAAATTTCGTCCCGAAATTTGAAGACAGTAGGGAGAAAATAACAAAACATTTATATGTTTCTATTACATATACAACGAGCGAACAAGTTACGAAAATAACTCGGGAAACTCGGCTCGCATGGTCTGCTCGCGCTCCCATGTTAGCTCTTCTCGGCCACAATTGTCCCATCGGACTTTGACCATCCCGATCACTTTGTTCCGCAACTGTTTCCTTGCTCGATCCTCGATCCGAATGGGTCGAACCCTCGTCGTTAGCCTATACTCGACCGGTACCCGATCATTCTCCACTACTTGAGCTGGATCCTTGACAGCCTTACGAAGTACTGAGATGTGAAATACATCATGTAATCCACCCAAGTCTGCTGAAAGTGCTAGTCGATAAGCAGCTTCCCCAACTCGCTCCACCACCTCAAATGGACCAAGATACCTCGGACTTAGCTTTTTCAAATGCCGAATCCTGGACACGCCTTTAAAGGGTTTGATCTTCAAATATACCCAATCACCCACTTCGAACTCCACATTCCGATGTTTGGCATTGTAGTACTTTGCTTGACGATCTTGGGCGATCAATAACCTCTCCCGAATAGAGCGTATAAGCGAGTTAGCTTCTTCGACTTCCTTTTTCCCATGCAGCGTAGATTCGCCTGCTTCTACCCAAGCTAACGGTGTACGGCATTTACGACCATACAAAGCCTCAAATGGTGCCATACCGATGCTCGCTTGGTAGCTATTATTATAGGCAAATTCTACAAGAAAAATATAATCTTCCCATCTCTTACCAAAGTCGAGGGCGCACATGCGGAGCATGTCCTCCATCATCCTGTTGGTTCGTTCAGTCTGGCCATCCGTTTGGGGATGAAAGGCCGTACTAAACGCTAATTTTGTACCCAACATTTGATGAACTAGCCGCCAATCATTCGATGTGAATTGCCCATCACGGTCACTGACGATGCTCCGAGGAACACCGTGCAGTCGAAAAATCTGCTCCACATAGAGCTTGGCCAAGGTTTCAACTGAATCGTCTCTTTTGTTTGGAAGGAAGTGTGCCACTTTTGTCAACCGGTCCACAATCACCTAGATTGAATCATGACCGCGTTGAGATCTCGGCAACCCGTGCACGAAATCCATCGAAATGTCATCGAACTTCCACTCCGGAATGGGTAATGACTTCAGGAAACCGCCAGGCTTCTGGCATTCTGCTTTCACCAACGCACAGGTATTGCATTCAGCCACATAATGTGCGACATCTTTCTTTAGTCCGGGCCACCAGAACAGCTTTTTCAGATCTCTGTACATCTTTGTGCTCCCTGGGTGAATTGAGTACTTTGCAAAGTGAGCTTCGTACAACAACTCTTCCCTCAATTTACCCACACTCGGGACGCACATTCGACCATTTCTTCGTAACAAACCGTTATCCCAAGAGAATTGGTCATCCGGCCCATCTTTTGCATAGCGCTGGAGGCTTTCATCAAGCTCCGTTGCTCGCCGAACTCTGTCCGTAAGGTCATATTGAACCTCCGTCCAGTTCAAGCATGCATCGGTCGAAGAACCCTTGTCAACGCACGATATCTCCAATGCTTCCAAGTCCTGGATCAAACGCTGATCATGCCTCTGCAACCAGCTTTCCCATACCGGAGTCTTCCGACTCAAAGCATCAGCGACCACATTTCCCTTCCCGGGAGTATAGTGAATCTCGAAGGTGTAGTCCCCAAGGAACTCCATCCATCTTCGTTGTCGCATATTCAGATCCTTCTGATCCAACAAGTACTTTAGGCTTTTGTGGTCTGTATAGATGTCCACTTTAACGCCATAAAGATAGTGCCGCCACAACTTGAGCGCAAAGATTACCGCCGCCAACTCCAAATCATGGACGGGGTAATTCCGCTCATGCACTTTCAACTAGCGCGAGCCATAAGCAATCACTTGACCAAACTGCAGAAGAACGCAGCCTAAGCCGCTCCCGGAAGCATCACGATAGATCTCATAGCCATCTGTACCACATGGCGATGTCAACACAGGCGTCGTGGTCAAACGACTCTTCAGTTCTTCAAAAGCACGCGCGCACTCCGGCGTCCAAAAGAACCTTTGATCTTTTCTCGTCAGCGTGGTCAGAGGTAAAGCAATCCGTGAGAAGTTTTCCACAAACCGTCTATAGTAGCCCGCAAGCCCAAGGAAGCTCCTGACCTCGGCCACTACAGACATCACTGGCCAATCTCGAATGGCACTTATCTTCAACGGATCCACCGCGATACCTTCTCCACTTACAACATGGCCTAAAAAGGCTACTGAAGAGAGCCAGAACTCACACTTTGAGAACTTGGCATAAAACTTATTCCTCCGCAGGGTATGCAAGACCAACCACAAATGGTTTGCATGATCCTCTTCCGACTGAGAGTATACTAAGATGTCATCGATAAACACAATCACGAACAAATCCAAGTACTCTCGGAACGTTCGATGCATTAGATCCATAAATACCGATGGCGCATTACATAAGCCAAACGGCATTACCGTGAACTCATAATGACCGTAGCGTGTTCCAAACGCCGTCTTGGGAATGTCACCTTCCCGAATCCTCAACTGATAATATCCCGATTTCAAATCCAACTTGGAATAGACCGTTGATCCTGCCAGCTGATCAAATAGGTCATCAATCCGTGGAATCGGATATTTGTTTTTCTCCGTCAGCTTATTCAATTTGCGGTAGTCAATACATAACCGCAAACTACCGTCTTTCTTTTTCACAAATAGAACAGGCGCGCGCCAAGGTGACATACTTGGGCATATGTATCCCTGCTCCAACAACTCTTGCAATTGGACTTTCAATTCAGCCATCTCTTTTGGCGCGACGCGATATGGTGAGCGGGCCACAGGTTTAGCACCTGGC
Organism: Platanthera zijinensis; assembly: GCA_039513925.1. Taxonomy (NCBI): domain Eukaryota; kingdom Viridiplantae; phylum Streptophyta; class Magnoliopsida; order Asparagales; family Orchidaceae; genus Platanthera; species Platanthera zijinensis. Next base: position 115,799,496 of record CM077096.1, read on the forward strand.
ACCAACTCAATAGAGAAGTCAATCTCCCGCTGGGGTGGTAACCCAGGAAGATCTTTAGGAAACACATCGGCAAACTCTGACACAACCAGAACTTCACCGACACTGGCCTTTGGCTCAACAGCTTGAATTAGCGTGAAGAATAACTCAGCGCCCTTCCGAACAGCATTGACGACTTGGAGCGCAGACAACAAAGTCTCGCCAACTCCTCGCATACCAGCGAACTTCGTCACAAGTCCGGTATTCTGGCCCAGTGTGATCTCCTTGGAGTTGCAATCAATAAAGGCACGCTGCTCCGAGAGCCAGTCCATGCCAAAGATCACATCAAACTCCGATAACGGTAGCACAGCTGCACTCAAACCGAAATCCTGACTTCCTATTTGAACATCCACATCGCAAGCCCTAACCGCAAGCATCACACAGCCATTCGGCAATAGCACCCTTGTACTATCAACCGTCACATGACTCGGCACCCCAATTCGAGATACGAAGTCCTCAGACAGAAAAGAATGCGAAGCACCCGTATCAAACAGGGCTCTCGCCAGATTATTCCGAATCAGGACAAAGCCTGCAGCACACACACATCATGCACAAGCGATACATAACCAAATGCAATAGCACTTAAGCAAGTAAGCTATATTAACTCGTACCTGTGACGACGTCACTTTGCTTAATCGCCTCCTACTGACCAAGGTGATAAACTCGGGGTTGTGCCTGGGACGCAGAGGAATCAACCACCGCTTTGCCCTTCTCAGCATAAGACGCACCCGTCTTCTTTTCCCCTTTGGGCTGAACAACCCGACAATCATGGGCTATATGCCCCACCCGGGCACAAGTAAAGCATGTACGAGACTCCGGCCATGACGTCGCCCCCGACACAACGGTCGTAGACACTTGCCCAGACGGCTTGGACCTCTTGCCCCCTTTCTTCTGGTAGAACGACTTGCTAGGGCGAGGTGCTTGCTCTGGCTTCGACACAACCAAGCCCTTGTTCCCTTGCACCTGTCTCATGTCCTTCTCCAACGCACATGCAGTATCAACCAACGCCTGAAACCCTTGGTTCACTGAACTCGAAAGCAGGAACCTCAACTCATCCCGCAATCCTTCATAGAACCTATTCGTTTTCCTTTGGTCATCCGCGAAGATTGTTCCCGCATACCGTCCCAACCTTGTAAACTCATGCAGGTAGGTATACACGCTATCTTCTCCTTGCTTTAACCGTTGGAACTCATTTTCCATGGCAATGCGTTGTGCCGCTGGGACATATTTCGCCAGAAATATTCGAGAGAACTCCTCAATCGATACTTGCGTTAATTGCCTGCCCGCCAAATGGTGTACCTCAACCTCGTCCCACCACAACCGCGCCTCTCCTTCAAGCATGAAAGTGGCCAAGGTGACCTTTAAAGTTTCCTTCGCCCTGATCGCTGTCATTATCCGCTTGACACGCGATAACCAATCCTCTGCCTGCGTTGGGGATCCCAGTCCCGTAAACGTAGGCGGACTGAAGCTCATGAATTGCTTCAACTGTCAGTCAGCTGCTCGTGGATCGACAGCCTTAACCGGCTCGGGTCTTACATCAACACGAACTGGCACTACTGCCGGCTGCGCTTGTCCGATCGGCTGAATCATGGCAAATAGAGCCTCAGCAACTAAGCGAACAGTTTTCGTAGATGGAGGAGGTGTTGGCACCTCAGCTGGTGCCGCACTCTCATCAGAGCGCTGGGGCTCAGACTGCCCAGCACCACTACGCGTCACCTATAGGTGGACGAGACACACATTAGCGATCGTATGCAAGCAAAACAACAGAAAAGGAACGCGCAGCTTCCTCAAACAAGATTATGTACATTCCTTAGTGGACATTCCAGAGTTCATTAGCGTTACAGCAAGGCGCACAAACACGCGCTCGCCACCCCACAAAAGAAGTCGACAACGAATTCGAAAGAGGAAGACCGAACGAATCGGATACCAAAATGTAACGACCCCATCCGTTACATGACGTATAGTAGAAGGTCCGGCCGGGGCCCCACACTATATGCCACAAACAGACGGTGAGGTCACAGGATAATACCAAACCATACACGTATCCTAACTCAGAGCATGCTAGCGGAAGCTTTAAGTTGTAAATTGAACTCTAACCAGGAATGTCCAATATATAAACCACAGTTATATATACAACCACGGAATGTACAACAAAGGTGAAGGGTTGGCCTTAAGGCCTTACAGTTCCTCTTTCCACACATCATGGATTACAAACATCGGCGCGCAGGCCGGCCATACATGAGTGAAAGCAAAACAAACAAAACCATTCGCGTAGCCTTCAAGGGCTTAGCCGCAGCAGCAGCAGCAGCAACAGCAGCAAGGGCTTCAGCCCTTCACTTACCACTCGGCTCTCCAGTACCTGCATAGGGACAATCCACCCAAACGGCGGCAAACACGGCAACGGTCAGCATTCAGCTGACCCAATTATAACAATCCTACCCCTTTCTCGGGGCAGTAGCATTCCTTCCCTGCACAGCATGGTATCAACAATAGCAAATAAGTGCTCGCAGGCACATTCAAGACATCACAACCGTCGGCCACACGGCCCGACAGTCCGTGCACTCAGGGCACATTCTTGGTGCACCGGAAAACCAGGGTCAACACCACCGTTTACACGGTATTGAGCATTCTAGTCTTTTTGGCGTGCGGGCCTAAGACTCTCATTATGCGCTCCAACGAAACCTATAACCAGGCTTACCAGTCGGACGAACATAACGCAGGTACGGATCAGCCACCCCCCGTTGCTCAAGTCGCCGTGCCACCTCGAATACGGAAGTATCCATGGCAATTTATAGGCGCGGGTCGGTTTCACCTTTCCTGTTCGGCAATCTGCCTTTTCATCGAGTTGCAGCCCAACGGCTCAACCGCACACAAAGTGGCAACGCACGGCCACAAGAGTTACATCCAACCCTATTCATTTCCTGGACTTCATCCAGTACTTTCTGCTGCACCAAGCAACAGGTAGGCACAAGGCAAACAAGCCATAACCATGGAGTCTTCTCCGATATGCAAACAAGCATCACCAATCCAGACCAACATGTCCAAATGGGCTTCACACAGCATGCCTAGATCCGTACTCCAATTCCGGACTCTAACAAGGGGGACTTTACATATCTACCCCAAAGGATGCCACAACCCACCGCACACTCGCGGGGAAGGGGTTTCCCTATGCAATGCAGAAAAGAAGGACTTCACATGTCCAAGAAGGGAGATCGTTACCCTTGACGATCTCTTGGGAGCCATCGAAATCTATCCGGTGAGAAAGCACCGCAGCAGCTTTGCCTTCACAGCGCTGGCCTCGGATCTCGAATCGGAACACGGGAGCTCCGTCGGTGGCTTGATCTCCTCCTCCTTCTTCTTCCTCCTCTCTCTTTCTCTCTTCACTTAGCCAAATGAAGAATGATCTCATCATCAAGCCTCTGGTGTTTTAATCCAGCAAGGAATCACCTGAGCCGTTGGATCCAAATAGAGAAAAGGAACAGCCACGATTTTCCCAAAATTCCATTTTTTTGGCTGACACGGCCTGTGACACGCCCGTGTCACAGGCCGTATACCCTTAAGCGGCACACGCGGTACTCGCACCGACTGAAATCTACCATAACACGGGCATCGACATGCCCGTGTCGAACCTGACACGCCCGTATCGGTCATATGACACGCCCGTGCCACCCCTGCCTCAACGAGCTCCAAAACCAACAGAGTAGTATACGGGTAGGCACACGCCCTCAGACACGCCCGTGTCAAATCTGACACGGCCGTGTTCAAGGCTTGGTTTCGGGCCATGTACTTCTCTGACTCAGTCCGCCCATTTCTTGAGTGACACGCCCTGGGACACGCCCGTGTCCAAGGCCGTGTCCCAGGCTCGATTATAGTCAACCACCGATCATCGACCATCCAGAACACTCCCTGGGACACGCCCGTGTCCCAGGCCGTGTCAAACAGCCTGCACCTCAAATCCAGTTTTGAGATTTTTGGGGTGTTACACCCTCCTGGTAGGCGAGCTGGTAAGGAAGTTGTAGAGGAAGGGAGAGGATGCGAGCTCCCCGGGAGAGTGCTCTTCCCGGGCTCGGCAAGCGGCGACAGGTTCGGCGAGATGGTGGTGCGAGACCCTCCAGCTCGCCCAATAGGGGGAGGCATCCCCTTCAGTAAATTGGTTTCTTCCGCCCCGGTTCCAAAGGGGTTGAGGGAGCCGGAGATGTTTTACTATGCCGGGAAGGGAGACCCGGTCCAGTATATCCAGTGGTTTGAGGACATGGTCTCGATCCGACAGATATCGGATGGGTTCAAGTGCAGGCTCTTCGCCATCACTCTAAAGGAGAATGCGAGAGAGTGGTTTCACCAGATGCTGGCCAAATCCATTTACTGCTTCAAGGACCTGCATCGGGGGTTAATGCTGAGGTTCACCACCTCTAAGAGGAGGAAGAAGGAGTTGGAGTCCCTGTTCAACATCAAGTAGGGGGTGAACGAGACCCTGGGGAGCTACGTGGATCAGTTCTAGGAGGAGGTGATCCAGGTCCAAGAGATGTCAGGGCACACCAATATGATGGCCTTTACCCTTGGCTACAGCATGGTTTCTTCAGAATGGAGTTGAAGAGGGTGTCGTCCCTCTCCTATGAGGATCTAATGGAGAGGACGACAAGGGAAGTTGAGGGGGAGGCATCGAACCCAAAGTTTGAGCGGAAGCTGGCCAGTCGGGCTGATGAGTCTGATATTCATAGGGTTTTTTGGACTCATCTGGGCCTGTTTTCTCACTCATGCACTGCTTTTCAATCGGTATTCGGTTATATTTGAATCGCCTTGTCATTGACCCCATTGTGCACTTTTTTGGCCCATTGGTGTGCAATTGCGCATTCTATTTTCGGGGGTAAGCACATGGTTCTCCCCATGGCCCTTTCCGACTATTTTCAATGCATTTCTGTGACGCTAGAGGGATCCCTTTGGTTTTGTTTGTTTGAGTGCAGGTGGTGCGTTTTCCCCCAAGTATGGAAATCAGGCTTGTAGAAAATGCATGGTCGTGCGTTTTCTTAGAACACATTTCTTCTTGATCGTGCGTTTTGTTGTACTGGAAATTGTCGAGCGGAGCTCGACGATCTTCTCGCATGGTTAACGCACGGTTACTTCTGAACCGTGCGCGAAGGAAACACACGGATTTCCTGTAGCTTTCTTATTTGTACCATTCTGTGGTTACCCGTGTGTTTGTTTCCCACACGGTTTCGGCCAAACCGTGCGAGAAGTAAACGCACGGTCTGCATATTTTTCTCTTAATTTCATCTTTCTGGGGTTAATCGTGTGTTTCCTTCACACACGGGCATATGCGCCCGTGCATGAGTAAAACGCATGGTTCCCCGATATTATCTTATTTTCCTGCGCTATGTGTTTACCCGTGCAATTTCCTTCACGCACGAGCGGAAGTGCCCGTGCATGAGTAAAATGCACAGGTCAACGCATCTTCATCCGTAAGCTTGGCCTGGAAGTTAATAATGCACAGTTAGCGCACGGTCATGCGCAAAACCGTGTCTGACTATTTTTCTGACCTGCTTCTATTTAAGCGCAGATTTTCCTCCATTTCTAAAGAGATTTTTCTCCAGCCATTCCATCCGCTTTTTTAGGGCAAAGCTCCGCCTTTCTACCTCCACCCTTCATCTTCCACCAAGGAGAGAATCCCCGGCCATGCTTGCGAAGCCTACATCTTGCCGGTGCTTTCTCTCGGCCTCATCCTTTATCTTTTAAGCTCCATTTCAAGATTGACGCCATAACCTACAAGCAAAGGGAAGTTTGCAACCTTCTTCCGCATCGTGACACGAAGAATATGGGTCCATTGGAAGGTAGTGACATCCTTCTCTACCCCGGACGTAGTTGAGGACCGAGCTTGGATGCGGATTGACAACCCGGTGATTCCTTCCGCGACCCCTCAACGAGCCTTTGGATTCGGTCGATCTCTTTACTTGTTCTTGCTTTTTTGTTGAACATGTGTGTTTAAATCTGTTTATGTAGATGATGTGCACTTCAGTTGTAAACATTATTTGTTTTATGTCTATGTGAACCTGTTTTGTTTTACCACTTTAGTTGCTTGAGTAGCGCCTGCATTTCCATCTGCCACCACATTCGATTCTGCCGCTCTAGCGATTGCTAGTGGTGTGCGTAGCGAAGAGGTGCTCACTACCCTCATTCCAACGTTCTTACCACCTGATCCGCAAGCCTACTCGTCCATCCGCCCAGCGATTCGGTGCATAGTGGCCCATGTAGTCTTCCATCCCGCCTGACGAAGCATCGCATAGCGGCGTTGTATAGGAGTAGTTTATAGTGTTTTACTTTCTTTATCCGCAGCCAATCAAAACCCCCTTTTTAACCCCAACCTAAGGACTTCAATCTCAAGTCCTCCTCAAAGTTAACTCCACCTTGTTATGTTCCCACGAGATCGATACTTGGGAAAATTCGCCCATTTTATGTTACTTGTGCGACCAGTACACTTGTCGTTCAATGCATCATGTTTTTGGTGCCGTTTCCGGGGAACACAGTCATGTGAGTTTTCTGATAGGAGATCTTGTGATTGTTGTTTCTTATTTTTATTTATTTTCTTGCTTTCCTTTTATTTTGCTTACTTCTTTTTGCCATTTTCTGATTTTTGGTTTAGAAAGAAAATTCGTGTCATTTTATTCTAGTTGTGTAGCACCCTTTTGGTAAAAATTTTTGTTCGCGATGTATTCCGTAGCTGAGTGTCGTCTCTATGACACTTTGCGCTGATATATTTATGTCATGGCTGTTTTAAATGTTGAGCATTGTATTCGATGTTTGCTATATCAAGGTATAGGCCATATGGTGAAGGATTGCCCTCGCTTGTGCGATCCTTCTCCCTCTGAGAGCGTGTGCGCAACACCCTCCCGTTCACAGAAGACTGTTGTGAACAGGCCTACCAGGGTGTTGCCTAGCCCATACACTGACATCACTCATCTGGCTCGTTCTTTACCCATTGAGATTACCGAAGAATCTCTCGCTGCATACAGATCCTTCATGGGTCACTCGCTCCCTTTTTACGAGCTTCCCTTGAGTGATGACGATCACTCTGGTGTTAGCCAGCCAAAAGTGGATCAGGAATCCATGGGCACTCCTGTATGGGATGCAGAGATTGTTCCTGTTGACGGGGTGGCGTCTGCGAATGATTTTGCGATGGGGCATGCTCATTCAGTGCTTGATTTTGAGAGCAGTTTCGCCCCTCCGCAATTTTTGCCTGAGTTTGCTACTCCTTTTTATTGTGAATCGACTGATGATGTCATATTCATGAGTGATTCGGTGCATGAGGTTGCGCCGAAGTGGGATGATGAATCTACAATATCCGACGGAGAATGTGGATCTTCAGAGCACTTTGATGCACCTCGGTGAAATGAGTAATATTCCCTTTCCGATGCGGAGGTTTGCACCACTTTATTGGATGAAGAGGTTCCTCTTACCACTGCGGACCTTGAGTTCTCGTATTCCCCACGATACTACTCGTATGATACCGATGATGATCTCTGCTTGGATCTTGCTGAGAGTGATACCGGGATCACTCTCCCTTATTCTGATGATTTTAGTTCTTCTTCTCTTTTATTACTTGACCCCCCCACCCTCTTTAGCTGAGCATGTGCAGGTCGAGTATCCACGGCTACGTTGGGATGATGATGAGCCTTGTGCTCATGTCGTCGCCATTGCTTCCTGCAAACCTGTGGTTGACGATGCCTTGCAAAGCAGGGATTTATTTTGTGATAGGATTAGCGAGGACCAGTGCTTTATTTCCTATTTCCTCTACCTGAATTAGTCAAGTATTATTATTTAAGTAGAGGGGTAACTGCTTTATCGATGTATCGGTACTTGCAACCGCAATGGGCATTAGGCCAGTTACCTGCACATTTTTTATTTCCTAGGCCCATTAGTTAGGAATTTGCGTCTTTCGAATAAGTCGTGCTGGGATGAAAATAACCCCAGTACTTATCTAGGAATAAGAATAGTTAGTTAATTTTAACTGTCTCAAAAAAAGTTTTGCGTGTTGTTTATTTTTTTGCCTTAATGCATGCTTACGAGATTTTTGTGTGCTTGCTCCTAATTCAGGAAGATTGCCTAGTCGCTCAGGAGGTTCTTTGTTCCATTTGCTTTTGTTTTTCTCGTTGTTGTTACAGGATGAGACTTCCCGGTGAAAATGAGGCGAATCGGGCTGTTTTTGCAAAACGCACGGTTTGGGGAAAACGTGCGCAGTAAAAACGAACGACCTTGCGTTTTTTTTATTTATAAAAATGTCGGTCGAGCTATTTTGACACATGCTTGCCCTATTTCCCGTGCGGCTGCTACAATCGCCCGTATCTCCTCCATCTTATCCGGCAAGATCTCCTACTCCTCCTCCAAATCCTCCCTCATTCCTCATCTCTTTCCCTTCCTCTCTCTCTCCTCATTTCCATGGGATATAAGAAGGTGATAAGCAAGTTGTACAACTTCGGGAGTGCCTCCTCCTCTTCTATGCGGACTGCGGTTCCAGTAGAGCCGAAAGATGCTCCGGATGCTTCGGTGGATAATGAAGATGTAGAGCGGATGCTTCGTTTTGGGCGACCTGAAATGGTCACGAGGTTTGATCCTTTGGTCCAAAAACCATTTTTGGATTTTCGTTTCATTTTGGACAAGGAGCTCGCGGTCGTCGGTCTAAACCTAGAGGTGGACCATTTACTCGATATGGGTTCGTGGCGTAATCTCTTCTCCATTATGGAGACCGGATTTCGCGATCTCACGCTCAAATTCACTCCACCTTCCGCATTCTAGAACTACGTGATGCAACTACCGGTGAGTCCACTGCGGTGACATTCCGGATGAACATACGTCCTTACACTTTTAGTGTGGGTATGCTTGCTTTTTATGTGGGGGTATACATGGTTGACGAACTCACGGAGTCGGACGTTCTTGCCTGACCCTTTGAGTTCCCAACCGGTGCTTCTCCCCACACATTCTAGCAGGAGATCACCGGGCTGTCACAGCAGTACGAAATGCGGTCAACCAAGTCATCCCATATCATCTCCCCAGCGCTCCACTATGTTCAACACTTGATCGGGCACAGCATCAATGCCCGCTCGATGAGTCAGAATGTAGCAGGGTGGTCGGATCTTCTCTACCTCTACAACATGCATCATGGCATCCCACTCCACCTCGTGTGGGTTATTGCGGATTACTTCATTCACCAGGCCACATACGTGCCTCTGAAGGCCATTAGTGGTTCGCATTTTATTACGCGAATTGCTAAGGGATTAGGAGTTTTTGACGCTTTGCCCACAATGACTCCCGTTTCCCGTGGCGATTTCATTTCAGCAACCATGATGACCATTAGTATGTCGTGTTTCCTTTGGCGATATGTGGCACTACGTTATTCATACTATGGAGTGGGAGTAGCCAGCTAGGGCTTCTTCTGTGGCTGCTGGATCTTCTTCGGAGTTCTGCAATCCCGACGATGCCGCTCCAGTCCATACCGTGCCTTTGGCCCCAGTGTCTTCTTTTCCCCCTGCCCCGCACCGTAGGAGTTTCGCGGAGGATTATCCCGACTACTACGCGCAACATTTGCAGATGGAGGAGCTGATTCTCCAGCAATACGACATAACAGAGCGCATTGTTGAATTTCTTCGGGTGCCCCTTGTTGTCCTTGCTCAAGCTTCTACGTCTCGTGCCCATACTCCGCCTCTGCCTCCATCTTTTCCCAATCATCCTGAGTGACTGCTGCTTTTCTCCTCGGATAGGGTTGTCTGTTGTTTTTCTTCATGTTTGTATTTTTGTTGGTTTGACTGATTATGTACTTTACTTTATTCAGCTGGGGCTTCGTCCCCAGGGTGGTTAGAAGATATATTGTTTGCAGTTCCTTTCCTTCTTATGTTACTGTGTTTAGTTTCGTTTTATATACGTGATGATTGTGTTTAGTTTGATAACTCGCAAGCATTGCTTAGATTAAATTTGTTACGACTTTGTGTATACATTTTTGCTGGAGCTCTTTTGTAGGTTGCCTTTCCTTGGTGCGGCGGGGTGAGATAAATTTTTTTGGAGGTTTTGCTTCATGCTTTCACATCAATCTTCTAGTATGCTCATTTGCTGAGCATGGGGTAACCTCTCCCCTAACTTTTATTTCTCTATTTTTATTGCAAATCTTGGATAGTTTGTTTAGTTTAAGTCTGGTGGGGGAGAGTTATACGGGTTACCTATGCACATGCACTATTAGCACTTTCATGCCTAAAGTATATTTTCATATTTTGTTTTTATATTGTCATGTCTACATCGTGCACCTACACCCACATGAGCGCGATCTTAAGCACGTGCTTGACTCAAGTCAAATTTATTTCTTTTATGTCAACTTTAAAATAGTGGTGCTGGCTTAGGATTTTAGGATAGAGTAGTATGAAACTCATGCAGTGCTCCTAATTAAGAACTCATGGTGTGTAGAAATATTATAGATTTAATTTTTCTTTATGCTCATAGGTTTATACTTTTTGCATTTGTAAATATTGTTTGTACTACTCAAAAGTGTTGAATCTGGAGTAATCAAACGGTAGTGTAGGAATGTGTATAATCGTCTCTAGCCTCGTATTTCTCTAGTCGGGAGGAAGGATCATCTTTCTTGGTGGCTAAGAACTTAACCCAAGCTACTCTCGAAGCATTGGTGCATGGTTAGTCTAGCGTGAGCGTGATGTAGGCCATCTTTTTGGCCCGGTTGAGCCTTGTACCCGTCCTAACGATAATCTTTGTTAGCCTATTTTGAGCCTACCCCTCCTGTTGATTTAGCCCCACTTCGCGATCACTAGAGCCTAAAAGCTTTTCCTAGTTGCACGCTACAATCTCGATGTATTAGTATGTTAATTCTTCCATTGATGTTTTTGCTGTGGTGTTGTTATGTGGTTGTGCGGTGAAGTTTTCTTGAAAATTTAGCTAAAAGTGAATTATGAAAATCTGGAAAAAGAAAAGAAAAAAATATGTGCTGATTGATATAAAATAAGAAAGTAAAAATAAAGATTCTATTTGTGTTATTGTTGTGGTGATAGGCGGTGCACACACCCGTGTTATCAAGTTCAAGTCTGGCGGTGTGGTGCACCTGCATGTTTTGTTGGCGAGAGGATTTCATTTATGTGGGCTCATTTGGGTTGTGCGTAGCCAACATTTTTATCCTTTTGCGTACTTACCTACATATATACCCAAGCCCCATTATTTTCCTAATGTCCTACGGATTCACGCTTGAGTGAAACTAACATTGTGGAGAGAGTGTGAACGGGCAAGCATATGGTCCCCGACATTTATGGATTTCTTTGGAGGTGATCCCGAGCCCCAGTCTTTGGCAATGCTGAACTGAGTGGCTTGCCTATTTTCTTCCTACGCATGACAGAACGATTCTCCAGGATTCTATTTTTGAGTAGTTCAATATTTATTTACGCCTATCGAAATTTATAAACTTCGTAGTAAAATTAAAAATTGTATCTATTATATTTTCTATGCCCATGCTATTTTTGATTTCTCGCTTTACTTTATTTGGAAATTTCTGATCCAGCTAGCTGTTTTCTTGTTCACGGAGAGATGATTTGCTCGGGACGAGCAAATCTTTAAGTCTGGTGGTGTGATGAGTTCGATATTTATAGGGTTTTTCGGACTCATCTGGGCTTGTTTTCTCACTCGTGTACTGCTTTTCAACCGGTATTCGGTTATATTTGCATCGCCCGGTCATTGACCCCATTGTGCATTTTTTTGGGTCATGGGTGTGCAATTGCGCATTCTGTGATGCTGGAGGGTTCCCTTTGGTTTTGTTTGTTTGAGTGCAGGTGGTGCATTTTCCCCCAATTCTGGAATTCAGTCTTGTGGAAATTGTACGGTCGTACGTTTTCTTAGCATACGTTTCTTCTTGATCGTGCATTTTGTTGTACTGGAAATTTTCGAGCGGAGCTCGATGATCTTCATGCACGGTTAGCTCATGGTTTCTTCTGAACCGTGCATGAAGGAAACACACGGTTTTCCTGTAGCTTTCTTGTTTGTACCATTCTGTGGTTACCCGTGCGTTTTGTTCCCGCACGGTTTCGGCCAAACCGTGCGAGAAGGAAATGTACGATCTGCATATTTTTCTCTAAATTTTAGCTTTCTGGGGTTAATCGTGTGTTTCCTTCATGCACGGGCAAACGCGCCCATGCGTGAGTAAAACGCACGGTTCCCCTGTATGATCTTATTTTCCTGCGCTCTGTATTTACCCATGTGATTTCCTTCATGCACGGGCAGAAGCACCAGTGCGCGAGTAAAACACACGGGTTAATGCATCTTCATCCGCAAGCTTGGTCTGGAAGTTAATAATGCACGGTTAGCGCACGGTCGTGCGCCAAGCCGTGCGTGACTATTTTTATGACCTGCTTCTATTTAAGCGCATATTTTCCTCCATTTCGGGAGAGGTTTTTCTCCAGCCATTCCAACCGCCTTTTAGGGCATAGCTCTATCTTTCCACCTCCTCCCTTCATCTTCCACTAAGGAGAGAAGCCCAGCCATGCTCGCGAAGCCTACATCTTGTCGGTGCTTGCTCTCGGCCTCTTCTTTCATCTTTTAAGCTCCATTTCAAGATTGATGCCATAACCAACAAGCATAGGGAAGCTTGCAAGCTTCTTCTGCATCGTGACACGAAGAAGACGGGTGCATTGGAAGGTGGTGATAGCCTTATCTACCCTGGATGTAGTTGAGGACCGAGCTTGGATGCGGATTGACAACCCGGTGATTCCTTTCACGACCCCTCGACGAGCCTTAGGATTCAATCGATCTCTTGACTTGTTCTTGCTTTTTTGTTGAATATGTTTGTTTAAATCTGCTTATGTAGATGATGTGCACTTCAGTTGTAAAAGGTATTTGTTTCATGTCTATGTGAACCTGTTTTGTTTTACCGCTTTAGTTGCTTGAGTAGCGCCTGCATTTCCATCCCCAACCACATCCGGTTCTTTCGCTCTAGCGATTGCTAGAGGTGTGTGTAGCGAAGATGTGCTCATGACCCTCTTTCCGTCGTTATCACCACCTCATCTGCCAGCCTACTTGTCCATACGCCTAGCGATTCGGTGCATAGCGGCCCGTGTAGTCTTCCATCCCGCCTGGCGAAGCATCGCATAGCGGCGTTGCATAGGAGTAGTTTATAGTGTTTTACTTTCTTTATTCGCAGCCAATCAAAACCACCTTTATAACCCCGACCTAAGGACTTCAATATCAGGTCCTCCTCAAAGTTAACTCCACCTTCCTGTGTTCCCTCGAGATCGATACTTAGGAAAATTTGCACATTTTATATTACTTGTGCGACCGGTACATTTGCCGTTCAATGCATTATTGGCCACAGAGGAAGAGAAGCCCAGAGGTGGCAGAGGTCAGTAAGAGAGGAGAGCTAAACCTCAGCAGAGGGAATAGCAGCAGCAGCCTAGATGGGGGCACCAAGAGCCAAACCATCGGCTAGGTTGGAGGCCGGTGTGGCAAGACCAGGGGCAACAAAGTGATTTCCATGGAGGAGACAATCGCCAGTGGGGCCAGGGTCAGTTTTACCCTCCAGGTGGGAGGCAAGGATAGAGACCACATATCCCCGACCAGAACCAGGCTATGGTTATAGCCATGGGGGAGAGAAGGGGAGCTGTGCGGAGAAGGAGAAGGGAGGTTAGGGTGCAGTTGCCCTACTGCGAATTCCGCCAAGAGGAAGGGCACGCTACGACCATGTGCCCGAAGTTCCTCGAGATGAGGGGAAACGGGGAGCAGCAACAATAGCAGGACCGTTAGGGAGTACGGATCGAAGAAGTCCTGCCTCGGGCAGAGGAGGACAAGTGTGAGGACCGTACTGATGTTGGGGCCCGGGGAGGGATCAGAGTGAATCATAGGGGGGTGGGGTCGAGGCTTCCCTTATAGCAAGTCTTCATACCATGTACCACAGGAGCGTTGGCTCCACATCCCAGACCCAACCCCTAGATGAGAAGATCACCTTCTCGAGGAAGGACATGCTAGACCATGAAGACCCCTTCTGCGACGCGCTGGTCATCCAGACAGCGGTTGAGAACTTCACCATCTCCTAGATCCTCATCGACAATGGGGGTTCGGTCAACGTCATCTTAAAGAACGTGTTTTACATGATGAAGGTGGAGGCTAAGAGGGTGCTGGCCTTGGATAGGCCTTTGTTTGGGTTCTCAAGGGAGAGGAAGGAGGTAGAAGGAAGAGTGGGGCTCCATATCACTCTAGGGGGCAGTCCCGCAATTGCAGGTTCATCATCGTGGATGCCCCCAGCAGCTACAATGCCATCTTTGGGCAACCCCTCATCAGCTCTTTCTGCTGCATCCCCTCGTACTTCCACCAATGCCTGAAGTTCAACGCCGAGGGAATCCAGGTCTGGGTTCAGGGAGACCCCAAGGTGGCGAGGGAATGCTATGTCACCACCGTGAACTCTATCTCTTGGCAGGAGGGAGCCGAGGATATGGAGCGAAGGATGGGGGAGGTGGAGCAGGAGGCAAAAGTGGAGATGGAGGTGGAGGAGAACCGCACCAGGGTGGAGGTAGCGGAGGCAGACCAGGAGCCGGCCGAGGCGATGGCCGTAGAGGAAGCTGAGGAAGAAGTACTTGTCACAGGAGGGGAGGACATTGGAGAATGGAAGAGCAATCTCGTATGGAGGTTGTGGAAGAGGTGGTGGAGATGGAGGGTCTCAACCTCGGAGGCAGGGTGGAGAAGGTTTGCATCAGGAGGGGGCTGACCCTGGAGGACCATGGCTGGATGCTGGAGTGCATCCAGAAGAACATGGACATCTTTGCCTGGAGCACCACAGAGACGCCAGGGATCGATGCAGATGTCTCCTGCCACCTCCTCAACCTGGACCCAGAAGCTCGCCCCATCCAGCAAAAAAAGAGGTCTGTTGCGAACAAGCGGGCTGAGCCCATCAAGGAGGAGGTGGCCAAACTCCTCAATGTCAGCTTTGTTTCCGAAATACAGTACCCCGGCTGGGTCTGCAATATAGTTATGGTTAAAAAAGGAGACGGTCGGTGGCGTATGTGTAACATTCCATTTCGTGCTAGACCCCTCGCACGTGTTTTTGAGTCAAGGGAGTTGACTCTGGGTCGGGGTGCGCCAGACTCGACATGTAAAATTCGTCGGATATCATCACGGATATCTGACAAATTCGTCGAGTATGGCTTGTGAAGTTGAGACCAATACTATTCGTCGAAAATCAGATGAATTCGTCGAGTATAAGGACTTAGAAATTATTTTAGAGAATTGGCATTGAGTGGGTTCGACGTCACTTAACACGACATTGAGTGCGTTGAATGCACTCAACGGCATTCGACAAAACAGGTTGAGGCATTGAGTGGACTCAATGCCACTCAACGCGTCGTTGAGTGCGTTGAGTGCACTCAATGCCATTTTACTTAGAAGATATCTCGGATAACTGGCGTCGAGTGCGTTTAGTGCACTCGACGCCATTAAGCTGAAAGGTGCCCAGTGCGTTGAGTGCACTCGATGCAACTCAACGATTTTTACTTAGATTATTCTGAGAGTTGTGGCATCGAGTGCATTGAGCACACTCGACGCCACTCGACGATTCGTCGAGTAAAGAAGGTGCACTCGACGATTTCTACTTAGAAAGATTTTGGGAAGCATCGAGAGAGTCGACTGCACCTTGTTTGTCGAACTTCGGTAAATTCAACGAACTCAGGTAAATTCGTCGAACGCCAAATTCGTCTGAGCATTGTTTTGTCGAACTATGGTAAATTCGTCGAACTCAGGTAAATTCGTCGAACTCGGGTAAATTCGTCGAACTCAGGTAAATTCATCGAACTAAGGTAAATTCGTCGAACTCAAGTAAATTCGTCGAACGCCAAATTTGTCAAGCGATGTTCCGTCGAACTCAAGTAAATTCGTCGAACTCAGGTAAATTCTTTGAATGCCAAATTCGTCGAGCGATGTTCCGTCAAACTCAGGTAAATTCGTCGAACTTAGATAAATTCGTCGAACTCCAAATTCGTCGAGCGCTGTTCCGTCAAACTCAGGTAAATTCGTCGAACTCAGGTAGATTCTCCGAACATAGGTAAATTCGTCGAATGCTAAATTCATCGAGCACTATTTCGTCGAACTCAGGTAAAATCGTCGAACTAACGCTAAATTCGTCGAGTAAGGATATAATTCTTGACGATTCGTCGAGTAAGAGCTACTTACTCGATGAATCTGGACTTGGCATATCAATATCACCCAGGTAATAGCGCCCGATTGGCCACGATCGATTCATCCCATAGAAGTTTTGAATCTATGGGACACATGGCAATTATATAGGATATCGCTGTCATGCAATATCCAGTATCACTGTCAGGCGATACCCCAAAATATATATTGTTCATTTTTTATGGAGATTACAATTTTTAGTTTCTAGGGTGTTCCTTCCTGTGCATCCTGTCCAAAGAGCTCCAGCATCCAGAAAAACTCCATCTTCCCATGAAGGTTCAAGCGTGGAAAAGAGGCGACTCGAACACGCCATCTAAAGCAACCCTGGCAAGGATTCGTCAGCATTTTCAGTGCTTCATTAAGAGGGAGTTTTCATTCTGAAAATTGTTCTTTGTCATTCTTCATTTCTTATTTATAATTGATAGAGGAAATCACCGCCTTGTGCATGACGTCTTGGTCCTTATACGACTTAATGAGTTTTCGCCGCCTTTTGTGCAGCAACTAGATCTTGGTGTGATCTAGGGGGAGGCTAGTACCAAGACCTAGGAAGAGATACGCTATAGCCGGCCGGTTTTTGTTAGAAGGACCGGTGAATATAAAAAGTTTATATTTTTCATAGCCTTGATCTCTTACTCTATACGGATACATTGGATTCTGTTTTAATATTTAGGAAATAAAATATCATCATTATTATTCTTATATTTTTTTAAATGTTTATCTTTGATTATGAAAAATTAGCTTTGATTTTTGTAATTAATTCACCGAGGAAATATTGTTTAAGAAATAAAAATTCTTAACCCTTATTCACCCTCCATCTAAGGGCGCCTCACGATCCAACACCTACTACATAATCGTTCGCATCACACATTATTTCAAACGAAAAAGACTAGTCTGGTGCTACTAAAATAGGAGAATTGATAAGTTTTTCTTTTATAAAGTTGAATGCTGATAAGCATTAACTGTCAAAAATAAAGAGATACTCTTTTTCTAGGAGGTGGGTCTGCGATTTTGTAATTTTGGAAAATTTTTGAATAAACTTTCTATAAAATCCTACATGGCCTAAAAAACTTCATATGGATTTTTTGTTTTTAGGGTGGGCAAGTTTTGCAATATTTTTATTTTAGCCTTATCGACCTCGACTCCCTGGATAGAAATTTTATGACCGAGAACTAAACCTTCTCGGACCATAAAGTGACATTTCTCCTAGTTTAATGCTAAATTTGTGTCTTGGCAGCGTGAAAGAACATTAGCACAATTAGATAAACAAATATGGAACGAGTCTCCAAATACGGAAAAATCATCCATAAACACATCCATAACATCTTCCACTAACTTGTCAAAAATTGCCAACATACATGTTTGACATGTTGTCGGCGCATTGCAAAGTCCAAACGACATTCTTCTATATGCGAAGGTGTCGAAGAGGCAATTAAACATTATTTTATCGTAATCTTCGGGGGCGATGGGGATTTGTAAATACCCCTATAAACCATAAAGAAAATAATAATACGAGTGGTCAGAGGGCCGCTGAAAAATTTGATCGATAAACGGTAGTTGAAAATGTTCATTTCGGGTGGCATCTTTTAATTTTCTATAGTGGTTGCACATCCTCTAACCCGTAATAGTTTGAATTATAATTAATTAATTATTAGCATTTCACACTATCGTTATGCCGCCCTTTTCCAGATGACATGTAGTGTACCAACCCATGTATTGTCTGAAATCAAGTAGATAGTCCTTACAGCCAGAAGTTTCATTACCTCAGTCTTAACTACATCCTTCATATTAGGATTAAGTCATCATTGAGGCTGGACGGATCTATGAGAATTATCTTCGAAAAATATTGTGTACAGAATTAGGGGTTTATCCCCTAAATATCAGAAATCTGCCATGTAATTGCATGGCGATGTTGTTTTAACACTTGCACTAAATCGAAAGTTTCCGAATCGCTTAACCTTGAAGAAATAATAAAAGGGAGTTTTGAATTTTCTTCAAGAAAAACGTATTTTAGATGCTCGAAAAGTGGTTTAAGCTCGAGGGTTGTTGGTTCTTCGTAGGATGTTTTTAGTTTGAAATTTTTAGAAGTAATGGGTTCAAAGGGCAAATTTTTAGGTATTTCTGTTGAATAAGGTAAGTTCGCCAAGTTCGTTTCTTCTAAAATCATAAAAAATAATCCATAAATAGATAACCCATTTTCCTCAAAGTGGCTCCACATAAAAGCAGGAATCATCGTTTGAAAGTGAATTCCACATAGAGGGATTTATATTAACGGTAACCTCGTCATCTCCAACCTGAAGGAGGAGTCTACCAGTACTTACATCAATTACAGCGCGAGAGGTGGCGAGAAAGGGGAGACCGAGTATAATGGGTACATCAGTGTCCTACTCGATGTCGAGGATAACAAAGTCTACTGGGAAGATAAACTTGCCAACTTTTACTAGAACATCCTCCACTATCCTTATCAGATATTTTATGGAACAATCTGCTAATTGGATGCTCATTTTGGTTGGTCTTGGACAACCCAATCCTAATTTTTGAAAAAGTGAGTATTAAATTAAGTTGATACTGGCGCCCTAATCTGCTAAGGCATCTTTTACTAAAAGATTATCGAAAAGGCACGGGATTGAAAATCGTCCCGGATAAATTATTTTTTTGGGTAATTTGTTTAAAAAAACCACTGAATATTCAACATTAAGGGAAACTCGAGAAATAATTCAGGATGGTATGTTCAAGGGGCCAAAATTGTATGGCTGATGTTATACCTGATGTTTAGTGTTAAGCATTGCTATAGGAATTCTCAAGGTAAGAATTGAATGTGTTTCAAATTACTACAGATTTGTATTTCATACAATTAGACTTTGATTGACATATACCAAATGTATAGATTTTCAAATACAAACTGAGCATATGAAGAAGGAATCCAAGGTGATTAATGAAGGAGATGGTAACATGTTTCTAAAAGTCCGATCAAAACTGCATGTGTATTGACATAAAAGCAGACATTGGAGTGAAGGAGACAGAAATCATGACAACTGTACTATTTTCAATTTGCATTCATATTTATTTGTTAAGATGACTTATGGTACATATTTTGATTAGAATGGTAATGAGGATTATAACATGACTCATTAAAATCATATTTTTGTTGTGTATTGACAAGAACATCATTTCTAATCTAAACATAAAAGCTTACATTGGAGTTGTATTCATGATGATTGATTGATTTATAACCTTATTTGATATATTTTGTGTTTTTAGTGTGGTTGAGAATTATATATAGAGACATCGTTCTCATGGAAGGCTCAAAATGTCCTTAAAACAAAAATATATATGCTCAAGTTTTTTTAGCTTTACAAAAGCCTGAGCTTATATATTCCAATCAAATAATTTGTATTTTGGTATCTGTGCGATTGACTCGCCGAAAGGGACATTAATTTGTATTTGTTTTAAAATTTGTAAAAAAATTCTAATTCTCATCTTGTCACTAATTATTTATTTTATAAGGATAAGGTAAATATGGTGGAGAAATACATTGTTTAGTAGAAGAAGGAGGAGGAGGTGGGGTAGAAACTCTTTTCTAAAATTCGGATTCTACCTTGTTAGATGAGTGTACCTCCTTTCCACTAAAATGTATGATGGCATGGGCATTCTCTAGCAAATTTGTCTTTGTATTTCCTGGTAAAGCTCAAGGTTGGCACTTCGACAGCATCTTCGAAATCTATCCAATTTGAGTTTCTAAATTTTTAATTGATCCGATCAGGTTCCGGATACATGACTAATATTTGATGAAATATTTAATAAAGATGTCTTCTATCACGGTGGGGCCATAGTGGTTGTGATTTTGGTGGTGGATGTGGTACAAATCCAATTGGATTTTCATTAGGAGGGCGATGAGCATTATTGAGGTTTCTCCATGATAGATTTGGATGATTCCTAAACCCTAAGTTATATGTATTATTATACAAATTAATATTTAGGTTATAGGATGAAGTTCGATATGGATTCCACACATAATCAACTTTTTCTTCTATTACTTTTTAGTTGAATTCCAATTAGGGGTGGCGAAGGAAGCAGACATCCCCGCTACTTGCCTTGTCAGATACTCTACTTGAAATGATAAATTAGAAGAAGCATCGAGCTCATAAAGCCCAGTAGATTTATTAGGGCGTGACCTAGTTACATTCCATTGGTAGGTATTCATGGCAATTTCCACAAACAAGGCTTGAGCGGCCTCTCTGTTGGGTATATTAGAAACTGTGCACCTGATTTAGAGAAGCCTCACTTAACTCAATGATATACATCATTGTGTATTTGATGGTATGTTGAGTTTCAATGTGCAGGATAAAGAAATGCAGTAAAATATTCTAAGTACAAGTGTCGACACATTTGAAGGAAATGTGTCGACAGCAGGAGCCAGATTGTGTCGACAGCAGGAGCCAAATTGTGTCGACACACAGAAATTGTGTCGACACACAGAAATTCAGTCTACAGGACTTGTTTCGACACACAAAAATTCAATCTACAGCAATTGTGTCGACACACAGGACTTGTGTCGACACATATAAATTTAGTCTACAGTAATTGTGTCGACACACAGGACTTGTGTCGACACACAAAAATTAATTCTACAGCAATTATGTCCAACACACTGGACTTGTGTCGACACACTCAAGAATTCTATTGACACTAACTATGCCAAGACTTGAAGTAGATTGTGTCGACACACAGAACTTGTGTCGACACATTCTTTAGAAGTTGTGTCGAGAAAATAAAGAAGAGCTATGTCGACATTCTATGAGCTATTTCAACATCATTAAGAATTGTGTCGACACATGTTCCATTTGTTTATACACATATAAAGTTTTGTCTCGACATTTTCTGCTGAGGTAAAAGTGACAAAGTTTCAAATGTTAAGAATGAAGACTTGACAGCTATCGTAACTAAAAAAGCTATCATATCTGTCAGAAGGTAGTTATAAACTGGATCAGCCAGTAACCTCGGATGGGATTTATATAAAGACATGTTCTATCAAAGAAATAGAGGAGAAGAACTGAGTAGCGATTTCATCCTAAAATCAACAAGTCTCTTTTAAAGAGAAGGCAGATCCTGAACAAGTCTGCAAGAAGAATTCAGAGTTACATCTGAAAGAAGAGGAGAGCTGGATTGTGGATCGACTCCAACTTTTCAAGAAAGATCAACCTTACTATGTACAGATTCAAGAAACTTTGAAGAAGCTAAGACAGGTTGGATCCTAAGTAGTCAGTTCATTCCAGAACTGATCAAGAAGTCTTCGTCGTTTCATCATTCTCTTGGGTGAAGAAATAATCTTTCACTCAATCAAATTTTGTAAGATCTTTTATAGATCTGAGGTAGGATTTTTGTAATCTTCGTTGTAGGCTTGGTTATAAGGGCAGAGGTAGAGAATACTAGCCTGAGTGTAGGAGTGTGGACTCACTCTGAGGTAGGATTCTCTGAAATAATCTGAGTTGTAGGACTAGTTGAAGTCTGTGTTGTATGAACCATTCTGGGTTCTGAGTTGTAAGATCTTAAGATCTGAAAAGAAAGAAGTGAGTTAGGTCGAATCTAGTATACTACTAGATAGGCGAAGGGGGAAAGTGGATGTTCCTATCTCTTGGGGAACCACTATAAATCTGTGTGTATGCTGTGTTGGCTGTGTTTATTTTAATCTGTGTTGTGATAGTTAAAGCATAGGTTGTCTAACTGTGATATAATTTATCTGCCTAAATAAAATAAGAATTGAACCTATTCACCCCCTCTAGGTGTTTAGGGTATCTTGAAACAAATTCTTTCAAGTGGTATCAGAGGGAGGTTGCTCAAGAATAGACTCAATAATTTGAGTTGATCTCCAAGTCAGTTATCAGTAAGCCAAAATGGGTTCAGGTTAAAATAACAAGGAACTTGGATCCATGAAAATTCCCATATGTAGAAAGGAAATCTTTTGCATATGGAAAGAGAGAGTCAGATTATTCATGGAAGCTTTTCACCCAAGAATCTACATCACAATTCAAGAAGGTCCATTCATTCCTATGAACATCTCAGTTCTTAATGCCAACCTCAAGACTCAAAAAAGTTACTCTGAAATGACAAAGGATGGATCATCTTAGCCACTATGGATAAGAGAGCATAGAACATAATAGTTAGTCCTATAGATGACTCAACTTTCCAAAACTTGATTCATTGCAAAACCTCCAAGGAGATGTGGGACACTTTGATTGTCTACATGGAGGGAACTTAAGAAGTAAGAGAGGATAGTATGCTAAATCAAGAATATGAAAGTTTTAGACAAACCAAAATAAATAGCATAAATAAGTGCTATAAGAAGTTTTTTCAGAATAGTTAATGAGCTAATGACCTATGGAAAAGTCTTCAGCATATATGAGCTCAATGATAAGTTTCTCAGATCACTAACAAGGGATTGGGATACCAAGATATGTGCCATCAGGAAAGTGGCAAAACTTGCAGATACATCTCTTCCAACCCTATTTGGAACATTGTTATCATATGAGATGCAGCTTATGGCCAAAAAGGAGGAGGAGAAAAGCAATAGGTCTGAGTACAAAGAGAAATCTGTGGCCTTCAAGGTTGAAGCCATAAAGAAGGACAGGAGGATGTCTCCATCTCCTCCTAGAAATGCTGCTAAAGTTAACTCAGATAATTCTTACAATAACACATCAGACAGCCCTAATTCTGATGAAGACTTTGCTGCCTTCACAAGGCAATTCCAAAGATTCATGAAGAAAAAAACAGTGGAGAACCAAGCCATCCTCCTCACAGTCCAAGGATGACTACTACCAATTTAAGAAATCTTCTAAGAAAGACAGGTATGACACTAAACTAAGTAAACTAACTTCTTCTAAGATTGTTTGTTATTGTTACAACATGTCTAGACATATCACAACTGACTGCCCGTATAAAAGAAATGAATCTAATGACAAGAAGAAGCATCAAAATAAGGGCAAGAAGGAGAGATCCTTTGTTGCAAAGAAGCAGAAAAGTTGGACTTACTCCTCATCATCAGATTCAGGGGAAGAGGCTGAAGCTGAAGCCTATATTAGACTGTTCAGAACTGAAGAGGATTCTGTAGAGACTGAATTCTTGCAAATACTGGACACTATAAATAGGATTGAAGATCATCATTATAGAGGGCTGATGGCTATGTCTGAGGAAGATCAGTGACAGGATCGGCTTGGTCCTAGTGATGTAAACAATCTATCTTCAATTTTTGATTATTATATTGGACCAGAATCAAAAGCATCAACATCAAGTGTGGAGGATGATTCTGAATCTGAAGGGGATGTGGATCAACTAATTGATAAATATGGTGATCTGTTTCAAGATTTTAAGAAAAGCAAAACTCTTGCCAAAAAGCAGGCTAAGGAAATTGTCTCTTTCAAGATAGCTGCTTCAGAATCAGCAAAAGTGCTGGACATAAAATTGAAGGAAATAAGCCAACTAAAAAAATCACAATCATTCAGATGGAAACAATTATCTTCAAAAATAATCACATAGAGAGTCTTGGAATCGGACTTCAATGAGAGAGGGATCTTGTGGCTAAATTTTCAAAGCTAAAGTCATTCTTACCCTTAATTGATAACTTCATTGCCCAAGAGGGTAAGAAAGGATTAGGCTTCAAGGGATGAACAAGGGCAGCTAATTCAAAAAGGAAAGGAAAGGCCCTAGTTCAGCCTCTTGCCTCCAAACCCCCTATTCCTTTCATAAAAGTGATGCAACCTACTAACAGGTATGACCATGACATCAAACATGGTCACTGTAAGCATGGTGATTAGGATGATAAGGGTGAAAATGCCAATAGGGCAGCCCATGAACAAACACACTATGTTCTTCAGGATTCATCAGTGTTCGATGCACCATCCCTAACACTTAATAAAAAGACCACTATTCCTACAGAATTGAGGACTGTTGACAGCAATGCTGTTAAACCAGTACTTAAAAGAAGATACAATAGATATGAGTGCTGGTGTTGTGGCAAAGTGGGCCATTATGGCATTGATTGTTGGCACAACTCTAGTGTCTAGAAAAATGCTAGCTTAATTGTCAGAAAGGGTGCAGGCAAGCATGTCAAATTTCAATCTAACCTGAACCTAAGACCCAATAACTATTGGGGATCTAAGGTTAGTGTTGGAACACCCTATTACTAATTTTGGCAAGGATCACTATGTTCTTAAGAAATTATATTGACCTTATTGTATAGTCTTAACGGTCAATTAGAATGAGTCTAAGGGTTAGAACTTAGGTTTGGAAGCTGCCCCCAAGACCTTCTAAGATCAGAATTCAAGTGCTGAAGACTAGGACAATTTTCGTCAAGCTCAGGTCGACGAAACGTCGAACTCATTTTGACTATCTCTGAGCTCAGTTCAACGAGTCGTCGAACTCGGTTCGACGATCTTCGAGCTCAGATCGACGATTCTGTCTTTAGCTATATTCCAAGTCTCTGAGCTCAGTTTGACGATAGTTGAGCTCAGGTCGACGATTTCTGTTTCAAGTCTAGATCCAGTCTCTGAGCTCAGTTCGACGATAGTTGAGCTCAGATCGACAATTTTCTGAAGAGATCGGCGATTTCAGGAATTCAAAATCAGACAGTTATGGTATTCAATCTGATTTATTATCATCATTTAATTCAAAGGATTCTGTAGCTGTTTCAACTAATCTGGAGCGAGTTTCAAGGAAGACAAAATGGAATATCTCTTAGGACTTTCCTCTAGAGACAAATTTCATTTAAAGCAGTTATTTATGACTGGTTAACGGCTATCTAAAAGACATATTTTCAGTATATAACCAGAGAATAATTAGAGAAACAAGAACAAGAGATATCAATCAAGAATTCTGGGAATAGACTTAAAAAGAGACATAAGTCTACAGGATTACTGAGTTAGAATTCATACCAAACACAAGGAATAATACTGTGAAGGAGATCATCAAACACAAAAGATTTCTTCTATTCTACTCCTTCAAGATCTTCCTGACTCAAGTGATCAAAGGCTTCTTCATCAAAGACTCCAGACACATAACATTTCAGCAACTGCTGAAATCATCTCTCGCTGGAGATCTAAAGTTACTGAAGACCTATAACCCTATGCAAAGCTCTTTTTCCTTAACAATTGTAGATCTCAGGGGGAGCTTTGACAACATCATCCACTAGTCTTCTCTTAGACTGTTGACAGAGAAGAACAACAAACTCTTTTATTTCTTTCTTTACTCTGCTATAAAAGGGTTACTCAAAACTCCCTTCAAAAGTTTTGTGGTTGGTTTCTGGGACCTGATCAAAACTCAGTGGTGGCAAGACACCTGATCAAAAAATATGGGTTTGTTTTTTGAGCACCTTATCAAAAGCTTATTGGTGCCCAGGACACCTGATCAACTATTCCTGCAGTGGATTCCTACCTATGGTGGTAGAAGAGTGGATGTACCCAGGTTGATTGGGGAACCACTATAGATCCTTGTGTCTTCTGGATTGCTGTGTTTTTGCTTTGCTGTGTGCTGTGATTTTGTTTATTGCTTTCTTAGTTTTATTTACTGTAAGCACATTACACCTATACTTAAATTAAGTCTTCCACTACAAATAATTTTTATCTGAAAAATTATTTTAATATACTCTATTCACCCCCCCCTCTAGAGTATAGGTAGATCTTACCCTCACTTTCAATTGGTATCAGAGGGAGGTTGGTTACTCAACAACTGAATCTTCATTAGATTGGTTGTTCCTATAGGCTAACACCTGAACCAAAAGATCTCTGATAAGATCAATTTTCTATAGAGGGTTATTATTTGTATTATATTTATATTCATACAAAACCATGGCACAAAACAAAGATTATGCTAGCACCAGACCTCCAGTGTGCAATCTTTCTAAGTTTGCACTTTGGAAGGCAAGGATAAAATTATATATGAATTTTATTTATGAGGACATCTACAATTCTGTTTTGACAGTGTGTCCAAGACCCCCAGTAATTACAAGTATAAGTGTTGTTCCACCTCCTTCAGGAACAGATGTAGAAATTAAGAAGTGGATAATTGCAGATGCCAAAGCAATGAATATTCTGGCTCAGACTATGTCTGATGAAATATTTCAGAAAGTGGCCGAATGTAATTCAGCAAAAGAAATATGGGACAAGTTATCAGAAATTGTATCAGGATCTGCTAATGAAAGGAAAGACAGAAGATCCCATCTTATAACCCAGTATGAGAATTTCAAAAAGGGAGAAACTGAGTTAGTTGCTGACATGTACAACAGGCTCAGCCTAATAGTCAGTGAGTTAAGAACATTGGACAAGGAGATTTCACTAACTGAACTCAATGATAAAATCCTAATGTGCTTCCCCCGCACTTGGCACTCAAGGATCTGGCTAATGAAGGATGCCAGAAGCCTAACTGAGATTACTACTGAAGCTTTGTTGGGCAAGCTAAAGTCTTATGAGCTGCTCATCAAGAATAGAGAGGAAGAACAAAAGGTTGCTTCTCCAGCAATCAGGAAGTAAAAGACAATAGCATTCAAAGCTACAGAAGATCAGCCTGAAGACAAGGTCACGGGCAATGAAGAATTGATGAGCTTACTGGCCAAAAGATTCTATAAGATGGTCAGGAAAGGTTTTAGAAAGAGGTCATCCAAAGGGCATGAGTAACCAAGGTATGACAAATCCAATAATAAAGAAATTATTTGTTTTGGATGCAGGAAACCAGGCCACATTGTGCCTGATTGTCCAGAAAATCAGAATAAGGACAAGAAGGACAGGAAAGATAGGAGAAAAGACAAGGACTCCAGGAGAAACAACAATGACAAATCCTTCTCCAGCAAAAACAAACACACTAGGAAGGGAATTGTAGCTGAAACCTGGAGTGAAACTGAAGAAGAGTCAGATGCTTCATCAAGCTTAAGTAATGATGAAGATGATGCTGAAGAGAAGGAGTTCTGCATAATGGCTATCAATGCCTCCCAACATAATTCTGATGCAGAACATGAATCAGAATCTGAATCTGAACATGAAGATGAAGAAGACCAGGTAATAGATTCCTTTGATTTTAATTCAGAGGACTTCAAATTTGAATTTAAGGCACTCTGTTTAGACCTGCTAAAGTTTGAGAAAGAGATTATTTCTCTCAGAAATCAATTATCTGAACTTAGCACCTCAAAATCAGATAACCTAAAACTCTTTGAGGAGTTGGAATGTTGTAGGGAGCAGATAGCCTCACTGAAAAGTGAACTATTTGAGGCAAAAAGTTTGAAGAATCCCTCAATGCGAGAAACATCAAACTGATGGACATCACAAGCACAGTGAACTCAAGACTTAATAGTACATTGGGCTTGGGTGCTTCATCCAGCCAACCTATAGTGTTAATAACTCCAATCAAGTTTATGTCAGATAAAGGGAAGGGAGTTGTAGAGGTGGCTAGGAAGAATTCTGATCTGCCTAAGAAAACTAAAGTTCAACGGAAAACATCGACTAGAGCTCGACGATCATCAAACAGAGCTCAGAGATCTCAAGCTGAATCGTCGAACCTAGGTCGACAATCGCCGAACTCTAAACTCTGGCATAATCGATCTTCGAATGGAGCTCGACGATCTGACCCAAGATCGTCGAACTCAGCTCAGAGAACGTCGAACGGAGCTCAGAGTTTTTAAAAAAAATTTAAAGGCAAATCAAACTTCAATCCTAGAGGTCTTACATCCCAAAACTTTAACCCTTATACTGAATGAATAATACCTCCTAGGAGATATCATCCTGAAGGTTATAAGAGTCAGCCAAGGATGTCTTTTATTTCAGAATTTAAAGGTTATCAACCTAGGCCCAAGGTAAACTGGGTCAAAAACATATAACTTGTTTATGTGCAGGTGAAGACCTATCCAGCAATGAACCAATAATGGTATCTGGATAGTTGGTGCTCAAAGCACATGACAGGAAGCAAGGAGAATCTCACATCCTTCAAAGCCAAACTTGGACCCAAAGTAATATTTGGAGATTCAAACTTTGGACAAACAAAAGGATATGGTGCTATCCAGATTGGCTCAGTCACATTCAAGAAGGTGGCTTATGTGGAAGGACTGTAGCATAATCTAATCAGCATCAGTCAACTTTGTGATGAAGGCTACCAGGTGACATTCAACAAATCCTCATGCAAAACCAAATCAGAGGATAATACAACTGTGTTAACAGGTAAAAGAAAAGATAACATTTATCTTGTAGATTTTCTTTCAACTAAGATAGATATTTGTTTATTCAATTCTGTTTGCAAGCCAAATGATTTATGGCATAAGAGATTAGGGCATGTAAACCTTAGAACTATTGCAAGGCTATCCAAGGACAACCTTGTTTGAGGACTACCTTCTGGCCCCTACAAGAAGGAAGGACTTTGCAAGGCTTGTCAATAAAGCAAACTAAAAATAGTTTTAAGTCTCTTAATAAGAGTGATTCACCTAGGATCTTGTATCTGTTACACATGGATCTTTTTGGACCCATTACAGTACAAAGCTTAGGAGAGAAATCTTACACTTTGGTGATTATAGATGACTTCTCTAGATTCACATGGGTGTTCTTTTTGAGGAAGAAGTCTGATAACTTTAAGTGTTTGACAGAGTTTCTCAAATGCATACAGATTGAGTTCAATACTCACATTGCCCTGATCAGAAGTGATCATGGGACAGAGTTTGATTCTCTTCTTATGCAAGAGTTCTGTCAGAGTGAAGGGATCAGGCACACTTTCTCAGCTCCTAGAACTTCTCAACAAAAAGGGGTAGCTGAAAGGAAAAATAGAACCCTTATTGAATCTGCCACCACATTGTTGACAGATGCTCATCTCCCTCTATCCTTTTGGGCAGAAGCAGTGAACACCTCAAACTATGTGTTGAATAGAAGTTTGATACAAAAATTGAAGGGCAAGACTCCCTATGAATTACTCAAAGGGAAGAAACCTAAAGTAGATTATTTCAAAAAATTTGGTTGCATTTATTACATACACAATAATGACAAGAAGTATATAGCAAAATTTCAAGCTAAAGCTGATGAAGGAGTGTTTCTGGGATACTCCATGATCAGTAAAGGTTATAGGTTGTATAACAAATCTTCTCTTAAAATTGAAGAATCTGTACATGTATCTTTTGATGAAACTAACATGTTTTACAAGGAGAAGAATACTTCTACCATAGAACCTTTGCAGGTACACTCTCTTTCAGAAAATTTGGACAGGTTACATATTGTAGAAAAAGATACAACACAAAAGGATGAGAGCAGTGAAGATGAAGAGGATGCTCAACAACAAATAGAAAATCATCTTGAAGAGCCAGTTGTTGTTCCACAAGAGGAAACAACAACACAGGTTGGTGTACAATCAACACCCCTTATAGATTTAGTAACAACAAGAGATCATCCAATCTCCCAAGTGATTGGAGATATCTCAGTTGGTGTGCAAACCAGAAATCAGGTCAACCAAAACCTGATGCACACCTACTTTTTATCTCAAATTAAACCTCAATCCATACAAGATGCAGAACAAGATCCACACTAGATCATTGCAATGCAAGAGAAATTACATAAATTTGAAAGAAACAAAGTTTAGGAGCTAGTGCCAAGGCCTAAGGATCACTCCATTGTTGGAACAAAGTGGGTGTTCAAAAACAAGTTGGATGATCAAGGAATCATTATAAGGAACAAAGCAAGGCTAGTTGCACAAGGATACTCACAATAAGAAGGAATAGACTATGACCAGACCTTTGCACAAGTTACAAGGTTACAGGCCATAGGAATATTCCTAGCTTATGCAGCTCACAAAGAATTCAAGGTCTATCAGATGGATATAAAAAGTGCATTTCTCAATGGAGACATCAAGGAAGAAGTCTATGTTAGACAACCCCAAGGTTTTATCTCTCCAACTCATCCTGATCATGTTTTTAAATTGCATAAAGTATTATATGGTCTCAAGCAAGCTCCTAGAGCATGGTATGAGACCTTAGCATGATTTCTTCTGAAAAATGATTTTATAAGGGGTAGAGTAGATCAAACTCTTTTTATTAAAACCCATAAGGCCAATATCCTACTAGTACAAATCTATGTAGATGATATTATCTTTGGATCTACTGATTAAAATTTGTGCAAAAAGTTCTCTAAACTAATGCATTCAAAATTTGAAATGAGTAGCATGGGTGAGCTTTCCTTCTTTCTAGGATTGCAAGTCAAACAACATGCTGATGACATATTTATTTCTCAAACCAAGTATGCAAAGGAATTGGTTAAGAAATTTGGTATGTCTGAAGCATCATGTATGAAAACACTTATGCCTACTTATGTTGTATTAGATGCTGATGAACATGGGAAACTTGTTGATCAGACAATATATAGAGAAATGATTGGCTCTTTATTGTACCTTACAGCTAGTAGACCTGACATAATGTTTGCTACATGCATATGTTCTATATTCCAAGTAAGCCCTAGAGTGTCACACCTAACATTAGTAAAAAGGATTCTTAGGTATGTGAAAAGTTGTCCAAATCTAGGTCTCTGGTATCGAAAAGACTCAGGATTTGAATTAACTGGATTTTTAGATGCTGATTATGCTGGATGAAGAGTAGAAAGGAAAAGCACTAGTGGAACTTGCCAGTTCCTTAGTGACAGACTTGTCTCCTGGTTCTGTAAGAAACAAACACTTGTGTCCACTTCAACTGCTGAAGCTGAATACATGACAGCAGTTACTTGTTGCTCATTGATTTTGTGGATTCAAAACCAGCTCCTAGACTATGGTTACAACTTAGAAGGGTCAAAAATCTTTTGTGATAACACTAGTGCTATTTCTATAACACAAAATCAAGTCCTCCATAGTAGGACAAAACATATAGAGATTAGGCATCACTTTTTAAGGGATAATGTCGAGAAAAATAAAATTGAACTTCATTATATCCCAACTGATTTGCAAAGGGGAGATATTTTCACCAAACCTTTGGATGAAAAGAAACACACTTTCTTCCTGAATTAGTTAGGAATGTTAGATGGAGGAAGCTTAAAATAAGATCCATGATTTTAAAACCCTAAAATTGATCAAGACTAGGTTAAAAACTTGAATTTTCTAATGTCTATAAGTTATTTCTTGTCTCTGAACAGCGCTCGACGATTTTCCCAAAGATCGTCGAACAAAGATCGATGTTTTCCCAGATCGTCGACCGGAGTTCAGCTCTTTTAGATAGCGCTAAGCTATCTTCTTCTGGTCAGAGATCGTCGATCGGAGATCGACGTTCTCCAATATCGTCTAACGGAGATCGACGATGTGGAAGACTCTTCAGATTCCTTTAGAAGCCCAAATCGTCGAACGGAGTTCAACGATTTTTCCTTTTTGGCGTCGAACCCTAATATAAAATTCATTTTTTGGCCATCGTTTTCCTTTTGCACTTTCATACTCTCTGCAAAACTTTTCTTTCCATCTAAACTTCTCTACACTTGGTCGTGTTTGTTTCATTTGTGCAGGTAAACATTGCCGTTTCAGTTTCAGTTCTTGCCGCAATGAAATTCGATACTGGATTCGACATCGATATGGATTCCTTTGACGGAAGTGACAAGATATTCAAAGACATTCTCGACTTATTCAAAGAACAGCAGTTGGTGCATATTATGACCACAAGGATGAAACTTGTTGTCGATGAGATCAAAGAATGGGTGTACACGGCTCATAATCTGGATCAGAATACTGTTGTTGGTACTATAGCCAGTACTCAGGTATCCCTAATGCCTTACCTCCTTACAGAAGTTTTTCAGTTAAGTTCTGGGAATGATTTTGTTGCATTATCTGGAGAAGAGTTTGCAAGTATGCTTGATAGAATGGGTCATTCTGCAGCAAACCCTAACAAGCTGCTTAAGAAGAATCTGTTAGTGGAATATAGATTCTTAGTTGATGTTGTTGGAAAAGTGCTTTTAGCCAAGCATTCTGCTCATGATACCATTTCTAGGTATCAATTTTGTTTGATGGATGCTTTAGTGGATAAGAAACATCTCAATTGGGGAGAGATTTTCTTTGATTTAATCAAGAAAAAGGTGAATAAAAATTTTGTTAACTTTGGGAGGATCCTAGGGCTGTTCTTGCATAACAGATGCCCACAGCTGCTTGTGTCCAGTGGGATGAACATTAATGCCTCCAAGAGGATGCCATGTGCCCTCTTTAGTAAATGGGACTGGAAAATTACCAAGCCAAGCAGAGCTCCTGCATCAATCTCATCTTCAGGCACCAGGACTGTTCAAGTCACTTCCCCACAGACAACTGCCCCATTGGAAGAACTGCCTGCCTCCTCCTCATCTCCACCATCTCCACCCATTGTTTCTTCTTCCATTCCTTCTTCCACTATCACTATCTCAATCTCCTCCCCCATCACCATCTCATCTCCACTATCAACTCCTTTAGCACCACCAGCAACAACAGAAGATCTTTTCCATCCCCTACATTATTATCCATCCCTTGAGATTACCTCATCCAATCCATCTTTCAATCTAATGGATGACTCCCTTTTGTGGGGTGCCTTGATCCAGTTTCTACTGAATCTATGCAGTGGGAGATGCCTCATGAAGAAGAGATAGTGCCTGCCTCAAAAGATTTCTTGCCAGAGATTTCAGCTACAGCTTCAGCTCCAGTGCTTCCCTTTAGAGCAGTTGACTTTAAGTCACTGCTGTCAGATTTTGATGCTCTTCACAGCAGTTCTCTTCAAGATTCTGAAGCTGAGGACCTTACTAAGGCCATTGTGCCTATTGCCAGCTGTGAGCCCAGCCTGATTTCTGCATATATCAAGTCCCTTAAGGCTGTGAAAAATATTCTTTCTTTTGATGATATGAATGATGCTGCTGCTGCTGCTGTTGATGTAGTCTGTTCTGATAGTGATGCTGACTTACTGATGACAGAGGCTGATGAGCCTGCTGTTCATATTGTAGAATCTGCTGTCTCTGATGTTGTTATTTCAGTTTCTATTTCTGCTACTGAAGTGTCTGTATCTGCTGCTCCTGTTACTCCAATGGTCTCTAATACTAATGAGTCTGCTGCTATTAGTGTATCTGTCAGTGCTGCTTTTGTCACTTTTGCTACTACTGCTACTGCTGTTATCTCTGTAGAACAATCAAAACAACAACAAGAATACCTTAAAAGGATTGATGAATTATATGACAATCCTCAGAGTTCATACAGTGACCAATTCAACATTGATTCTGATGACTCCTCTGCAACTATTACAAGGAAGAGGAAAGCTAGAAGCAAGGCATTGATGTGGGTACCTCCAGAAAAGGTGAAAGATGACAATGATATTCCTTATTATATTCTGCATGACTGCCCCATCTCAGAACCCTGGATGCAATATTCAAAGAACCAGCTCAAGGCTATGAAGAAAAAGAGGAAGATTGCTAAGTATGATAAAGGATCTTCTCATTTTAATCCTCCTCCTCCTGATGCAGGAACTGGTGGAGGTTCTGCTTCTCAATTTGGATCTGCTGCGAAACAAAGCTCTTCTTAACCTTCAGACTGATTTCAACCAAGTGGATATTATCAAAGAGGTTATCAATCAAGGAGAGGTCAGCACAAAGGAAGTCAAAGAGATTATAGAGTATTCTCCAAAGGTCAATCAAGACAGCATCCATATCAAAGGGAAGGACAAGGACCCATTGACTCAACCTCTGGTCCATTCCCTTATAAGCTGAAAGACACTGTTGCTTCAAGAACTCTTCCTTCTGATGATACTATGAATAGATATGAACAACCAGTCCCTTTTGAAGACCCTGAAAATAATCACCTTTCTTAGACTGCCAGAATGAAAGAGCTAGCTGCCTTGGATCAGATTAAGAAGGCAAGAGAACAAGGGAAAGACACTTCAAACATCTCAACCTTATCTGAGCAAAGAAAGAGAGAACTAGAAAGATACTCATCTAGAAAATTCTTTGATCCATAAAGTTATATGAAGCTGCACCAAGAGGCTGTGGTTCCCAGGCCCAAATCTCAAACCTCTCTTGGTGCTGCTGATGACATGAGATCCAAGAAGGAAACTCTCAACCCTAACAGAGAAATCTTATTCAAGAAGGGCAATGAAAAGAAGTAAATGTGTAAGCTGACAATATATCTTAATTAAGACTGTCTGCTGTGATTCTGTCTGTGCTTCTGCAATACAGCATTTCTTTTCTCTGCATTGTTGTTTTTGCTTTTGAATTCTGTATGTATGCTTATTATTTCCTATTGGTCTTGTAAATAGTAATCCTAACCCAAATAGGGGGAGATTGTTGGAACACCCTATTACTAATTTGTGCAAGAATCACTATGTTCTTAGGAAATTGTTTTGACCTTATTGTATAGTCTTAAAGGTCAATTAGAATAAGTCTAAGGGTTAGAAATTAGGTTTTGAAGCTTCCCCCAAGACCTTCTAAGATCAGAATTCAAGTGCTGAAGACTAGGACAATTTTCGTCGAGCTCAGGTCGACGAAACGTCGAACTCAGTTCGACTATCTCTGAGCTCAGTTCAACGAGTCGTCGAACTAGGTTCGATGATCTTCGAGCTCAGATCAATGATTCTATCTCTAGCTATATTCCAAGTCTCTGAGCTCAGTTCAACAATTGTTGAGCTCAGGTCGATGATTTCTGTTTCAAGTCTAGATCCAATCTCTGAGCTCAGTTCGACGATAGTTGAGCTCACATCGATGATTTTCTTAAGAGATCGACGATTTCAGGAATTCAAAATCAGACAGTTATGGTATTCAATCTGATTTATTATCAGCATTTATTTCAAAGGATTCTATAGCTGTTTCAACTAATATGGAGCAAGTTTCAAGGAAGACAAAATGGAATATCTCTTAGTTCTTTCCTACAGAGACAAATTTCATTTAAGGAAGTTATTTATGACTTGTTAACGGCTATCTAAAATACATATTTTCAGTATATCACCAGAGAATAATTAGAGAAAGAAGAACAAGAGATATCAATCAAGAATTCTGGGAATAGACTCAAAAAGAGACACAAGTCTACATGATTACTGAGTTAGAATTCATACAGAACACAAGGAATAATACTGTGAGGGAGATCATCAAACACAAAAGATTTCTTCTATTCTACTCCTTCAAGATCTTCCTGACTAAAGTGTTCAAAGGCTTCTTCATCAAAGACTCCAGACACATCACATTTCAGTAACTGCTGAAATCATCTCTTGCTGGAGATCTAAAGTTACTGAAGACCTATTACCCTATGCAAAGCTCTTTTTCCTGAACAATTGCAGATCTCAGGGGAGCTTTGACAACATCATCCATTAGTCTTCTCTTAGACTATTGAAAGAGAAGAACAACAAACTCTTTTCTTTCTTTCTTTACTCTACTGTAAAAGGGTTACTCAAAACTCCCTTCAAAAGTTTTGTGGTTGGTTTTTGAGACCTGATCAAAACTCAGTTGTGGCAAGACACCTGATAAAAAAATATGGGTTTGTTTTTTGAGCACCTTATCAAAAGCTCATTGGTGCCCAGGACACCTGATCAACTATTCCTGCAGTGGACTCCTACCTAGGATGGTAGAAGAGTGGATGTACCCAGGTTGATTTGGGAACCACTATAGATCCTTGTATCTTTTGGATTGCTGTGTGCTGTGATTTTGTTTATTGCCTTCTTAGTTTTATTTATTGTAAGAACATTACACCTATACTTAAATTAAGTCTTCCACTGCAAATAATTTTTATCTAGAAAATTATTTTAATATATTCTATTCACCCCCCCCCCCCCACTCTAGAGTAAAGGTAGATATTACCCTAACTTTCAGTTAGGTAATTTTATTTGATGTGAGTCCAAGTGACCATACCCAAATATGGTACTTGGACAGTGGAAGTTCCAGGCACATGACTGGAACTAGAAGTTTGCTAAAGGACTTTACTCCCACATTGGATAGACCCAAAGTTATCTTTGGTGGATCAGAAAAGGGAGTAATAAACAATTTTGGTAAAATTTCTAATAACTCAATCACTAACACTCAAGTGGCTTATGTGAAAGGTTTAAAACATAATCTAATAAGCATAAGTCAACTAAGTGATCTTGGTTATGCCACTTCTTTTTTTTAAGAATGGGTGTCAGATTAGAAGGACAAGTGATCAAGAGGTTATTTTGACAGGCTATAGAAAAGGAAATTTATATTGTCTATATTTTGTGGGTATGAATAATGATTCTCCAGTTTGCCTAGTTGCAGATGAAAAAGCTTCTCATTATGTCAAATAGTACAAGAGGCTAGCTCACCTTAACTACAAGACTATATGTCAACTCTTTAGTAAAGAGTTAGTGATGAATGGTCCTCAGGTCAAGTGCATCAAGGAGGGTGTATGTTTAGCTTGTCAAAAGGGCAAATAGACCAAGTCCTCCTTCCACAGTCTTTATACCAAAGATTCAGTAAGGTGTTTGTACCTCCTACATATGGATCTATTTGGTCCTATGACAATTCATAGTCTAGGTAGGAAAGTCTATACTTTTGTGGTTGTTGATGTCTTTTCCAGATTTTCCTGTGTATTCTTTCTGAGTAAGAAATCTGAAACTTCAACTATCTTCCAAACATTTGTTAAGAAAATATAGAATGAATTCAACAGTTCTATGGTTAAGATTAGAAGTGACCATGGGACTGAGTTTCAGTCTGAATGCACGACAGAGTTCTATGAAGAACTTGGGATTCATCAAGAATTCTCATCACCTAGAACTCCCCAGCAAAATGGAATTGCTGAAAGGAAAAATAGAACACTTATTGAGGCTGGTAAAACACTACTAAGTTACACATCTATCCCAGAATATTTCTGGGCTGAGGTAGTATTCACTGTCTGTCATGTCAATAGAGCTTCCATCAACAAAAGCCACAAGAAGACTCCCTATGAGATTCTGAAGGGCAGAAAACCAAACATATCCTATTTTTCGATCTTTGGTAGCAAGTGTTATGTACTTAACAATGAAAAGTCTTAGTTAACTATGTTTGCTGCCAAGCCTCAAGAAGGGATATTTA
The DNA here is from genome assembly GCA_039513925.1 of Platanthera zijinensis. Lineage (NCBI taxonomy): Eukaryota > Viridiplantae > Streptophyta > Magnoliopsida > Asparagales > Orchidaceae > Platanthera > Platanthera zijinensis. Next base: position 115,836,710 of record CM077096.1, read on the forward strand.
TTGTGTATAGTAAAAATATTATGGCATACAGGATCTACAACTTGATTACTCAAGCTGTAGAAGAATCTGTCCATGTAGTCTTTGATGAATCTAAGCTAATCAACTGTGAGCTGTCTAGCACTTCTTCTAGCCCTACAGATTTGAAGTAAAAGATGGAAAAGCTAACCATTAGTGAAGACCAACCTGCAAGACAAGATGAGGAAAATGATGGATGCTATCCAAGGGGAGTACAAGACTAACAAGCTGATGATGAAGACAATGAAGTACAGCTTGGTGGGGAGAATGGAGAAAATCAAGTTGTGGACAGATTGCCACCAGTAATTAGACATCTAAGAGATCATCCAACACACCAAATCATAGGTGATCCAAGACATGGTGTTCTGACTAGAAGCAAGAGCTTGAACACAGTTCTATGCCCAAGCTTCTTATCCTAGATGGAACCCAAGAAAATTGAAGAGGTCATACAAGAACCAATTTGGATTGATGCCATGCAGGAAGAGCTGAATCAATTCAAAAGATGTAAAGTATGGAAGTTGGTTCCTAAACCAAAGAATCACAATGTTATGGGGACTAAGTGGATCTACAGGAATAAGTTAGATGAAAATTTCATTATAGTCAAGAACAATGCAGGACTGGTAGCAAAAGGCTACAGGTAGGAAGAAGGAATAGGCTTTGACCAGACATTTGCCCCAGTGGCAAGGTTGGAGGCAATAAGGTTGTTCCATGCCTATGCAGCTTACTAAGGGTTCAAGGTATTCAAGATGGATGTAAAGTCAACATTTTGGAATGGTGACTTAAAAGAGAAAGTTTATGTTGAACAACCTTCAGGTTTTGTAGATCATCTTTATTCTAACAATGTTTATAGGCTTAAGAAAGCTCTATATGGATTGAAACAAGCCCCTAGGGCTTGGTATGAAACACTGTCTACCTTCTTCATTGAGAAAAAAATTCTCAAGTGTGAAAATAGACAAAACTATATTCCTAAGGGAATCAAAAGGCAAGAACATACAATTCCAGATATATGTCGATGACATTATCTTGGATCAACTGAAAACAACCTATGTAGAAAGTTTGCTAAACTTATGTAAGGAATGTTTGAGATGAGCAGCATGGGTGAGCTAAAATTCTTCTTGAGAATCCAAGTTAGACAGAATGATGATGGCTTGTCCATATCCCAGTCAAAGTTCACTAAGGAGTTAATTAAGAAATATGTCATGGAGTCATCCTCCACCATGAGAACTCCAACGGGGTCAAGTATGCCTATAGGCAAAGATGAGGCAGGAAAACCTGTAGATGAGTCTTTGTATAGAGGGGTAATTGGCTCCCTTCTTTACTTAACTGCTAGCAGAACAGACATCATGTATGTTGCATGTGTCTGTGCTAGGTATCGAGCTTGCCCAAAAGAATCTCATTATTCTGATGTCAAAAGAATTTTGAGATATCTTAATGGCACACAGAATCTTGGCCTTTGGTATCCTAAGAATAGAGATTTTCTGCTAACTGGTTATTCAGATGCATACTTTGCAGGATGCAAAGAACATAGGAAAAGCACAACCGATACAAGTAAGTTCCTAAGTGTAAGATTGGTGTCATGGAGCAACAAAAAGCAGACAAGTATGGCCATATCCACTACTGAGTAAGAATATATAGCTGCACGCAGTTGCTGTGCTCAGCTGTTATGGATACAACATCAACTTGAAGACTATGACATCAAGGTAAGTAGAACTCCATTATATTATGATTCTACTAGTGACATATCTATTGCTAGTAATCCTGTTTCCCATAGCAGAACTAAGCACATAGAAATCAGGTTTCATTTCATTAAAGATCATGTTGAAAAAGAAGACATAAGTTTAGAATTTATCAACACTGATAATCAAATTGCTGACATGTTCACCAAACCACTAGATGAAACTAAATTCAATTGCTTTAAAATTGAATTAGGTATGTTGAACCTGGAATAATCTGATAGATTTAGAAAATCAAAAGATAGGTAGAATTTCTTGGTTTCTAGAAAATCTGTAAAATTTTGTCTATTTTAAACCGTGTCAACACTACAAGGCGTGTGTGGACACCATCAACTAGTTATGTAGACACCAGAAAACTCTGTGTAGACACAGCTATATAACTTTGTATAATAAACTGTGTCGACACTACAAAACATGTGTCGACACTATCAACTAGTTGTGTGAACAAAAGAAAACTTTGTGTCAACACAGTGCTGTCAAGACTTTAGATTCTCTATCCCAACCTAGATTGTCTGTGTCGACACAAGCAACCATGTGTCGACACATAAGATTCTAAGTATTGGCGTGTCTTTTGATCTTCCTTCCTCTAGAATCCAATAAATAGGAGAAAGCAAAATCCTGTCGACTGTGCGATATAGAATGAAAAATAATGGCGCCAAAGATGGAAGAGAACATCAATAAGGGTTGTGAGCTGGTTCGACAAGCTTTTGATGATGCAAATTAGGACATCAAGGAGGTAATTCATTTAATCACAATGGTTGGATTAGAATATATGGTGTTTGAACCAACCAGAATATGGAAGAAAGAAGTTCTTGAGTTCTACTCGAATGCTTCTCTAGATTCAACAGGCACCAAAATCAAATCCACAGTTCAGGGTCGGAAGGTCATGGTCACATTCAAACGTCTAAGGGAAATCCTTCATCTTCCCAAAATCAAACAAGAAGATGAACTAGATTCTTCTATGACAGCTAGTGCACTAACCTTGTGTGGCTTATCTCCATCCACCAAGATTGGAGCAGCAATAATTCGGAAGGGAATGAACTCCCAAGGGAAATTCCGCTCAGAAATTCTGGGAAAGGTAATTTTGTATAAACCTCGAGGACATGATAGGATCTCAGCCTACATGTTCAGTCTCATGACCAGGATTATATTCAAAGTAAAGACTGACTGGGCTGTAGTTATGTTTTAGAAAATTAAGGAAGGGATTAAGAAGCCCAATCTGGGTAGACTACTTAGCCTCTATCTGGCTACTTGTATTCCAAAAACACTAAGCCAGAAGTCTTGTACTAAGATAAATCATATGAGGAGAATGGACTTAAGAATATTGTCCAGGTGGGAAAGAGTGTTGACCAAGGAAGTCTCTACACCACAAAAACACATGAAAATGGTTCAGAAGAAGAAAACTCTAACCAAGACAGCTGAATCTTCTAGTGATTCAGAGGAGGAAGTTATCTTCAGCTCAGATGAAGATGGATCAGAAAGCACAAGAAAATCTCCTACTCTAGAAAATAACACTGTTGGTAAGTTGCAGGGGGAGCACATTCCTGCAAGAAATATCTCTATGGATCAGTTCCAGGAAGAGACTATTCGAGTTCCAGATCAACAAGTGCTATCAACTTCAGGGGGAGATAATGAGCAAAATAGAAATATCCAAATAACTGAATTAGATAGTGAAACAACCAATCTATCAATAATGGAGGTAGTACAGGACATAAATCAAGCTTCCAAAGGCACTGTAAATGAAGCACATGACGTGCTCATGAATGTTATTAATCAACATAACCAAGACAAAGTTCTTGAGAATGAAATAACCATGGGAGAAAACTTGGAATTCTAGGGGGATCCATCTGTTGAGAATGAGAAAGTTATTCCTCAAGTTTAGATGCAACAAGAGGTAACACTAGAAGAATTATTTCCTAACTTACAAGCAGTAAGAACTGAGGGGGCGATGCCAAGAATTGAGGGGGAGATGCCAATCATTGCCTCTAGTCCAAAAGAAATAGTGGACATAGCTAGTTCATCTGATTCCTCTAAAGATGAAGAAGCCTCCAGGGCAAAGAAAAGGAAACTTGTGGAGCTCAGGAAGAGGAGCTCAGGCTATAAGAAAGCCTTGAAAATTGCCCCACAAACACCATCTCCTGTAGTAGACTTCAGTTCACTTTTAGTGTAACTGCAATTGAAATTAGATTTTATTATTTAACGTTCCCCCGGCTGTAGAATCAATCATTTATCTAGTTTGGAAATTCAATCCATTATAAATTGTTTATACTTGGAGCCAAGTTAGCAGTACGTGATGTGGGAACCTACAAAAAAGATCCTTAAAACATTCCCAAGTCTCATAGAGAGACTCAAACTCGCCTTGAATAAAGGAAGAAATATCCGCACGTAATTCAGCTATTTTAGTAGGTGGAAAATACTTTGTTGAAAATGTTTTGGCCATATCATCCTAGGTAGTGATGGATACTCTAGATAGAGAACCTAACCACTGCTTGGCTTTCGTCCATAATGAAAATGGAAATGAACGCAAACGAATGGAATCATTAGTGATGCCATTTATTTTAAATGTATCGCATATTTCAAAGAAAATTGATAGATGGGTGTTGGGATCTTCATCTGGGAATCCATAAAATTTTACTGAGTTTTGAATCATTTGGATTATGCTAGATTTGATTTCAAAATTATTACTAGCTATCGTGGGATGAACAATACTTTACCCAGTATCGTCCAAGTTTGGTCGCACATAATAAGACATAGTCCTTTACGGGGTAACGACTCGAATTGGTTTTACTATAGATTCATTGTGCATTGACCCGATAGGCTCTTCTAGATTTAATGTTAAGCTTTGGTCACAAGATCGATTGCCCCTGTGATAGGTGCTGTCGATTTCAGGATCAACGTCGAGATTATGATCAAGTGGAGAGTTTCATCAGGTCATGCACAAAAAAACTATTATATAGAAGATTTTTATAAAAAAAATAAAACCAAACAAAAATAAAGGTTTTGTTATTACAAAATAGTTTTTATAATAAACTATTATATAACAAACTATTTTTGGGTTTTCTACCTTGATTAAACAGTAGTTTTAAATAATAACGAAGATAAAAGTAATAATGATTTCTTTTTACTTTAAATCTTAACACAAAATGATCCCAGCAACGACGACAAAAACTTGATAAGTAAAATGTTTGAGATAGTTGAAATTGAAAACTAAGTTGGACGAGGAAATTACGCGTTGTGTGTTCTATCTATTTTTACTTATATACTATGATTAAGGCAAGTGTACCTATCGAGTAATAATATAGTATTTTAAAATATCAAGATCATATTTTTCCATGGATTAGTGTCGAATACTCTACTTTAAGGAATGAAACTACTATTTTATCAAAAAGAGTTAATGGTTTTTTTTGTTTTTTACAATGAAAATAAAAGTAATATGTAGGGTTTTGAAAATAGATGAGGTAGAGAGTCCTCGATTTTGAATTAACTTGGTACATAATTTTTAAGCAAGAAAAAACTCTACTTTTCTATTAATTAATTTACTTGAGCATGGAAGTTCCCTAAATATGAGTGCACCTCTATCGAAGATAAATCCACCTGAAAGTAGTTTCACTGAACTTTCATATCTAATCAAAAATTTTTATATATATGCCTAACGTTGTGATCCCCGCTATTGACCTCCAACTGCGATACGAAGGTTTAACTCGGGAGGCATACGTTCATCTATTTCGAGAGAGATGCGTAGATTCTCTTTACCTGAGAGTGATCAATTCATGGACACAAACCTTTCGGCTACTAGAGACGAACTTCGGAAATGAAAACCATATATTGATATGGATCTGCTCAACTTAATTCTTAGGTAAATTTTATGTTCTTATTAATTTAAAAATAATGTTTTTAATTATGTAAATAATATCCATCCCAACTATCTTAATCAAGCGCTAAAAAGTTCTTAACCTCTCGTCCGAGATGGGTGTAGAGGTAGTAAAATTAAAAGACATAAAATTGCAGAAATAATATTCGTCCCAACCATCTTAATCAAGCGCTAAAAAGTTCTTAGCCTCTCATCCAGGATGGGGTATTAGTAAAAGATTTACGATAAATAAAAGAAATACGCACACACCCTTTCTCAATAGAAATGAACTAAGTTAAAAGAAATAAAAGTTGAAGAATTACTTGAAAACTTAAATTTTATTACTTAAAAGAGTGTTACACACTAAAGAACCCAAACTAGGGTTAGGAAAATACTACTCAAAAGCTACTTCTAACAACTATGTACAACTATGTGGAACTCTACGAATTCTCCTAAAACATCAGCCGGAGCTATCTATTTATAGCTGAAAAATTTGAGGTACACGCCCCATAGGGCGTATACCCTAGGCGTGTTACTGACATGGCAGATAAGATGGTTTGTAGATAGAAATTCTAGAGGCTTCAGGATTGGTTTGGAATGTACATGCGTATGACATCTAGGTTATGGGCGAGTAAGCTGGGTATGGCAGATAAATTTTGGAGGGGCGTGATAGCTGAAATTCTGGCTTGGTCACAGGCGTAGTTATAGGCATGATAGCTGGCGCACATGTGTGTAGCCTGGGCATGACTTGTTTTGTTAGCATCAGAACTTGGGCGCGGCATTACAGCTGGATTTGGCTTGGTCATAAGTGAGGTCACGGGCGTGTCCACTAAAACACGGGTGTTAGACTTGCTGTGACTGAGCTAGCTGACCAAAAACTATCAAAATGTTTGAATTGCTAGTTTTTAAAGTTACACGCCCCAAGTCACGGGCGTGACCTATGGGTGTGAATTAGGAAAATTTGGTCGAAGTGACCCAAATATGCAGAAATACCCGTTGGGCACAAAATAATGTTAAGTTAGAACTAAAAATAAAAAGAAATGATTTATTTAGGTATATAAATAATATAATTGCATTTTTTATTAAAACGAAACTAAAATATGAACTAAAAATATTTATATTTTGCTACAAATCAATATATATATATATATCAAACATCACAGACGTTGGCATGCACGACACACACACCATGCACTCAGGGAACATTTTCGGTGTTTTGGACATTCCCAGGCCCAACACCATACTTAGTCCCACACCGATGGTAAAATTTTGTGTTCTAAACATTCCCAAGCCCACCACCATCCTTCGTACCAGAACGATGGTAAGAATAGAGCATTCTAGTGTTTTCGGCCTGTAGCCTAAGACTCTAACAATGCGAACAATGAAAGCCAATTATTTGGGCAATTAAGTATAAGAATGACTTAGTACAAGTATATATTAGCTATTTCTGATTGCTCAAATAGTCATTCCACCACTGAGAGCCAAGGCAATCAAGACGGACGACATGATGCGGGTCATCCTCCCCTATCCCATTCCCGTATCAAACATACATAACCCCAATATGTTTCAAGGCTACCACTCACGACAACCGTAACTGGGCACTTTAGGCTCAACAGCTTAATTTGCCACCCACCTTATACCCAGGACCTGGCTTACAATCATCACAATACAGCTCACAGGGAGCTACCACCACTGATAGAACTACCGCAGCACGCTTGGGGACAAAATATTATTTCTTCCCAAAAATTTGGGTGTTTTCCTAAAGACCACTCCAATACTCTCACTGTAGCAACCTGCATACCGCATGACTCCATAAACTACACATTTAACCACAGAGACTTTTCTAACATGCAAATAAATAAGATAACTATCACCAATCCAAACCAACATGTCTGTATGGGCTTCTCATAATATGCCTATTAGGTACCTCAATTCCGGATTCTATATACAATTTCTACGGTAATACCTTGTATCGACCCATTGGAAATCCCTTCATTCTCCACTGATTAGTGGGGGAATTCATGCAAATATGCCAAATTAAGGACTTTATATGTCCAAGTAGGAAGATCGTTACCCTTGCTGATCATTTTAGAGCCATGAACACAAACTTGTTCCGGATGGAAATGACCGTAGTGTTTTCCTCTCTATAGATCTAGCTTTGCCTTGCTACCCCGATCACAAGAACTCCTCCCAATCTCTTCTCTAGGAGAGTTTCAACCTTCTCCTTCCCCTTCTCTGAAAGTCTTTAGTTTCAAGAGTAGCTAAATACCTAGAGGGGAGGGGGGTGAATAGGTTTTTCTGTCTTTTTGATACTTTCTTATGATTTGGTGAGTTGTGTTTTACTTTAGGTTTGCTTTCAAGATCACACAATCATCACACAAGTTGTTTATAATGGTTCCCCAAATTATGGGTACATCCACTGTCCCTCCCACCTTTCTAACAATTTGTTAGACAAGTCTAAATTTTCCAAACTTTGCTCCAAGAGCTTACAACAAAAATCCCTCAGGATTTCTCAGACCCCACTAAGTTCTACACTCAGGCCCAAGGCCCTACACACAGAGAAATATTCTCCTATAACTCAGGCACACAACCCCTACCTCAGAATTTAACTCAAAGTCCTACACCCAGGATAAGAGGTTAGCCATATACTCAGATCCACCACTAGATCCTACCTCAGAGAGAAACACTCCTATAGCTCGGGCATACTGGCCCTACCTCAGATCCACATGAGGATCCTACAACTCAAGCACTGATTCCCTATAGCTCAAATATACAAAAAGATCCTACCTCAGCCTTTATAAATTAGGCTTACACTTAGATCAATTAAGATCCTACAGAAATTAAGCTTGGTAGTTGATTTTGAATGACTCCAGAGAAGATATCTCTGAGTCTGCCTCTTCCTGAACTGAGATGACTCAGTCCTATCTTCTTCAAAACTCCAAGGATATATCTTCAAGAATATTCTGCATGAGATGTGAAGCAACTACAGTCGGGCTTGCTCTGTCCCTTCTTCTACCTCAGAGAGATTACTCTCTAAACTTGTTGTTGAAGATGAAAATATCAACAACAAACTTACATCAACTTCTAGATCAACAGAATGAGCAAATCTTCAAGCTCTGTAACTAGGTCAAGAGGAAGAAGATGAAGCTATGTATTCTCCAAAAGTTAATCATCTAGAAAGTTATTTCTTCTTCCTTGATATTTCCTTTTTCTATCCCGCCGTCCAACGGCTCTTTGAGCAGTGGGACCTCCTAGAGATGAATATCTGCAACTTCTCTTTTGCATTAATTGATGTATAATAGGCAAGCAATGCCATTTTTCGTCTACTGTTCCATTCTTGCAACATTTGAATTCCTCATGACGTAATCATGACTCAGCAACTGTTGACTTAGCAAATTTCAGACAACTCTACATAGGCGTTGAGTGAAGGCTTGTCACTTAATGCCAAAACACATAGGCAGAACTCTGCACCACCAGGCATTTAGTGATCAGTCATCACTCAATGAATATCAACATTTGCAATTTAATTTGTGGGATCAAGCGCATACCCAACTGTTCTAAAAGCCCAGATTGTTGGAAAGGGCGCTACTTAATTTCTTAAATAAGTAGCAGAGCGCCACGGGTCAAGTGAAGGAACGCCAGACCCAACAATCCCCCCCCGGCGTCCATCACAACCCATCGGCTAAGAGATGGGGTTACCACTTAGACCACATGGCTCAGAGGGTAGGTTACCACATGTCCACGGTTGTTTGACCCGTCAGAACCACACAGGTAGAAGGGAAAATTGGGATTTAATAGCGATCCCCGATCTTGAACCCGTGACCTCCTCTGATACTAATTGTGGGATCAAGCGCATACCCAACTGTTCCAAAAGCTCGGACTGTTGGAAAGGGCGCAATGTAATTTCTTAAATAAGTAGCAGAGAACCATAGGTCAAGTGAAGAAAATGCCGGACCCAACATAATTAAATAGTCATTGAGTGAGCCTTTATCACTCAACACATCTGGACTTAGTAGATTATTTCTATATTAGGGAATTGAGTGAGGTGTCTTCACTCAACACTTTCTGCCTTTGTTAGTTTTATTGAATAAGCATTAAGTGAACCATCATCACTCAATTCTTCTGTCCTTATACATATTTTCTGTTGAATAGGAGTTGAGTCAGTTGTCTTCACTTAACGATTCTATCCTTAAATAGATTTCCAAGTCAACTAACCTTGGGCTCTGATTGAACTACGTTCTGTCAATGCTTTCTTTTCTGGTCATTGAGTGAATTGCCTTCACTCAACGCTTGTGTACATAGCCAGAATTATTTTCAGCTTTACTATAGCATTGATTGCTTGAGCTCTACTCAACGCTTCTGGCTCTAGGCGTTCATTGAACTGCATCCACTTAATGCTTCTGGACTTAACCAGATTTCTGCTCTGGCAAAGTTGAGGCATTGATTGCCTTGGCTTTACTCAATGCTTATGGCAATCTAGCATTGAGTGAACTGCCTTAACTCAACGCATCAGGACTTAGGCATATTTTTGCCCTATCAGCATCTTGTCTTTTGTCTACATATCATTGTTTCCTAGACAACCTGTTTAAATAGTGAACAAAGAGCAACCTATATATATGGAACTTAAAACATATATCCAATATAATATTGTGTATATTATTGTCTTATAAGACTTCTTTAAATCTGGGACATTGTGATCAATGGACCCAACAATCTCCCCCTATTTGAAGAAGTCAAAACTGTCGACAAAAATATACAATGATACATTAATAAGATAAGCAATCACAGAATATTTAGAGCAGATATTGAAGCACACACATGGTCATAAGAATATGCTTAAAGGCAATAATTTTAATTAACCACTGTGCTTAAAATATTATTCACATTCCTACAGCCCTTAAGGAAAACACAAAATAACTCATATTTCAGGTTCTCTTATAACAATACCCCTGTAGGGCTTCTTTGCAGACTTTGCTTTAGCTTCTCTCTATTCCTTCTGCCTCTCAAAGTAGTTATAAGTCTTGGGGAGGTATTTTCTTGGCTCTAGTGCATCTGGTGACTTAACACCTGACTTCTTATCCCATCTGTACTTCCTCCTAGCTTCTTCATTCCTTTCTAGCTTTCCCCATTTAAGGGAGCTGTATATCATAACCCTCTCAGATTTCTTGAGCATAACTTGGTCCCAGGCAGAAAAAATTATAGTCCTAGATTGAGGACTCCATTGCTCTAAGTCTGGCTTGGTTTTAATTTCTTCTCTATACCACTTCTTGTTGAGCTTGGCCTCTTTTTCATCTTCAGCAACAAATTTGCCTTTGGCCCTGACTATCTGCTCAAAAGTGGGGTTGAAGGAGGGAATTTCTGCAGTAGTAGTTTGTAATGACTCCACCCGTTAAATAACACATCATAGAAGGTTCGGCCAGGGCCCCACATGATGTGAAATAAACAGACGGTGATGTCACAGGATAATACCATCAACGCATCCTAACTCAGAGCATACTAGCGGAAAAGCTACACATTAGCTGAACTGATACCAGAAATATCAACTATATATATAAAACAAAGTTATATACAACCACTCAAACGAGGGGATATCAAATACTATAGTTGGCCTTAAGGCCTTACAGTCCCTCTTTATACAATATGGATTATAGACATCGGCGCGCAGGCCTGTCATATATGAATAAAAGAAAATACATTAGCTAGCCTTCAATGTCTAGCAGCAACAGTAGCGGCAAGAACATCAGCCCTTCACTTCCCGCTCGGCTCTCCAGCACCTACACAGGGACAATCCACCCAGTATGTGGCAAATAAGGCAACGGTCAGCATTCAGCTGACCAATTTATAACAATCCTACCCCTTACGCGGGGCAGTGGCATTCCTTCCCTGCAGAGCAATACATTAATAGACAGATATCATACATATTGTGATCTCACGCACAAGCAATCCATCACAACTGTCGGCCACCAGGGCCAACGATCTGTGCTCTCAGGCACACTTTTTGGTACACCGGCGAACCGGGATCAACACCATTGAGCATTTTGTCTTGATGGCGCACAGGCCTAAGACTCTCATTATATTGCTAACGAAAGCCCAATGCCTTGGCACACTCTTGTACAACCAACATATCATAGATACAGATCCACCACCCCCCGTTGCTCAAATCGCCTTGCCATCACCAAGTACATCGAACTTGCGCCAACAATTAAAGGCGCGGGTCGGCTTCACCTTTCTTGTTCGGCAAGAAGAATTTTAAGAGCGCGCAGCTCACAATAGCCATAATGTCCACCAAGGGCTGGCTTCACAATACAAAAGGGGAGTCAATGCCGACGTCCTTTGTGGTCGCTTGGCGGGTTCAGCAGAAATCTCTATCTGCACCCAAACTCAACCCAAACCCTGCACTTCATGTAGTGCCAGAAAACTGGTCTTTACCACACAAGCATTACAAGGGTGTTTTCCTGGAATTTCTCATTCCAGTACTTCCTACTACTCTCCTTTATAGGCACAACCCATCGACCCCACTAACTACATGAGTCTACGCGGAGTCTTCTTTGGTGCGTAAATGCAACATCACCAATTCAGACCAACCTGTCCAGATGGGCTTCATGCAACATGCCTATCTCGTACTACACATTTCTGGGTCTAGTTGCAGACTCAAGCTGGCGATAGCACCTATCACCCACTGGAATCACTCACTTTTCCACCTTTTGGTGGAGAGGATTCCCTACTCATGCATAAAGGAGGACTTCACATGTCCAAGAAGGAAGATCGTTACCCTTGATGATCCTTTGGGAGCCATCGAAAATCTTGCCGATTGGAAAGCACTGCAGCAGCTTTGCCTCCACAGAACTAGCCTTGGATCTCGAATCGGACCTCGGGAGATCCACCAGTGGTTTGCCCCTCTCCTCCTTCTACTAACTCCAAGCTCTCCCTTTTTCTCTCTTAGTATGAATGAGAGAAGCTGCCAATCCTCAGACTTAACACTACAGGAAAGCACCTGGGCCATTGGATCCAAATAGAAATCAATGGATGGCCAAGATCTTCCAAACAGTCCAAATTTTACTTGACACGGCCTGTGACACGCTCGTGTCACAGGCTGTGTACCCCAAGCGATGCACGAACCGACTCAAACTAAACCAGAACACGAGCTCCAACATCCCCGTGCCACAGGGTCGGCACGCCCGTGTCAACATTGACATGGCCGTGTGACTGGCCGTGTCACCCTTTCAAAACAGGACCAAATCACCCAAGAAGAACACGGATAAGGCACACACCCGTGTCCTTGGCCGTGTGCCCAACACGCCCCTATGACACGCCCGTGTCACAGGGCGTGTTCCACACTCAATGCCACTCCTCTAAATGCAACTCAATGCCGCCCGGTTTCCAACCCGAGCAGGAAACGCCCTGGGACACGCCCGTGTCCCTAGCCGTGTCACCTTTCGACAATCGTCGACCGTGCTATCTTGAGAACTCGACTTGATGCCCACCGTAAAAGACACGCCCTGGGACACGCCCGTTTCCCAGGCCATGTGCACTGGACATGCCCTAGGACACGCCCGTATCCCAGGCCGTGTCACCCAGCCTGACCCTATTTTGGGACTTATGGGTTTTGGGGTGTTACAATCCTCCTCTCCTTAAAATAAATTTCATCCCAAAATTTGTACTCAGCAAGGGAACAAGAATAACAAAGCTATAACATTAAAAGATCTGTTATAACAAAATGTACACGGTCAATAGTTTATACAAAAAGTTCGGGAAACTCAGCTTGCATGGCCTGCTCTCGCTCCCATGTTAGTTCCTCACAACCACAATTGTCCCACCAGACTTTGACCATCCCAATTATCTTATTCTGCAACTATTTCTCGGCTCGATCCTCGATCCAAATGGGTCTAACCTTCGTCGTTAGCCCATACTCGACTGGTACACGATCATTCTCAACTACTTGAGCTGGATCCTTGACGGCTTTGCGAAGTACTGAGATGTGAAATACATCATGCAATCCACTCAGCTCTGCTGAAAGCGCTAGCCGATAGGCAGCTTCCCCGACTCGCTCCACCACTTCAAATGGACCAAGGTATCTCATACTTAGCTTTTTCAATCGCCGAATCCTAGATAAACCTTTGAAGGGTTTGATCTTCCAATAGACCCAATCACACACCGCGAACTCCACGTCCCGATGCTTGGCATTGTAGTACTTTGCTTGCCAATCCTGGGATATCAATAGCCTCTCGCGAATAGAGCGTATTATCGAGGTAGCTTCTTCAACTTCCTTTTTTCCATTCAGCTTGGACTCGCCTACTTCTGCACAAGCTAATAGTGTATGCCATTTACGACCATATAGAGCTTCAAACGGTGCCATACCGATGCTCGCTTGGTAGCTATTATTATAGGCAAATTCTACCAGATAAATGTACTCTTCCCATTTCTTACCAAAATCCAGGGCGCACATACGGAGCATATATTCTATCGTCCTGATTGTTCCCTCAGTTTAGCCATCCGTTTTGGGATGAAAGGTCGTACTGAATGCTAATTTTGTGCCCAACATTTGATGAGTTAGCCTCCAATTAGTTGATGTGAAGCGCCCATCACGATCACTGATTATGCTCCGAGGAATACCATGCAGTCGAACAATTTGCTCCACATAGAGCTTAGCCAACATTTCCACTGAATCGTCCCTCTTATTCAAAAGGAAGTGAGCAACTTTTGTCAACCGGTCTACAATCACCCAGATAGAATAACGGCCGCATTGAGATCTCGGCAACCAGTGCAAAAAATCCATTGAAATATCATCAAACTTTCACTCCGGAATTGGTAACGGCTTCAGGAAACCACCAGGCTTCTTGCATTCCTCTTTCACAAAAGCACAAGTGTGACATGCCACCATATAACGTGCTAGGTCTTTCTTTAGTCCGAGACTCTAGAACAACTTCTTCATGTCCTTGTACATTTTTGTGCCCCCAGGGTGAATTGAGTACTTAGCAAAATGCGCTTCGTACAACAACGCTTCTCTCAATTTCCCCGCACTTGGGACGCAAAACCGGCCATCTTTCCGTAGTAAGCCATCATCCTAGGAGAATTGGTCACGAGGACCATCCCTTGCATAGCGTTGGAGACTTTCATCAAGCTCCGTTGTTCGCCGAACCCTGTCCGCAAGGTCATATTGTACCTCCGTCCAGTTCAAGCATACATCAGCCGTAACATCTTATTCAACAGAAGATATCTCTAACACTTTCATCTCCTGTATTAGCGGCTCATCATGCCTCTGCAACCAGTTTGCCCGTACTGGTGTCCTACGACTTAAAACATCAGCGACCACATTTCCCCTCCCGGGAGTATAGTGAATATCGAAAGTATAGTCCCCAAGGAACTCCATCCACCTCTGTTGTCGATTATTCAGATCCTTCTCATCTAACAAATACTTTAGGCTCTTATGATCTGTATAGATATCCACTTTAACTCCATAAATGTAGTGCCGCAATAACTTTAGCGCGAAGATTATCGCGGCTAACTCCAAATCGTGGACGGCGTAGTTCCGCTCATGCACCTTTAACTAGCGTAAACCATAAGCAATCACTTTACCAAATTGCAGAAGAACGCAGCCTAAGCCACTCCCTGAAGCATCACTATAGATCATAGCCATCTGTACCACATGGCGATGTCAACACAGTCACCGTGGTCAAATGATTCATCAACACTTCAAAAGCTCGCGCGCACTCCGGCGTCCAAACAAACTTCTGATCTTTTCTCGTCAACGTGGTCAAAAGTAAAGTAATCCGTGAGAAGTTTTCCATAAACCGTCTGTAGTAGCTCGCTAGTCTAAGGAAGCTGCTGACTTCAGCCACTGAAGACATCACTAGCCAATTTCGTATGACACTTATCTTTGCCGGATCTACTGATATGCCCTCTCCACTGACCACATGGCCCAGAAAATCCACTTACGATAGCCAGAACTCACACTTTGAGAACTTGGCATACAACTTATTCCACCATAGGGTATGCAATACCAACCGCAAATGGTTTGCATGATCATCTCCCGACTGAGAGTATACAAGAATATCATCAATAAACACAATTATGAATAGATCCAAGTACTCTCGGATCGTCCGGTGCATTAGATCATGAATACCGAAGGCGCATTACATAAGCCAAACGACATCACCGTAAACTCATAATGCCCGTAGCATGTCCCAAACGATGTCTTGGGAATGTCACCTTCCCGAATCCGCAATTGAAAATATCCCGATTTCAAATCCAACTTTGAAAAGACTGTTGACCCCGCTAGCTGATCAAATAGGTCATCGATCTGTGGGATCAGATATTTGTTCTTTTCTGTCAGCTTATTCAGTTTGCGGTAGTCAATATATAACCGCAAACTACCGTCTTTCTTTTTCACAAATAGAACAGACGCGATGCAAGGTGACATACTTGGGCATATATATCCCTGTTCCAACAATTCTTACAATTGGACTATAAGTTCAGCCATCTCTTTTGGCGCGACGCGATAAGGTGAGCAGGCCACAGGTTTCGCACCTGGCACCAACTCAATCGCGAAGTCATCTCCCGCTAGGGCAGTAACCCAGGGAGCTCCTTAGGAAATACATCGACAAACTCCGACACAATCAGGACTTCACATACACTGGCCTTGGCTCAACAGCCTGAATGACCATGAAGAATAACTCCACGCGCTTCCGAATAGTACGGACTACTTGGAGCGCAGACAACTAGGTCCCGCCTACTCCTCACATACCAGCGAACTTCATCTCAAGCTCGGTATTCTGGCCTAGTGTGATCTCCTTCGAGTTGCAATCAATAAAGGCACGCTGCTCCGAGAGCCACTCCATGCAAAATTCACATCAAACTCCGTTAACGGTAACGCAGATGCCCTCAATCCGAAATCCCAAATGCCTATATGCACTTCCACCTCGCAAGTCCTATCCGCAAGCATGATACAACAATTCGGTAATAGCACTTTTACACAATCAGTCGTCACGTGACTTGGTACTCCAATTCGAGCTACGAAGTCCTTAGACAAAAAAGAATGCGAAGCACCCGTATCGAACAGGGCTCTTGCCGAATTGTTCCAAATCAAGACAAATCCTGCAGCACACACATTATGCACAAGCAACATACAAACATATGCAATCAATAAAACAAGAAATATCTTATCTCGTACCTGTGACGACGTAACTTTTCTTGATAGCCTCCTATGGGCCATGATTATAAACTCTGGGCTGCGCCTGGGATGCAGAGGAATCAACCACTGTTTTGTCCTTCTTAACATAAGACGCAACTGTCTTCTTTTATCATGTGGGTTGAGCAACCCGACAATCATGGGCTATATGCCCCACCTTGCCACAGCCAAAGCATGTACGGGACCTTGGCCTCGACGTTTCTCCCAATACAACTATCACCATGTACAAAAATCTGCGGGAGGAAGGTGACGAGCAACTATCGCAGGAGCTGAAGAGTCGGGAGGGACTTTGCGACGATTCAGCTTCATTTCGGCGAGTACAGGCTTACGGGTGCCCCCTTTTTCCCGTATTATATATATATATATCATTTTACAATTTTAAAAATGACAAGGAAAGTGCGTACCAGACATTCGACGGCTTTTTGGATCCAATATAGAAAGATGTACAATTTTGCCCTAAATGAAATTCCTCTAGTTTCGCCGGAACCGAGTCAGATTCGCCGAGTATCCAATGTTATCCGACGAATCATCCAGTGTTCTGTCTGATATTCGATGAATTTCCCTTGGGATATTTTTCATCCTTAATGCATTTCCTGAGAGCTTCCTTTCTTCTTGGCCCTCTTCACGAATCCTTGTTCAACATACCTAGTTCCGTTTTGAAAAACGAGAATGTGGCCTTGTCCAGCGGCTTTGTGAACATGTCTATGATCTATTTATCTATCGGGACATAACTGAAGGCTATGTCCTTGTTCTCTACATGCTCCTAGATGAAGTGATATCCCACCTCGATATGCTTTGTCTGGCTGTGAGAGACTGGATTATTCATGATCGCTATCGTGATGGATGAGTTGCAATACATTTGAATCTATTTAAACTTCAAGTTGTAGTATTCATGTTGATTCCCGATCCCAAAAAGTTGTGCGCAACAACTACCCGTAGAGATATACTATGACTCGACCGTAAAAGTTACCACATAATTCTGCTTCTTACTGCTCCAAGAAATAAGCCATCTTCCGAAGAATTTGCACGTCCTAGAAGTGCTTTTTCTGTCATCCCTACTTCCTGCAATATCGGCATCTTAAAAACCAATTAGATCGACATCATTATTTCTCGAGTACCATAATCCAAGATTGTGTGTACCCTTAAGGTATCTTAAAATTCGCTTTGTAGTGATGTCATGAGATTCCTTTGAGTTCACCAGAAATCTAGCACAGACGCATGTTAAAAACATTATATCTGGTCTACTGGCAGTGAGGTAGAGCAAGGAACCAATTATACTTCTATACATAGTTTCATCAAAAGGTTTCCCTTTCTCATCCTTGTCCAGAGACATAGTTGAACCCATTGGAGTCCTCATAGAGGCTGCGTTCTCCATTCCGAATTTCTTAAGAAGCTGCTTGGTGAACTTTGTCTGAGAGATGAAAATTCTATCTTCAGATTGTTTCACCTAAAGTTCTAAGAAATACTTCAGCTCCCCCATACTGCTTATTTCAAACTTCCCTTGTATAAGTTTTGAAAACTTCTTCCAAAAGTTGTCTTCCGTAGACCTACATATGATATCGTCGACATAGATTTCACTATCAGAATCTTTCCTTTTACTTCCCAAAGTAATAATAATATCTTTTCTATCTTTCATCTTGTGAAATTGTTCACAAGAAGAATGCTAGACAGCATCTCATACCAAGCTCGCGTAACTTACTTTAAGCCATATAGAGCTTTCTTAAGAAAATAAACATGTTTAGGGTGAGTTGAGTTTACAAAACCTGCGGGTTTCGCTACGTATACATCCTTGTTCAGATTATCATTGAGGAATGCTTACTTCACATCCATTTGATAGACTGTGAATCCTTTGAGGGCAGCATACGCAAGAAACAACCTGATCGCCTTGAGCCTGGCCACTAGAGCAAAGGTCTGGTCGAAGTCGATCCCTTCTTCTTGTCTGTATCCTTGAGCTACAAGCCCGACTTTATTCTTAATAATGACTCCATTTTCATCAAGCTTGTTTCTAAAGATCAACTTGGTGCCGATCTCGTTCTGTCCCCTGGGCCGGGGTACCAACTCCCAGACTTTGCAACATTCAAATTTATTGAGCTCCTCTTGCATTGCCAAAATCTAAGAAGCTTCCTTATTTGCTTCTTAAAACTCATTCGGCTCAACTTGAGACAGAAAACTAAGATGCAATAACTCGTTAGTTGTACCTCTTCTAGTCCTAACTCCATCGCCTGACTCTTCAATTATTTGATCAACTAGGTGATCTCTTAGGTGTCTGAACCAGAGATTTCATACTCTCCCACCAGTAGGCTCTGTAGAATTATATGTATCCTCTTGCGGTTGAAGCAATTCTTCCTGTAGCGGTTCTACATCCCAAAAGCCTGGATCGATGATCTTGACTAAGCTTTGAGCTTCTTCCTTGACAGCTTCATCCAGCTTAGTTCCTTGAACCTGGTACCTGCATTTGCATCAATAATTCTAGATGAGCTGCTTTGGAGAAGGATTGTCTCATCAAATACAACATTGATGGACTCTTCTACCACTAGAGTTTTCATATTGAAAATCCTATATGCCTGATTATAGCTGTTATTACCTACAAAAATATCTTCAAAACATTTTTCACTAAACTTCATGCGGTAATACTTCCCATTATTATGTACAAAACATTTACTTCCAAAGATTCTAAAATAGAAAACAATCTGTTTTCTACCCTTCAATAGCTCATAAGGGATCTTACGATAGTTTTTGTTGATAAGTGCTCTATTTTGCTTGTGACAAGCTATGTTGACTGCTTCAGCCCAGAACTACTATGGAAGTGAAGCGTCATTCAACATAGTTGTACTAGCTTCAATTACAGTTCTATTCCTTCTCTCCGCAACTCCATTTTATTATGGAGTGCGCGGGGAGGAAAAATCATGAATTATACCTTGACTTCCACAAAATCTTGTCATGGAACAAGACTCAAATTCTGTTTTGTGGGCACTTTTGATTTTGACCACTGAGCAGTTCAATTCGTTCTGAATTTGAAAGACAAAATTTGTGAATGTGTCGAAGGTGTCAGACTTGCGTTTCAGAAAGAAAACCTAGGTAAAACTTGAGTAGTCATCAACAATTACTAATGTGTAAACCTTACCTCCTAAACTGTTAATATGCATAGGACCGAATAAGTCCATATGAAGTAAGTATATAATTCTTGACGAATCTTTCTCAACGATACCCTTGAAGGTAACCCTTGTCTGCTTACCCATTTGGCATGCATGACACAGACTCTATTTAAGGCACTTAATGCTGGGGGTATTGCACACTAAGTTGTGAAAAAATAACATTTTTATTGTTTTGAAATTAATATGTGACAATCTCTTGTGCTATTGGTCACAAAGAGACGCACTATCTTTTGTAAGAAAATAGACTGGTGTAGAATTGTCTAAGTAAAGAAAATTTAAACAGAAAATATTTCAGCTCCGAGTGCCAGTTAAGATAGTCTCCAAATTTACCGGCGACTTTATAAAACATTTGTCCATGCAGAACTCAATGATGTAGCCTTTATCATATAGTTGACTTATGCTTATAAGATTATGATGTAATCCTTCAACATAAGCCACGTCTATGAAAGAGAAAACTCTGTTGGAGATTATACAATAGCCTTTTGTAGTTCCCCGGTCTGACCCTCCAAAGATGACTTTTGGTCCGTCTTTGACTGCGGTGAAATAAAGCAACATTCTTCTTATCCCGGTCATGTGTCGAGAGCATCCACTATCCAAATACTAGATTTGATTTTTGTTGTCCTTTGGACATACCTGCAATCATAAAACATTTTACCATAGGAACCCAAATAGATTTGGGTCCTTAGTTCCTGGCCAGCTTAACACCACTAGGAACATTAACTCTGTGAGTGGTCGGTCTTGTATGGTTAACTCGCGGAGTTACAAAATTAGTAGGGTTGAACCAACAATTTGCGTCAAAATGACCAATTTTAACGCAACACCCACAATGTAACCCATTGTACATTCACTTGTACTCCTGCTTTACCTTTTGAACATGAGGTCTAGCAGGGGCAACATACTTGGAGGTGCAAGCCTATTTACTACAGCATACGGAGGGCTTCTCCATCTCCTTTGCCTTAGGTATAACAATTTTTGCTTTAGGTGCCCTCTTATACGTATGTCCATGAGCATAAGAACAATAACTCTTGAGTTCAATATCTTCGTAAGATGCTTTGAAGACACTGGCGCCATACTCTCGGGGGCGGGTCCATCCCCGGTATTGCTTCTTAGGCTCTACATAAGTATGCCTAGCCAGATGACTGTATGATTACTCAAGGTCAAACTTGTTTGTCGGGAAGATTACCATCCTAAACGAGGGTTGACCTAGAGGTGCCTTCCACTTTTCTTTGGCACTGGCTTTCTTAGAAGCCTTACCTTTTCTAACTACGTGGCCTAGACCACTACCCTTCTTCGAAACTAAGAACTCATCAATGAGAGGGAGAATAGTCTTTGTCTTTGAGTAACTCTCAACAAGTTTTCTCTCAAACAAGAGCTTTTCTTATAGCTCATCAAGATATTTCTCTTTTAGACTTAATATTTTAGCCGAGCTTTTCAATTCCTCTTACAAGGAGTGAACTTCACTTCTGAGATGAGTCAATTCTACAATTTCCTCCTCAGGCTTGATTCCACTACCTTGAGAGAGGAAATCTCTTTTGCTTACTTTTTGACTACCTTTCTGCATTTATCAAAAGCCTTCAAAAAGTTCTCATGCTGAATAATTAACTCAGACTCGTCCTCTTCAAAAGAATAGCCTTCATGACAACTAGTGGACGTTTTCGATTCCGAGAGTATCATGTGCGAGTTTACCTTCCCGCGATACTCAGAGTCACCAACTTCCTTGTCTGATTGATCCATGAGCCCGAAGTAGGCTTCCTCATCCTCTGTGCTCTACTAACTTGAGTTACTGTTGCTGAGAGTCTTGGACTTCTTGGCGACGAAGATCTTTCCTTCTTTTCTTTTGCACTTAAAGGATCTTTTCTCCTCTTTCTTGGAGCCCTCCTTCTTATTAAAAGGGAATTCAGCGATCATGTGACCCGTCTTGTTGCAATAGTAGCACACAACGTTAAAGGATGAGTGTTTGTTCGATTTAGATCAATACCTGTCCTCTTGGTTGAAGCTTTTTCTGGAGCGATCACCATCACGATGAGATTTTTAGAAATCAGATGAGGATGACTGATTCTTCATCTATCTTCTCTTGCTGAGCAATTTCTTACACTGCTTAGATATTAGGGAGAACTTTCCATCCGATAGATCAGAGTCAGATGTGCTAGGCTCGGAGTATTCTGGGGTGTTAGGAGCACGAGTCCTTATTGGTGAACAGCTTTGAACTTTCTCGACACTTTCGCCTTTTGGTCCACCGACTTATCTTTGTTAGAAGTCCGGCAGCTTTGCTCCTCCTTCTTTCTTGTGTTCATTTCTAGTTTATAGGAGAGCAATTTCCCAAAGAGGTTCTGAGGGCAGATTTCTCGCAGCTTTCAAAATTCTTTAATAGCTACGACTTTGGTATCCCAGTCCTTTGTCAAGAATCTTAGAAATTTGTCATTGAGCTCGCCATTAATGAAATTACGACAATAGTTCCTGGGGTCGTTTACAATCTTAAAAAATTTCTCGAAGATGTCTGCAATACTATCATTTGATCCTTGCTTGAATGCTTCGTATTCTTGATTCAGCAATGATCTGCGGTCATCTCTGACTTCTTCTGTCCCTTCCATCAGCACAACTAGGCAGTCCTACATTTCTTTTGCATATTTGTAGTATAATAGATTTCGAAGCATTGGGTCGTCCACTGCACTTGCGATGATGTTCATTTCCTTCTTTTCAAGAGAGACTAAGGCAATTTCATCCTTAGTTAAGTCCATCATTTTCTTAGGGATCATGACTGCAAGATTCAGAGCTGATGTTTGAGTCGGTATGTGGGGTCCTCTTCCACAATCTGTAATATTCTGGGATCAGTAGCTTCCATGAAGAACCTTACTCATTCTTTCCACATGGGAAAGTTTTTTTGTGTGCATACTGGTAGCTTCATAGAAGACATGTATTTACTTTTATCCATAGTTACTAGCCGGAATTACTTGAAGCTAGAATAGGGATCTTGTTCAAGGTGTTAACCTTATATCGAGCAAAACGCCCCTCTGATACCAATTGAAAGTGTCTAGCGTCTACCTAAATCACCTAGTGGTGGGTGAATATGTGAAGTTTGTGTCTTTTCACGGAATAAAAAATTACTTACAAAATTAAACACACAAACACCGAGATTTTAAGTGGTTACCTGATTTGGGTACGTCCACTTTCTCGACTTGCATATCTACCACAAAGGGCTAGATTCAGCTACTTCACAAAACTCATATTTCCACAAATCTTACACCTCAGAGCCATAACTCCGACAACTCGGAGACGACACTCCTACCACTCGATCCACAACCGGATCTATGACTCAATCTACAAACGGATCTACCACTCGGAGAAAAATCTCATATAAAAGTAATTGAATATTACACAATAATATTACACCCAACTTAGACATGATTTGACATCTTCAATCCGTCGTTCTTTGAGAAAAAGTAGATCTTGAAACCGGTTGGAGAACACGAAATATGAAAACTTGGTAGATCTTGAATCTTGACTTGAATCTTTGATTGACACAATCTGTAGGAGTATAGATCTATAGAGTGAGTAGCAATCCAATCACGTATGTCAAAGAAGATGAATCATGCACAACAGATCGTCGGCAGCCAATCGAAATGTCGCGATGCGTACGGTAGCCGAGTCGACGGATTTCCGATTTGGAATGTTTAGCAATTTTGAATTGAGAGCAATAACAACATTGGATGGAAAGGAAATATCCCATAGGTATTTATAGAGATCTCCTTGCAAACAGTATCAAGAAACTTTCCAAAAATGAAACCTAGAAAGCACTGTGCTTGGCTGACCGAACCCGAACAAGATTTTTGAAAAAGTTGAAAAATGACCTAAGTAAAATTCGTCAATTATCACCGAGTATCACTGGTATAGTTGCCGAATGGTTCTTGATATATGACGAATGAGACTTATAAAAATCAGACAGGCCAGCAAATCACTTAACGCTAAGACGGAGACCATACTCGACCAATTCGACCAGTATCGGTTGGTATACTAGACGAATTCATAGAATATCGGCTAGCTCACTGGACGCACTCGACGCATGACCAAGTGATGTACGACGAATGAGACTTAGAAAAATCTAGAGAAGTAGTGTCAAATGTACTCGACGAATTCAGCGTGTATCGTCTAATATATTCGATGAATTCGTCGAGTATCGTTAGATACATTCAATGAATTCGAGGAGTATACACGATGATACTCGACGAATTTAACTTGGTGGATTTTATAATTCTCAGATAATTTTCCCTAAGCATAAATGATGAATTCGACGAGTGTTGGAAGTGATATACGATGAATTCGATGAGTATCAACGAGCATACTCGACGAATTCGACTAGTATTCCTAACTATACTCGACAAATTTTACTTAGGTAAATTCCTGTCCTTTTGATTTCAAGCCTTTGTCCTTCCTTGATACTTCCCCTATAATTGGGATAGAAGTACACCCCAATAGAGAGATTACATGTGACTAAAAACATTGGCCTACACAATGAAGGATTATATTGTATAGTCATGTGTTTACCGACCCACTATAACCTGACATTGGTGTGTAATTAGCAATGTAAAATTGCAAGTACATAACAAAAATAAAAGCATCAAATACAGTCAAAATTAATCTTAGCTTAACTGGACCATTCTTCACATCCGGGTTATTGTGGATATAATGCCCAAAAATTATGTGTGCTTCTTCTTCATCAGCTTCTTCTTCCCAACCTAATGAAGAACTTGACTCGGAACTAGAATCACTCTAGGTCTCTGCTATGAAACCTTTCCCCTTTTTATTATCCTTTCTCTTTCGGTATTTCTTCTGATCCTTTTTATTATGTGTTGGGTATTGTATCCACAATGTACCGTATTTGAAGAAGCCCCTGAGCAAGCCAAGGTAAATAGACAGTGTGTTTGATGAAATCTTTTAAGTTGTGCTTGCAGTTATTCCACGCTAAGTACACACCAATGTCAGGGTGCAGTGGGTCAATATACACGGGTCTGTGCAATGTAATACCTCGTTGAGCAGATCAGTGTGTTGGCCTACGTGTACTCTCTCTATTCGGGTGTACTTAATTTCAACTACAGGGCTTTGATAATGCAAGAGCAGACAAGGAGCAAGGATGGGCTAAAGACCAGCTCTCAGGTTGAAAAACGAGAATCGTCTAAGTGTAAATCGTCGAGAATCACTAAGTGATTCTCGCCGATTCGTCGAGAATCACTAGTGATTCTCGACGAGTCGACGAGGATCACTAGATAATTCTCGCCAGGTTGGGCCGGCTGTCTCGACGCAGTCAGAAAATTCTCTAAGGCAGAATCGTCGGGAATCACTAAGTGATTCTCGCCGATTCGTTGAGAATGTCTTTGCATTCTCGACGATTCGGCGAGAATCAAATGTGATTCCCGCCGATTCTCCCCGGCCTGTATAACCTGTGATGCCAAAATTCATCAAGTAGAATTCGGCGAGAATCGTAAGTGATTCTCGCCGATTCGTCGAGAATCACTTACGATTCTCGCCGAATTTGACTTGGGCAAATTTTCGACACTTCCTGGACCGGTCCAGGTTTCCAGCGGTATTTCTACCGGACTTAGGTCTTTGCTTTGGTGGGGCCCACAACGGTCATCTTTATGACCTAGTGTATAAATACACAAGTATTGGTGTACAGTGTTTGACACGGATACAGAATACGAAAGCCAGCGGCCGACTAACCCTAATATCGCGAACTTGCTCCGTCTCCGTCGCCGCCGCCCGTACAGTGATCACCGTTGCTGATCTCGATCTCCTCCAGATCCCCGGTGATAGAAGCCAAGTCTTGCACAGCGTCTCACGCGTCTAACCAGAGATCTTTTGTCTCTTGATTTGAGATAGGGAAATCCATCCCCGTCGGAATCTATCGAGACGATCGATCCTAGTGTGAACGTTGGAAGACCTTGCCGACTTTGCCAAGAAGATTGAATCTCCAGTGCTTTGCTGCTGTTTTCAGTTGCCGCCGCCAACACCGAAAGCCTTGCCGCCGCTCGTCGCCGCCGTCGGTCTCGGGGAGATTCTCTCCAAGAAAGATCTAGGGTTGTGGACTTTTCGTTACCTACAAGAACAAGTAGTCTAACGAAAAGGGACACCTAGATCTTCAAGTTGTTTGTATTTCTTATACACTCTAATTTCGTTTTCATTGTAAAGGAACATTTGGTTCCTAGTTGTAGGGTTGGGTGCAACCTGTGTTGTGGGAGTGTTGACTCCTACGTGTGGAAGGGTTCCTTCCGAAAGTGCAAGGATTGGATTTCAATCCTGTTGGTGAAGTGACCGAGTCGTCCCTAGATTGGGAGATAGGTCAAAGGGGGAAAGTGGACGTACCCAAATCGGGGAACCACTATAAATTGCCTGTGTTATTTTCTGTGTTGTGTGTTTTGTTTTGATTCTGCAGGTACACTTTTAATTCCGCAAATACGCTGCAAGTCACATATCCCCCCCCATAGGTGAAGGTAGTTGACACTAGGTGAACTTTCAAGTGGTATCAGTGCCAGGTTCCTCATCAAAAAGGTTCACACCTTGAGTAGAATCCTGCCATCAGTGTCAAGAA
This sequence comes from Platanthera zijinensis, assembly GCA_039513925.1. Lineage (NCBI taxonomy): Eukaryota > Viridiplantae > Streptophyta > Magnoliopsida > Asparagales > Orchidaceae > Platanthera > Platanthera zijinensis. Next base: position 115,863,234 of record CM077096.1, read on the forward strand.
GAAGACTGATATCTTCCATGGACGGACTCAAGCACTCCGGCAAAATCCCAATATGCACCAGACTGAACTTTCCTATCTGGAAGGAAAGAATCAGATTCTACATGGAAGCAGTCGACCCCCAGCTCTTCATGATAGTGGAGGAGGGACCTTACATTTCTACTAAGGCCTCCACCATTGATCCAACCAAGAAAGTGCCCAAGAAACTTTCGGAAATGGACAAAGACGAAATGGTGCTGTTCGGACTCGACAAGAAAGCTCAGAACATCCTGGTAAGTGCAGTTGACGACTCTATGATGCAGAACTTCTGCAACTGCAGGACAACCAAGGATCTCTGGAGCTGTCTGATTGTCCTAATGGAGGGCACAGATGAAGTGAGAGACGATCGGAGATCCCTCCTCAATCAGAAATATGAGGCCTTCAGGCAAGGGCCAAAGGAGGAGATCAGAGTTACCTTCGAAAACTTCCTCAAGATCGTCAATGCACTCAAAGGATATGGAAGAGTGTTCACTGACGGTGAACTCAATGATAAGTTCCTTAGGTCCCTCACTAAGGAATGAGACACAAAGATCTGCGCCATCCGCGAGTTTGGCAGACTTGCGAAAACTGACCCACAGATTCTGTTCGGGAAGCTCATGTCCTATGAGCTTCAGTTGAACACAAGGAAGGCTGAAGAGGAAGCAGAGAAAGCCGCGGCCAAGGAAAAGACGGTGGCCCTAAAAGCCATTCAATCCAGAAAGGGCAAGGGTGCCGCTTCTTCCCATGCGTGGAAGAGGGATGAAGAGGAAGACTCTGAGCCAAGCTCCTCCGGCTCAGAATTGTCAGAGGAAGATTTATCCCTTATCACATAGGAATTCAAGAAGTTCCTCAAGCTGAGGAATCAGAGAAAGAGAAACGGCTCCTCCTCAAGGGATCAGAAGAAGAACTATTCTTCTGACAGGTATGTTTCCAAACCGAACAAACACCGCTCTTCTGACATTATATGCTTTGGTTGCAACAAGCCAGGACACATCGTGGCCGGCTGCCATCAAGCCAAGAGGGAAAAGGGAAAGGGAGAGGAGCACAGGTCCTCAAAAGACAAGAAGAAGGAGAGGAGTTACATAGCAAAGAAGCCTGCTGAGGGAGTACTCTCCAGTCGAGAATGGACCCAAAGTCATATTTGGGGGATCTGATCGGGGAGTCACCAGAGGTTACGGTACGATTTCCAACGGTATACTCTCTATCACTAACGTAGCTTATGTTGAAGGATTAAATCATAACCTGATCAGCGTAAGCCAATTATGTGATAAAGGGTATGACGTTAAGTTCTGCAAGGATAAATGCCTGATAATATCATGTGATTCTTCGGAAACTGTATTAACTGGCATTAGGAGTAGAAATATTTTCTGTTTGGATTTTCTTAGTTTAGATTCTTCTACCTCAGTATGCCTCGTTGCAAAAGGCAGTGCATCTCTTTGTGAGCAATGGCACAAGAGATTGGCACACATTAATTACAAGACAATTAATATGCTGTTTTCCATAGACTTAGTAAGGGATGCTCCCATTATTAAGTGCATTAAAGATAGTCCATGTCCTGCATGTCAGATGGGCAAGCAGACTCGGGCTACCTTTAAGGGCATCCCAGACAAAGACTCCTCCAGATGTCTTTATCTTCTGCATATGGACCTGTTTGGTCCAATGCAAGTTCATAGCTTAGGAGGGAAGTCGTATACGCTAGTAATTGTAGATGATCACTCTCGGTTTTCGTGGGTGTTCTTTTTAAAGCGCAAGTCTGATACGTTTGACATCTTCACCAGTTTTATCAAGCAGATACAGAACAAACTTAACTGCTCAGAGGTCAAAATAAGAAGTGACCACGGAACAGAGTTTGAGTCTGGGGCTATGACAGAGTTATGAAGAGCTTGGTATCTTTCATAAGTTCTCCTCCCCTCGCACTCCTAACCAAAATGGAGTGGCGGAGAGGAGGAATAGAACACTCATTGAGGCGTGCACGACAATGTTGAATGACGCTTCTCTTCCAGAATACTTCTGGGCTGAGGCTGTCAATACGGCTTGTCATGTACAAAACCGGGCGTTGATCAACAAGAGCCATCGTAAGACTCCTTATGAGCTACTGAAAGGCAAGAAACCAACCATGTCTTATCTGAGGATCTTTGGCTGCAAATGTTATGTATTGAATAATGGGAAGTACCCTCGTACTAAGTTTGGTGAAAAATGCTTCGAAGGCATATTCATGGGCTATAGTAGCCACAGCCGGGCTTATAGAGTCTTCAACAAGAAAACCTTAGTGGTAGAGGAATCAATAAATGTTGTATTTGATGAAGGAAGCTTGCTTAATTGCAAGACTTCTAGTTATTTTCCTGAAGCTTCATGCACCAGACTCGAAATGTTACAACTGGATGATCCCGAGAAAGATGCAACTCCAAAATACGTCAAGGTCTCCACATCAACGCCGATCGGAGAAGTTGAAGATCAAAATGAAGCAAATCCTTTAGAAGAAGGAGATGCCCAAGAAGTAGTCGAAGCTCCTGATGCAAGACTTCTAGAGCTTAGACACGTGAGGGATCATCCCAGAAATCAAATCATTGGAGATCCCCGAGACGGTGTCAGAACTCGCCGAGGTACTCTTAACGAGATCTTGCATCTTAGCTTTCTGTCGCAGGTTGAGCCAAAGAAGTTCGATGAAGCGAACAAAGACGCATCATGGATTTTGGCCATTCAAGATGAGCTGCATCAATTCGAAAGATGCAAAGTCTGGACGGTGGTTCCCAGACCGAAGACGCAAAATGTAATTGGCACCAAGTGGATCTTCAGAAACAAGTTGGATGAACATGGAGTCATCATCAAGAACAAAGCCAGACTGGTGGCTCAAGGATACAGACAGGAGGAGGGGATTGACTTTGACCAGACGTTTGCACCAGTTGCACGGCTCGAGGCAATCCAGCTATTCCTAGCCCATGCCTCTCACAAAGGATTCACAGTCTATCAGATGGACGTGAAATCAGCTTTCTTGAATGGAGATTTGAAAGAGGAAGTATACGTTGCTCAACCTCCAGGTTTTGTCAATCCTACTTATCCTAATCATGTATATTTTCTTAATAAAGCGCTATATGGCCTAAAACAAGCTCCTTGAGCTTGGTATGAGACTTTGTCTAGTTTTCTTCTTGAGAACAAGTTCTCTAGAAGAAAAATAGATAAGACATTGTTTCTCAGGGAAGTCAAAGGCAAGATTTTGCTGGTGCAAATCTATGTTGATGACATTATATTCGGCTCAATGGACAACAATCTTTGCAAAAAGTTTTCCAAACTTATGCAAGGAAAGTTTGAAATGAGCAGTATGGGAGAGCTGAAGTATTTCTTGGGACTTCAAGTGAAACAGTCTGAGGAAGGAATCTTCATTTCTCAGACGAAGTTCACAACTGAACTCCTCAAGAAATTCGGAATGGAGAATGCAACCTCTATGAGGACTCCAATGGGATCCACCATGTCTCTGGATAAGGATGAGAAAGGGAAACCTTTTGATGAAACCAAATACAGAAGCATCATTGGATCTCTGCTCTATCTTACTGCGAGTAGACCGGATATCATGTTCTCCACATGTGTTTGTGCCAGATATCAGGTGAACACTAAGGAATCTCATTATGTCGCTGCAAAGCGAATTCTTAGATACCTTAAAGGTACCCCTAATCTTGGCTTATGGTACCCGAGAAGCAATGATGTCGAGCTAATAGGCTTTTTAGATGCTGATTTTGCAGGAAGTAGGGATGATAGGAAAAGCACCTCCGGGACGTGTCAATTCCTCTAAAGAAGGCTTATTTCATGGAACAGCAAGAAGTAGAATTGTGTAGCAACCTCCACTGCAGAGTCTGAGTACATCTCGGCTGGCAGCTGTTGCGCACAACTCCTATGGATAAGAAACCAGTTAGCCGATTATGACCTCCAGTTCAAGGAAGTACCAATGTACTGCGACTCCTCGAGTGCAATTGCTATTGCCAACAATCCGTTATCGCACAGCAGAACGAAGCATATTGAAGTGCACTACCACTTCATTCGGGAACACGTGGAGAACAAGGACATCTCTCTCTGCTATGTCCCCATAGACAACCAGATTGTAGATATTTTCACAAAGCCCTTAGACGAGGCCAAGTTCAGTCTCTTCAAAACTGAAATGGGAATGCTCAACTATGAGGAATGAAGACTCCAGAAGCTCCTGGGTCGTGCATCTAGGGGGAGCATCTGCCAGGAACTCAAGTGTAAGCATAGGTGCAAGAACTGAGGGGGAGCATGGTGTCAAATGCACCAGACCCAGATTTGAAGAAGCCGAAAAGGGGGAGATTACCCTCTCGGCTAAGGCTAAGGTGGCTGGTATCTCGCATTGGTAATGAATATCTCTCATTTGTAATGAATATCTCTCAACTCAATTTTAAGTTTATGATTTTCATTCCTATATGCTCTATTCACCTTAGCTTGTAGGGTTTAGGCTTCTTCAAATAGGGGGAGATTGTTGGGTATTGTATCCACAATGTACCTGATTTGAAGAAGCCCCTGAGCAAGCCAAGGTAAATAGACAGTGTGTTTGATGAAATCTTTTAAGTTGTGCTTGCAGTTATTCCACGCTAAGTACACACCAATGTCAGGGTGCAGTGGGTCAATATACACGGGTCTGTGCAACGTAATCCCTCATTGAGCAGATCAGTGTGTTGGCCTACGTGTACTCTCTCTATTGGGGTGTACTTAATTTCAAGTACATGGCTTTGATAAAGCAAGAGCAGACAAGGAGCAAGGATGGGCTAAAGACCAGCTCTCGGGTTGAAAGACGAGAATCGTCTAAGTGTAAATCGTCGAGAATCACTAAGTGATTCTCACCGATTCGTCGAGAATCACTAGTGATTCTCGATGAGTCGACGAGGATCACTAGATAATTCTCGCCAGGTTGGGTCGGCTGTCTCGACTCAGTCAGAAAATTCTCTAAGGCAGAATCGTCGAGAATCACTAAGTGATTCTCGCCGATTTGTCGAGAATGTCTTTGCATTCTCGACGATTCGGCGAGAATCAAATGTGATTCCCGCCGATTCTCCCCGGCCTGTATAACCTGTGATGCCAGAATTCGCCAAGTAGAATTCGGCGAGAATCGTATGTGATTCTCGACGATTCGTCGAGAATCACATACGATTATCGCCGAATTTGACTTGGGCAAATTTTCGACACTTCCTGGACCGGTCCAGGTTTCCAGCGGTATTTTAAACCGGACTTAGGTCTTTGCTTTGGTGGGGCCCACAAAGGTCATCTTTATGACCTAGTGTATAAATACACAAGTATTGGTGTACAGTGTTTGACACGGATACAGAATACGAAAGCCAGCGGCCGACTAACCCTAATATCGCGAACTTGCTCCGTCTCCATCGCCGCCGCCCGTACAGTGATCACTGTTGCTGATCTCGATCTCCTCCAGATCCCCGGTGATAGAAGCCAAGTCTTGCATAGCGTCTCACGCGTCTAACCAGAGATCTTTTGTCTCTTGATTTGAGATAGGGAAATCCATCCCCGTCGGAATCGATCGAGACGATCGATCCTAGTGTGACCGTTGGAAGACCTTGCCGACTTCGCCAAGAAGATTGAATCTCCAGTGCTTTGCTGTTGTTTTTAGTTGCCGCCGCCAACACCGAGAGCCTTGCCTCCGCTCATCGCCGTCGTCGGTCTCGGGGAGATTCTCTCTAAGAAAGATCTAGGGTTGTGGACTTTTCGTTGCCTACAAGAACAAGTAGTCTAACGAAAATGGACACCTAGATCTTCAAGTTGTTTGTATTTCTTATACACTCTAATTTCGTTTTCATTGTAAAGGAACATTTGGTTCCTAGTTGTAGGGTTGGGTGCAACCTGTGTTGTGGGAGTGTTGACTCCTACTTGTGGAAGGGTTCCTTCCGATAGTGCAAGGATTGGATTTCAATCCTGTTGGTGAAGTGACCGAGTCATCCCTGGATTGGGAGATAGGTCGAAGGGGGAAGGTGGACGTACCCAAATCGGGGAACCACTATAAATTGCCTGTGTTATTTTCTGTGCCGTGTGTTTTGTTTTGATTCTGCAGGTACACTTTTAATTCCGCAAATACGCTGCAAGTCACCTATCCCCCCCCATAGGTGAAGGTAGTTGACACTAGGTGAACTTTCATTATGCGTTTTCATTTTGTTGATCTAGACATTTAATTGCAATATGTCCATGTTTTCGCCATGAAAAGCATATTATCTCACTTATTATGAGTTTTGTCAAACTTTGTCTTGTTTACACTCCTATATCTTCTTCTGGAGCTTTTAGTCTTAATCTACTTTCTAAATATTCTTGCCATAAGATTGAACATCTCTTGTTCTGATACATATGGTTTTTCATCAGTGACTTTAAAAGTCATAGACTTGCCTTTAGGTGTAATAATATATTCCTTTGCTTCTGTTTTAGCTCTACTTTTTAGGATTTGTTCATATGATTTGAGCTTCCTAGCAAAGAATCTATTGTAATTTTTCTATGACACCTTTCTTCTCTGATAGCCCATATCCTAGAATCCCATGTACTTCGAAAGTACGTAGGTAATTTATCATTTATCTCTGTAAGAGATATATCGTTATCCAAACCTTTCAGCTCATTTATAATTATTCTGAACCTATCATACATTTAAGCTACATATTTATCTACTTTCTTTTAGAAGTTTTCATAATGAGAAATTAAGAGAGATCTTATGGCCTTTCTTTCATCAGAACTTCCATCAATAATCCTTGATAGTGATTCACAAATTTCATTAGTTGATTGTCATTCTGCAACCTTCTAAAATACATCATCTGACATTATTGAGACTAGTATGCTCATCACTTTAGCATCCTAATCTTGTATTCTCTTTTCTTCATCTATCCATTCATATCTTAGTACTGGTGAAAGTATCTAGTTGCCAACGTAAATCACATAAAGTGGGGTGAATAGGTGAGTTCTGCATGTTAAAGCAGATTAAAAAATATTACAAACAAACGCATAGAACAACCACAACACAACACATGAATTTATAGTGGTTCCCCAATTTGGGTACGCCCACTATCCTGCCTCGCCTATCTACCATAAAGAGCTAGATTTAGCTACTTCACCTTTCTCAGATTTAAACAAATCATACAACTCGGAGTCAACACTCATACTTCTCGAAGAACAACCTCTCCTACACTTGAAGAACAAACTCTTCTACAACTCTATCCTTTCACAAGGATCTATACCTCGAAAGAGAAAAAGTACAAAGAAATTTTATACAACTATTTAGATTGAATATCACTCTATTTCTTCATATTTGAAGATATCCAATCTTCTTATTCCTTGGAATGAAAATCATGAGACTCTTGTAGAAGGAGAAGACTTGAAATATATCTTGAAAGCTTGATTTGAAATCTTGATCTGACTAGATCTGAAAACTTCTGTAGAACTTGAAACAAGATCTGTCAAATCACTTCTTGAAGGAATCGCTGATCGAGAGAAGCTAGGTCATGGTTCTTTGATTTTTTGAAAGTAGTGAGTCTGTTTGAAACGAGTCTCACCGTGTACTGTACATGGCCGACATCTTGAATCAGAAACTCGTCAAAAAATATCGGAAAAATTATGCTAAGTCTATTTGTCGAGTATCGTTGTATATCAATGAGTATACTCGACGAATCACTTTGACATCTGACGAATTTAACTTAGACACATACCAAAAAGTAAGTTCGAGAACTAAGAAGCTTTACTAGTGAGACTCGACGAATTCGGCGTGTATAACCTTGTATATCCAACGAATTCGACGAGTGTCAATAGGTACACTCAATGAATTCGATGAGTATACTTAGGGATACTCGACGAAACTTACTTGACCGATTTCTAAGATAATAGAAAGGATTCTCTATGTAAATATGCTGAATTCCACGTGTATCAATAGGTATACACGATGAATTTGGCAAATATTCATAAGTATACTCGACGAATTCGATGAGTATCCACTACTATACTCGAAGAATTTTACTTAGGAAATAATTTTTATTCTTTTGAATACAACAACCTGTCCTCCCTTGATCCTTCTGATGCACTTATTATAGAAGTATAATCCAATGGGGAGATTACACATGAGCCAACACTTTGGCGTGCATAATGAGGGATTATATTGTATTGTCTGTTTCTCATGACCCGCTGTGACCTGACATTGGTTTTTACTTAGCAATAGAACCCTACAAGAACATGACTAAAGAAACAACATTAAATACAAACTCAATTCATCTTAGTTAAAGGGACAATTCTTTAAATCAAGGTTATTGTGGATACAATACACAACAACTGGTTTTAAGGTAACATTTCCTTCAACATCCTTCCTATAAGGCATAAGTGGTCTTGTCATTATTCAACCAAAAATACCTTCATCAATTGAATTCATATACAATCTGATTATGGTTTTCCAGAGTGTAAACTTTTTAAGATTACAAACTGGAGGACTTGTATATGCAAATCTTTTGAATGTATTAGAAAACATTTCTGATGAAATAATAAAATATATAACAATTTACTGTTATGATCTTTTGGTAAGGGTATTTAACCTTTTCTTGATTAAACTTCTCTAGATTAACCATTTAATGATCAACTTAGGTCTGATACCAGTTGAAATGGGAGAACACTTGACTAATTCCTTAGAGATTTCTGTAGAGGGGGTTAAATAGAGATTAAAATTTATTTAAATCAAACTATACAATTCACAGAAATTAGCAAGAATTATAACAGATAATTATAATCACAACATAAACAAAAGTTTTATCACTGAATAAAGCAAATCATAGAAGTCACAAGAAATATAGTGGTTCCCCAAAATTTGGGTACATTCACTCTTCTACCCCGTTGGCAAGAATTCACTATCGAAGTGCTTAAGTCTTTTGATAAGGACACTCTTAGAACAAATCACCAAATCTTTTGATAAGGAGATCTTGAACCAATATAATCTAAGTATTTTCCCAAAGAGACTCTCAGAACCTATAACTGAATCTTTTGAAGAGAGATTCTCAAAACTCTTTTTATAATATGAAAAGTTAATTGAACAAAAAATAGAAAAAGATCAGAGGATTTAATGATCTTCTTGTTGAGTTCTCTCAACAGAATCCTAAGTACATTATGGAACCTAGTGAATTTGATATCTGGTATTCTAATGAATCCTTGAATAAGAAAAACTGAAGGATTATAATCCCTTCATTAAGATAATCCTTTAAAACTTCTTTGAATCTAAAGTAGCAATTGATAGCCCTTGATAAGAAGAAAAATTGATTATCTTTTCAGTTTTAGGAACCAAAATGATGATCGACAAATTCAAGGAAGAATTCCAATTATAGATGATAATCTTCCAATCCTTCTCTATCGAAATAAATGTTCCAAAATATTGATCTAACATAAGTGTAACGATCGTTTGAATTATTGTTATTGTTCCTCTATATTTAATCCCTGTCTTATATATATATCTGTGTGTGTGTGACAGATACTCTAATGTCTCCAAGAATCTTTTTTTTATTTGAAAAATTTCTTGAAGTAGTTCTGAAATAATCTTCAAAACAATTCTCATTTAGAAATCTATTCGACATAACGTCGAGTTAATAAAGACATAGCATCGAGTTCTGGCTTCATTCAGACAATCTATCAATTAAGTTATGTAATTGACGTTGCATCGATATCATATCAGAATATGTGCCGATTTAATCCTTTAATTAATGTCAACATATCAAGTTCAGTTACTCTGAATTATACTCGAAGTGGCGTTGACTTTTAGTCAAATTTGCGTCGACTTCTATCGACGCATGTTGGCAATTAATGAAATTCCTCTTAAATTCATAGTGCCTTTCACTTGTAAAACCCCCTCCCAGAACACAAGAAATTGTCGAAGGGACTTTTATGCCCAGAACAGCCGCCTTACGGTAATATTAGCACACAGGCTAATTTGTACCATTAGTCTCCTATTCTGCCGGTTAATTTTCGATATCACAATGCCAACTCAACGAAATATAAGAACACATAAGTCATAATCCACAAAAGTAAAAATCCAAAATTAATACAACATAACAGAAAGCTATACCAGCTCCTGTAATATTAGAGTATAAGAATTCTCCCAAAGGGCTATAATAGAAAGCTCAAAAGCTCACATCTGTACTAAGGGGAGTTAAGGCATCATAGTGTCCCCATGGCCTAGCTGCCCTCTTGTACGGGGTTTGTTGTTGCTTCATCGTTGTGGTCTCCTCTAAAAAAACTGGGTGTTGCAATTGTTAGACATAAAGACTAAGTCCCTTTACATCCTCTCACCCATGTGACTCTTAGGCACTAGGCAGAAGGAAGAGAGTGGTGACACAATATACTCAGTAGTACAAACAATAGGTGATAAAAAGTATTAATAAGTTGGCATTTATCATGCATCAACATGTTTAGTAAATAAACTAGCAACAACAAAGTGTGTCCTTTAGAATCTAAAGTAGAACTATGCTAGCACAAAACAATAACTGAAATGAAAAAACAAAATTAAAACTAACTTATAAGGATGCCCATACAAACTTATAAGTTAAGAGACACATATAGTATGTAAGACCCCGCGCCCGAAACACAACACAAGGCCGAGCGTAGTCTAATGCCCAAAATAGCCATTGTGCGGTAGCGTCAACACACGGGTCGACCGGTACTAAAAGGCGCCTATTCTGCTAGCTCTTCACAATATCATCCATGCCAACCCAACATAAAGAAAGAAATAGAAGTAAAAGAATCACAGTAAGTAAATGTCCATAGCACAATACATGATTAATAAGGAACTACATCGGTTCCTTTAATATCGGAGTACACAAAAATTGATCGAAGGCTATAACAAAGTCTCTCAAAATCTCACACCTCAGTAACTGACGACAGCGAGGGTATCATCATATCAGGCCCTATCTCCCTGGCCTGGCTTCCCATATGCATGACCTACTACTACTGCTCTATCCACTAGGTTTCTTCATAAACGGTCATCGTAGCAACCGTTTGTTTTAAAGACTAATTAGGTATCTCATCCCCTCACCCTAGCGGATCTTAGGCATCGGGTGCGAGAAAGAAAGAAGGTACAATATATATATATATAAACAGTAAGTACAAGCAGGTGGTATGTCTCTACATATCAGAGTGTTAATATCAAAAGTTTATAACATGTGATATCATCATTCTACACTAGCAATTCAGTAAAGGTAAGACCAATCGACTACAACATATAATTTAACAACAGAATAGAACTTAACTTCTAAAAATGCCCATACAGATTTATAAGTTAAGTGTCGGCTTAACAGAGAGTAACTCATTATATAAAAGTGCACATACAGATTTATATGATGAGGATCTTATGCGATGCAATGCATTGCAATTAAGGTTTATTATGCACCCAAGCAACTCATTCACTCTGTTTTGATATGTTGATATAGTCCTTTAGTTCCCACTTTTTGAGTAGGTAGGTAAACATTCATGCGTCATCCATCATGGCCAAACGGTGATAGTAGAGCGGGTGTATACACTACTAGGCGGCTATCCACACTACAAAGCCAAGGCCTCCGTATGCCTCAATGCAAGAAACACAACAACGAAGCCACTGAGTACTATAACTCAGAGGGGTCTCGGGTGGATGTGCACCAAGAACATATTACAAACTTTCCTATCATCGTGGAACAGAAGGAGCCTCTGGGAGCATATCACAAAAGGACCAAGCCCAGCCATCCACTAACACGGAAGGAGACTCTGGAATGTGTACCAAGGACCAATCCAAACCGTGTAATGTCCTAATTCGTGCTAGACCCCTTGCCCATGTTTTGAGTTAGTGACTCAGGCTCGGGGTGCACTGGTAAGTGGCATCAAGTGATACTCGATGAATAGGGCGAATTTAACTTAGAATACTACTAGATTAAATAAGAGTCGAGTAAACTCGACGCCATTTGACGAGGCGTCGAGTGTTATTCAAAGCATAAGAAGAAATGGACTTAAAATAATACTGGATTCAAAAGGTATTGAGTGATCTTGACGCCATTCAATGAAGTGTCCAGTGATCTCAACGAATACATTGCATGGACTTAGAATATTTTGGCCAGAAGGATTCGTCAAAAAGCATTGAGTGATCTTGATGCCATTCGACAAAGCGTCGAGTGATCTCAATGCATACAACACTTGGACATAGAATATTTTGGCCAGAAGGATTCGTCGAAAAGCATTGAGTGATCTCGATGCCATTCGACGAAGCGTGGAATAATCTCGACGCATATGATGCTTGGACTTGTCATCCAGCGGAATTTGTCAAAAAGCTACGAGTGATCTCAAAGCCATTTGACGAAGCGTAGATTGACACTCGACGAATGCGACAAATTTGACTTAGTAAATTTTCGGGAGGCAGTGTTGCTTATTTATACTTATGGGCAGAATCGGGTTTTTGACTTAAGCGTTGATGGCTCATTTGGACCCGGTCTTCTCAAGCAAGACCTATTTAAAGTAATGATGGCTATTCCAATGTTAGGGTGACACGAGGCAACATGAATTAACCCTAATACATTACTATAAAAAGGAAGAAATGAGAAACCCAAGCCATCACTTCCATTTTTACTGAGCCAATCTCTATGTTGAATCCGACAGAAGAATAGAGGCCATCGGAGGTCGTCGGAGTCAGATTTTCTGGAGGAAGAGCTCTCCCTCTCCATGAAGAACGATGCCACCAAGGAGGATAACAAGGTCCATGGATGGAAATGAGGTGAGCTTCTTACCCTCACCCTTGGTGCTAGATCTTTAGTTATGATGTATGAGGGATGTCGACTCAAAAGATTTTGACTTGTGCGTGATGAAGATCTCCTAGGAAGAGACCATGCAAGGAACTTGTCCTAGGTATTCAAATTCTTCAACCTCTCATCTCTCTTCATTGTGAAGATGTTGGACTTGGTTTCATGAAGAGGAAAGTACTATTGAGGGTGAATAAGTGAGGAGGAATAGCCATGTGTAATTTTGAACAAATGTCTAGAGGAAGAAGATGAATTGAGGTCATTCGATTTGCTTTAAGATGCATGCAAATATCTGTTTTCTACGCGCAGCGGACTTTGGGGCAGTTTTTGGGTGTGATTCGGCTGGATCAAGTTCTTTGGATGAGCACGAAAGTTGTAGTCCTCGGAATGAACTTTCCAAGGGATGGTTACATGTTTTCATTTGAGCTTTGTAGATCTGGTAATGTCCAGTCGAAGTTACTGCATGGTAACAACTTATGTGCAGGTTGCTTTTGGGTTAGTGTATAACCACGTTTGGACTAGGTAGAAGAAACGTAACAAGATGATATTGAGGTTTGGATGAGCCTAGTTATATGTACCTGAGATAAACAAATGGTTTGGAGGAATTTAATTTCTAAGGTCGCCGATAGAGTGGGGATCGAAATTTAAAAACCTTAAGGCCCAAAAAGCGCGGTGTTCTAATTCCACGGGTAAATGACACGATTTTCCATAAACAAACCGATACGACATACATCCAAGGGCGATTTTGTATGCTGTTCGGTAGGCCCATAGAGCATCGTCTAATTTGGTTGACCAGTCTTTCCTAGAAGTTGAAATAGACTTTTCTAAAATTCTTTTTATCTCTCTGTTCACTACTTCAACTTGTCCGTTAGTTTGGGGGTTGTAGGCAGTTGAAACTTATGCGTAACGCCGGATTTAATAAGGATTTTAGAAAACTGCGCATTATAGAAATGAGAACCCCTATCGCAAACGATGGAATGCATCGTACTGAATCGAGAAAATAATTTTTTCAAGACACATGACTGGAATAAAGGGCAACTTGAGGAAATTTATTCCAGTAAAGAATGGACCATATGTGATCTTTGGTGGAGCTGACAAAAGGATTATTAAAGGTTATGGTAAGATCTCAAATGGCTTAGTCACTTTCACTAAAGTAGCTTATATGGAAGGGTTGCAACAAAACCTTATAAGCATAAGCCAACTTTGTGATCTTGGTTATGACCTTTCATTCCAGAAAGATGAGTGCCTCTGGTGTCTACTAATCATGAAGAGAATAAAAACCGAACTAGCAATCCAACTAGGCAAGCATACCTATCGAATTGTAGCAAGGGGACACAAGTGTCGTATTGAAATTCGGGAACAGTTGAGTAAACCTACTCACATGAAAACTATTATCTTATCGAAGGATTGATTTAGGGTTAAAAGAAAGCTAAATGCACTAAAGGAAATATTATAGTAAAATGAGAACTATTTGCAGTTAATTAAAGAGCTACTAAAATGATTATAATGAAGGGTTATAACAATGAAATGGAAAAGCACTCGATCAAGAATCACCTTGGCAAGAGTTGACTAAAAATGCGATAAAATAACCTAAGCTTAATAGGGTAAAGGTCCTTGACCGTGGAGGTTCCTAAAGCTCGAACATGCTTCTCTCGAAGTCGTGCCCAACTGAGTTGAGAAAGGTCCGACCGAGTCTCATCTAAATCGTAGGCCTAAAGCTTGCTTTACGCGGTGAACCCCACTATTGGATTTTACTCCTATCCGGAATATTTGGACGTCTGCCTCTCTCGAGGGGTGCGTACAACTCTCTTTACTCTTGAGTATTCACTTCAAACTACGATCCTCTCAGCTAGGTAAGAGTGAAAACAGAAATGGAAATTATATATCGATGATGTAACTCAAAATATGTAAAATCAAGAGTAATTCTAAGGCCTAAACCCTAAAAAAAGTAAATTCAAAGCTTCATAACTTAATCACTCGAACCTCAGATCATCAAGATCGAGCACAAGGAGGATTAGTTAATTATATCAAAGTGGAGGAGGAGGGATGAGTAGTAAAGCATTAAGAACACAAGGTAATAAAGAGCACTTATATTAATAATGAAAGAAAGCTACACTTGAAATGGAAATTATAATTACTTGGAAATTAAAATCCTATTCTAGCCCTACAATTAGCAACTAGAGCAAGTACAAAAATTAATAAAAAAAGCTTAAACTAAACTAGGTTAGGAAAAACTAAAATGAGAAAGAGAGAGAGGGGGAGAAAAAGCATAAAAAGGACTAGTAAACAAAAGGGAAGCACCTCCCAACTCAACCCAAACTGTTTTGGACACAAGGGGGTACCACTCAATTTATAGGAAAAATTCTCGGGTTGGTCATTCCCTGTGGCATGCCCAGGGAGGGAGTTTCAGGGGGCGTGACAGGTACGGGGTTGACCTCGGGCTCTGGATTCTGGAGGGAAGGATGATTGCTTCTATACGATGGTTGACACTCCCTGGGTCACGCTCGTGTAGGGGGGGGCATGACACGCACGTCGCATTGAAATCATTGGTCAGAAATCCTTCAATCTTGGAAAAAGCTGGAACACGGCCAAGCACACGCCCGATGTCACGCCTGTGTAGGGTGGCGTGATAGTATAATTGGCATGCTGAGGCGAAAAAGCATTAAATGAGGTGGCAGTCTTCGGTTAGAGGGAGACACGCCCTGGGACATGCCCAAGGAGGGCGTGTCAGGGGGGCGTGACAGTGGATTTTTCTGTTATTTCGTATCTGCCAACAAGCTTCCTCGGGTCGAGTCACACGCCCTATGACACGCCCAGGGAGGGCGTGACAGGGGGGCGTGTCAGTTCATTTTTGGCCAAAATTCTGGAAACTTGCAAAAAGATTAGAAAATGTTAGCGGCAATAATATATACATAAGTAAGATAAAAATTATGCTTATAAGACATGATTAACGTCTCAAAACACAAAAATACACCCTAATAGTTTAGACTACAAAACGTACTATCAGCCTCATAAAGAAGTCAAGTGACAAATAGGTCATCTTGACAGGTACTAGTTGTAGGAATGTGTATTGCTTAAATTTTCTTTGTCTAAAGTCAGACTCACCCATATTTCTAGTTGTAAATGAGAAAACCTCACACTATGTTAAATGGCACAAGAGTATAGCTCATTTGAACTATAAGGTCATAGGAAAGCTTTTCAATAAAGAACTAGTTTAGAATGGTCCTAACATTAAATGCTCTAAGGAGAGCATTTGCTCTGCATGCCAAAAAGGCAAGCAGACCAAAGCTTCATTCAAAAGTATTGAAACCAAAGACTCAGTGAGGTGTGTATACCTCTTGTATATGGACTTGTTTGGTCTTAGGCCATTTCACAGTCTAGGAAGGAAAGTCTACACTTTTGTGATTGTTGATGATTATTCCAGATTTACTTGGGTTTTCTTTCTAAGAAAAAGGACTGAAACTCCTGATGTCTTCAAGACATTTGTCAAACAAATGCAGAATGAATTTAATAGTTCTGTAGTCAGAATCAGAAGTGATCATGGAACGGAATTTCAATCTGAATTCATGACAAAGTTTTGTGAAGGACTTGAGATACATCAAGAGTTTTTCACTCAAAGAACACCCCAGCAAAATGGAATTGCTGAGAGAGAATAGAACTCTCATTGAAGCTGGAAGAACCATGCTGAGTGATTCTTTTATCACAGAATATTTCTTGGCTAAATCATTTAACACAACATGTCATGTTCTTAATTGAGCTTCAATCTACAAAAGGTTTTATAAGACTCCTTATGAACTAATGAAGGGCAGAAAACCAAACTTGGCCTATTTTAGAATCTTTAGATGTAGATGTTTTGTCCTTAATAATGGGAAAATATACATAACTAAATTTGCTGAGAAGTCCTATGAAGACATATTTGTTGGTTATAGTAACCACAGTAAGGCCTATAGGGTCTACAACATGAGAGATCAAGTTGTAGAAGAGTCTATTCATGTTGTATTAGATGAAAGTTTTACGTTTTATAATGATAAGCTAGATACATTCAAGAACAACAGGAGAATACTTGAAGCTAAAGGAGCTATCAATAGAAGAGCCATCTCCAGCAAGCAAAAGTATACAAGATGGAGTCAACATTATTGAGGAAGAGCTTGCACAGGAACAACCAGAAGAAGAGGCTCAAATACAAGATGAAGCTGTTTCAAGAGAAGAGTTCACATTACCAGTTGCTGTAAGAAATCTAAGGGATAATCCAATGGAACTGATCATTGGAGATGCAGCTTATGGTGTGACCACAAGAAGTAGACATCACAACACTGTGATGTACTGTAGTTTTCTCTAACAAATAGAACCAAAAAAGTTTAAAGAAGCCAATATAGATCAATTTTGGATAGGGGCTATGCAGGAAGAATTAAACAAGTTCAAGAGATGTAAAGTCTTGAAGCTGGTTCCCAGAAAAGTTGACTGTAACATCATAGGAACTAAGTGGATCTACAAGAACAAACCAGTTGAGAATAGTGTTATAGTAAGAAATAATGCTAGACTGGTTGCAAAGGGATATAGACAAGAAGAGGGTATAGAATTTGTTCAAACTTTTGCACCAGTGGCTAGATTAGAGGTTATTAGACTCTTTCTGGCATATGCAGCCTACAAAAGATTCAAGGTTTACCAAATGGATGTGAAGTCAACCTTCCTTAATGGTAACCTTAAAGAAAGGGTCTATGTTGAGCAACCATCAGGTTTTGTTGACTTTACTAAACCTAATCATATTTATCTTTTATTAAGAGCTCTCTATAGATTGAAACAAGCCCCATGGGCTTGGTATAAGACTCTGTCTAAATTCATTCTTGAGAACAAATTCTTAAGAGGGAAAATAGACAAAATACTATTCCTAAGGGAAGTCAAAGGCAATACCATCTTAATACAAATTTATGTAGATGACATTATATTTGGTTCTACTGATGTGTCACTTTGCACTAAATTTTCAATTCTTTTGAAAGGTAAGTTTGAGATGACTAGCATGGGTGAACTCAAGTTTTTCTTGGGTCTCCAAGTTAAGCAAACTATAGATGGACTTTTCATTAGTCAGTCTAAGTTCACCAAGGAGATAATCAAGAAGAATGGCATGGAAATAGCCACTTCCTTAAGAACTCCTATGGGGTCCAGTATGTCTTTAGAAAAGGATGGTGTTGGTAAGCCAGTTGATATCACCTTGTTTAGGCGCATAGTTGGATCACTTCTCTATCTAACAGTCTATATACCAGACATAATGTATGCTACTTGTGTCTGTGCTAGGTATCAAGATTGCCCCAAAAGAATCTCACTATATAACAGATAAAAGAATATGGATATATCTAAAGGGCACACCAAATCTTGGCCTATGGTATCCCATGAATAGTGATTTTGAACTGACAGGCTTTCCAGATGCAGATTATGCAGGATGTAAGGAAGACATGAAAAGCACATTACACTCATGTCAATTCTTTGGAAGAAGGCTTGTGTCTTGGAGCAGCAAAAAGCAAACAAGTATAGCAATATCAAGAGCTGAATCTAAGTACATTTCAGATGAAAGTTGTTGTACACAATTGTTTTTGATTTAACACCAATTACAAGATTGCAACATTCATCTAAGTAAAATTCCATTATATTGTGATTCTACTAGTGCCATTTCAATTGCAAACAATCCTGTGTCACATAGTAGAACTAAATATATTCTAATTAGATATCACTTTATTAAGGAGCATGTAGAAAATGGAGATATCAATCTAGAATTTATTCCTACAAATAAGCAAATTATTTATATTTTCACTAAGCCCCTAGATGAGGAGAAATTTAATTTCTTTAAGTTTGAACTTGTCATGTTGAATCCTGAATAATTTATGCATATATATAAGAAAAACTGATAAAAATAAGAAACCAAGATAAATGTCAGTAATTAAGTTTACTTACCTAAATATAGAGAATAGACCTTAAAAATGTCAAGTATTTATATTTTATAAAACCAAATTTTGACTAAGTCAAAAGTTGTGTCGAGACACAAGAGAATGTGTCGAGAAATATAAGAAAGTGGCGAGACAACAGAAAATGTGTCGACACTATATACTGTAATGTGTCGAGACACATTGTAGTATGTTTTGTCGACACAATTTCTGGTGTCTCAACAGCGAGATTGCTGGCGAAAGTACCACAGTTTGCATAACTATTGGATATTGCCGGGCGACAACGGGAATTATCAGCGATAGCTCTTAGTGAGCTCTGATTGATATGAAAGTCCAGTGTTTCTGGTATTACAGGATGCTGCAGGGTTTTCTCGATAGATGTTCTAGTTGTGGCTGAGTCCGGATATAGATGAGAGTTCTGTCACTAACGCCAGACGGTAGTGGCTATTGATGGCGATAACTTTTAGATAGCTTTGGACTTGCGGGGCCTATCTTGCAGAGGTTGAAGGGCTAGCATGTGAGTTGTGAGCCTGGTTGCCCAGCTATGGCGTGAGTTCTATTGTGTGTCGATTGCATGCTCTAGTCCTAGGTGTAATGCCCCGAAATTCGTAAACGAACTGATCGCGTCCTAAAGAATTTTTTGTGCCTAATTAGGGGCACACAGCCTAGGACACGGGCATTTCAAAGGCCGTGTCATATAGTGCTGGCTGGGTTGTATCCATGAAAGGACACAGCAGGAAACACGGTTTTGAACAGTAGTGAAACAGGCGTGTTAGGGGTGACACAGGCATGTCCTCACCCGTATCACCACCCGTGTTCTTCTCGGGTTGAGAACCTGGGGTGTACACGTCCGGGTTACACGGGCGTGTACTGGTCGACCCGGGCATGTTCCTTTTGACACGAGCGTGTGCTTACCCGTGTCCACCAAGGGACATGACGGTTGGCGTGGCGGTTATACGTCACACGTCCCTGGTCACGGGCGTGTCGATGACCCGACACGGGCGTGTAAGGTTGGGACACGGGCGTGTCTCGACCCATGTCCTGTTCTGGAGCGACGACTTCATATGCAAGCAGGGCACATGGCCAGGCACATGGCCGTGTGAAAAGCCGTGTTCAGCTTATTTTATTGACTTTTTGGCTGGATCCGAGCCATCCGTTTTCTTTAAGTGTGATCTGACGGCCCTGGTGTGTTGCTGCTGGGTTAAGTTTAGAAATGGGGATTAACTCCTCATTTTCATCCATAACTCCCTCTTTCTAAAGATTTAGAGAGAGAAATAGGGAGAGGAGGAATCTGGCCGATGATGGAGCATCGGAGCACCATTTTGAGATCTGAGACTGGATCTGCCGAGGGAATTCGATCGCGGAGCCTTTCATCTGACTAGTTTTTCATGGCTCCA
This sequence comes from Platanthera zijinensis, assembly GCA_039513925.1. Lineage (NCBI taxonomy): Eukaryota > Viridiplantae > Streptophyta > Magnoliopsida > Asparagales > Orchidaceae > Platanthera > Platanthera zijinensis. The sequence continues at coordinate 115,883,355 of CM077096.1, forward strand.
AAGCCGACTTCAAGGGTAACGATTCTCAACTTGGACATATGAAATCCTCTTCCTTTCTGCATGGGAAACCCGCTCCTGCGAGTGTTCGGTGAGTGCGCGGTGTTCCTTGTGGTAGATATATTAAGTCCCCCTTGTTTAGAGTCCGGAATCGAAGTACGGGCATATGCATTGTGTGTGAAGCCTACCCGGGCATGTTTGTCTTGATCGGTGATGTTGCATTGTGCATTGATTGTCAGAGAAGACTCTGTATTGTGTTGTTTTTTTGGTTTCTACGCGGTAGATTGCGGCAGGGATTCTTGGAGATTAACTCCAAGGCGCACCCACAAAAGTGAGCGGAAACGTAATTATACTAACTTGGATGCCAGGGAGTCAACCTTGAACATAACGGGGTTATGTGTTGTTTGGAAATGATTTAGGTTCCGGGTGAAGCTTGGCCTGCGCATACGTCTTAAAGTGACTAGGCGGTGTGAGCAATGGGCAGGTGGATACAGACCTAGGCTATGTGGTTCGGTGCTAGAGACCATAAAGTGGAACTGGCCGTTGGCATAGTTGGGAGACTTGGACTATGGTCGGAAAGACTCAAAAATGCTCACATTGTTTACCATCCAAAGGATTGTGGTGAAGCCACGGAATTGACTGGATTTACTGTGAATGTGCCCTGAGTGCACTGGGTGTTTGGCAGAGCGAGCCTACACCTGTAGCGAAATATACTATGTACTTTATTGTTTAGCTGGGCTAATGAATTGCAGGGAAGGAGCACCGCCGTTCCGAATAAGGGGCGGGGTCGTTATAATTTTGTCAGCTTTAGCTGACCGTTCCTTTATTTTCCACCGTATGGTGGAATGTTTCTTGCAGGTGCGGTGGAGCCAATGCCAAATAGCGGGAAAAGCCCAAGCTGCTGTGCAGGCCTTCGAAGGACAAAGCGAACTGTTACTTTATTTCTGTCATGTGTGGTCGGCCTGCGAGCTAATGTCTGTAAAACACTCTGTTGTTAAGTGAACATTTGTAAGGCCATAAGGCCAAGTACTTTTATGTATTGTGGTATTTCTTTTCTTATGTTGTTAGTGGACATTCATAATACATTTTTTATGATATTGGGTTCTTTCAACTACTTAAAAACTTATGCTAGTTGCTCTGTGTAGGACGTTTTTGTTTGGGAGAATGGTTTCATTCTGTAACCCTTCAGTCTGTCTGTAGTATATGGCGTCGGGCCCCGGCCGGACCTACTGCTATATACCATGCGACGGATAGGGGTGTTACACTAGGGACCTGATGGGTGGAAGTCGAGGAAAGGCCAAAGAGCTGAACGGGAAAGGGAGGCTAACCTGGTTCATGTCGTTCACCATGATGGATGGGACCATCAGCATTGACCTGGCGATTTGAGCTATGGGAAATAGCTGAACTATACCCACGTTATGTCTTTTGAGCTGGATTGCCTAAAGTAATTGGCTTCCGCCGTTGACATAATGAAAGTCTTAGGCCCGTGCCGGAAAGACTAGAATGCTCAAGTGTACCTTCAAGTCCGGGACTGTGGATGGTGGTGGGACCCAGAGAAGTACGGTACACCGAGAATGTGCCATGAGTGCACTGAACGTTTTCCCGTTGAGGCATTCGCTTGTGATATATTGTTGGGTGCTTAAGTGTGTCTCCTTGTGATATATCTATTGTATAAATGCTATGCCTGCAGGGAAGGAATACCGCTTCTCCCGGTATTGGGTAGGGTCATTATAAATTGGTCGGCTGAAAGCGACCGATGCCTTGTTTGCCGCCCTCGTGGTGGATTGTCCCTATACAGGTGCTGGAAACCGAGCGGGAAATTGCGGGTTGTTTCTCTTGTTGCTATGCCAGCCCACGAAGGCCAAGCGAAGACTTTTGTATTTTCTTGTATGGCCGGCCTGCATGTTAATGTATGAAGATACTTTTGTAAAAGGCAACAGTTGTAAGGCCTTAAGGCTTGTTTGACTTTAGTGTTTTTCTGTAAAACATTCCTAAAATATATATATATATATATAGTGGACATTATGGTATGCTTGAGTTTAAAAGTGAACCCTTAAAGCCTCTTCTAGAATGCTCTTAGTTAGGATTCGTGTAGTTTTGATATTAACATATAACTCTGCCGACTGTTTGTGGGATATGGCATGGGGTCCCGGCCAAACCCTCTATTATATTTAATGTGACGGATGGAGGTGTTACAGTGTCGGACTTGGAGGGGTCTTAGAAATCTTGAGGTATTTGTGTTATAAGAACATGGAGCCGAGTTTTGGGAAGTTGGCCTTGTCTAACAAACTGTTAGAAAGGTGGGATGGAAAGTCGATGTCCACATACTCAAGGGAACCACTAAAAACAATTTGTTTGTTGATTATGTGATCTTGAAAGCTAACCTAAACTAAAAAACAACTCACTAAATCAAAAGAAAGTATCAAGAAGATAGAAAAACCTATTCCTCCCCTTTAGGTGTTTAGGTACTCTTGAAACTAAAGACTTTCATATTTGAATCTAGTCTTCGCACTCGACGCTTTCAGAATCAAGAATTCTTCTAAGTAAAATTCTTCCTATGCGTCGAGTATCACTTGACGCCTGCCCACAAGTCGATGCACTCAACTCTTTGTCGAGTCCATTTGACGCACTCGACGCTTCCCAAATCCAGAATTCTTCTAAGTCAAATTCTTCTTATGTGTCGAGTATCACTCGACGCTTGCCCACTAGTCGACACTCTCGATGCTTCATCGAGTCTTATAAATGCACTCAATGCTTGTTACCAGTGCACCATAAGCCTGAGTCAACTTTCTTGACTCAAAACACGTACGAGAGGTTTGGCACGAATTGGGACATTATATAGTAAACGTAACTCATCATATAAAAGAGCACATACTAATTTATGTGATGAGAATCTTATGCGGTGCAATGTAATGCAATGAATGTATGATGACACATCCACGATTGCAAACACACTCTATTTGCTACGTTGACATAGACCCAAGTTCCCACTTTTTTGCGAGGTAGAGACCCTCCCAAGCATCACCCATCGTTGACAAATGGTGATAGTGGAGCGGGAATCTCCACTACTAGGTGGGCATACACACTACCAGGCATAGTCCTCTATAATCCTCAACAATAATGAACGTCTTTAGTTTCAAGGGTAGCTAAATGCCTAGAGTGGGTGTATAGTTTATTGGTCTCTTTTTGATTTTCTTTCTTTAAGTGTGTTATGAGTTAGTAGTTTTCAGATTTCAAGACACACAATACAATGCACACACAGAATTTATAGTGGTTCCTCAAATTATGGGTACATCCGCTGTCCCTCCCACCTTTCTAACATATTGTTAGGCAAGGCACTTCTCCGAATCTCAGCTCCAAAGAGCTTACTACATAGATCCCTCAGGATCTCTCAGTCTCCTCCAAGACGTACCTCAGGCACAAAGCCCTACCTCCAAGCAAGCATGCTCCTACAACTCAGTGATCCAAAGATCACCTACCTTAGACAAAATTAATAGTCCTATAACTCAGGCTAGGAGGTTAGCCCTATAAATCAGAGAGGATGACTCTCCTACAGCTCAGGAATAAAGGCCTTACCTCTGATCTAAACCTGGATCCTATAACTCAGGCAAAAAGGCCCTACCTAAGAGAGAATGACTCTCCCACCTCAGGCAAACTGCCCTACCTTAGATCCAAAAAGGATCCTACCTCAGATCAAAAATTGATCCTATACTCGGCCTTTATAAAATAGGCCTACAACTCAGATACAAAGGATACTACAAAAAATAAAGGTTTGTTGATGTTGTTTTGACTCCAAAAAAATATTCTCTGAGTCTACTTCTTACTGAGTTTAGATGAACTCAGCCCTAACTTCTTCTCAGCAATAAGAAAGACGATCTTCAGGAAACTGCTGCTTGTCCTGGATCTTACTCAGAAACACAAGTTTCTTATCTTATTGATGAAGCCAAATTATTTGACAGTTCTTTGTATTCTTCACTCAGCTAACCTTGACTGTAGAAACTAAACAGCTCTTCTTCTCCTTTTTTCTCAGAAAGCTTTTCTGAACTTGCTATAGTTGGTGAAAATCGCTACAGCTAACTGATGGAACATCTAGATCAGCAGGTTGAATGCAGCTTCTTGCTCTACAATAATGGCGTGAGGAAGGAGATTATGTTCTGCCTCTTTGTGAAAAGATAAACCCTAAAATTTGATTTGCTTTCACCGAACTGAATCATTTTATCTTCCGTCGTACAAGGACTATTTGACCCAGGGGCCCACCTGATGTTGCTGGCTGCAACTTTGCTTTTACAGAAAAAGTCATACAGTAGGCATGCGGCTCCATTTGTCATGTACTGTAGACTTCCTGTAACGATTGTGAATTTTGATTACTCTTGCTGACGTCAGCATCTGTGTACTTAGCCAAAATCACAGTTTCATCCCACGCAATGAGTGCTTTGAGTGTATAGCCTTTACTCAGCGCAAAAACCCTTTGCCAAATTATTTGCACTGTCAGGCGTTGAGTGAACCTTCATCACACAATGAATTTGGACTTAGCCAATACTTATACACTACTAGGAGTTCAGTGCGTTGAGTGAATGGTCTTTACTCAATGCTTTTGTCATTTTGCTATCTTCATGCCGTTTTAGGAATTGAGTGCGTTGAGTGAGTATTCATCACTCAATGCTTCTGAACTTAGCCGCTTCTCTGAATGTCAGCCATCTTGTTGAGACATTGAGTTAACTGCCTTCACTCAATGCTTCTATACTTAGTCGATTTCCATCTTTATTAATGCGTTGAGTAAACGTTCATCACTTAACGCTTCTGTAGTTTGACTGTCTTCTTTGATGAGGCATTGAGTGAACTGCCTTCACTCAATGCTTCTGTACTTAGCCCATTTTCTTGATGGGATTGCATTTTTTGAGCTGTCCTCACTCGACGAATTTGGACATAGAAAGATTTTCCTTTCTATATCTTCTTAAGCTTTAACATAACACTGGTTTATCAACGCTTTAATATTTGGGCATTTAGCGAGCTATCCTCACTCAACGCTTTTGGACTTAGCCAGAATTCTTGACAGATTCTTCAAAAGCTTTAACTGTTTGAGCATTACTCAATGCTTCTTTCTTTAGGAGTTGAGTGAGTTATCCTCACTCAACAATTCTGGACTTAGTCGAATTTCATCCTTATCAATGATAAAGCTTTAACAGACTGAACTTTACTCGATACCTCATGTTTTTTGGAGTTGAGTGAACTGCCTTCACTCAACGCCTGTGGGCTTAGCTGCAAATTTACTTTGCAAATTATTGGGCTCTGACTGTCCATGCTTTACTCAGCGCTTCTTGGCATCTAACGTTGTGTGAACTTGCTTCACTCAATGCCTATGGACTTAGGAAATTTTTGTCTTTCCAGCATCCTTCCTTGACATCTGGTGTTTTGTGAACTAGCTTCACTCAATGCTTGTGGACTAAGACAAATTTTTGTCTCTCCACATTTCTTCCTTATGACCACCTATCACAATCACTTAGACAACCTTTCTAAACATATTTTAAGAAACATCCTGTGTATAACGAACTTGAATATACATCAAAAACATTTATGCTCTTAGTATTGATTGTGATGCCTCTTCAAATCTAGGGAACATTGATGGCAATATTCCAAACAATCTCCCCCTATTTGAAGAAGGCAGAACACACAACAAAACTAAGAAGAATTATCCCATAAAGCATATAAATTCAAAGCAGCTGTCATCTAGCAGATGTAGCTTTCTCATACCAAATGAATGTTAATCTCTCCAGCATATTAATTTAATGTTCTCCATTTGAATGCATTGACTAGACATGTCATGTCATTTCTTTCTCATACCACTTGAGCACTTTCTCAAGCATTATGCACTTTCCTCATACCACTTAAAACATAAATGGAGCTCTTTCCACAAACCACTTGAAGCACATCCCTGACACCACTTGGTGGTGGGAAAGTAATATGCAATGGCTCAATATGTAGTCATTGCACTCCTCATACTACTTGATTTTTTTAAAGTAATATGCACTGACTCAACATGACCTGGTCATGTCAATTGCCCACCCCTCCCGCTTTAGGGTTTAGGGTATTTCCCACACCTACCCCTTTCTGGCTTCTTCAAAAATAAAATAATTATCTAATGAGTGAGGTGAAAGGATCATGGGAGAATTTATCTCTTGATCCTAGACTACTTCCACTACACCAGTGATCAGACTTGTTGACTGGAGAACATACTTCTTGTGTTGATACTACTAATACAAAACTTCACTGCAGCCACTTGACTCTTGAGTGGTCCATTGATCCATATGAGCTAGTTATTATCAGACTTGAGCCAATGTCACTCCTCCCCCTTTTATGACTTCTGCAGAAGCATTTATAGTGAGGGTGGTGCTGGTTTTTCCTCTTCTCATATAGCAGCTTTGTCTTCTCAGCAGAAGCAAACCACTTGTGTTGGTCTCCCCCTCAAACTGTACATTGTTCTGAGGACATGGTGATCAGTAGTGTAGATCTTTGATCCACTATTGCAGCTGTGGGACATGCTCCCCCTCAACAGGAGTATCTTGAATTGCTCCCCATCAACTGGAGCATCTGTTGTCATTCTATTTATTAGACACTTGAGTCCATCTAAGTCTTGATACCAACTAAAAGACTTGAAAGTCTTGAAACCACTTTAAAGACTTATCAACCTGCGAGAAAAGTAATTCCTGCAACATAACAAAATTAGGAGTAGTTGAAGATATACCAAGTTCAACATAACCAACTCAAACTTGAAGGTGTTGAACTTGACTTCATCTAGTGGCTTAGTAAAGATGTAAGCCACTTGCTTGTCTGTGGGGACAAACTCAAGGCTTATGTCCTCCTTCTCCACATACTCCCTAATAAAATGATACATAATCTCAATATGCTTAGTCCTGCTATGCGAGACAGGATTGCTAGCAATGGATATTATACTTGTAGAATCACAAAACATGGGGGTGTTACTTATCTTTAGGTTATAGTCCTGGAGATGATGCTAGATCAACATCAACTCTGCACAGCAGCTACCTGTTGAGATATACTCTGACTCAGTAGTTGAAATTGCAACACTAGTCTTCTTCGTGTTGCTCCAAGACACAAATATTCCTCCCAAGAACAAACGGGTGTCTTATTTACTCTTCATGTCCTCTTTGCATCCTTCAAAATCTGCATTTGAATTGCGTGTTAGTTCAAAATCCCTATTTTTATGGTACTATAGGCCAAGATCTGGTGTGCCCTTAAGTTGCCTCAAAATACTCTTAGCAGTAGAGTAGTGAGATACTTTAGGGCTAGCCTAATACTTAGCACAAACACATGTAGCATACATAATATCTGGCCTACTTATAGTAAGATATAGAAGGGAGCCAATTATCCCTCTATACAAAGTTTCATTAATAGTTTTCCCGGCCTCATCATTGTCTATACGCATACTTAGTCTCATGGGAGTTTTCATCGTGGAGGCATTCTCCATACCAAACATTTCAATCAACTCCCTAGTGAACTTAGACTGTGAGATGGACAATCATCTTCAGTTTGCCATAATTGGAGGCCCAAGAAGTACTTAATCTCACCCATAATACTCATCTCAAACTTCCCTTACATAAGTTTGGTAAACTTCCTACAAAGTTTGTAATCAGTAGACCCCAAAAATTATGTCATCTACATAAATTTGGACTAGGATGATCTTTTCCTTAGATTCCCTTAGGAAGAGTGTCTTATCTATCTCTCCCCTTGAGAATTTGTTCTAAATGAGAAAGCTAGACAATGTCTCATACCCCTCTCTAAGGGATTGCTTCAACCCATGTAGAGCTTTCCTAAGTCTATAAACAAAGTCAGGAGAGTTAGAATCAACAAAACCTGAAGGCTGTTCAACATAGACTTCTTCCTTTAAGTCACCATTTAGGAAGGCTGACTTCACATCCATCTGGTAGACTTTAAATCCTTTGTATATAGCTTATGCAAGGAAAATTTTGATTGCTTCGAATCTTGCTATAGGGGCAATGGTTTGATCAAAGTCAATAACTTCTTCTTTTCTGTACCCCTTAGCTACCAGCCTAGTCTTGTTCTTGATTATAATGCCATTTTCATAAAGCTTAGTCCTGTAGACCCACTTGGTTCTAATGACATTATGTCCTTGTGGTTAGGGAACAAACTTCCAGACCTTACATCTCTTAAACTAGTTCAGTTCCTCTTGCATTGCTACAATCCAGAACTAATCTACATTGGTCTCTTCAAATAACTTTGGCTCAACCAGTGACAGGAAACTTAAATACAAAGCTGTATTAAGACTTCAGCTCCTTATCACAACTCCTTGGTTGGCATCACCAATAATCTAGTGTCTTGGATGATTCCTTAGATGCCCGACAGCTAGAGGCAATCTTCCTTCAATAACTGGATCTTTAGTGGCTACAGCTTGTGGAACTTCATCCACTTCAAGTGTACCTTGTACTGCTTCTGGAATATCCACTCCATCTTGGACTATTGGAGCAGCTTCTTTGATGGTTAGCTTATCGATCATCTGCTCAAAGCCTACTGGTCTTGAAGAGGAGCTTTGAAGCTCACCCTTAATTATTATTGACTCATCAAATACTAAATTAACAAACTATTCTATAACCTAACTTATCAAGTTATAGATCATATAAGCTTTACTATGATTGTTGTACACAACAAAAATCCCAACATAGGACTTAGCAGCAAACATAGTCATATAGGACTTCCCATTATTCAGTGCATAACACTTGCTACCAAAGATCCTGAGATAGGACAGGTTTGGTTTTCTGCCCTTCATAATCTCATGGGGTGTATTCTTGTGGCTCTTGGTGATAGAAGCTCTATTAAGGATATGACATGCAGTATTTACTGCCTCAGCTCATAAATATTCTAGGAGAGATGTGTCATCTAGCAAGGTCATACCAGCATCTATGAGAGTTCTATTCTTCCTCTCAACAATCCCATTTTGCTAAGGTGTTCTTAGAGAAGAAAATTCTTGATGAATCCCATGCTCTTTATAGAAACTTGTCATGCTTTCAGACTGAAATTCAGTCCCATGGTCACTTCTGAATTTGACCACAATACTTTCTAGCTCATTCTGAATTTTTTTGACAAAAGTCTTGAAGATATCAAGGGTTTCAGACTTTTCTCAAGAAAGAAAACCCAAGAAAACCTAGAATAGCCATCAACCACCACAAGGGGGTAGAATTTCCTACTTAGATAGTGAACTATCATATGACCAAACAAGTCTATATGCTGGAGATATAAATGCCTCTCAATGTTTGGTACCAATGCACTTAAAGGATGCTTTGGTATGCTTGCCCTTTTGGCATGCTGAGCAAATGCCTTCCTTTGTGTATTTCCTCTTAGGACCATTCCTAACTAGCTCTTCATTAAAGAGCTTGGCAATAGTTTTATAATTTAAAAGAGTTAGTCTCTTGTTCCATTGTACACAATATGAGTCTTTTCTTATTTGAACCTAGATATATAGGAGAATATTTATTAATACAGAGAAAGTTTAAGCAATAAATGTTTCAACTCCTAGTGCCTATAAAGATGACCTCTTGATCACTTGACCTCTTAATTTGGCACTGATCCTTGTGGAATGCAATGACATTGCCAAGATCACAGAGTTGGCTTATGCTTTTGAGGTTGTGTTGCAACCCTTCAACATAAGCCACTTTTGAGATAGTGACTTTGCCATTGGTAATCTTACCATAGCCTCTTTCACTCCTCTTTTTGAACCCCTAAAGATAACTTTGGGTCCATCCTTCATTGTAGTGTACTCCTTTAGATTGCCCCTTGTTCTAGTCATGTGTCAGGCACAACCATTGTCCAAGTACCATATGGGTATATGGGCACTTGGACTAACCCGCAGCACATAAATTATCTTACTTTAGGACCCCAATATTTATTGGGTTCTAGGCTCTGATTAGTTTGAAACAAAAACTATCTTCCTGGAGATTTTCTGACAGGAAGGCTAACATTTGATATGGGAACACTTGAATTGTGGTAGGAATCTATGGAAAAAAGCCCCAGCTTACCAAAGCACCAACACTCATGAATGTTATATCTTCTTTTTTGAGCAGGTCCTGTAGTTTGGTTAACTTATGACTGTATAAAAGGAAGTAGAGCAACAACCTTCTTCAAGTTACTTTTAGTAAGGATCTAACTGAAGGTGAGTCTTTTAGCAGACTTTTTTGGCTTGCTCTAAATGCCATTTACAGCAATCTTCTTTGCAGAGGACATGCTATTTATATCATCAGAGACAGCAAGATCTTGTATACTTATAGACTTATCATTGGTCTGATTCTTTGCTGAATGGTCTCGAAAGTTGGCCACTACCACTTTCTTGAGTGAGGGGGCAGGTGCACCAAATATAAATGGTCCATGATTGGTCATTTGAATTTCCTCATAGGGATCCTTAAAGGTACTCATTCCCCTACTATATCTTCCACCATAGCTGTGAACATATTTGTTCACACCAGTGGATCTACCATTCATCCAGTGACTATAGATGCTTTTTTAGTCACACCTGTTTGAAGGCAACTAAACTTTCCTAAAAGGAATGAGAGGTTTTGGATGTCAGAGGCTGAATAGGAGCTTTTCCTTTACCTTTGGAATAGGCAACACTTGTGCTTCCATTGAATCCCTACCCCTTCATACCATTTTGAGAGGAGGAGTCTATGAAGGGCAATACAGTACTTAGCTTAGAATAACTAGCCACTATCCTTTTCTCCCTTTAGAGTTTCTCTTGAAGATCCCTAAAGAGACTGTTCTTAAATCTGATGTTGCCAATCTGAATGAGGTAAATGTTTTTTAGTTGGCTTATTTCCCTACCCTTCTGATACAGCAAGGATGCAATCTCAACCTATTGGGAAGCAGCTAGCTGAAGGGAGATAATCTCTTCAGCTTGCTTCTTAGCCAGCTTCTTGCTTCTTTTAAAATCTTCCAGAAGGGCACCATACTTTTCAGTCAATTGATTGACATATTCTTTATATTCTGACCCATCTTCATCACTGGATGATGATGCCTCAGAATTTGGACTAGTCTCATAATCTAATTCAGAAGATGAGCTAGATAGCGAGAATACCTTTTCTATACTAGGCTAACCCTGGAAAGATTCTTCATCAGACCTTACCATCAACCCATAGTAGCTGTTGGAATCTTATTTATCATCATCCTCCTCTAAGTCACTATCTGAGTGTTATAGTGGGTCCCTAATACCTATCCTGGCCACAGGATAATCTTCAGCTTCTTCTTCAGCTCCTTCTTTAACAGTAAATAGCCCAATGTAGGATTCTTCTTCTTCAGACTCAGAAGATGCTGAGTCAATCTGGCTCCAGCTCTTCCCCTTCTATGCAATGAATGACTTTTCCTTCTTGCCTTTATTATGGTGGACCTTTCTCACCAGACACTCTTCTCTTTACTGGGTAGTCAGCAATTAAATTTCATGGCTTTCTCCAAAAATAACAAAAAACTTTAGATGAAATATGTATACTAGGTTTTAATTCATACCTTTCTCCCTTAGAGTGGTTCTTCCTGTGATGAGAGGAGGAGGAAGATCTGCTCCTCCCCTGCTTCCACATCATCAACTTCTGAAACTGGCTAGAGAAGGCATCAAATTCTTCATTAGAGTTGTTGTAGCCTGATGAGCTTGGCCCTGTGATATCTGAATCAGCAGGCTCCTTAGAAGAGAGGCAGTCCTCTACTAGCTCCTCTGGGTGCTATCATCACTGTAGGACAAAGAATTTCCTTGCCCTGGGATTTTCTGATGGTCTCCTCCTCTTTGCTTGCAGATGGATGCATCTCATTAGAGAGCAGCTTTCCAAATAGTGTATGAGGGGAGTATCAACCAGCTTTGCCATCTCTCTGATGACACAAATCTTTTTATCCCGGTCTTTAGTTAAAGGCCTGATAAACTTGTCATTCAACACATAATGGCTGAATACCCTCCCATAGGTCCTCAGCTCATTCACAATTTTGAAAAATCTTTCATAGCATCCAGTTATGCTCTCATTCTTAGACTGCCTGAAAGCCTGATACTCTTGGTTGAGTAAGGACTTTCTATCATCTATGACCTCCTCTGTGCCCTCCATGTAGACCACCAATGTGTCCCACATCTCCTTAGAGGTCTGGCAGTGAACTAGATTCTAAAAGGTAAAATCATCAATAGCATTGACTATGATGTTCTGAGCTCTTTTATCCATGGTTGCTAAGATGACTTCATACTTGGTTATCTCTGAATATTTCTTTGGTGTGTGGACTGTTGCATCCAGAATTGAGACTTTCATATGGCAGAAAGGTCCCTCTTTTACTATAATAAAGATCCTTGGGTCAGATGCTGCAATGAAAATCCTGACCCTCTCCATTAAGATTTCAAAGTTCTCATTCCTGTAGATTGGAAGATTCATGTAACCCAGCTCCTTATGGTTCTCTCCTGAACCCATAAGTATACTTCATATAGCTACCCGTTGAGATATACTCAGACTGTTAATTCCTCTTTGAGCAACCACCCTCTGATACCACATGAAATTCTTTAGTTCAAGGGAGGGGAGGGGTTAATAGGTTTATGGTCTCTTTTGTATTTTCCTTATTTAAGTGTGTTGTGAGTTAGTAGTTTTCATCTTTTAAGACACACCACGCAAAGCACACACATAATTTATAGTGTTTCCCCAGATTATGGGAACATCCACTATCCCTCCCACCTTTCAAACAGCTTGTATGACAAGGCACTTCTGCAAATCTTGACTCCAAAGAGCTTACAACACAGATTCCTCATGATCTCTCAGTCTCCTCCAAGACCTACCTCAGGCACAAAGCCCTACCTCAAAGCAAGCCTGCTCCTACACCTTTGTGATCAAAAGATCACCTACCTTAGACTAAATTAATAGTCCTACAGCTCAGGTAAGGAATTAAGCCCTACAACTCGGAAAGGTTGACTCTCCTATATCTCAAGCACAAAGGCCCTACCTCAGATCCAAAGCTGGATCCTATAACCTAGACACAAAAGCCCTACCTCAAAGAGAATGACTCTTCTACCTTAATCAAACTGCCCTACCTCGTATCCATAAAGGATCCTACCTCAGCTCAACAAATGATCCAACACTCAGCCTTTATAAAATAGGCCAACAACTAAGATCCAAAGGATCTTATAGAAAAGAAAGGTTTGTTGATGTTGTTTTGACTCCAGAAAAATCTTCTCTAAGTCTACTGCTTCCTGAGCTGAGATGAACTCATCCCTAACTTCTTCTCAGCAATAAGAAAGATGATCTTCAGGAAACTACTGCTTGTGTTGGAAGTAACTCAAAAAGACAAGTTTCTGATCTTGCTTATGAAGGCAAATGATTTGACAATTCTTTATATTCTTCACTCATCTAACCTTGACAACAAAAACATGACAGCTTTGCTTCTTCTTATTTCTCAAAAAGCTTTTCTGAACTTGCTGTAGCTAGTGAAAATCTCTACAGCTAACTGATTGAACTTCTAAATCAGCGGGTTGACCTTTATCTTTTAGCTCTGCAATAATGGTGAGAGGAAGAAGATGATGTTCTGCCTCTTTTTGAAAAGATAAATCCACAAAGTTGATTTGCTTCCACCGATCATAATCCTTTTCTCTTCCGTCGTCCAATGGCTATTTAACCCGTGCGCCCACCTGAAGTTGTTGGCTATAACTTTGCTTTGGTAGAGAAAGTCATAAAGTAGGCCTGCTGCGCCATTTGTCATGTACTGTAGACTTCCCACAATGACTTTGAACTTTGCTAACTATTGCTGATGTCAGCATCTGTGGACTTACCCAAATTCATAGTTTCAACCCAGGCATTGAGTGAATAGCCTTTACTCAGCATAAAAACCCTTAGCTAGATAATCTGCACTGCCAGGCGTTGAGTACGTTGAGTGAACCTCCATCACTCAACGAATTTGAACTTAGCCAATAATTCTTCTTTGTTAGGCATTGAGTGTGTTAAGTGAATGGCCTTCAATCATTGCTTTTGTCCTTAGATAATCTTACTGCTATTTTAGGCGTTGAGTGTGTTGAGTGAGCCTTCATCACCCAAAGCTTTAGGACTTAGCCGCTTCCTTGAATGTCGACCATCTTGGTTAGGCATTGAGTGAACTGACTTCACTCAATTCTTATGTACTTTGCTGATTTCCAACTTTATAAATGCGTTGAGTGAACCTTCATCACTCAATGCTTCTGTACTTTGCCTGTCTTCTTTGATAAGGCATTGAGTAAACTGCCTTCACTCAACGCTTCTGCACTTAGTCGATTTTCTTGTTGACCTTGCGTTGAGTGAGATGTCCTCACTCAATGTATCTGGACTTAGACAAATTTTTCTGTCTATATCATCTTAAGCTTTTACTGAACATTGGTGTATCGACTCTTTCTTCTTTGGGCTTTGTGTAAAGTGTCCTCACTCAATGCTTCTAGACTTAGCAAGAATTCTTGATAGATTATTCTAAGGCTTTGACTGCTTGAGCTTAACTCAATGCTTCTTTATCAGGCGTTTAGTGAGCTATCCTCACTCAATGATTCTAGAATTACTTGAATTTCTTCCTTGCCAATGCTGAATCTTTGATAGACTGAGCTTTACTCGATGCCTCATGTTATATGGTGTTGAGTGAACTGCCTTCACTCAATGCCTGTGGACTTAGCCGTAAATCTACTTTGCAAACTATTGGTCTTTTACTATCCATACTTTACTCAGTGCTTCTTGGCATCTAGCGTTGAGTGAACTTGCTTCACTCAACTCCTGTGGACTTTGTCAATTTTTTGTCTTTCCAGCATCCTTCCTTGGCATCTTGCGTTGAGTGAACTGGCTTCACTCAATACCTGTAAACTTAAACAAATTTTTGTCTCCCCACCTTTCTTTCTTGTGACCACCTGTCACAATCACTTAGACAACCAATATAAACTTATTCCAAGGAACAACTTGCACATAATGAACTTGAACATACATCAAATACATTTATGCTCTTAGTATTGATTGTGATGCCTCTTCAAATCTAGAGAACATTGAGCACAATATTCCCAACAACTAACAATACTAACAGTGGAGCTCCTGTGTACTACAACACAGAAGGGGTCTTTGGTAGTGAAAGTCTTTGTTTCATGAGTAGCTATACAACATGATGGGGGGGGGGTGAATAGGTCATTTAGTATTTTTCACTTTCTTTGACTTTGGTGAGTTTTATGATTGATTTTATGTTAACTTTCAAGAATAAGAACATCACACAAAAATTTATAGTGGTTCTCCAAGGTAGGGATACTTACACTTTCACTCCCACCTTTCTATAAGTGTGTTAGACAAGGCAATCTTCTCCAAACATGGATCAAAAAGCTTACAACACAGATCCCTCGGGATCTCTTAGGTTTACTCCAAGCCCTACCTTAGGATACAACGCTACCCAATCAGAGTAAACTTTACTCCTACAGATCAGAGATCCCCAGATCACCTATCTAAGGCATAAAAAGAATTTCTACAACACAGGCTAGAAGGATTGCCCAACACTCAGAGATAATAAATCTCTTACCTCAGATTTGACTCAGATCTTACCTCAGGCACATAGGCCCTACCACAGATTCTCCAAGGAATCATACCACTCAACCTTTATATGTTAGGCTTATAACTCAGATCAATTATGATCCTACAGAAAGAGTAAGTATTTGATGATGAATGACTCAGTGAAATGATTCTTTTAGTCTTTTTCTTAACTGAGTAGACTCAGCCCTAACTTCTTCACAGCACCAAGAAAGTGGATCTTCAGGAAGTTTCTGCTTGTGCTGAGAAGAAAAATATAGAACAATGCGTCTTCAAGCCTTTGATATAGTAGTGTTGAGTGCAGTGGCCTTGAAGATGAATAGCAACTTGAGTTTGCTCGGCTTCTTCTTCTCTCGACAAATGATGAGTTCTGTGAACTTATTGTTGAAGACTATTTGATTTCACAATTCTTTTTTATGTTCTTCAACCAGCTAACCTCTGTCTATAATTCACAGACTAACTGTAAAATAAGAGTTCCAGGAAATCTTATAATTTATTGAGAGGAAGAAGATGACCTGAAAAGCTTCCCCTGATTTATCAAAAAGTTCCTTTTATTACTCGGGGTCCAATTTATCTTTATGTTGTAGGACCAATCGGAATAGGTAAATGAAACATATCTTTTGCATTAATTACTGTACTAAAGGCATACAATGCCTTTTGTCATCTAGCATGCAAGTCCCGCAACATTTGAATTATGAATGATGTCAGAATGACTCAGCGCTTGTGGACTTGGCAATTTCCAGACAATCTGCATAAGCATTGAGTGAGGCTTTGTCACAAAATGCAGAAATACGTAGCATAAAATCTGTAACTTGAGGTGTTAAGTGAACCTTCATCACTCAACGAATTTGACTTTTATAGTCTAACTAATAAGGCGTTGTGTGAGCCTTCATCACTCAATGCATCTGGACTTAGTAAAATTTTCCTGTATAAAGGCATTGAGTGAAGCTTCTACACTCAACAATTCTGGACTTTGTCTGACTTCTTAATGAGGCGTTGAGTGGTCCATCTTCACTCAACGTATCTATAAATAAACAAAAATCCTATTGAGTAGGCGTTGAGTTAACTGTCTTCACTCAACGCTTATGTCCTTAAATAGATTTCTAATCAACAACATTGAGGCTTTGAGTGTTTGATCTTCTGTCAGTGCTTTTAGGCTCATGGCATTAAGTTAAGTGAGTTACTCACTGCTTTTGGACTTAGACTATTTTTTGCTTGTCAAACTTCATGCTTTGAGTCCAACTATCACTGTGACCCTAACAACTTGTCAAATCAATGCAATAGTATACAACTTGCATAAAATAATCTTTGAACATATATTAGATACATTCATGTGTATAGACCTGTGAGCCTTCTTAAAATCTAGGACATTGTGATCAATGGACCCAAAAATCTCCCCCTATTTTAAGAAGTAAAAACCCTAGTCAATGATATACACTACCATATGAATAGAAAAAATATTCAAAGCAAACAAGAGCAATAGGCAGCACAGAGACATAATAAGATTATCAATACAAAACTAATAATTATAAATAGACAGGGTGTTTATAACCAAATTCATTTCCTTAAGCCTTTAGGGAATATATAAATATTTTATGTTTCAGGTTCCTTGAAAACTATCCCCTGTTGAGTTTCTTTACAGCATTTTCATTATCATTAGCTCTCTTTTGCTTTTGTCTTTCAAAATAATTATAAGGCATTGGGAAGTATTTGCTAGGCTCAAGAGCATCTGGTGGCACTGCATCTGTCTTTTTGTCTCTCATGAACTTCCTCCTGGGCTCTTCATTCCTTTCTAACTTAACCCATTCTAGGGAGCTATAAAGCTTTCTCCTTTCAATTTTCTTATCTTTGATTTGATCCTCGGCAGACAAGGTGATAGTCCTTAATTGAGGAATCCATTTTTCAAAGTCTGGTCTGGTCTCCATCTCTTCTCTGTACCTCTTTTTACAGAGCCTGATCTCTTCCTCTTCTTCAACAATAGACTTTCCTTTGGCTCTTATTATCTGATCAGCAGTTGGGCTAAAGGTAGGAATACTTTCAACAAAGAATTCGGTCATTTAAATATCATATTGATCCCCATATTGATCATCACCATACTATTCGTCTTGATGATTGCCATCAATCTGGCCTTCTAGAAAAGAATCATAATAATATTATCATATGAGTATTGTTCAAGGCCCAATGAAGTTTTTATTATATTAGCAACCTAAACATCATTCTTAGTATTGTCTTTGAGCATTGTCTTCTCCCCCTTTATGACTTCTTCAATAATAGTTGCAGTCAGGGAGTTCTTAGCTACACAGTGTCTTTTATCAAGAAAATTGACTCCTTTGGTAATATGATTTTTAACCTCTAACATGTGATCATCTAGATACATAGTTCATTTATCTATCCTTCTTTCCATAATTGTCATGTGTGCATTCATCAATGTCTTTTATACATTGTGGACCATTTCCATGTTGCTAGTAGTGATGTTATGATTTTCCATAATATCAATCTGCTTCTTCATTATTTCCTCAAGCTTTCTTTCAATATAAGTTACAGCTGGGGCAGCTCTCATGAAGAATGAAATTGTGTTGGCCTGAAGAAGGTTTACTTCATATTTGATAGACATTATTTCTGTAGATAGATCCTTTCTCAGCTCTTTTATTGAATCATCAACAAACTGTTCAAGTTATCTCCTCTAGTCATCCAACAGACCTATCAATTGTGCCAGGAATGTTGATGTTATTTGATCATCTTGATTAGATGACCCTTGGTAGCAGACATCATCATTCTCTTTCATTATCTATTCCATTATTTCTGAGTCAGATCTCATGTATTCAGATGAAAGATTAGCAACATCACTCTTTGGCTCATCAATTGTAGGTTCACCATCATCCGAAATATCAATAACTCTTTTTGTTGTTTGAGTAAGGAGCTCAATTGGAATCTCCCCCTCAACCTCGGCATCCCTCCTAGGTATTTTTGTTCTATAATAATTGTTACTGGAGCATTTTCAATCACAATATCAGGGACTTTCTCTCCCTCAATTGGAGGACAGAAAAGTATCACCTTAGGACCATCTAGAGTTTGATCAATCCTATTATGCAGATTTTCAATGAAGGAATCAAGCTGGTCTTAAATTGATTGTACTGTCTCCCCCACAACAAGTGCAAGCATCTGGGAAGTCTCCCCCTTAATGACTGCACTGAACATTTCCATTATATTTCCATTATCTCTTTCAACTATTTCTGATGGAGTCTCTTTAGACTGAGACCCACCCAGTTGAATCCTTGCTGCAGGTTCAGAGGATATTGAAACCTGAGCACTCATATCTCTTCTTATTTCCTCACAAGAGTCAGATAGCTGAGAATCATGTGGCTCTTCCTCACCGCTCTCAAAAGAGCTGCTTTTTATGCTTTTATCTATAATTAGTACAGCTTTTTCTTCTTATTCTTCTCAATTGTTTGTTGATGCGGCAGCAGCACTCTATCATATCTGTCAAATATTTTTGAGCCCATTTTTCACATATGATGCCTCTTAGTTCCTAGCCTTACATTGAGGATCCCTGGAACAGTATCCTGCAAGTGTAAATACAAGATTCTTCCCTTGTTAGGTTCTAGGACACATTATACTATTCTGTCAAATAGTTTATTTCCCTAATCAGTTCTTTTGGTACGAATTACCCTTGGCAAGAGCTCAAACATTTTCCTGGAGATCTTATCATGGGACCCTGACTTGCAAATCTGTGCTTTCCCAATCACATCAGCCAGAAATTTTCCTTTAAGATTTAATTCTTTTCTTACAACTGATTCAGTGGTGTGCTTTGAAAGCCCACACCAATTCAGGACGGATTTCACATCATTTGGATATTGTTCAAATTCTTCATCATACGACTTGAACTTGGGCAGATTCAGGGCTTTGTTCAACTTTCTAGGAGTGATCTCTATCTTATGCCCACTGATGGATAATTTGATTTTATTGGATGATGTGTTGGCAATGACATTCAAATAGATTTCAAGAACTTCTCTCTTACCTATCGAGCTTGGCTCTGACAAGACAAAATCTAGGTCTGCGACATGCACTAGGTGAAGAACAAGTTGAACTTACTCTGGAGTATTTGTTTTGCACTAATTCAGAACCCTCGAACAAGAAATCCATTCCTTTTGGCGCCATGAATCCTTTGAATTTCTAAAGTTTTCTCGAGCTTTTGTCGTAGGAGGCAGATAGTCGAGAAGGGCTAGGAATTGTGTATTTTATTCTAAGCACACAAATTTCTATTTATACTTACCTCATATTTGAGAAAGTTGATAGGTGCGTACCTATCATGATAATCACGAGTTGATCAATGACAGAGATTAATACTGGAAGATAGTCATAATTGGAACTGTCTAAGTGAGATCACCGAGTGGTCTCGACACACTCGATGCCTGAAGTTATCTCAGCACACTCGACTTCGGGATACTTAGACTCAGCGCACACGAAGCTTGAAATTATCTTAGCGCACTCGATGCCTAGACAGTTAAACTCAACGCATTTGACACTTGAAAACTTAGTTCATATCTTCTTTAATATCCTTCAAGTATTAATACTGCCTGCAACACATAAGCATGAAGAGACAATGAAGTTATACTAAATTCAACATACCCAACTCAAATTTGAAGGTGTTAAACTTGTCTTCATCTAGTGGCTTAGTGAAGATATCAACCACTTTTCAGTCTGTGGTGACAAACTCAAGACTGATGTCCACCCTTTCAACATGCTCTCTAATAAAATGATATTTAATCTCTATATTCTTAGTCCATCTATGATACACATGATTTCTAGTAATATAGATTGCACTAGAAGAATCACAAAACCTTGGAGTTCTACTTAGCTTGAGATTGTAGTGTTGAGGCTGATGCTTGATCAAAAGTAGTTGTGCACAATAAATTCCAGCTAAGATATATTCTGATTCAGTTATGGAAATGGCCACACTTGTTTGCTTCTTGCTGCACCAAAATACAAGTCTTCTTGCTAGAAATTGTCAGGTTCCTGATATGATTTTCCTATCTTCTCTAAAACCTGCAAAATCTGCATCTTAATACCAAATTAGTTCAAAATCATTATTCCTAGTGTACCATAGACCAAGATCAGGCGCGTGCCGTTGTGATATCTCAAAATTCTTTTTGCTGCAGAATAATGAGGGTCCTAGCCTAGTATCTAGCACAAATATATATATCAGACATGATGTTTGGCCTACTAATAGTCAGATAAAGGAGAGAGCCAATTATGCCTCTATATAAGGTTTCATCAATAGCTTTCCTAGTCTCATCGTTGTCTGTAGACACACTTGACCCTATAGGAGTTTTCATTATGGAGGCACTCTCCATTCCTAACTTTTTAATTAGCTCCTTAGTGAACTTAGACTGAGAGATGGATAGACCATCCTCTGACTATCTAACTTGGAGGCCCAAGAAATAATTGAGTTCACCCATACTGCTCTTCTCAAACCATACATGCATAAGTTTAGCAAACTTCTTACATAGGACATCATCAGTAGACCCAAAAACTATATCATCTACATAAATTTTGACTAGAATGATCTTACCCTTTACTTCCCTAAGGAATAATGTCTTGTCTATCTTTTCCCTTGAGAATTAGTTATCAGTGAGAAAGCTAGACAGACTTTCATACTATACCCTTGGGGCTTGCTTCAACCCATACAAAGCTTTTGTAAGTTTAAAACATAATCAGTAAAGTTATAGTTAACAAAACCCGAGGGTTGCTCAATATAAACCTCTTCATTTATGTCACCATTTAGGAAAGTTGACTTAACATCTATTTTCTAGATCTTGAATCCTTTATGTGTAGCATATGCAAGGAACTGTCTTAAAACTTCTAGTCTAACAACTTGTGCAAAGGTTTGATCAAAATTAATACCTTCCTCTTATCTATATCCCTTGACCACCACCCTGGCTTTATTTTTGATCTTAGGACCATTCTCATCAAGTATTTTCCTAGAAATCCACTTGGTTCCAATGATGTTATGTCCATATTGTTAACCCCAGAATCCGCAACATTTCCAGCTAGGCATCTTGCCCTTCCCTCGCTGAACTCAAGTACTCAGTTCGCCCAGCTCGCCAGTTGACGTGGTCCGTCACCTAGGCGGATTCCAGCTGTCAGTCCGCTCAGGTCGCCCTAGGTTCCCAGCTCTGCTAGATCGACGACCTCCAATCGACGAGTCAGGCTCGGGCCGGCAAGCTCCGAGTCAGGCCGCCCAGGTCGCTCAGGTCGCAGCTAATTTAAAAGAACCGCGCTCAATGCGACCAAGGGAGGTCTCCAGCTCGCTGGCCCAGTTCGCCGGTCCCGCGCGGACTGCTTGTTCCTTCTCTTTTTTGATTCCCGTCACCGCTGCCCGGCTCTTTTGTACCCCGGGCAGCCGGTTATTTTAGCCCTGCCCGCTTGGGCAGGCCCCCGGCCTATAAATAGGGGGGAAGTGGTGCACTCAAAGCACGCTGACTCGAGCCCAGGAGCCCACTTGTTAAAGGCTGCGAACTCGAATCTCTGGATTTGCGGTCTCCAGCTTGCTTTCTGCTTTGCTTTGCTTTTCCCTTCTTGTAACCCCTCCTTTGCAATCAAAAGTAAGCCCGTCGCAGGAGAGGCATTCAGGCCGCGACGGGCGAAGTCTGGTGTTGCCGTGTTCCACGGCTCTTGCTTTTCTGTTCCTTTTCTAGTCCGCCAAGTAGACTGCTGCTCGCAGTTTGTTTTCCTTTTCTTCCCTAGGTGCTCGAACAGTTAGCTGCTGGTGCTCGTTTCCGCCTTCGCTTTTCGCGCATCAACAGTTAACACGCGACCTTCAGATTCGAGCAGTTTTTGAAACCGCGGATAGAAATGTCAGACCGCCGAGGTCGCCGCTCCGACCGCTCCAGCTCCCCCGATGATTCGCTGTGGGAGGCGTTGGAGCAGTCCCGCTGGGAAGCTGAAGTATCTCGAAGAGAGACTGACCAGCGGCTCGATACGATCAGCCAAGCCCTGTTAGCATTGACTCAGCGGCTTGCCCCCAAGGTTGCTGAAGAAGTTGCTGAGACACCTGTCCGCCAGACTCCAGTCCGCCGGACCCCGGCTCGTCACATCCCTCTTCAGCAGTCGCCTGCGACCGCGCCTCCGCCTCTCCACCAAGCTCAGTCCGCAGCTCCCCTGCGACCTCAGGTTGATCAGTTCGCCCCCCTGATGGATTTCTTCAGGGAAGCGGCTCGAGGGACCCCGGCTCGCCGACTAGACTTTGTTGATCGGCAGTCCGCAGAGCTCGCAGAGCTTCGTCCTCCAGTCCGCCCTTCTGCTGATTCAGAAACTCCCTCTCCCTTCGTCGATCGAATCCGATGGGAGTCAGCGCCAAGCAATTTCAGAGAACCTCGTCTCCCTTTTTATTCAGGGGAGACTGATCCGGTCTCCCACCTGCAGGCATTCGAAGGGGCAGTTGCATTGAGGAGCCTCTCTGACGCCCTGAAATGTAAACTTCTGGTGACCACTCTTGATGGTCAAGCAAGAGAATGGTTTTATGAGTTGCCTCCAGGCACCATTTCCTCCTTCGCCGAGCTTCGCAGTGAGCTGCTCCTGAGGTTTGCAACCTATAAGAAGAGAAAAGATGGGCCGGCAGCCCTTTTTGACATTAGACAGAGAGACAATGAATCGGTGGCAAGATTCGTTGATCGGTTCCAGAAGGAAATCCAAGGGGTAAGGAATGTGAACGCCGATTATTATAAAGTTGCCCTGATTCACGGCCTCCGGGAGGGCCCGTTGAAATTCAAAGTGACAACAAAGGCACCATCAACTTATCAGGAGCTCATAGCGATAGCTAATCGCTTTATTGAGGGAGAAAATGCCAACCCAACCTATATCTCGTCCCTGACAGCTAAAGCTGGAGGAAGGGATGTCCCCAACTCCTCTTCCAACAATCAGTACCACAGTAAGCCTCCCCGGCCTGACTTCCATCCTCCACCTCAGAGGGGACGTAACCTCCGCCATAAGAAACCCTTCCTTGGCCATCAACAGTTTCATGATCAGAGACTGCCGTTGGCCGTCACTCCCGCCGTTCCCCTTCAAGCGCTCCCCATTCTTCAGAGCGCCCTGCCAGCTTCAAATCCTCATGGGAGCAGCCCTATGGAAGAGCTTGCAGATCTGGGCATCGACTTTGAAGAGGTTGCCCAGATAATCCAGAAGAAGGTTGAAGAAAAGAGGCAAGGGCCTCAGAGAGATTGGAAGCCCAGGGACAACTCTCAGTTCTGTAATTTTCACAAGGAGAAGGGTCATCTGACTAAAGACTGCAAGGCTCTTCAGAAGCTAGTTGAGAGGTTGCTCGCCGAGGGTAAACTCGAGGACCTGGGCAGGAAGAGTGATTCTTCAAAGCCTTCCACCTCCAAGGGCAAGGAGGTGGCTGAAGTCCACCAGGAATGCATAGAGATAAGGGATGAGGGCCATCTGGGGCTCATTGCCATCCCAAATGAGTGTATTGATGTTGTCGACGAGGGGGTCCTGGGAAGACTCTTTTTCATCCATGGCGGAGCAGGGACTGAGTCTACTCGGAAGTCTTCTCTGTCAAGGCTTTCCCGAGCTGAGGTTGCTTCTACTTCTTCCGCCCCACCCTCTGAAGTCATCACCTTTGATTCTGCGGACCTTCCAGTAACCGCCAACCCTTTCGATGATGCCATCGTAGTCCAGGCAGCCATCGGAGATTTCACAGTTGATAGAATTCTCATTGACACTGGCAGCTCCGTAAATCTCCTCTTTAAGTCTACTTTTGAAGCCCTGAGGACTGGAAAGCCTCTGCTTTCCACCGAGGGACCGCTTTATGGCTTCTCGGGCGAAAGAAAGGAGGTTGAAGGAAACGTCACACTCCCAGTGATGCTCGGAGGGGTGACCAAGGAAATCCAGTTCATAGTGGTAGACGCCCCGAGCAGCTATCATGCTATCTTTGGGAGACCATTGCTGAACAAATATCGCGCCATCATTTCAACATACCATTTAGCCATCAAGTTCTGCAAGGATGGCCGTCAATGCAGGGTCAGGAGCGACCCGAGGCAGGCTCGAGAGTGTTACCTCCGCACAGTTAATGTGACTGAAGTCTCCCCCTCAGCTTTTCCAGCAGCAGCAGAAGCCTTTTCTCCATCAGAAGCTGCTGAGGATAAAGAAGGCGCTCACCTGGAACCTGCCCAGGTAACGCAAGAAGTCCCCATTGCAGAAGGGGAAGAAAGAAAGCTCTCCATCAACTCCGAATTGCCAGAAGATCAAAAGGCGGAGTTGATATCTTGCCTATTGAAGAATCTGGATGTCTTCGCTTGGTCAGCGGAGGACATGCCGGGGGTGGATCCCGACGTGGCTTGCCATCATCTCAATGTTGATCCGGCTGCCAAGCCCGTCCAGCAAAAGAAGAGGGATGTAGCTGTCAAGCTAGCAGAGCCCATCAGAGAGGAGGTTGCCAAACTCCTCAAAGCACGTTTCGTTCAAGAGATTCAGTATCCCGAGTGGGTCTCGAATGTTGTAATGGTTAAGAAACCTGGGGGAAAATGGCGTATGTGTGTAGATTTCACCCGTTTGAATAAAGCATGCCCGAAAGATTTCTACCCCTTGCCTCGGATAGATTTATTAGTTGATTCTGCGGTAGGATATCCGTTTATGAGTTTTTTATATGCATTCTCTGGTTATCACCAAATAAGAATGCACAAACCTGATATCCCTTGCACATCGTTCATCACTAATGACGGTTGCTATTGTTATCTTGTGATGCCCTTTGGGCTTAAAAATGCTGGCGCAACCTATCAACGCATGATGGACCAAGTGTTTAAAGAGCAAAAAAGTAGAAACCTCGAGGTGTATGTGGATGACCTCTTGATTAAGAGTAGGTCTCTTCCACAGCACCTGGTAGATCTTGTAGAGACCTTTTCTACTCTACGAAGGCACAAAATAAAGCTTAACCCGTTAAAATGCATCTTTGGGGCAAGTAAACGGAAGTTTCTCGGCCATCTCCTTACTCCTGAGGGTCTTGCCCCCAATACTGATAAGGTTAAAGCCATCCTTAATATGACTCCTCCCCGTACACCAAAAGAGGTTCAGCAGTTAGGAGGGAGGTTGGCAGGACTCGGGAGGTTCATCTCTCGAGTTGGAGATAAAAGCGCACCATTCTTTAAGACACTTCGGGGAGCGTCCAAGTTTCAATGGACAGAAGAGTGTTCCTTGGCCTTTGAGCAATTAAAAAAGCAGCTAACCTCGACTCCTTTACTCCAAAGCCCCCGAGCAGGGGAGATGTTGTTCCTATACCTAGGGGTTGGTCCCGAGGCAGTTAGTTCAGTTCTGGTTCGCGAAGAAAGCAGAAGGCAGTTCCCTGTCTACTATGTCAGTCACATCCTGAAAGATGCAGAGGCAAGGTACCCTATCCTAGAGAAGCTAGCTTTGGCATTAGTTATGTCTGCCCGCAGACTCCGACCATATTTCCAGGCTCATTCAATTCAGGTGGTTACTGATCAACCTTTGAAGAGTGTGCTAGAAAAACCAGAGCATTCGGGCAGGCTAGCTAAATGGGCAATTGAGCTAAGTGAGTTTGAAATTTCCTATGTGGCCAGAACAGCTATCAAGGCACAGGTGCTTGCAGATTTCCTGATTGATACGACAGAATCTAGCTCGGACCAGGCAGCAAGGTCTCCCTTAGCTTGGACCATTTATGTGGATGGAGCTTCTGGTAGAAACTCCTCGGGTGCAGGGGTAGTTTTGATAAACCCGAATGGCGTCAAGCTTGAGCAAGCCATCAAGTTCTATTTCCCAGTAACTAACAATCAGGTAGAATATGAAGCTTTATTAGCCGGCTTGAGGCTTGCACGAGAGCTTGGAATTGATCACGTCCATATCAAGACTGATTCATTGGTAATGGCTTCACAAGTTCTTGGCAACTTCGAGACCAGGGAGCCAGTGTTGAAAAAGTACCTTGTGCTGGTAAAGGTTGAGGTTGGCAGGTTCAAAAGTTTTACCATTGAGCACATCCCAAGGACAGAGAATGAGGAGGCCGACGTTCTTGCAAAGCACGGGCTCTCATCAGGAGGGACAACTTCTGAGCTTTTCCACCCGGCAGTGGAGGGGGAAGGGATAATGCAGATTGATCAATGCTCCTCTTGGATGGATCCGTTCATTCTCTACCTGTCAACTGGGAATCTACATCAGTCAGTAAAAGATAAGAAGAGATTCAGGTTGAAGGCAGCACACTATTACTTGATATCCGATATTCTCTACAGGAAAACCTTCTTGTCCACAATGGCAAGATGTGTTTCAGAAAGTGAAGTTCCCACCGTTCTCCGAGAAGTGCATTCTGGCGAGTGCGGAAGTCATTCGGGAGCAAGAACATTAGAAAGAAGGATCCTGCGGCAAGGTTACTTCTGGCCTACAATGAAGAAAGACTCTGAGGCCTATGCAAGAAAATGTGTTCAATGCCAGAAATTCGCCCCTCTTCAGCATCAAGCAGCTCAATCTCTCAGATCGATTACAACCCCTTGGCCCTTTGGTGTTTGGGGAATGGATCTCATTGGCCCTTTTCCCATGGCAAGTGGGCAGCGGCGCTTTATTATAGTTATGATCGACTACTTCAGTAAGTGGATTGAGGCTAAAGCACTGGCAAAGACAACAACCCAGGTCGTGAGGAATTTTATTTGGGGAGAGATAGTCTGCCGACATGGAATCCCTATGGCAATAATCACTGATAATGGACCACAGTTCAACAATGCAGAGATGATAGGCTTTTGCAGGCAGATCGGAACAGAGCTGCGCTTCGCATCAGTTCATCATCCCAGAAGCAATGGTCAAGTAGAAGCAGCTAAAAAGCAAATCCTCAACTTGCTTAAGAAGAAAGTTCAAAATCTCAAGGGCAGTTGGGCTGATCAAATTCCCTCAGTCCTCTGGACCCTGAGAACAACACCTTCATCTGCAACAGGAGAAACCCCGTTCAAGCTTTCTCACGGGTCCGAGGCATTGATTCCTGTTGAGTTTGTAAGTTCTGTCGCCTAGAGTACTGCTTGCCAGGCAAGGAACGGAGGATTGGCTTGAGTTGAACAGTGAGGAGATGAGGTTCAGTTTAGAGCATATCGAAGAGGTCAGAGACAAGGCTGCTATCAGGCAGGAGGAAGTTAAAAGAAGAATGGCCCGTTACTTCGATAAGAACGTAAGGATCAAACACTTTCAAGTGGGAGATCTGGTTCTTAAAAAGGTCGATGCTGCTGCAAGAGCCAGCTTAGTTGGAAAGCTTAATCCTAGCTGGGCAGGGCCATTCATTGTCAAGGAAGCACTTCAGAATGGGGCCTACCGGTTACAATCATTTGAAGGAGAAGACATGCCGCACACGTGGAGCGGAGATGACCTAAAGCGGTTCTTTTCCTGAACCTCTTTTCTTTTCTTCCTATGTAAACTCCTTAAGAGGTTCACTATTAACAAAAAGTTCCTTGCTAACACTTTTATCAAGTATCTTTGTGTTTCAAGTGTTGACAGTTAAATATATGAAGCAAGGATAACTCTAAACGGTTCTCTCTGAACTCTCTATTTTATGGTTATACGAATCTCTCAAAATTGATATTTGTCTAAATACTCATACTAACACTTCTTTGAATGCCTCTTCCTTCTTACCTCCTCGAGCAACTCCCGACAGTTGCTTGATACCAGGAGATATCGCCGTGTTCAGCAAAAACCTCCCCTAGAACCGTTGGTGTCAGCATAACACCACGACGACCACGTGTTGCGGGGAGATTTCGCACCGTGTAGTGGGAGCCTACTAACTCTAGTGCGGTAGGATACTGGATTTCGGATCCCGGCTAGTACCTAACCCCACTTCTGCATTATGGAGGAGCAAAGTGGAGGTCAGCTCTACCACGCCAATTAAGGGATATTGTTACAACCCAGATGATCGCACGGGGAAAGCAATGACGCTCCGGCCGCACCTACCCCCAGATCATCTTAGGGTTGTGACTCTCGAACACTCCTTGGTACCCTCAAGCAGTGCCTGCAGGAGACCCACAGTCTTGTCGATCTCAAAGGAAAGCAATGCAGCTCCGGCCGTACCTGCCCGAGAGATCGACTTAGGCTGTACTCCAGGCAAGAGGGCAGTGAATTGAGTTATTGAGTCTGCAGATCTCGAGGTCCAGTGAGGGAAGCAATGCCGCTCCGGCCGCACCTACCCGCTTGGCCTCCAGACTGCGGCTTTCTTCTTCACAGGGGTTATTATTCATTAATGAAGTGCGGACTCCAGTTGTCTTATCCGCTCAGTCCGCCGTCCCTTGGGTTGATTCTATAATTCATAACCTTGTGAGGAAAGCAATGCCGCCCCGGCCGCACCTACCCGCTTGGTTGTGAATTACAGGTCATTTCTGTTATTATTCATTAATAAAGTGCGGACTCCAGTTGTCTTATCCGCTCAGTCCGCCGTCCCTTGGTTAATTCGGTAGTCCATAATCTTGTGAGGAAAGACGCTCCAGCCGCTCTTACCCGCTTAGTTATGGATTACAGGTCTTTTCTGATGTTGCTGACTGATGCAGTGCGGACTTTGGCTTTCTAATTCGCCTAGTTCGCAGAATTTGTTCGATGCATACAATGATTACTTAGAAGAAATTCAAACGTAAATATCTGCGGACGGTGACCCTAGACCGCCTAGTTCGCCTATTCTTGTTATTCAAGTGAGCAGATTGTCATTTTCTTGGTTCTATTCTACAAAGCGCGGACTGCCAACCAAACTCGTCCAAGTTCGCCTTACACGTTCTCTTCGCTTAGAATATTTTCATATTACAGCAAGCTCTGGCTATGCAATTTCAGCGATCTTTAAACGTACAGCAAAGCAATGACAAAGATTTACATATAAAGTGCGACCTCTAAACATAAGCAAGGGAAAAGAAAGCAGAACATCTCAGATCAAAAATATCCTTTTTCTATTCATTCAAAAATATATTTAAATGTCTTGGCAGGCTCGCGCAGAGTCCGCCCCCTTACATTAAAGGAAACCAAAAAATTACAATATATATTCCTATTTTGTCTTCTGCTTCTTGTCCGCAGGCTTCTCCGGGCTCGACCCATCCACATCCACTCTAGGCGAGTAGCCGCCTGGGTCACTGCTGCTGCTGTCATCAGAGTGAGAAGCGGCTGAGGGTTCTGTTCGCGAGCTGCTCTCACCAGAGCCGGAGCTAGCGGACTGATCCGACTGACCTCCTTGCTGCTGACTTGAGGCCACGTCTTCAGCGGCTTCCTCATCAGCGGACTCCTCCTCGTCATCCTCGGCAACCGCTTTCCCCTTGGCAGCTTGCTCGAACTCAGCAACCTTATCCTTTAGCTCCGGGAAAAGCTTCAGGAAAGGAATAGAGTCTACCCCAGCCTTCGCGTACCCATCGCTGATAACGCGCTCGAGCGCGACCTCGACGCTTTCCCTTACAAAAGGAAACATGGCCTTTTGAAAGTCTGGGTTGGTCACCTCATATGCGATCTGCAAAAGAAATCAAAACATCAGTCCGCGAAAGATAAGCAAGATTAACGACGGCTAACTAAGCACTTACGGCCTTGTCTTCTTTATATTGATTAACTTTTACACCAAGTCGCTTATTCCTTTCTTTCAGCGAATGGCTTTCCTTCTTATACCGCGCATTGTCCCTAAGCAGCTCGCGCGTAAGCCTGCCTAAGAAGTGGTTGGTGACGGCGGAGTTCGCACTGGCCTGCGCAGCGAGAAGGGGGAGGTCATCAGGTGCCACACCTTGCAGATCGCGAAGGTTTTGCTTCCCGTATAAGGCGGACAGGGCGACGTGGGCATGGCGAGATGGGCGCGGACTCCTCCAGGAGGGAAGAGCCGTTGATAGGCGGACATACTTTTTCTTCTCATTCCAGTGGATCATGGGGTTGCCCCTCAGATCCTTCTGCTTCTCGCCGAAGCCCGCAATGTCGAAGCTGCCATCGAAAGAGTAACCCGCGGCGGGGTCTCCGTCTTCCCTCCTCTTTTTTGCGATTTCTTTTCTCCTTTCCCCTTGTGTAGGAGTTTGTCCGGCAGGCGCAACGGGCAGATTTGCGGGCACCGCCAAGGTCGCTGCAAGAGAGAAAGTTAGCTAAAATTCCCAGGTTGTTGCGGATACAAACGAAGGTCGCAAGACTTACTCTCTTGGCGGCTAATAGTATCCAGCCCAGGCAGCAGCGGGATGTAATAGTCGACATCCAGCCTCGCTCCATCAAGGAATCTGACGATGGCGGCCTCGGCATCGTTCAGCCGCACGCTCTTGAAGTCAGCATCCACGCGCAGCTGCGGACTGGTATGAAGGAACCCCAGGTCGCCTTCAAAGATAAGATACCTAGAGGTCCAGTTGTGGATCTTGTTCGGCAAGCCCACAACTTTCATTCCCCTGCAGTAGAAGTAGATGATGCCTTTGTACTCGCGGTCTCCCGTCGGAGTGATGGAGCGAACAGAGAAAATTTTCCTGAAAATCTTCAAGGAAAATTCAACCCTCTCAGCTCGCAGGTAAGCAATGAAACTGCAGATGGCAACCATACTGTTCGGGGCAAGCTGGCCCGGAACCACCCCATAATGCTCAAAGATCTCCGCGACCTCCCAGAGCAGGGGGAATTTGAACCCGCAGTCAAAATGATCTATTGGAACTGCGAGCTGGGTAGCGCTTGAAAAATTCAGTCGTTCGTGGTGTTCGGGGAGCCGCGCGAGTACGGGCGAGCCCGCCATATGAACTTCCAAGAAAGCCTCCAGGTCGGTTTCGGTTAGCCTACTCCTTTTATGATCAGCAGCATGGAAGGCGGCTGCGGCCTCAGTGCGTGCGGACACCATATTTTCAGACCGCAAGGCTTCAGCTCCCACTGTTTTCTATACAAAAAGAGAATGACGACCCAATTTATATAGAAACCGTCTAACATGACAGCCGTCAATCCGCTCAGATCGGTAAGCCAGTCCGCTCAGCTCGCTTCTTCCCTGTTTTCCCTGCAATATCAGATATTTCTCAAGGCTTTGCGGATTCAAAGCCAGTCCGCTCAGCTCGCTTCTTCCCTGTTTTCCCTGCAATATCAAATATTTCTCAAGGCTTTGCAGATTCAAAGCCAGTCCGCTCAGCTCGCTTCTTCCCTGTTTTTCCTGCAATATCAGATATTTCTCAAGGCTTTGCGGATTCAAAGCCAGTCCGCTTAGCTCGCTTCTTCCCTGTTTTCCCTGCAATATCAGATATTTCAAGACTTTGCGGATTCAAAGCCAGTCCGCAGAAACCGCAGTTTGCCAATAAAATGCCAGCCCGCATAACTTACATTCCATAATGGGATTATCCGAAAAAATAATAGAATACAACAAGCAGAGTAGCATCATAGCACAGATACAATCATACAACAAAGATGTTCAGCAACAATATTACACAGCAGCTTAAAAATATAAAAGCAAATGTTTAGGCCTTAGCGCTTTCCGCGGTCTCTCAGAGCAGGTCGCGCCTCCTCCTCCATTCCAACGTGAACAGCCTGGTCGCTCCCTCGCAGGATCTCGCAGTAGAGCTGGGAAACCAGATGGTGCATGTTATTGAAGGTGCGGTGCATATGAGCCATGTCTCTGACTACCCGCAAAAATGGAATTAATTGAACTCCCGGGGTTGGATCTGCGACCATCGCGGGCTGCCCGCTTGCCGCAGGGGCCGATCCCTCCCCCACAGTAGGCTGAGACGTTTGCGACCTCACCCCAGTGGCTTCGCTTACTTGCTTTTTTCCTTCTCTCGCCAAAGCCAAATATTTATTCCTATAATGTCTAACATCTCCGCTCAGTCAAATTTTCTCCTTGTTCGCTCCTTCGAGTGCGGATGAAAGGCCGGCGACCTCGCTTTCTAGGATCTTTTCCCGCGCTTGGCTTTTCTTTAGTTCAGTTCGAAGCTCGCATAACTCTTCCTCATATTTCTTCGCTAATAGTGCGCTGTCTTCTTTAGCAGGCAGCTCCTCCTGTGCGAGCTCATCAGCAGTCCGCGCCGCGGCCTCCGACACATTTGGTGGCGTGGGCACGATCTCGCCGACCTCGACAGAATCAGGCGTGGACTTCTGAACTGCAACAAAGAAAGTAAAGTCGCCTCAGTATCCAAGCCGCAATAGCCCCAAAAAAAGGAAAAAGGGAAAAGGTTTTTATCCACTTTTGGTTATCTTCGCGGCGATCTGGCGACTATCAAGGATAGGTCGCCTCACGCGCTCCGGATCAAAAGCCTCTAGGCGACGCCTCCATTCACGGCGGACTAGTGCTCTTGTCTCGGCCAGCGATCTGCTCGAGGCGACTATGTCATCATTTTCTGTAAGGATCTTGACTGGCCGCGACTTTCGTGGAGGGGATTTGTACAACCAAGAGCTCTGAAACCGCTTGGTCGCCGGCTGCAACTTACCAGATCGCATCAGCTCGGCAGTAATCCGAAGATCCTCAGCCCGCTTATCCTCTACGAGCTTCTCTGAGGCCGCTTCAACCTTCGCCTTCATCATTGCGAGTTGCTCCTCGGTTTTCTTCCTCTCTTCAGCTGGAAAAAAAGAAGAAGGGTCATCAAGATTTTCTCCTCCAGTTGCGGTATCAGGCTGCAGCACCTCCAGTAGAGAGCGATTTATACTCGCAAGCTGATCATTATCTATAGAGTCGAGTATCTAAGTGGTTGATAAGCTGAGCGTGGAAGGGGGATCACCTTTTGCGAGCAGAGGATCGGGGGTGACGAGATCATCTTGGACTTCCTTTTCTCGCGGGTTATGCTGCAAGCTCGCAGCTCCAGTCCGCTTGGAGATATTTTTCTCTTTTCTAACTTTCAACTTCTTCTCTACCCGCTCGGGGCATTACTATCTCTCTTCCTCTTTTTCTTCTCAGGAGTCTTCTCTAAGTCGATGACGACCGGCTTTGGTTCGGGAACTGAAGTTGGAGCGACAACCAGCGCCAAGGAAGATACTGGCTCCACAACTTCCTTTTCGATGGAACTTGTAGCCGCATTTTCGGTGGACTTCTTAACTCGCTCCTCGGCAACCTCCACTCCCCTTTCCACTATCGGCTCGCCAGCAGGAAGCTTCTCCTCGATCCCCTGCTGCTGGACTTTCGGAGATGAAACTTCCATATCCGTTTCTATCCGCAGCATGATAGTCCTGGAAGTAGAGCGATGCACCTCCATGCTGCAAGAGTTCGCAGGGTTTTGGTCAGAAACGGAGGGCGGATTCGGTTTCTCCCGTAGAGGACTTAGAGGAGCATTCGCAGTCTTTGCAGTATCGCGGACTGGATCTTGCTTCACCTGGCCTGAACTCTCCCCCTGATGGCGGGCAGGTGCATCTTTTCGATGGCTCGATTTCTTAGGCCGGGAACTCGCTTTCGGCTTCTCAATCGGAGCAGCCATGTTGCCAAAGACGGATCCTAGCCTTGCCATGCCGGACTGGAAAGTTGAGACCGCAAGTGGTGAGTAACGACCCGTCGCGCAGACAATTCTGACAGAAGACAGGGCTTCCGGCAGTATTTATAGCACAAACGACATTAATGATAGTTGCGGACTCAGCGGTTAAGGAAACATTTTCGGAATTTTCCAAAACTCAAAAATGTGTGGGGATTATGTTAACCCCAGAATCCGCAACATTTCAAGCTAGGCATCTTGCCCTTCCCTCGCTGAACTCAAGTACTCAGTTCGCCCAGCTCGCCAGTTGACGTGGTCCGTCACCTAGGCGGATTCCAGCTGTCAGTCCGCTCAGGTCGCCCTAGGTTCCCAGCTCTGCTAGATCGACGACCTCCAATCGACGAGTCAGGCTCGGGCCGGCAAGCTCCGAGTCAGGCCGCCCAGGTCGCTCAGGTCGCAGCTAATTTAAAAGAACCGCGCTCAATGCGACCAAGGGAGGTCTCCAGCTCGCTGGCCCAGTCCGCCGGTCCCGCGCGGACTGCTTGTTCCTTCTCTTTTTTGATTCCCGTCACCGCTGCCCGGCTCTTTTGTACCCCGGGCAGCCGGTTATTTTAGCCCTGCCCGCTTGGGCAGGCCCCCAGCCTATAAATAGGGGGAAGTGGTGCACTCAAAGCACGCTGACTCGAGCCCAGGAGCCCACTTGTTAAAGGCTGCGGACTCGAATCTCTGGCTTTGCGGTCTCCAGCTTGCTTTCTGCTTTGCTTTGCTTTTCCCTTCTTGTAACCCCTCCTTTGCAATCAAAAGTAAGCCCGTCGCAGGAGAGGCATTCAGGCCGCGACGGGCGAAGTCTGGTGTTGCCGTGTTCCACGGCTCTTGCTTTTCTGTTCCTTTTCTAGTCCGCCAAGTAGACTGCTGCTCGCAGTTTGTTTTCCTTTTCTTCCCTAGGTGCTCGAACAGTTAGCTGCTGGTGCTCGTTTCCGCCTTCGCTTTTCGCGCATCAACACATATGGTCTGTAAACCAGCTTTCAGACCTTACATCTCTTGAACTAGTTCAATTCTTCTTGCATAGACACAATCCAAAATGGATCTATGTTGGCATCTTAAAACTTCTTTGGCTCAACTTTAGAAAGGAAGCTTGAATACTTTGCAATGTTGAGGCTTCACCTCCTTATTGTAACACCTTGGTTACATCTCCAATGATTTGATCTCTGGGATGATCTCTAAAGTGCCTGACAGCTGCTGGCATTCTATCTTCAGTAGCTTGAATTTCAATTTCTTGATCATACTGGTCTCCACCTATGTTCTTTGTACTTTGTCCTTTTTTAGGAATGCACACACCATCATCTTCCTCTTGGGCAGTGGGAGGACTATCCTTGATGGTCAGTTTATCCATCTTCAACTCTACACCTACCAATCTAGAGGTGTTTGGCACCTCATTGTTAATCATATAAGATTCATCAAACACTAGATTGACAAACTCTTCTACGACTTGATTTTTCAAGTTGTAGACTATATAGCCTTGGCTATGCTTGTTGTACCCAACAAAAATCCCTTCATAGGATTTGGCAGCAAACTTAGTCAAGTAGGACTTCCCATTATTGAGCATAAAGAACTTACTTCGAAAGATCCTAAGATATGCAAGATTTGGTATATTATATGTCATAATCTCATAGGGAGTCTTCTTGTGATATATAGTGATAAAGGCTCTATTCAAGACATGACAAGCAGTGTTTACTGCCTCAGCCTAGAAATATTCTGGGAGAGAAGTGTCACTAAGTAAGGTCCTGCCAGTCTCTATGAGAATCTTGATCTTCCTCTCAGCAATATCATTTTGCTGGGGTGTTCTTGGAGAAAAAAATTACTGATGAATCCCATGTTTTTCATAGAACTTTATCATGTCTTCGGACTGAAATCAGTACCATGGTCACTTATATCTGTGACCACAAAACTGTCTTTTTCATTCTGAACTTACCTAAGAAAGGTCACAAAGATGTTAAGGGTTTAAGACTTTTTATTTAGAAAGAAAACACAAGAAAATCTTGAATAGTCATCAACTATGATAAGTGTGTAGACTTTCCTACCTAGACTATGAACTGGAATAGGACCAAACAAGTCCATATGCAAGAGGTAAATGCACCTCTCTGAATCCTTGGCCCAATTCTCTTAAAGGATGCTTTGGTTTGCTTGTCTTTTTGATATGCAGAGAAAATTCCCTCTTTGGTGCATCTTAGATTGGGTCCTTTTCTGACTAGCCCTTCGCTGAAGAGCTGGCTAATTGTCTTGTAGTTCAAGTGAGAAAGTCTCTTGTGTCATTGCACACAATAAGAGACTTTCTTATTTTCTACTAGACATACTGGTGAGTCTTTACTTAAGCATAAAAAGTTTAGATAATTAATATTTCCACTCCTAGTGCCTGTTAGAATGACCTCTTAGTCACTTGACCTTTTAATCAGACGCTAATCCTTGTGAAATATAATGACATACCTATTATCACATAGTTGGTTTATGCTAATCAGATTGTGTTGCAATCCTTCGACATAAGCTATGTTTGTAATAAATATTATGCCATTGGTGATCATACCATGGCCCTTGGTAACTCCTCCGTATGAACCTCCAAAGATCACCTTAGGTTCATTCCTCACTAGAGTATAATCCTTAAGGTGGCTCAAAATTCCAGTCATATGTTTGGAACATCCACTATCCAAGTACTATATTGGCATTGTAAGGGTACTTGGACTATCCTGCAAACACAGATTAGTTTACATTAGAAACCCAAAAGGGATTGGGTCCTCGATTCTTCTTAGCCTGAAAGTGAGCATGTCTACCTACAGCAGCCCTGGCAGGAAGAATCATCCTCGCCATTGGCATACATGGGTTGTGCTAACAGTCTATGTCAAAGTGACCCACCTTACCACAACACCAACACTCATGAATGTTGTATCTCCAATTCTGAACATCCTTTGGAGTGTGCAAGCTATCATTAGTTGTCTATTTATAGAAGAGAGTAACAGCCGTCTTTCTGTTTCTTTCAGCAAGTATCTGACTGAAGGTGAGTCTGCTAGTGATTGCACTCGGCTTATTCTAAGTAGCACCAACAGATGTCATCTTTGCAGCTGACATGGAATTGATGGCATCAGAAAATGCTTGGTGTGGCTTACTGACTATCTTGCCCTATCTCAATGTTTTTGTTGAGGTAACATTTGAACAGGCTACAACCTTATCCTTGACTGTGGGGGCTAGAGCACCAACCACAAATGGTGAATAATAGGTCATTTGGATTTCCTCTTAGGGAACCTTTAGTGCACTCAATGTCATGCCATTTCTCCTTCCATTGTAATATACCCTTGTCTTCACATAAGAAGAGTTCCAATTCTTCTAGTGACCATACATTTTGTCATGGTCATACCTATTAGAAGGGAGGATTACCTTTTGAAAGGTGGTGTGAGGCACTACAGGAGCTTTGTCATTCCCTTTGGAATGGGCAACTATAGAGTTCCACTTTAACCCCAAACCTCTCTTATCCTTTTAAGAGGTGAAGGAGTCAATTAGTGGCAAAATAGTTTTGGGTTTATAGAATTCAGCCACAAGCTTCTTCTCCTTGAGAAGTTTCTCTTCAAGATCTATGATGATCTTATTGTTCTAGCTAATGGTCCCAATTTGGATAATTGAGATTGTCTTCAGTTGGCTAATTTTCCTCATCATTTGAGCTACCAATGGTTCTGCCTCAAGCTGTAGGAAAGCAGCTTGCTGTAGAGAGGCAATCTCCTCAGCCTGTCTCTTGGCAAGCCTTTTGCTGTTCTTCAGAGCATCCAGAATTGCACCATACTTGCCAATTAATTGATTGACATCATCATTAGATTCTGATTCATCATACCTAATGGAGGAAGTGGATGCTTCAGAGTCTGATCCAGACTCATAGACAGAGGGAGAGCTAGGGATAGAGTGTACCTCATCAGGAATAAAATTGTCCTAATTATCTTTGGATAGGGCCAAGATACTGAACTTTTTATCCTTTCGAAATCACAGTCAATAAAGGACAATGGGGCCCTTATGCCAGATGGGGCAGCTAGATGATCAGCTTCTTCTTCAATGGTCATGAGACTAATATTGGACTCTACTACATCTAATTTAGAAGACTCAAAATCTTTTTCTAATAGGCTACCTTTCTTCTTGGCCAAGAAGCTATTTTCAGCCTTCTTGTTCGTGTGATTTTCTGCCTTCAGACTTCATGTGCTCCATCCTCTTAATTGGATAGTCAGTAATGACATGTCCACTCTTGTAGTAACTGTAGAAAACAATATTAGTCGTAACATATTTGTTCTGCTTGGAGTCATACCTTTCTCCAACGGGGTCATTTCTAGACTTGTCCTTGCTGGAATATGGCTTTCTTGAGTTGGAGCTTGAGGAGCCTTTATTCTTCCATTGTCTCCTTCTGCTCAGCATTTTCTTGAACTGTTTGGAGAACAGTGTCAGTTCTCTAACTAACAGCTCATTGCCTGAGGAGCTAGAATCCGAGCTATTTGACTTTACAGCTCTCTTTGGTGGAGAAAAGTCTTTTCCCTGCTCCTTCTTGTGGCTTCAGCTTTGAAGGCCACAGTCTTCGCTTCATTGAGTGTTTTGGTAGCATACTCTTCTGCCTTCCTTGAGTTCAGCTGCATCTCATGGAATA
Organism: Platanthera zijinensis; assembly: GCA_039513925.1. Lineage (NCBI taxonomy): Eukaryota > Viridiplantae > Streptophyta > Magnoliopsida > Asparagales > Orchidaceae > Platanthera > Platanthera zijinensis. The sequence continues at coordinate 115,921,901 of CM077096.1, forward strand.
GCAGTTTCCTAAATTAGTTCTGAGGCAATGTGTTGGCCAAGTTTCCAACCTCTCTAATGGCACAGATCATGATATCTCGTTCCTTGGTTAGGGATCTCAAGAACTTGTCATTCAGCTCATTGTTATTGAATTGTCTGCAATAGGTGATCAGACTGTTCACTATTATGAGGAACTTCTCATAACATTCAGATATGGAATCTCTCTTCCCTTATTTGAAGGCTTTGTATTGCTAATTCAAGAGGGATTTCCTGTCATATCACTCACCTCCTTTGTCCCTTCCATATAAACAAATAGATAATCCGATATCTCTTTAGCTATTTTGCAATGGAGAAGGTTCTGGATGGTGTAGTCATCTATGGCACTGAGAATGATGTTTTGAGCCCTTTTATCCCTGGTTGCCAAGATGACTTCATCCTTGGTCATTTCAGTGTACTTCTTTGGAGTCTGGACATTGGCATCTATGATAAAGACTGTCATTGAAATGAAAGGTCTATCTTGAACTATAATGAATATCCCAGGGTTTGAGGCTTCCATGAACATCCTTACCATTTCTTTCCCAATTCCAAAGTTCACTTTTCTGCAAATGGGAAGCTTCATGAAGCTCAACACCTTATGGTTCTCACCTGAACCCATGGAGTTAATCTTTAGCTTCTCTTGGAGATCAGTTAAGACTATTAAGTCCTTTTTGAACAACCTCCATCTAATACTACTTGAAAGTCTTTATTTCAAGAGTAACTATACACCTAAAGGAGGGGGGGTGAATATGTATTTTAGACTTTTTGAACTTTCTTTGACTTTGGTGAGATTTGTGATTGATTTTACGTCAACCTTCAAGAACAAGAAAGTACACCAAAATTTATAGTGGTTCCTCAAGGTATGGGAACATCTACTTTTCCTCCCACCTTTCTAATAGTTTATTAGATAAGGCAATCTTCCCCAAAATCGGCTTAAAAGTCTTACAACACGGATCCCTTAGGATATCCCTGGCTTTCTTCATGCCCTACTGAGTAAAGTTTACTCATACAGCTTAGAGATCTGCAGATCACCTACCTCAGGCTATTATGATAGCCCTACACTCAAAGATAATAAATTTCCTAACTCAGATCTGACTCAGATCCTACCTCAGGCACACATGCCCTACCTCATATTCTCAATAGAATCCTTCCACTCAGCCTTTATATGTTAGGCTTACAACTGATATCAATAATGATCCTACAAAAAGAGTATGCAGTTGATGATGACTAACTCCAGAGAAATGATTCTCCGAGTTTTCTTTCTGAATTAAGCAGTCTCAACCCTAACTTATTCACAACACAAAGAAAGTAGATCTTCAGGAAGTTTCTGCTTATGTTGAGAGGACAACCGCAGAGCACTTCTTCTTCAATTCATTGATGCAGTAGTGTTGAGGGCAGTGGACTTGAAGATGAACAACAACTTGAGTTTGCTCTGCTTCTTCTTCTCTCACAAAAAGATGAGTTCTGTAAACTTGCTGTTGAAGACAATTTGATTTCACGGTTCTTTTTTGTGTTCTTTAACTAGCCATCCTCTATCTGTAATTCAGACTTACTGTAAAATAAGAGTTCCAAAAAATCTTCTACTTTATCAAGAGGAAGAAGATTACCCAAAAAAGCTTCTCTTGATTTCTAAGAAAGTTCCTTTTATTACTTGCCATCCAACAACTCTTCGTGTGGTATGGACCAGCCGTAATAGGTAACTGAAAGTCTTTGATTTCAAGGATAGCTAAATCACCTAAAGGGGGGGAGGGGTGAATAGGTTTCTTTGTCCTTAGTGGCTTATCTTTAGTTTTCTTTTCTTTAGGAGCTTTATTAGTTGGTTTGGCTTTGCTTTAAAAAAATGTAACCTGAAACACAACCAGTACACAAAGCACACATAAGATTTATTGTGGTTCCCCTAATAAGGGTACATCAACTTTATCTCCCACCTATCAAACTATCTTGTTGTACTAAGCATTTCTCCAAAACACTACTCAAAAGAGCTTACACCTCAGGTCTCTTAGGATCTCTCAGTCTCGTCCAAGACATACAACTCACCCATAAGGGCCTAAAACTCAGTGATCAGTAGATAACCTACCTCAAGCCAAATGTCGAACACTCAGTCTAGGAGGATAGCCTTTCCTCAGATCTACTAGGGATCCTACCTTAAAGAGAAGGACTCTCTTACAATCTAAGGAACAAAGGCCCTAACTCAGATCTGCTGCCAGATCCTATCTCAGGCATAAGTGCCCTAAAACTCAGTGAGAATGACTCACCTACATCAGACTTGGAACCAAGTCCTACCCCTCAGACCCAAGGGTCCTACCCTCATATTCTCAATAGAATCCTATCTCAGAGCAAATTTTCTCCTACCACGCAGATCCAAAAGGATCCTACAAGATGGAAGGGGGTTGTGTGGTTTATCTTGACACAAGAGATGTTTCTCTGTGCCAAGGTTCTGGACAGAGATAAACTCAGCCCTACTATGACTCCTGGAATATATTTCCTGAGTCTACTTTTACCTGAACAAAGATATACTCAGTCCTAGCTTCTTCTTCATAGCACTAGAGATTTTTCCTACTGGACTGTGAAGTGACTACAACAAACCTTGCTCCTACCTGTGCTAAAAGAATCCTAGCCCAACTTCTTCTCAGTAATAAAGATATAAATCTTGCTTTGGCTTGTGTTGCAAGCAACTTGCAGACAACTATACTGCTTCTTCTTTCTTTACTGGGTTGAGGAGATTTAGCCTTAACTTCTTTTTCACAGCCTCAGGTAAATGGTCTTTAGAGTTGTACAGCTGGATCTGTGAAGAACTTGCTGGTGCAAATGGAGAATGGCACCAACTATCCTGCATTGTTTCCTTAGAAATTTTCTCTGATCTTACTGATGTCGATGGAGAAGACAATAAGATAACATGTTGCACTTTCAGACTTGCTGTCTTGAGCTTCCTGTTCTTCAGTCAAAGCAACAATGATGATGATGAAGAACAACACCAACAGCTGCTTTTTCTGTAAGAGGCTTCTCCTTTTATTGATTGCAACCCAACGACTCTTTTAGTAGTGAGCCCCACACCATTGATGGCCAGCTATAACCTTTCTTTAATGCCAACTGTCGTACAGTAGCAATACAGTGCCTTTTGTCTTGTACTGTATGTTTCCCTCTATCAATTTGAATAATGTTGACTTACTGACATCACAAACTGTAGAATTAGCCCAAAATCAAGCAACATTAGCATAGACATTGAGTGAGTGAGATTCACTCAATGCCAAAATACTTAGACAAAATTCTGTCTATCGGGGCATTGATAGCGTTGAGTGAGCAAGCCTCACTCAACAATTTTTTCCTTAGCTTATTCTTCAACCTTTTCTGCAAGCTTGGCATTAAGAGCATTGAGTGACCACGCCTCACTCAACGCCTTATGCCATAGCCATGTTTTCTATAATTTAGGCATTGAGAGCGTTGAGTGACCATACCTCACTCAATGCCATATGACTTAGTCATTTTCCTGCTTCTTCAACATCTTAAGCATTGAGAGCGTTGAGGGAGCATGCCTCACCCAATGCTTTTTTCTTTAGACAGATTTTCTGAATCAGGGCGTTGAGAGCATTGAGTGAGCATGTCTCTCTCAACGCTTTTTGCCTTAGCCAGATTTTTCAGCTCCTTGGCATAGAGTGAGTAAGCTCCACTAAACATTGTTGGACTTAGCCAAATTTTTGCGTCTGAAACACTGACTGAATGATGGTCAGTCAACGCTTTATCATATGGCATTGAGTGAGCTTGCCTCACTCAACGCCTGTGGACTTAGTCGAATTTCAGCACAGTTTTTCGTGGCTTTGACTTATAAGGCAATATAAAAGACTTTGTTTCAAGAGATCAAACACCTAGAGGGGGGGGGGGTTGAATACATTCTAATCTTTTAAAGTACTTTTAGGCAAACAGTTAGATAATTATTTAACACAGATTAATCAAATCACAGAACATAAACACATCATAGCAAACACCAGATCTATAGTTGTTCCCAAAGATATGGGTACATCCACTTTCCCCCTTCGCATATCCAGTAGATAACTGGATTCAGCCTAACTTCCTTTCACTGGCTCAGATCCCCAGATCTTATAATCTCGGAACCAAAATGGTTCCTAGAGCTCAGACTTAACAAGTCCTACCTCAGATTCTTCTCCAGAATCCTACCTCAGGCCTCAGCCCTACCTCAACCTTTATAACTAGGCTTACAACTCAGACTTTCCACAAGTCCTGCACATTAGGCTAATAGCCCTACCTCAGCCTTTATAATTTCAGGCTTACAAATCAGATCTTATTATAGATCTTACAAGAAATAGAATGTAATAAGAAACAAACAAATTCACCTGCTAGATTCCTCTGTTGGTGTAACCGTCTTGATCAGTTCTTGACTGAACATATCCTTCTGATCCAGCCTGACTTAGCTTCTCAAAGCTTCTTGATAGAACAAAATAAGGTCGATCTTCTTACTGTTAAAGTTGATCTTTAGTCAGCTTCTTCCTTAAATTCAGTTTGGAATCTGAATCTTTCTTGCAGAACAATTCTGAATTTTTTTCTCTTCACAAAATTCTCCTTTTCCTTTTCCTCTACTAATGTTTCTGTAGTTTTCGATCTGTCTCTTATATAGAGTTTGCTTCATGGTTACTGGTTGATCTGGTTTTTAATAAACTACTGATAGATCTGAAGACGAGATAGATCGGTTGGATATGATAGCTGTCAAGTAACCAGACATGTCAGTAGATACATCAGAGTCATTCCAACTCAGTACAAATCACTCAGCAGGCTGCTTCCAATGTGTCGACACATATTGGCCATGTATCGTCACAAGTCTTCATGGTGTCGACACAATACTCCAAGTGTCGACACAGACATACTTCTGCTTCTCGACACATCTTCTGTTGAATGTGTCAACACAAGTTCTGTGTGTCGACACAAATACTTCCGGTGTCGATATAGCTGTTGCTGGCAGATGACATTGAGTATATGTCGACACAAGTCCTGTGTGTCGACACAGCTGCTTCTGGTCTCGACATAGTTGTTGTCGACAAACGGCGGTTAATGAATGTCGATAGTGTTGAAAGTATCCAGACGGCATTGAGTGTGTGTCGACACAAGTCCTATGTGTCGACACAATTACTTCTGGTGTCGACAAAACTCCTAGCTCAGGTGTCGACACAAATCTGAGTGTCGACACAGCTTCTTCAGAAGTGTCGACTTAGCTTGACTGTTGACACAACTTCTTCATAAGAGTCGACACAACTTGAGTGTCGACACAACACCTTCATAAGTGTCGACATAACTTTAGAGTGTCGACACAAGTTCTTCATAAGTGTCGACACAGCTTCTGGGTGTCGACACAGCTTCTTCACAAGTGTCGACACTTGTACTTAGAAAATTTTCTTTAAATGCTTAAACCTGTACAATGTAACTCAAACATCTATTAAAAACAAATTGAAGCATATCATTAACTAAGATGAAGCTTCTCTAAATCTGGTACACATTTTCAATGTACCCAAAAATCTCTCCCTGTTTGGAGAAGTCATAACTTTTAGTTTTAGACATACATCTCTCATAATAAAATAGAAATAGAAATAGATGAACATTCAATTTATAGCATGTAAACACATAGTCATTGTAAACAACAAAGAAATAAAAACTGAACTGATTTCATTCAATTTTTAGAAAGAAAAACAATGTCATGTTTACAAGGATTTCTTTCTAGATCAAAACACAAAAAGTTACATTGTTCTAATACATAAGCCTATCTATCTTGTTATTGACTAGGCTCCTTAATGACAATTCCTTTGCCAGTCTTGATCTTTGCCTGTACAGAAGGTTCAGCATCTTCAGCAGGCTTCTTCCCTTTCAGGGCTTTCTTCTTTAGTTCTTCAGCCTTAATTTTCTATCTTTCAAAATTGTTGAATGGCTTTGGGAAGTACTTGCTTGGCTCCTGAGCATTAGCAGGTAGCTTCCCAGGCTTAGCTCTTCTTCTATGTTAAAGAATGTCTTCTTGTCCAGCTTGGTATTTATTCCATTCCTGTTCTGAATACCATTTACCCCTGTCATGGGTTTTATCCTTTACAGCTTTCCAGGCAGTGAGTATAATGTTTCTAGAAGTTGGGCTCCACTGCTTAAAGTCTGCCTTCAGCTCATCCTGCTCTCTAAATCTCTTCTTGGATAGTTGAGCTTCCTTCTGAGCTTCTAAGGCAGCTTCTGACATCTCTACTTTTTCCAGAATTACATTTTGTGCCTCTTGTGGAGGACCATACATTTTCTGCACTTCTTCTTAAATAATTTCAAAGTCTGCTGGGGGGTAGATCACTTGAGCAACTTCAGGCTGATCTCCTTCAAGATAGGCAAGTTGTATGCCAGATTCTGCTACATTATCATCATCACAAAGAGGATGATATCCAAGAGTGTCTCTGATGCTATTAGAAATCCATTTCGTATGGTTAGATCTAGCTTTGACTAGTAATTTCTCCCCCTTTATGACTTTTCTTTCAATATTACTTATCAAATCATCCTTTTGAAACCTGACCTGATTAAAAACATGGTCAGTTCCTTCCTTAAAGTAATCCCTGAATTTTATCAAGAAATCAGATATATTCTTTTGGGAAGCCTGAAAGGTGGCCTGAACTGCAGCTATATCTTCCTTGATTTGCTTTGAAACTTCATCTTTCACAGCAATTGATAAATCATTTATCTTTGACAGTATATCACAGTGTGAATCTTTAAGATTGTCATTCATTCTTATCTAATTTTTAAGTACATATCCTTGCTTTACTTGAAGTTCATCCACTTGAACTTTGATAGCTTGTTGTTGATTGGCCAGGAAAACCACAGCATTACCTCCTTTATGGAAGCAATCTGTCATCTCCTTCTTATTTTGATTCACTTCAAATCTAATAGATTTGAAGTCCTGGGCCAATTGAAACTGTAACTCTTTATGAGTTTCATCCAAATATTTTTCTATAGATTATCTTTGTTCATCCAATTTAATCTGCATCTGGACCAGTAAAGAACTGAAGTCCAAGCTTGGTGCAGATGGTACTGTGCTTATTTGCAATGCCTTTTTATATCCAGAACTCTTCTTCTTCAATGCAGCTAGTTTCCGTTTCTTAGCCATTGTGACTTCTTCATCTTCAAAAGATTCAGTTGTACTTTCAATATCAACTGTATTCTTTTCAGCTGGGGCATCCTTAGACAACTCCCCCTAAGTCCTTAGAATATCTTTTTCTTATGCAATCTGCTCCCCCTTTGTCCTTGCAGGAGGATGATCAGAGAATAGGTCATCCATGGTGAATTCCTGCTGAATTGGCTCATTTTGAGCTTCTATCTCAACAGTTTCTTGACCTACAATGTTGATTTCAGATGCTATGCTCATGACCATATCTGCAGCCAAGTCACTTTCTAAGACTACATCATCAATGCCTCCCCCTTGGGCAGGCAACTCAGTTGCTCTTTCTATGTGTTCTCCCCCTAGAGTTGTGTCCATTTGTTGTTCTTGGGGCACACTGCCCTGCACTTGTTCTTGTGCATCCTTTTATTGCAGGTCTTCTTCAGAACTGAAGACCACTTCCTCCTCAGAATCACTGGAGGATTCAGTCTGTGGAACCACTTTCTTCTTTTTCTTATCTTTCTTAGTTTGCTCCTGAGGAGCAGGGACTTCCTTGGTCAAAACTCTATCCCACCTGGATAGAATTCTTACATCCATCCTCCTCATATGATTTATTTTTGATCCAGCCACTTGTTTCAATACATCTGGTATTACAGTAGATAAGTATAAACTCAGAATTCTTCCCATGTTTGGTTTCTTAGTTCCTTCATGACCTTAATCAAACACTACTGTTGCCCAGTCAGTGTTTATCTTGAATATGATCCTTACCATAAGATTGAACATGTGGACAGAGATTCTATCATGTCCACCAGTTTTGCAAAGAATCACTTTGCCAACTACTTCAGATAGGAATTTTCCTTTGGAATTCATCCCTTGTCTGGTAATAGACTATCCAATATTAATATTGGGGCTTAGCCCACACCAGCTTAAAGCTTCTGTAATCTGGGAATGGGTTATTTCATCTGTATCCTTGACTGATGGAAGCTGAAGTGATTCCTGATAGATTTTAGTGTGAGTTTCACTAGGGAATTTTGAATAGTCCCTTTAATTTTCTTGCCTGCAGAATCCACTGTAACGGTTGAATAAAACTCCAGAACTTCCTTCTTCCATATCTTTGTTGGTTCAGAAACCAAGTACTCCAATCCATTTTCTGAAATAAGGGCAATAACACCCTGAATTTTATCTGAAGCTGTTGTGAAACCTTCACGAACCATTTCATAACCTTCATTGACTTTGTCTTCTTGACAAGGCGCCATTGACGTAAGAGTTGGAAGAGAAGAGAAGAAAAAGGAAAATCTTTGTCGACAGAAGGTGGAAAGTCAAGAATACTGAAAGCGTAGTCGACCAGATATTGGTTTCACCTATTTATAGTATAAGTGTAAGGGAGGGTCAAAAGACATGCCAGAGTCGATAACTTTCCATACGTGTCGACAGAAATTACCAAGGTATCAACAATACGTGTTTTAAGTCGACACGACTATGTGTCGACATGCTAATGTCAGAGTCGACAACTTATCTTAAGTCGACACATTTATGTGTCGACAAACTTGTGTCTGTGTCGACACTTACTACTTAAGTTTCGACAGACTTGTGTCGACATTTGCTTTTGTGTGTCGACACATGAATCCTCTCGACATATGATCTTGACAAAGTTGTGTCGACATCAATTCTTCTGTCGACACAGATACTGTTCCTGTGTCGACACTTCCTTTTACTTAGTCCACACAACATATTGAGTGTGTCGACAAAGCTTGTTTGTGTCGACACAAACATTACACTTAGACAAATTTCCAGAGAAATTTGATGCTAACATATTCACCTTAGGGATACTTATGCTTACCTATTCTAGGTTCAACATCCCTAATTCAATTTTAAAATAATTGAATTTAGTTTCATCTAGAGGTTTTGTAAAAATATCAGCTATTTGATTATCAGTTTTCACAAATTCTAGGCTAATATTTTCCTTCTCTACATGTTCTCTGATGAAATTAAACTTAATTTCTATATGCTTGGTCCTACTATGTGGTACAGGATTCTTAGAAATAGAAATAGCACTTGTAGAATCACAAAATAGAGGAATTCTACTTATCTGGATGTCATAATCTTCTAGTTGATGCTTTATCCACATCAATTGTGCATAGCAGCTACCTGCAGCTATATACTCTGATTCAGCTATTGATATAGTTACACTAGTTTGCTTCTTGCTGCTCCATGACACCAGCCTCCCATCAAGGAATTGACAAGTTCCTGTGGTACTCTTCATGTCTTCTTTGCATCCAGCAAAGTCTGCATCTGAGAAACCAGTCAGTAGGAAATCTCTATTCTTAGGATACCAAAGGCCTAGATTAGGTGTACCCTTAAGATATCTCAGAATTCTCTTAACTGCAGTTTAATGAGATTCCTTAGGGCAAGCTTGATACCTAGTACAGACACATGTTGAATACATGATGTAAGGTCTACTAGCAGTCAAATAGAGTAGAGAGCCAATTATCCCTCTATATAAAGACTCATCAACAGGTTTTCCTGCCTCATCTTTGCCTATAGGCATACATGTTCTCCTTGGAGTTTTAATGATAGAAGCTGAGTCTAAACCATACTTTTTAATTAACTCCTTGGTGAACTTAGACTGGGAAATGGACAATACATTCTCAGTCTGTCTAACTTGAAGTCCCAAGAAGAACTTCAGCTCACCCATACTGTTCATCTCAAACTTCCCTTGCATAAGTTTGGCAAACTTCCTACAAAAGTTGTTTTCAGTAGAACCAAAGATAATGTCATCCACATATATCTGGACTAGTATTATCTTGCCTTTTGATTCCATGTAGAATAGAGTTTTGTCTATCTTTCCTTTAGAGAATTTATTCTCAATAAGGAAGACAGACAATGTTTCATACCAAGCCCTTGGAGCTTGTTTCAAACCATATAGAGCTTTCCTAAGCTTATATACATAATCAGGAAAGTGAGAGTCTACAAAACCTGAGGGTTGTTTAACATAGACTTCTTCTTTTAAATCACCATTCAGAAATGCTGATTTTACATCCATCTGGTATACCTTGAACCATTGATAGGCAGCATAGGCCAAGAACAGCCTTATAGCCTCCAGCCTTGCCACTAGAGCAAAGGTTTGATAAAAATAAATACCTTCCTCTTGCCTGTAGCCTTTTGCTACCAGTCTAGCCTTGTTCTTGACTATGGTGCCATTCTCATCAAGCTTGTTCCTTTTGAACTGATTGAGCTCTTCTTGCATTACATCAATCTAGTTGGTGTCTTGCATTTCTTCTTCAATCTTCCTGGGTTCAATTTGAGACAGGAAGCTAGAACATAGAACTGTGTTCATGCTCCTGCTCCTTGTTAGAACACCTTGACTTGTATCACCAATGATTTGGTGAACTGGATGATCTTTCAGGTGTCTCCATGCTGGAGGAAATCTGTCAGCATTATGGCCTTCTCCAATTTCCTCAACTTGATGCTCCACACTGTCTTCTTCATCCAGAGAGACTTGTTCTCCCCCTGGATAGTTGACATCTTTATCTTCATCCAACCTAGTAGGAACATCTTCATTGATGGTCAGCTTGTCCAGCGTATCTGTTAGACCTGTAGAGCTAATAGAAGAACTAGAGAGTTCATTGTTAATAAATTTTTACTCATCAAATACAACATGCACAGATTCTTCTATAACTTGGGTAGTCAAGTTTTTGATTTTGTATGCTCTACTTTGGTTGCTGTACCCAATAAATATCCCTTCTAGGGATTTGGCAGCAAACTTTGTTTGATAGTGCTTACCATTGACTAGTAAAAAACACTTGCTAACAAAGATTCTGAAGTAAGATATATTTGGTTTTCTTCCTTTCAAAATCTGGTAGGGAGTCATCTTATGTTTCTTGTTGATGGAGGCTCTATTGAGCATATGACATACAGTATTAACTACCTCAGCCAAGAAGTATTCAGGGAGAGTAGTATCATTTAGTAGAGTTCTACTAACCTCAATTAGAGTCCTATTCTTTCTTTCAGTAACACCATTTTGCTGAGGAGTTCTAGGTCAAGAGAATTCATGATGAATCCCAAGTTCTTCACAGAATCTTGTCATACATTCAGACTGAAATTCAGTTCCATGGTCACTTCTGATTTTGACCACTGAACTGTTATATTCATTCTGTATTTGTCTAACAAAAGTCTGAAAAATAGATGGGGTTACAGATTTCTTCCTCAAGAAGAAAACCCATGTATATCTGGAATTGTCATCTACAACAACAAGTGTGTATACTTTCCTACCAAGACTGTGAACTGGCATTGGACCAAACAAATCCATATGAATAAGATACAAACATCTCATTGAATCTTTGATGTCAAGTGCTTGGAAAGAGGACTTAGTCCGCTTGCCTTTTTGGCAAGCTGAACACACACCCTCTTTGATGCACTTAATTTGAGGACCATTCCTCACTAATCCCATGCTGAAAAGCAGTCCTATTGACTTATAGTTCAGATGAGCTAGTCTCTTGTGCCATTTGACATAAAGAGAAGCTTTATCTCCTGCAACCAGACAAATTGGTGAATTGTTAAACTCACAATCTAGGTTAAGGCAATACACATTTCCTTTCCTAGTGCCAGTCAAAATGATCTCTTGATCACTTGACCTTCTTATCTGGCAGTCCCCTTTAAGAAAAGAAATGGCATAACCTAGATCACTAAGTTTACTTATGCTAATTAGGTTATGTTTTAAACCCTTCACATTATCCACTTTAGTGATAGTAATTGAATCACTAGTAATGTTTCCAAATCCTTTGATGATACCATTTTCTGATCCACCAAAGATATCTTTGGGTCCATTCTCTATGGGCACATAGTACCTCAACATTCTCCTTATTTCTGTCATATGTCTGGAACAGCCACTATCCAAGTACCATATAGGGGTATGGTCACTTAGATTCACCTACAACATATAAAGAATTACTTACCCTTAGAACCAAACTTGCTAGTGGGTCCTAGGTCCTTGTTAGTTTGAAATCCTGCAACTATTCTAACAGGAAAACTACTCTTGGTTTTAACACTAGTGTTAAACCAGCAATACATGGCAAAGTGCCCCAACTTGCCACAACACCAACACTCAAACCTATTATACCTTTTCTTAGGTAAAGACTTTACTGCTTTGTTGTCAGCAGTCTTGTTGAGTGTTGGTGCTAAAGTATCACTCTTCAAGAAATCCTCTTGAACCTGATGGGCATGTCTATAGTGTGATCTATAAGTATTTGCACCCTTGCCCATGTGATTTCCATGCTCACAGTGACCATGTGTAGTATCATGATCATACCTGTTAGTAGGATTCACCACCTTCCTAAAGAAAATAGGGGGTTCAGCAACTAAAGGCTGAACTGGGCCCTTACCTTTTTATGTGAATTTAAGACCCTAGTTCTTCCCTTAAAGCCTAGACCATTCTTCCCTTTTTGTGAAATAAAATTGTCTATTAGGGGTAAGACAGATTTTGGCTTGGAGAATTTAGCCAATAGCTCTCTCTCTTGCTGAAGTTTTGCCTCAAGTTTCTTGATATGATTCTCTTTGAAAGAGATTGCAACCTCATTCAGTATTAGATCCAACATCTTAGCTGAATCTACTGTAGCCAGCTTAAGAGACTCAATCTCTTTGGCCTTCACTTTAACAAGAAACTTGCTCTTCTTCAGAGCTTGCAACAACCCACCATACTCATCAATGAGTTGGTGTACATCCCCTTCAGACTCAGATCCATCCACTTCTATTGAAGAAGATGCTTCTGATTCTGATACAGTAAAGTAATCTGAAAATAAGGGAGAATAGTTGACCTTACTTGGTCTAGGGGTATCCTGGAACTTATCATCTTCAGATTGAGCCATCAGCCCTCTACAGCAATGTTCTTCAACTCCATTTATGGAGTCCAGCATCTGTAGGAATTCTAGTTCCCTAGACTCCTCTTCAGTTGAGAATAGCCCAACATATGCTTCTTCTTCTTCTCCAGATTCTGAAGATGAAGAGTCTGCCCAACTCTTCTCCTTATGAGCAACTAGAGACTTCTCCTTCTTACCTTTGACCTGTTGTTTCTTCTTATCCTTTGACTCCTTTCTTTTGTCAGGACAGTCGGCTATGACATGTACAGTCCTGTTGTAGCAATAACACACAATCTTAGTATTAGATTGTTTACTAGGTTTAGAGGCATACCTGTCCTCCTTGGGTGTCTTCTTCTTCCTATAGTACTCATCCTTGGAATAGGATGAAGATGATGGCCTGGTTCTCCACTTCTTTTTCTTCATAAACCTTTGGAATTGCCTTGTAAAGGCAGAAAAGTTCTCATCAGAAGTATGACTATCTGATGTGTTATTGTCAAAAATTCCTTCTTCTGCCACAACACTCCTTCTTGGTGGAGAAGGAGATTTTCTCCTACCCTTTGTTGAGCCTTCAGCTTGTAAGGCCACTGACTTTTTCTTAAACTCAGATCTTCTGCCCTTGTCCTCTTCTTTTTTGGCAGTAAGCTGCATCTCATATGATAGCAATTTTCCAAATAGTATAGGTGGAGGTGTATCAGCCAGCCTGGCCATTTCTCTGATGGCACATATCTTAGTGTCCCAATCCTTTGTTAGAGACCTAAGAAACTTATCATTCAGTTCATAAGTGCTGAAGACCCTTCCATAGGTCATCAGCTCATTCACTATTCTAAAGAACTTCTTATAGCATTCAGCTATGCTGTCAGATTTAGCTTGTTTAAAGCTCTCATACTCCAAGTTCAGCATAGACTTCCTGTCCTCTCTGACTTCTTCTGTGCCCTCCATGTATACAATCAATGTGTTTTACATTTATTTGGAGGTTTTACAATACACCAGATTCTTAAAAGTGGCATCATCTATAGAATTTACAATAATGTTCTGTGCTCTTTTATCTAGTGTTGGTAGGATGATTTCATCCTTAGTCATTTCAGAATAGCTCTTTGGAGTTTGAATGTTTGTGTCAAGAACTGATACCTTCATTGGAATGAAGGGGCCTTCCTGTATTATGATATAAATTCTTGGATCAGATGCTTCCATAAACAACCTGACCCTTTCCCTCCAAATGCCAAAGGATTTGCCTGCATATAGGAAATTTCCTTGATCCAAATTCTGTTTTATTCTCATTTGAACCCATTCTTGATATCTGTTATTTGCCTTGGAAAATAACTCTGACTGTCAAGTCAATCTTTGAGCAACCTCCCTCTGATACTACTTGAAAGACTTTGTTTCAAGAGCCTAAACTCCTAGAGGGAGGGGGGTGAATAGGTTCTAATCTTTTAAAGTCCTTTTTAGGTAAGCAGTTTGTTAATTATTTACCCACAGATTAATCAAATCACAGAACATAAACGCATTTCAGTAAACACCAGATCTATAGTGGTTCTTCAAGATATAGGTACATCTACTTTCCCCCTTCGCCTATCCAGTAGATAACTGGATTCAGCCTAACTTCCTTCCACTTACTCAGATCCCCAGATCTTACAATCTCAGAACCAAAATGGTTCCTACAGCTCAGACTTAACAAGTCCTACCTCAGATTCTTCCCCAGAATCCTACCTCAGGCCTCAGCCCTACCTCAGCCTTTATAACTAGGCTTATAACTCAGACTTTCCACAAGTCCAACACCTCAGGCTAATAGCCCTACCTCAGCCTTTATAATTTCAGGATTACAACTTTGATATGATGATAGATCTTACAAGAAATAGAATGTAATAAGAAACAAACAAATTCACCAGCTAGATTCCTCTGTTGGTGTAGCCTTCTTGATCAGTTCTTGACTGAACTGATCCTTCTGATCCAGCCTGACTTAGCTTCTCAAAGCTTCTTTATAAAACAAAATAAGGTGGATCTTCTTGCTATTGAAGTTGATCTTTAGTCAGCTTCTTCCTTAAATTCAGTTTGGAATCTGAATCTTTCTTGCAGAACAATTCTGAATTTTTTTCTCTTCACAAAATTCTCCTTTTCCTTTTTCTCTACTAATGTTTCTGTAGTTTTCGATCTATCTCTTATATAGAGTTTGCTTCATGGTTACCGGTTGATCCGGTTTCTAATAAACTACTGATAGATCTGAAGAGGTGTCCGACTAGTTGGATATGACAGCTGTCATGTCACAAGACATGTCAGTAGATACGTCAGAGTCATTCCAACTCATTATAAATCACTTAGCAGGCTGCTTCAAATGTGTCGACATATATTGGCCAAGTGTCGACACAAGTCTTCATGGCGTCGACACAATACTCCAAGTGTCGACACAGACATACTTCTGCTTCTCGACAAATCTTCTGTTGAATGTGTCGACACAAGTTCTGTGTGTCGACACAAATACTTTCGGTGTCAATACAGCTATTGCTGGCAGATGGCGTTGAGTATGTGTCGACACAAGTCCTGTGTGTCGACACAGCTTCTTCTGGTCTCGATATAGATGTTGCCGACAGACGGCGTTGAATGAATGTCGACAGTGTTGAAAGTAACTAGACGGAGTTGAGTGTGTGTCGACACAAGTCCTTTGTGTCGACATAATTACTTCTGGTGTCGACAAAACTCCTGGCTCAGGTGTCGACACAAATCTGAGTGTCGACACAGCTTCTTCATAAATGTCGACTAAGCTTGAGTGTCGACACAACTTCTTTATAAGAGTCGTCACAACTTGAGTGTCGACACAATACCTTCATAAGTGTCGACACAACTTCAGAGTGTCGACACAAGCTCTTCATAAGTGTTGACACAGCTTCTGGGAGTCGACACAGCTTCTTCATATGTGTCGACACTTATACATAGAAAATTTTCCTCAAATGCTTAAACCTGCATAATGTAACTCAAACATCTATTAAAAATAAATTGATGCATATCATTGACTAAGATGAGGCTTCTCCAAATCTGGTACACATTTTCTATGTACCCAACACAGTACTCAAAGAATATAGAGTATGGCGTTCAGTGAGTGATACTCACTCAACGCTTGTGGACTTAGCCACTTTACTGCCCATTTCTTCTTAGGCTTTTACTACATTAGCCTATCTCACAGTCTTTTGTTGTAAGGAATTGAGTGAGTTGACATCACTTAACGCCTATGGACTTAGCCACTTTCTTAGCTTGCCACTGCTTTGGCTATGACTATATAGGCTCCACTCAGCGCTATAAGTCATCTGGAATTGATTGAACAACCTTCACTCAATGCCCGTGGACTTAGATAGATTTCTGTCTATCCACATCTTAGGTAAGTGTTTACCTTACTTAGCCACTTAGGCTACTTGTCCCATCATGTTACTAGGAAATCCTATAATCACTAAACTTGAGCACAAGTTAGATCACGACATGTGTATACATTGTTTGCTAGGCCTTCTTCAAATCCAGGACATTGGGATCAATGGACCCAACAGTAACTGCAATATATATTTTGCATTAATTTTTATACTAGAGATATATGATGCCTTTTATCATCTAGCGTGCAAGTCCCATGACATTTGAATTTTGGATGACATCAGCATGACTCAGCACTTGTGGACTTGGAAATTTCCAAGCAATCTACATAGGCGTTAAGTGAAGCGTTGTCACTCAAAGGAAAAATACTTAGCAGAAAATCTATATTTTGAGGCATTGAGTGAACCTTCATCAATCAATGAATTTGACTTTTATAGTCAAACTAATAAGCTATTGAGTGAGCCTTCATCACTTAACGCATCTGGACTTAGTTGAATTTTCCTGTATGAAGGTATTGAGTGAAGCTTCTACACTCAACGCTTCTGGACTTTGTTTGAGTTCTTGATGAGATATTGAGTGGCCCGTCTTCACTCAACCCATATATACTTAAACTGAAATCCTATTGAGCAGGCGTTGATTGAACTGTCTTAACTCAACACTTCTTTCCTTAGACAAATTTCTAGTCAGCAACACTAAGGCATTGACTGCTGAATCTTCTGTTAATGCTTTTAGGCTCTTTGCATTGAGTGAAGTGAGTTAACTTAATGCTTCTAGACTTAGCCAATTTTTTTCTTGTACAGCTACCTGTCTTGACTCCAACTATCACTATGACCCTAACAAACTATCTATTCAATGCAATAGAAAACAACCTACATTCAATGAACTTTGAACATATATTAAATATATTCATGTGTATACCATTGACCTGTGGATCTTATTCAAATCTATGACATTGTGATTAATGGACCCAACAGTTATATGAGCCCAAATAGTCCATCCTAATTGGCCTAAAATAGCATGGAAGGGGTGTAACGCCCCCGAATTTTCGATGATTTATTTTAAATCCTTGTTCGGCGTTACGTTGACGTTTTCCGTCTCGAGCCGTTGTTAGAATACCTCGTTAGGTGTTCTTAGAGGTTTAGCCTGTTTGCGGGTTTCCCCAGCTAGCCGGTGTCTGTTTTGGAGACCCGGTTGAGCCTTTCAGGGAATTCTCGTGTTGGGCTTCGGGCGAGGTTAGCTCGAGTTTTGTTCGTCGGAAGTCGTTTTTGACTTCGCCGTTGTTCTCGTAGCCCGGGTTTTTAGCTACGGTGCGTTTTTGGTCGAAATCCGAGGACGTCGCGTTTTCGCGTCGTTTTGGCGGTCGCCAGTTAGCGAGTTGTCATTTTTTTGTGAACGTATGTAGTTATTTACGCATGTGTCGCGTGGCGCGTGTTTTATGCGTGCCGGTGTGTTTTATGCGTGCCGGTATGTTTTGTGCGTGCGTGTGCGTGCGCGCTTGTGCTTGCATGCGTGGATGAAAACGTGTGCGCGGAGGGGTGCGATTTCGTGCGTATTTGTGCGTGTTTTGGTTTTTATAGGAATGTTAGTAATTTGTATTTGATTAAGTTATATAGGTTATAATTGGGTTATAATGTGAGATTTGAGTTAGAGTTAAATTAGTAGTTTAGTTTTATAGTTATTTAGGATATGATTTTATTTAATTAATTAGGTATTAAATTTTATTAAGTTAGTTGTTAACCTAAACTCCCCTCCCTTTAAACCTAAGCAGCCGGCCCCCCCCCCCCTTATTACAAAAAAAAAATAAAGCCGCAGCTTCTTCCTCCCGTGCGCACCCCGAGCCGAGCGGCGAACACCCTAGCCGACCCCCCTTCCGCCGCCCGCCGCCGGCAGCCCCGACCTCCCCTTTCCGATCCGAGCCCGGATCCGCGTTCCCCTCGCCGAGAGCTTCGAGCCGAGGTAACCTATTTGCCCTTTCCTCCATGATTTCGTTGAATCTCCATTTGGTTTTTTGATTTTTTTTGGATATTCTTGTTCTCCTTTCATGATTAGTTGCTATCTTAGGTTGCCTTGGTGGTTTTGGTGAATTTTGGGAACTTTCGGAGTTTTTGGGCGTCCGCCATAGCGCCGTTGTGCTGGCGAAATTTTTGGTGATTTAGCGAGGCAAGTGTTTTTCCCCTTTTCGCCGTTTGGCCTATTTGTCTCTCAATTTTCTTGCTAATTACTCTAATTTCATGCTTTTACGCCACGAATTTGAACGTTCCTAACCCTTATCCCCATTGGAAACCGCGTTAAAAATTTAGGCTTTTACCCTCCCGCTAGTAGATTCCCGTTCCAGGACGGCGTCGCGGTAGATGTTTAGCGTAGGTGTGGGTTAGCCTAGAGTTGGGTTTATGTTTAGGTCTAGGTGTATGTTTAGGGTGTTGGGATTTTCCTATTTGCCTTATTTGAGGCGTTTAGGTGTGAATTGTGCACGCACGGTCTATGGACGTGCGTCTAGTAATCGTGCGACCCAATGTCGGTGCTCGTACGCTAGGCTTAGGATCGAGTGAGTGTACTCACTCGCAGCGGCGTTGCGTAATCGCAACGACTAATCCCTTAGCGTTGATTTCTCCCCGAGTGTTTTGCTCGTGTATCGAGAGTCCCTTGTCGGCTGTTACTTTTCGAAGGCCGAATCGTGGGTTGTGGTCAGTAGTGGTGGTGGATGGCTCTTTTAGGGGTTGTGTGGTGTGATGTAGCCTTGACCACACTCTTTACCTTGACCCGAGTAGTTTTCTGGGCAAGTGAGTGATGGGTCTTTTGTGCCTTCACGTGTCAACCCTTGAGCAATTTGTTGACTCGGAATTAGTGGTTGGGCGATTTGGAACGCTTTCAACCTGATTCCAAGTTTCTTGTTTTTGCTACTGCCGCCTCTCACAGTTTAGGATGTTAGGCGTTTCTTCCGTAGGTGTTGCAGCATTTCGGCATCATGGCCATGTTGACTCTGCGGGTTGTTAGGCAGAGTAGTTGCTGTTTACCCGCACCTGGTGCAGGTTTGCTTTTCGCCCTTCCTTGGGCATTGTTGTCCTACTCTAGTGGTACTCTCTTTACTTCACTTTACCTGTTTTTACCTTACTTTTCTTTTTAGCACTTGCATTCCTTTTTCCTTGCTCTGAGGTGTTCTACTTTTCTGAATGCCTCAGGTTCAGGACAGTAGCCAGTAGGTGGCTTGCTGTGGTGCTGTTGGAGGTTTCCTTTCTGTTGGCTGTTGAGAATCTCTTGAGTCTTAGTGAGGTAGTTTTACTGTCTTCCTGCAGACTTGTGTACTTGCCAGTGGGTTATTGTCGTATGTGACGCCCCTGGTAGTTTTTTTTACCTTTGCACTGGATATGTCTACTTTTACTGCTACCCTGTTTTTGGGGACTTAGTTTACTTGCTCTGGGAAGTTTTATGTTAGGTTGCTAGCTATTTTAAAACTATAAAAGTAAAACCATATTATGTATATAAAGCATGATCAGCATGATTTCTAAAAAGAACTCACTTAGCGTACTTTCTCGTTTGCGTATAACAAATGATTTTTCCTATATATGTATAAATTAAACTAGAGTTCTGGTTCAGCGTAAGGGTCCTTCGGGATCACTTATGCGCTCATTTAGGATGTTGGCATAAATGAAGTATTTTCCGCTACGTATAAAAATCTGTTTTGAAACCGTGGACTCTTTGGTCCACTGAGCCGAGGGATACGGCCAATAAATAAATCAAGTTTTTATAATCAAATAAGTCATGATTTGAAAGGATTTGGAGTGTCGCCTGAACGTCGGCAGTTATCCCCTGCTCGACGTGGCATCACAGCGCGTAGATTTTCTCTTACTCTGATTTAATAAATAGTGAGAAAAATGCGGGTTGTGACAGTTGGTATCAGAGGGAGGTTGCTTGACAATTGGTCGGGCAACCTTCCTTTGTTTGTGTTAGATGTTTAGAGTCATATCATACACACACCGACATGTCATCGGCACGTTTTGGCTGAAGCACGAACACTGCACTACACGCATAAGCATAACATGAAGTATACGGGGCATATTATGTATTTTACGATACATAATATGTGGTTGTATATGGATCCACCATAGGGGCAACATGCGAGGGTTATGTATTATGGGGTGCATAACCTCACCGCATGGATGCGACTAGCACGTTTTCCTTTTTAGTTGCATGAGAATGTTATGTATTATGGGATGCATAACATTTTCATGTGTACTCCGCCATGGCATGCACTAGGGCCTTTTTAGAATGCATAGCATAACCATGCATAGCATAACATCGCATAAGCACAACGCGCCAAGCTAAAGACGTGCAGGATGACATGTGTACACACATAATTTTTTTTTTGAGTCAAAAAGAATATAAATTAATGCATTCCCGATCTAGGCACAAGAGTTAGTGTGATGGTGGTGAACCATCTTAGGCTAAGCATATCATTTCCTTTATTAATAAATGAAATAAATTTCCAGAGCAAATATAGCAGTAGAAGAGCATATTTATGTACATATTGTCTGTACGTGTCTGTTGTCCGTTCTAGTAGTTATAGTGCGTTCTAATAATTGTGATGCTTGTTTCTTTTAGGATGCCGCCGAAGCGTAGAGTGACGAGGTCGACTCCCCAGTCTGAGGGTGAGTCCTCCGGTGCTCAAAGTGATGCGTTGGTGGAAAGCCTGAGGCAGAGTAACGAGGCCTTATCAAGGCAGGTGGTGGAGTTGCAGGCCCAGATGCAGTCCTTTTTATCCGGAGCGGCGGGTCAGACTCCGGGAGTTCAGGACCCCGCCGTGGGTACAGCTGTCCTAGCCCCTCCTGCCCCTCCTGCTCCTCTCGTGCCTCCAGTGGTGGTGCCCCCGGGATGGCTTTCATCTCCCAGTTTCAGCGGCTGCGACCTCCTACCTACGATGGTAAGGCGGACTATATGGTACTGGATGACTGGATGATCACCATGGAGGAGATGTTCCATTACTCTGGGGTGACTGAGGACCAGAAGGTGATGTTAGCCGCCTATCAGCTGAAGGGGCTAGCGAAGAGCTGGTGGATGCGAGAGAAGGAAGGCATGGTGGGAGGATGTACTTGGGCATCCTTCAAAGAGATCCTGATGAGGAAGTTTCTACCGTCAGTAGAGCGAGACAGGCTGATGAATGACTTTATTCATCTGAAGCAGAGGCAGCTCTCCGTCAGCGATTACGAGATTGAGTTTAGCAAACTCAGTCGCTTTGGTCCTAGCTTGGTGAGCTCCGAGGAGGACAGGGTGAAGCGGTTTCTTGGTGGCCTCAGGAGCGACATTCAGCAGCTAGCGGTCGCCCACGGAGCGGTGACTTTTGCAGGGGCAGTTGAGGCCGCTTTGAAGGTTGAGGCTATCGAGAACGCGAAGCAGCGTGGACAGCAGGCGAGAAACGAGAAGAGGAGGTCAGTTGAGGAAAAGGGTCCCCAGGTTCTTGGTGCTGCTTCTGAGAAGAAGAGCAAGGTAGTGTGCAGTTTCTGTGGCCATCCGGGCCACCCAGCTGAGAGGTGCTTCAAGAGGGCAAGGGTCCAGAAGAAGGAGCATGTGCATGCTATCCAGAGTGCTCCGAGGAGGGATGTTCCTTGTCCTGTCTGCAAGCGACCCGGTCACGAGGCTGCTCAGTGCTGGTCCAAGGATCGTGTTTGCTACCAGTGTGGCCAGAAGGGCCATATTAAGTCGAGGTGCCCTCAGGTTCAGTCCGCTCTGCATGCCGTTCCGCTTCAGGCTTTACCTCCGCCTCTGCCGGTGGACAAGGGTAAAGGGAAGCTGAATGTGGTATCTTCAGCGGAGGCGGAGGCTTCGACGCAGGTCATTTCAGGTAAACCCCCCTCGCTTGACTTTCTCTTTTGTAGCAGTTTTAGTGTTGCTATTGTTTTGTTAATTGCTTGTGCGTTTAATATTTTGTTTGTGTATAGGGAAATTTAAGGTAAGGAACCGCTGGGCCCGCGTTCTGTTTGACTCAGGTGCTACCCACTCCTTTGTGGCTAGGGCCTTTGTCGAGCGGTGCCAGTGGGTTCTTGATCGTGTTGGTGGTGCCTTTAGCGTCAAGTTCCCCTCGGGTGAATCCGTGATATCAGATCAGGGCATTCTGGACTGCCCTATTTTGTTGGGGGATTATCTGGCCAAGGCTGATCTGAAAGTGTTGGACTTAGAGGATTTCGATGTCATCCTGGGTATGGACTGGTTGTCCCGATATGATGCAGTGATTCAGTGCAGGGGAAAGCGCTTGGATTTCAGAAAGGACAGCGGTCAGCCCGGGAGTGTTTTCGGTGATTCGCGTCGGGACTCTCCGACGATTTCTGCGGTATGTGCTCAGAGGGTTTTTCCTGCTGGTTGTTTTGCTTGTCTAGTCTCAGTGTTGGGGACTGTTAGCAGTGTGCCGCTTTTGGATGAGATTCCGGTTGCGCGAGAGTTTCCTGACGTGTTCCCTAGCGATCTTCCCGGTCTTCCTCCAGACAGGGATGTGGAGTTCGTGATTGATTTGGAGCCTGGTACGCGTCCGATTGCCAAGGCGCCGTATCGGATGGCCCCGCGAGAGCTGGAGGAGCTTCGTACTCAGCTTGATGAGTTATTGGAGAAGGGCTTCATAAGGCAAAGCTCGTCGCCCTGGGGTGCTCCGGTTCTCTTTGTGAAGAAGAAGGATGGTTCGATGCGCCTTTGTATCGACTATAGAGAGTTGAACAAAGTCACCATCAAGAACAGGTATCCACTGCCCAGAATCGACGATTTATTTGATCAGTTGCGTGGCAGTTCAGTATTTTCGAAGATAGACCTCCGTTCGGGTTACCATCAGCTTAGGATCCGAGAGTCGGATGTTCCACGGACGGCTTTCCGATCGAGGCATGGTCATTTCGAGTTCCTGGTCATGTCTTTTGGGCTAACCAATGCGCCTTCAGCATTTATGGACATGATGAACCGGGTGTTCAAGGACTTTCTGGACAAGTTTGTCGTCGTGTTCATTGACGACGTTCTGATTTATTCTCGGAATGCGGCGGAGCATGATCAGCATTTGCGGTTGGTGTTATTCGCCTTGAGGGATCATCAGTTGTATGCCAAGCTGAGCAAATGCGAGTTCTGGTTGTCTCAGGTTTCCTTCCTGGGTCATGTGGTGAACAAAGATGGTATTTCAGTGGACCCGGAGAAGATCTCGGCAGTGATGGATTGGCATAGGCCGAGCACACCCAAGGAGATCAGGAGTTTCTTGGGGTTGGCCGGCTATTATAGAAGATTCGTCGAGGGCTTTTCTACCTTGGCAGCGCCCTTGACAAAGCTGACGCAGAAGCATGCGGCGTTCGTTTGGAGTGATAAGTGCGAGGAGGCCTTTCTGGAGCTGAAGAGCAGGTTATGTTCTGCCCCTGTGTTGACCTTACCGGCGGAGGGACAGGACTATGACGTTTATGTGGATGCCTCGCACGTTGGACTCGGTGGCGTGTTGATGCAGGAAGGGAAGGTGATCGCTTATGGGTCTCGTCAGTTGAAGATTCATGAGCGGAACTATCCTACGCACGACCTCGAGTTCGCAGCGGTGATTTTTGCCTTGAAGCTGTGGAGACACTTACTTTATGGGGCCCAGTGCAGGATCTTTACCGATCATAAGAGCCTGAAGTACGTGTTCACTCAGAAGGAGCTGAACCTGCGTCAGCGGCGGTGGCTTGAGTATGTTGCTGATTATGATGTTGAGATTCAGTACCATCCGGGCAAGGCCAATGTGGTGGCCGACGCCTTGAGCCGGAAGACGGGGAAAGTCTTCAATCTCACCGCGGATCGTTTAGTGGAGGAGTTTCTATTGATGGATATCACCGCAGGACGCTGTGAGTTGCAGAGCAGTTTGGTAGTGGCAGAGCCGTCATGGATTTCTCTCACCAGATTGCATCAGAAAGAGGATCCGGATTTGTTGCACTTGTACCTCAGGGCTGAGAGGGGAGAGTTGCCAGATTTCTCCATCGACGAGGCGGGTACTTTGAAGTACCGTGGCAGGTTTTGCATCCCCGCAGTTGGAGACATCAGAGTATTGGTTTGCAAAGAGGCTCACGGATCCAGTGTCTCCTACCACCCGGGATCTACGAAGATGTACCATGATCTGAAGCAGATCGCCTGGTGGTATGGGATGAAGGGTGATATAGCTCGTTTTGTCTCGGAGTGTTACACTTGCAGGCGGGTGAAGGCCGACCATGGGAGGCCTGGTGGCAAGTTGGCACCTTTGGAGATCCCGACTTGGAAGTGGGAAAGCATCTCGATGGATTTCATTACAGGCTTACCGAGATCTCCGAGGGGGTTTGATTCTGTTTAGGTGATCGTGGACCGATTGACGAAGTGTGCGCACTTCGTACCTTATAAGATCGATTACTCGATGAAGAAGATTGCTGAGTTGTATTTGGATGAGGTCGTCAGATTGCACGGTGTTCCTGTTAGCATCGTTTCAGATCGAGACTCTCGGTTTACATCTCGTTTCTGGAGGAGTTTGCAGGAGGGTTTGGGCACTGATTTGAGGTATTCCACAGCTTACCATCCGCAGACCAACGGGCAGACCGAGCATGTGAATCAGATTGTGGAGGATATGATCCGGTGCTATATTCTTGATCATGGAGGTGCTTGGGATGAGCGTTTGCGACTCATGGAATTTGCCTACAACAACAGCTACCAAGAGAGCCTACAGATGGCTCCCTTCGAGGCGTTGTATGGGAGGCGCTGCAGAACCCCTTTGTTTTGGGCCGAGGCCGGTGAGAGGCCTGTTTTGGGTCCTGATGCACTCGAAGAGATGGAGGTTTCCGTGAAGCTCATTCGGGAGAAGCTTCGAGTTGCTCAGGAGAGGTATGAGAAGAACGCCAATCGGCGTAGGTCCGATTTGGAGTTTTCAGTGGATGATTTGGTCTTCTTGAAGGTGTCTCCGATGGTAGGAGTGAAGAGGTTTGGCAGAAATCGGAAGTTGGATCCGAGATTTGTGGGCCCGTTCAGGATTTTGGAGCGTATTGGTGTGGCTGCTTATAGGCTGGATCTGCCAGCTAGCTTCCCGGGGGTTCATAATGTCTTTCATGTGAGCCAGTTGCGGAAGTGCGTGCGGAGCAGTGGGCAAGTCTTGGACGCTGTGCCCCAGTTGGAGCCAAATCTCTCGTATGTCGAGGTGCCGGTCCGCATTTTGGAAGCTCAAGCTCGAGTGTTGCGGACGAAGTCTATTCCTATGGTGAAGGTTCTTTGGAAGAATCAGGATTTGGAGAGCGCGACTTGAGAGCTAGAGTCGGCTATGAGGGAGGCTCACCCTCATTTGTTCCCCTGAGTTTTCGGGTACGTTCCCTTTCTGGTAGTTTGTTTCTTTCCTTCTGTTGTAGGAGTAGTTTTTCGCAAAGTTTCGGGTCGAAACTTTTTGTTAGGGGGAGTGACTGTAACGCCCCCGAATTTTCGATGATTTATTTTAAATCCTTGTTCGGCGTTACGTTGACGTTTTCCGTCTCGAGCCGTTGTTAGAATACCTCGTTAGGTGTTCTTAGAGGTTTAGCCTGTTTGCGGGTTTCCCCAGCTAGCCGGTGTCTGTTTTGGAGACCCGGTTGAGCCTTTCAGGGAATTCTCGTGTTGGGCTTCGGGCGAGGTTAGCTCGAGTTTTGTTCGTCGGAAGTCGTTTTTGACTTCGCCGTTGTTCTCGTAGCCCGGGTTTTTAGCTACGGTGCGTTTTTGGTCGAAATCCGAGGACGTCGCGTTTTCGCGTCGTTTTGGCGGTCGCCAGTTAGCGAGTTGTCATTTTTTTTGTGAACGTATGTAGTTATTTACGCATGTGTCGCGTGGCGCGTGTTTTATGCGTGCCGGTGTGTTTTATGCGTGCCGGTATGTTTTGTGCGTGCGTGTGCGTGCGCGCTTGTGCTTGCATGCGTGGATGAAAACGTGTGCGCGGAGGGGTGCGATTTCGTGCGTATTTGTGCGTGTTTTGGTTTTTATAGGAATGTTAGTAATTTGTATTTGATTAAGTTATATAGGTTATAATTGGGTTATAATGTGAGATTTGAGTTAGAGTTAAATTAGTAGTTTAGTTTTATAGTTATTTAGGATATGATTTTATTTAATTAATTAGGTATTAAATTTTATTAAGTTAGTTGTTAACCTAAACTCCCCTCCCTTTAAACCTAAGCAGCCGGCCCCCCCCTTATTACAAAAAAAAAATAAAGCCGCAGCTTCTTCCTCCCGTGCGCACCCCGAGCCGAGCGGCGAACACCCTAGCCGACCCCCCTTCCGCCGCCCGCCGCCGGCAGCCCCGACCTCCCCTTTCCGATCCGAGCCCGGATCCGCGTTCCCCTCGCCGAGAGCTTCGAGCCGAGGTAACCTATTTGCCCTTTCCTCCATGATTTCGTTGAATCTCCATTTGGTTTTTTGATTTTTTTTGGATATTCTTGTTCTCCTTTCATGATTAGTTGCTATCTTAGGTTGCCTTGGTGGTTTTGGTGAATTTTGGGAACTTTCGGAGTTTTTGGGCGTCCGCCATAGCGCCGTTGTGCTGGCGAAATTTTTGGTGATTTAGCGAGGCAAGTGTTTTTCCCCTTTTCGCCGTTTGGCCTATTTGTCTCTCAATTTTCTTGCTAATTACTCTAATTTCATGCTTTTACGCCACGAATTTGAACGTTCCTAACCCTTATCCCCATTGGAAACCGCGTTAAAAATTTAGGCTTTTACCCTCCCGCTAGTAGATTCCCGTTCCAGGACGGCGTCGCGGTAGATGTTTAGCGTAGGTGTGGGTTAGCCTAGAGTTGGGTTTATGTTTAGGTCTAGGTGTATGTTTAGGGTGTTGGGATTTTCCTATTTGCCTTATTTGAGGCGTTTAGGTGTGAATTGTGCACGCACGGTCTATGGACGTGCGTCTAGTAATCGTGCGACCCAATGTCGGTGCTCGTACGCTAGGCTTAGGATCGAGTGAGTGTACTCACTCGCAGCGGCGTTGCGTAATCGCAACGACTAATCCCTTAGCGTTGATTTCTCCCCGAGTGTTTTGCTCGTGTATCGAGAGTCCCTTGTCGGCTGTTACTTTTCGAAGGCCGAATCGTGGGTTGTGGTCAGTAGTGGTGGTGGATGGCTCTTTTAGGGGTTGTGTGGCGTGATGTAGCCTTGACCACACTCTTTACCTTGACCCGAGTAGTTTTCTGGGCAAGTGAGTGATGGGTCTTTTGTGCCTTCACGTGTCAACCCTTGAGCAATTTGTTGACTCGGAATTAGTGGTTGGGCGATTTGGAACGCTTTCAACCTGATTCCAAGTTTCTTGTTTTTGCTACTGCCGCCTCTCACAGTTTAGGATGTTAGGCGTTTCTTCCGTAGGTGTTGCAGCATTTCGGCATCATGGCCATGTTGACTCTGCGGGTTGTTAGGCAGAGTAGTTGCTGTTTACCCGCACCTGGTGCAGGTTTGCTTTTCGCCCTTCCTTGGGCATTGTTGTCCTACTCTAGTGGTACTCTCTTTACTTCACTTTACCTGTTTTTACCTTACTTTTCTTTTTAGCACTTGCATTCCTTTTTCCTTGCTCTGAGGTGTTCTACTTTTCTGAATGCCTCAGGTTCAGGACAGTAGCCAGTAGGTGGCTTGCTGTGGTGCTGTTGGAGGTTTCCTTTCTGTTGGCTGTTGAGACTCTCTTGAGTCTTAGTGAGGTAGTTTTACTGTCTTCCTGCAGACTTGTGTACTTGCCAGTGGGTTATTGTCGTATGTGACGCCCCTGGTAGTTTTTTTTACCTTTGCACTGGATATGTCTACTTTTACTGCTACCCTGTTTTTGGGGACTTAGTTTACTTGCTCTGGGAAGTTTTATGTTAGGTTGCTAGCTATTTTAAAACTATAAAAGTAAAACCATATTATGTATATAAAGCATGATCAGCATGATTTCTAAAAAGAACTCACTTAGCGTACTTTCTCGTTTGCGTATAACAAATGATTTTTCCTATATATGTATAAATTAAACTAGAGTTCTGGTTCAACGTAAGGGTCCTTCGGGATCACTTATGCGCTCATTTAGGATGTTGGCATAAATGAAGTATTTTCCGCTACGTATAAAAATCTGTTTTGAAACCGTGGACTCTTTGGTCCACTGAGCCGAGGGATACGGCCAATAAATAAATCAAGTTTTTATAATCAAATAAGTCATGATTTGAAAGGATTTGGAGTGTCGCCTGAACGTCGGCAGTTATCCCCTGCTCGACGTGGCATCACAGCGCGTAGATTTTCTCTTACTCTGATTTAATAAATAGTGAGAAAAATGCGGGTTGTGACAAGGGGTATTTGGGAAGTAAACCCCAAAGAGCCCAGCACAACCGGCGCACGGGCATGGAAGGGGTCTTTGGGAAGAAAGCACCAAAGAACCCAGCCCAACCGACCAAGGTATATATGTCAGCTTCCATCAATATGACAATTGGGAAGCCCAAAGACCTGCCACAAGTATTCCTCAACTCAGGATTGTTCAACTACCGTGTATCGACATACACTCATATAGTCATGTAATACCAATGAGCCAAGAAGCTCCCTAGGACTTCCAATCGCGTTCTTACACTGTAAGACCCATTTTTTTCTTTAAAACACCGGGGTCTTAGGCTCAGAATCGCCGCTTTGCGGGGACACCTTCACGCCCTGAAGGGTCATCACCATAAAGCGCTGATTCTGTCGGCTAATTCGATCACAGAAAGATAGCACAATAAAGTAAAAGCAAGTCCACAGAAAAATCACATATCAGAGTAATAAAATCTCCACGAAGGGAGAGTCCACAGAGTATAAATGTACTGAAAATAAGGGCTTTAGCCCGATACATCAAATCCTCACTATATAGTCACTCAAGCCGAAGCAAAATAAAACACTACTAGAATTAGGGACTCACAATCCCAGCTGTCTGAACTCCTGAGCTAGACTGCCCTATCTCTAAATGGGCCGACCTCCGGGGCTGCTCCTCCATGCTGGGCTCCACGATCCCGTAAATGATTTGGTCCGAAAACCGTTAGTCTATAAGACTAAGTCCTATCATCACCCACCCCTTCCCCCATGGCCCCTAGGCACCGAGCGGAGAGGAAGAAAGGGGAGGACTTGAATGTGGAGAGTAATCATGAAACTGATGACAGCGGACCTATACTAGGAATTTTATAGTACATGTGGAAGTAAAGTAAAGTATGAAAAGTAACCTTAACTTATGTGCAGAAATGCATAAGCCAAGGGATCTTCTGCAAGTCTCCCATCGTATAAAGAGTCCCATAACAATTTATACATTGGGGTGTCGGTTATTAACAGCAACATATATATATGAAGAATTTAACCTTAATTTATAAACTGGCCCACACAAGCTTATAGACCAAGGGGTCATCTTGCAAGTCCAATTGTGTATGCATCCCATACCACTTGCACAATTGGTGACAGAGGTTAAATGCAATGATTATGTTATGACATTCAAGTGGGTATGAAGTGATCATGCAAGTGCAACTCACCCACCCGACTCTGTGTACACAGACCTTTAGTTCCCCCTTTCTTGAGCCGAACCTCCTAGGATACCTCCGTAGTGGCAGACGGAAGCGGTGGGATTGGCCTCGCCCACCTCTAAATAAGTAAAGCACTATCGGTCAGACCTATCATACGCCTCAACGCTTGGTGTACGAAGCGGAATCCTGCGTACTCTTGCCGTCTGGCGCACCGGACTTCTGTTGGCGAAGTGCTAACCATACTTGCCGAGTCAGCGTATTGGTGTCTGTGCATCGACCCTCCAATACCGAAGACCCACCACCTTTTCTTTTTTCTTTTCTTTATGCACATGCAATATTTAATGTGTCCGACAACCGAGCCAAAGCTCCGCGGACCAAACTGTCCGACTCAAAACAAATCGAGCCAAAGCTCCCCGGATTATCCCATCCGTCTCCACAACCACCGAGCCTACCGCTCGAATATCATAGTCAAACTAACTTCCCGAGACTCCGGGGTGTGTGAAAGTGAACTCCTAATTATTCTAGTTGCTCTTTAAGATTTATCACTCCTACAGTTTATATTAGCCCGGGACTGCCCCCGGTATACCCCGTGAAGGGCTCTCAAAGGGCACTAGGAACTATGATGGTAGCTGAAGCCCATCGTTCCCTTTCGCAAGGCACTTATTGTTATTGGTTGATTCCCTTTATACATTCCCTTCTCATATTACAGTAGGCTAATCCTAGGGTGATTTTGACTCTTCCTCCCCTCGGGAAAGAAGATCTTTCGTCGAACCCGAGGACCTCTAAACTTTTTCCCAACCCCTTCTCACTACTATTCCTATCCTTCTATGGTGAATTCATCCACATCTATCCTACCCAGCAAAATGACTAACTCCTACACCATGTCCAATCATATCCTATTGCAACTAACCCAATTTGTCAAATGCAGATCAACCTAAGCTATATTTCGAACCGGATAGGAGATAATCCAAATAATCATTCAAATTCCCTAAATTATTTACTGGAGACTTATCATGGTACAAATAGACTAAATCCAGAAAATTGTAATTTTCCTATTTTATCTGGCATTTAATTAATTTCCTTAAAACTTCCAAGGGTTACTAGTTTGAACATGAACTACCCTAATGACTCATGCAAGATGCCTAACAAAATTATGATAAATATTAGGTTAACTCAGTAATGTAAATCCAAGGTATCATAATTTTTATAGCATCTAAGGGGCCTTACAACTATTTTATAAATAATTTCTATCTTTCATTATTAATGAAATAAGTACAGAAAATTGTCATCAAAAAATTATGAATTAATTATATTGGGCTAATAAAACTCTAAAAACATCATTGGCCAAGTTTCATAATTTTTCAGCGGGGATTAAACTCTAAACAAAATAATTACCAAAGAAACCTCAATATTATGGACTTGTAAAGAAAGTACTGTAATCAACCCTCTAAAAATTATGAATAAATTACTACAAGCATATTTAGGCCTGAAATCATCTGTGCCCAAATCTCATAATTTTTCAACAAATATATCATCTATGAATAATTTTTATACCACCAAACCCCTTTTAATCATTTGTGCATGATGTACTAGATTTAATAAAAAAAAATTATACTAAAAATCAGGGGCAACAATTTCAATCTAAAACATTCACAGCTAAGGTTTCATGGGGTTTCGAAGAACAGAATGATTCTTAATAATTAAAATATTAATTAGGGCTATATCATAACCAACAAATGAAGTACCAAAAATATTTCTCATAAAATTCCTGTAAAATTACTAAGGGTTCTTTCTACTTTAAAACTCATGCTCCTTAAGTTTCACACCCTTTTGATGAGTTATATGGGCTTGTGTTATACAAAGGTGATTCTACCCTAACCCTAGGGTTGGGGTTTTGAGGGGTGTATCAATCTCCAAACCTCCTAAGATTTGGCCAGAGGACTTTAACTTTACTAGTCCCCTCTCCACCAAAGATCACAACCATACAAGGGCATTTGACCCTATGCCCTTCACAAATCCCCCCAAGACAAACCAAAATGTTTGAACTTGGGTCCTAAGGAATACCTACCCCAAACCACCCTATAAACCATAGGGGGATGCTAAGGGTCAAAAAAAACCAGTGGCGCATGTTTCAGCCACCGGTGATGTGATTTGGTCACCTAAAATCACAAGTGCACTTTTTAATCAAAAACACCTCGTTAAGGCCAAACTAGGGTTTGGTGATTCCCTTACTAAAACTCATCCAAATGAGTTGTAATTGTGTACAGAGCTAGGAACTAATACCAGGGACGACTCACAAAAATTTGGGAGGGTTTGGAAGTCATTTGACCACTTAATTAAAATACCCTAGTATTATTAAATAATAACAAAAACCGTAGGACAAAGTATTCGCAAAAATTCCCACTTTTGCACTGACCCTAGGTATGACTAAGGTTGAACCCCTGCCAAATTCCAGGTCATTTGGAGAAGGGATGAAGTGTGGGCACCCTTTTCAATATCAGGTTAGCCCTAAGTATAGGTCCCTCCAAAATGGATGCCCTGGTCTAACCAGAGGTCCAAATGGGTCCAAATAGATTTTAGATGAAAGTAGACCCTTATGCCCAACCTTTATGTTTTGCACGTTTTCATCAGAGGCTCCTAACTATTTTTAATATTTATTTCAAAATGTTGTAAATAATGTGACAAAAAATCAATTAAATCAAGCAATAATAATAAAACAAAATGATTCTGCACGAATCTTGGGGCGCATCCGACGGCTGCCCGTCATCTTCTCCAACAGGCCAACGACCACGATTGCCCGCGCCTGGGAAACCTTGCGGGCTTATTTCCCGACAACCCGGCCACTTCCCCGGACGGTCTCCGCCACCACCACCTTCGGGGAGGTGGGGGCTACCCCAGCCAGCAGCACAGCCACCGGTGACGACTTTTCCGGCGATCCCACCAAGAAGATTTTCGGCTCAAAACCATTAAAACAAGAGATTGGTTCGGGCTCAATTGAGCCCGAACCTTGAACCTAAACATTCCTATGATCTACCCATGAAGTAAGGAGAGGAGGAGGACCTTTCCGGCGGCCTGAAGGCGAGAGGAGCGGCGGGACACCATGGATGACGGCGGCGGCGCTTGGTTATGCAACAACACAGTGGGATTGCTTGTTCCTTCAAGGTGAGAGTTCAAAAAGACTCGCCTTCCCCCACTGGTGGTGTTTAAAAGGCCAATTGGGGAGGGGAGTGGCTGAATCCTTCTTTGCCCATCAAAGCCATTAATGGCATGGCTCGGGTTGAGAGGAGGGGGGCTGAATATGCCCCTTGGTGGCCGGGAAACGGCTGGAATCAACTCCTCTTCCCTAGAGGATTTGATTGTAGCCATCAATGGTGGCTGTTTGCCTCCCTTGGCCGAGCCCCACTCCATTCTTCCTCTTCCCAAAATTCTCTCTCCTCCATTAAATTGAATGAAGCTTTCTCTCTCTTTCTCTATCCTAGTCAGCATGGCTGATTTGATCATCATGCTAACCTTATATACAGCCCACTAAACTGATGAAAATGGATTAAGGGGGGAGGTGTGGTAAAACCAAGTGGCTAGTGGATCCAAGCTTGGGTTAGCCCTTTTTGAACTAGGTTTGACTTGACCTAGCCTAGGGTTGACTTTAATCAAATTGACCTTTTAGGCCACCATAAATGGGTCCTTGGTGACCCGTTGGCCTCCCCTAAGGTCTAGGTAGGGATGGGTAGGGTTCACAGGGCACCTTGAAGGTCACTTGACCCATATTAAGGGCACTTTGACCATTTTGGGGTTTGAGTTGACTTGTGTCAACTTAGCCTCTAGGGTTGACCCCAATGGGTCCTTGGTGACCCATTTGCCTCTCTCTAGGGTTAATAGGGCATGGGTGGGGTCCACTTGGCTTAGGTAGGGTCAATTAACCCTATGTAGGCCAGTTTGACCCATTTAGGGTTAGGGTTTACCTTGGTCAACTCAGGCTCTAGGGTTGACCCTGATGAGTCCTTAGGGCCTTAACATGGGTTGGAGAGATCATGGTGAGGTCTTGGAGTCATGGTGAGGGCCCATGGTCACCCTAAACAAAGGTTTAAGAATTTACTATTTGCAGACCATAGTGCTCCAATCCACACTACCAGGCCCACTTGAATTTTCTTGGGCTTCCTAGGTTTTTGTCATGACAAAAACCACTCCTAGGAGTCTAGTTAGAAATGGGATGTTACAAATCCCAAAAAAAACAAAGATTTCTTCCCCGAAATCAAGGTTAAGCCTACAGGGCTCCCATCGAAGAAAAGAAGCTTGTAACATCCCATGAGAAGTGAAAAATTACATCACGACGGAATGTTTTCTAAGTGTGGTTTAAAGGGAAGCTCAAATCTATGACTAATTCGCCCAATTGGCAAGGACAAGACCCTAATAAACAAAAGATTAGCCTCTACCCTTTCTAGGGCAATCCTACTAGTTAAAAAAATAGGAAGGTAAATCGAACATCCTGAGAGGTTATGAGGTATTCCAGGCTGAACAACTCTGGATAATTTTGTCGCATCAGGTCCTGCGGTTCCCAAGTATGCTCCTCCTGGCCATGGTTCCTCCACAGGATATTGACTAACGGAACTTTCTTGCGACGCAAGATCCGTACTCCTCTATCATCGATATGAACCTGCTCCAAGTGAACTGACCGGTCTGAAGCTACCGACCCATCTATGGTTGAAATATGCTGCTTCGGGCGTAGTAGAGCCCTCCTAAGTGAAGAAATGTTGAACACGTCATGTAATGTTGCCAATTCTGGTGGCAACTCAAGCCTGTAAGCTAGGGGACCGACCCGCTCTAGGATCCTGTAAGGGCCCATATACCTAGGGCTGAGCTTCTCCTTCCGACCAAGCACCCGTGAAACTCCGAGCATGGGCCGGATCTTCAAGAAAACCTGGTCTCCCACCTGAAACTCTACCTGACGGTGTCGGGCATCATGGTACTTATCCTGTCGGCTTTGCGCTTCCAATATTCTGTCCCGGATCATATACTATATAATGATTGGTATACTTGCCTTATCGATTTAGAAATGCAAGCTAGCATGAATCTTGGGCATCAAGTTTTTGGCACCATTGCCGGAGAATATCTTTGTTGATATTTTGAAAACAAGGTTCGATTAATTTTATCATTTCTTTTAATTTTTTTAAATTAAAAAATATTTTGTTTGTTTTCTTTAAAAGTTTTATCTTTAATTTTGTATAATTAAAATTTCTTGCGAAAGGGCCGTGCTGGGTTTTTATCCCGCAATACTGCCTAGTACATTGCGAACCCGTCATTGGGTAGTCCTTGGGAAATCTGGGAAATTTTAATTTATTAACTTTTAATCTTAAAACTTTTACTTTTACTTTTGTTTTTATTTTGGTGTATGACCCGAGAGAATCCGTCAAATCTTTTTGACTTCGATCCCTAGATCGAGCAAATTTTAGAGGATGCCTAAGACTCCGTGAACTCAATTCTCCAGATTTGGTTGAGGAATCCGTTATTTCTACTTCTTCTTCCACTTCCCATTATTCTCAATTTTCTTCTATTTTGGGTGTGTCGCGACCAGCATTTTCTCCCCAAGAAGGGGGTATATCAGAGTAAGGGAAATTGAGCGTCATGATGCTACGTCAGCAGGGGATAACTACAGATGCTCAAACAAAACTCCTACATGACACAAAAGAGAGATCTTTAAGTGATTTAGATAAAATCCAATTTAAGTTAAGCATTTAACTGTATCTCTCGGCTTGGTGGATCATCAAGTCCACGAAAGAAAAATAGTTTATACGCTATGGAAAAATACATCATTTAAGAGATTACACATCCTACATGAGTGCAAATGTTCCCCAGGGAACAACTCATTGTATGCAATACTCTAGGTTTATAATAATATTACAAATAGATTTTACGGTCGCTAAATATGATGGGTTAGAGTTTTAAAATATGCATTGTATGAAGTAATAATAGTATGTTTTATACTTGAAAATACCTAACATGCATTCCTAGCATAAATCATCCAAAGAGTAAGTAATCCAATTCATCACAAAGAAAACGACTAGCAGCTAGCAAGTATCCAAAATCAACAACCATGTGGGCGTCAACAATCTGACACGAACCCACATAAAACAAAAGTTTGTCTGAACTAAGTAAATCAAACTGAAACAACAAACTACCTCTCAATGGCGAGGTGAAAATCACAGCCAACACTACTGCCCAGGAACTCCCAAAAATATGTTTAAACAAACCCCACAGCCGCAAAAACGTACTAATAGTACAACGCTGTCAACATGACGTAAAAAGTAACGTCTTGACGTCATAGATATGACGATACCAAATCAAATAATATTATCAGAAAAATTGGGGGTGTTACAGTTACTCCCCCTAAAAAGATGTTTCGTCCCGAAACTTAACACAACCCAAAATCAAACAAAAACGAGAAAATCAAATACTACCAAAAGCATGGAGACATACTAGAAACTAAGAGAAAAGGTGCGGATGAGATTACCTCATCACCGACTCCAAATCCCACATCGTTCTCTCGACATCTTAATTTCTCCAAAGATCCTTGACCATGAGGATGGTCTTTCTTTGTAACACTTGATCTTGAGATTCTAAAACACAGATAGGTTCTTATACATACGAAAGGTTGGGCTGAATCTGAGGTACTGAGTCAAGGACATGACGATCAATACGAACACACTTCTGCAACTGGCTTACATGGAACACATCATGGACCGCAGGGAAGGTAGTAGGCAAATCCAATTTATAAGCTGACACTCCGATGCACTCAAGAATTTGAAAAGGTCCCACATAACGGGGGTCTAACTTATGGTTCCTTCAAAACCTTTTAACACCTGACATTGGAGAGACTTTCATAAAAACCAAGTCCCTAACGTCGAACTCCAGATCGACTCTTCGCCGATTAGCGTATTTCTCATAATACTCTTGTGCTATACTGAGTTTTTCTCGAATATGAGTCACAACACAATTCATCTCATCAAGGGCTTCGGGACCTAGCAGCGGTCTCTCACCAACATCTTCCCAAAACAAAGGTGTCCTACAACGCCTTCCGTACAAGGCCTCAAACATGGCCATCTGCAGGCTCTCATGATAACTATTATTGTAAGCAAATTTCATGAGTTTGAGGCGTTCATCCTAGGCACCACCGTGATTCAAAATATAACACCTTACCATGTCTTCCACGGTTTGATTTACTCTTTTCGTCTGACAATTTGACTGCGGATGGTAGGCGGTAGAATACCTTAAATCGGTACCCAACCCCTCTTGTAAGCTATTCCAAAAATGAGAAGTATATCTTGAGTACACCAAAATTTATAGTGGTTCCTCAAGGTATGGGAACATCTACTTTTCCTCCCACCTTTCTAATAGTTTATTAGATAAGGCAATCTTCCCCAAAATCGGCTTAAAAGTCTTACAACACGGATCCCTTAGGATATCCCTGGCTTTCTTCATGCCCTACTGAGTAAACTTTACTCATACAGCTTAGAGATCTGCAGATCACCTACCTCAGGCTATTATGATAGCCCTACACTCAAAGATAATAAATTTCCTAACTCAGATCTGACTCAGATCCTACCTCAGGAACACATGCCCTACCTCATATTCTCAATAGAATCCTTCCACTCAGCCTTTATATGTTAGGCTTACAACTGATATCAATAATGATCCTACAAAAAGAGTATGCAGTTGATGATGACTAACTCCAGAGAAATGATTCTCCGAGTTTTCTTTCTGAATTAAGCAGTCTCAACCCTAACTTATTCACAACACAAAGAAAGTAGATCTTCAGGAAGTTTCTGCTTATGTTGAGAGGACAACCGCAGAGCACTTCTTCTTCAATTCATTGATGCAGTAGTGTTGAGGGCAGTGGACTTGAAGATGAACAACAACTTGAGTTTGTTCTGCTTCTTCTTCTCTCACAAAAAGATGAGTTCTGTAAACTTGCTGTTGAAGACAATTTGATTTCACGGTTCTTTTTTGTGTTCTTTAACTAGCCATCCTCTATCTGTAATTCAGACTTACTGTAAAATAAGAGTTCCAAAAAATCTTCTACTTTATCAAGAGGAAGAAGATTACCCAAAAAAGCTTCTCTTGATTTCTAAGAAAGTTCCTTTTATTACTTGCCATCCAACAACTCTTCGTGTGGTATGGACCAGCCGTAATAGGTAACTGAAAGTCTTTGATTTCAAGGATAGCTAAATCACCTAAAGGGGGGAGGGGTGAATAGGTTTCTTTGTCCTTAGTGGCTTATCTTTAGTTTTCTTTTCTTTAGGAGCTTTATTAGTTGGTTTGGCTTTGCTTTAAAAAAATGTAACCTGAAACACAACCAGTACACAAAGCACACATAAGATTTATTGTGGTTCCCCTAATAAGGGTACATCAACTTTATCTCCCACCTATCAAACTATCTTGTTGTACTAAGCATTTCTCCAAAACACTACTCAAAAGAGCTTACACCTCAGGTCTCTTAGGATCTCTCAGTCTCGTCCAAGACATACAACTCACCCATAAGGGCCTAAAACTCAGTGATCAGTAGATAACCTACCTCAAGCCAAATGCTGAACACTCAGTCTAGGAGGATAGCCTTTCCTCAGATCTACTAGGGATCCTACCTTAAAGAGAAGGACTCTCTTACAATCTAAGGAACAAAGGCCCTAACTCAGATCTGCAGCCAGATCCTATCTCAGGCATAAGTGCCCTAAAACTCAGTGAGAATGACTCACCTACATCAGACTTGGAACCAAGTCCTACCCCTCAGACCCAAGGGTCCTACCCTCATATTCTCAATAGAATCCTATCTCAGAGCAAATTTTCTCCTACCACGCAGATCCAAAAGGATCCTACAAGATGGAAGGGGGTTGTGTGGTTTATCTTGACACAAGAGATGTTTCTCTGTGCCAAGGTTCTGGACAGAGATAAACTCAGCCCTACTATGACTCCTGGAATATATTTCCTGAGTCTACTTTTACCTGAACAAAGATATACTCAGTCCTAGCTTCTTCTTCATAGCACTAAAGATTTTTCCTACTGGACTGTGAAGTGACTACAACAAACCTTGCTCCTACCTGTGCTAAAAGAATCCTAGCCCAACTTCTTCTCAGTAATAAAGATATAAATCTTGCTTTGGCTTGTGTTGCAAGCAACTTGCAGACAACTATACTGCTTCTTCTTTCTTTACTGGGTTGAGGAGATTTAGCCTTAACTTCTTTTTCACAGCCTCAGGTAAATGGTCTTTAGAGTTGTACAGCTGGATCTGTGAAGAACTTGCTGGTGCAAATGGAGAATGGCACCAACTATCCTGCATTGTTTCCTTAGAAATTTTCTCTGATCTTACTGATGTCGATGGAGAAGACAATAAGATAACTTGTTGCACTTTCAGACTTGCTGTCATGAGCTTCCTGTTCTTCAGTCAAAGCAACAATGATGATGATGAAGAACAACACTAACAACTGCTTTTTCTGTAAGAGGCTTCTCCTTTTATTGATTGCAACCCAACGACTCTTTTAGTAGTGAGCCCCACACCATTGATGGCCAGCTATAACCTTTCTTTAATGCCAACTGTCGTACAGTAGCAATACAGTGCCTTTTGTCTTGTACTGTATGTTTCGCTCTATCAATTTGAATAATGTTGACTTACTGACATCAAAAACTGTAGAATTAGCCCAAAATCAAGCAACATTAGCATAGACATTGAGTGAGTGATATTCACTCAATGCCAAAATACTTAGACAAAATTCTGTCTATCGGGGCATTGATAGCGTTGAGTGAGCAAGCCTCACTCAACAATTTTTTCCTTAGCTTATTCTTCAACCTTTTCTGCAAGCTTGGCATTAAGAGCATTGAGTGACCACGCCTCACTCAACGCCTTATGCCATAGCCATGTTTTCTATAATTTAGGCATTGAGAGCGTTGAGTGACCATACCTCACTCAATGCCATATGACTTAGTCATTTTCCTGCTTCTTCAACATCTTAAGCATTGAGAGCGTTGAGGGAGCATGCCTCACCCAATGCTTTTTTCTTTAGACAGATTTTCTGAATCAGGGCGTTGAGAGCATTGAGTGAGCATGTCTCTCTCAACGCTTTTTGCCTTAGCCAGATTTTTCAGCTCCTTGGCATAGAGTGAGTAAGCTCCACTAAACGTTGTTGGACTTAACCAAATTTTTGCGTCTGAAACACTGACTGAATGATGGTCAGTCAACGCTTTATCATATGGCATTGAGTGAGCTTGCCTCACTCAATGCCTGTGGACTAGTCGAATTTCAGCACAGTTTTTGGTGGCTTTGACTTATAAGGCAATATAAAAGACTTTGTTTCAAGAGATCAAACACCTAGAGGGGGGGGGGGGTTGAATACATTCTAATCTTTTAAAGTCCTTTTAGGCAAACAGTTAGATAATTATTTAACACAGATTAATCAAATCACAGAACATAAACACATCATAGCAAACACCAGATCTATAGTTGTTCCCAAAGATATGGGTACATCCACTTTCCCCCTTCGCATATCCAGTAGATAACTGGATTCAGCCTAACTTCCTTTCACTGGCTCAGATCCCCAGATCTTATAATCTCGGAACTAAAATGGTTCCTAGAGCTCAGACTTAACAAGTCCTACCTCAGATTCTTCTCCAGAATCCTACCTCAGGCCTCAGCCCTACCTCAACCTTTATAACTAGGCTTACAACTCAGACTTTCCACAAGTCCTGCACATTAGGCTAATAGCCCTACCTCAGCCTTTATAATTTCAGGCTTACAAATCAGATCTTATTATAGATCTTACAAGAAATAGAATGTAATAAGAAACAAACAAATTCACCTGCTAGATTCCTCTGTTAGTGTAACCGTCTTGATCAGTTCTTGACTGAACATATCCTTCTGATCCAGCCTGACTTAGCTTCTCAAAGCTTCTTGATAGAACAAAATAAGGACGATCTTCTTACTGTTGAAGTTGATCTTTAGTCAGCTTCTTCTTTAAATTCAGTTTGGAATCTGAATCTTTCTTGCAGAACAATTCTGAATTTTTTTCTCTTCACAAAATTCTCCTTTTCCTTTTTCTCTACTAATGTTTCTGTAGTTTTCGATCTGTCTCTTATATAGAGTTTGCTTCATGGTTACCGGTTGATCCGGTTTCTAATAAACTACTGATAGATCTGAAGAGGTGATAGATCGGTT
This sequence comes from Platanthera zijinensis, assembly GCA_039513925.1. NCBI lineage: Eukaryota > Viridiplantae > Streptophyta > Magnoliopsida > Asparagales > Orchidaceae > Platanthera > Platanthera zijinensis. Next base: position 115,962,874 of record CM077096.1, read on the forward strand.
GGATATGATAGCTGTCAAGTAACTAGACATGTCAGTAGATACATCAGAGTCATTCCAACTCAGTACAAATCACTCAGCAGGCTGCTTCCAATGTGTCGACACATATTGGCCATGTATCGTCACAAGTCTTCATGGTGTCGACACAATACTCCAAGTGTCGACACAGACATACTTCTGCTTCTCGACACATCTTCTGTTGAATGTGTCAACACAAGTTCTGTGTGTCGACACAAATACTTCCGGTGTCGATATAGCTGTTGCTGGCAGATGACATTGAGTATGTGTCGACACAAGTCCTGTGTGTCGACACAGCTGCTTCTGGTCTCGACATAGTTGTTGTCGACAAACGGCGGTTAATGAATGTCGATAGTGTTGAAAGTATCCAGACGGCATTGAGTGTGTGTCGACACAAGTCCTATGTGTCGACACAATTACTTCTGGTGTCGACAAAACTCCTAGCTCAGGTGTCGATACAAATCTGAGTGTCGACACAGCTTCTTCAGAAGTGTCGACTTAGCTTGACTGTTGACACAACTTCTTCATAAGAGTCGACACAACTTGAGTGTCGACACAACACCTTCATAAGTGTCGACATAACTTTAGAGTGTCGACACAAGTTCTTCATAAGTGTCGACACAGCTTCTGGGTGTCGACACAGCTTCTTCACAAGTGTCGACACTTGTACTTAGAAAATTTTCTTTAAATGCTTAAACCTGTACAATGTAACTCAAACATCTATTAAAAACAAATTGAAGCATATCATTAACTAAGATGAAGCTTCTCTAAATCTGGTACACATTTTCAATGTACCCAAAAATCTCTCCCTGTTTGGAGAAGTCATAACTTTTAGTTTTAGACATACATCTTTCATAATAAAATAGAAATAGAAATAGATGAACATTCAATTTATAGCATGTAAACACATAGTCATTGTAAACAACAAAGAAATAAAAACTGAACTGATTTCATTCAATTTTTAGAAAGAAAAACAATGTCATGTTTACAAGGATTTCTTTCTAGATCAAAACACAAAATGTTACATTGTTCTAATACATAAGCCTATCTATCCTGTTATTGACTAGGCTCCTTAATGACAATTCCTTTGCCAGTCTTGATCTTTGCCTGTACAGAAGGTTCAGCATCTTCAGCAGGCTTCTTCCCTTTCAGGGCTTTCTTCTTTAGTTCTTCAGCCTTAATTTTCTATCTTTCAAAATTGTTGAATGGCTTTGGGAAGTACTTGCTTGGCTCCTGAGCATTATCAGGTAGCTTCCCAGGCTCAGCTCTTCTTCTATGTTAAAGAATGTCTTCTTGTCCAGCTTGGTATTTATTCCATTCCTATTCTAAATACCATTTACCCCTGTCATGGGTTTTATCCTTTACAGCTTTCCAGGCAGTGAGTATAATGTTTCTAGAAGTTGGGCTCCACTGCTTAAAGTCTGCCTTCAGCTCATCCTGCTCTCTAAATCTCTTCTTGGATAGTTGAGCTTCCTTCTGAGCTTCTAAGGCAGCTTCTGACATCTCTACTTTTTCCAGAATTACATTTTGTGCCTCTTGTGGAGGACCATACATTTTCTGCACTTCTTCTTAAATAATTTCAAAGTCTGCTGGGGGGTAGATCACTTGAGCAACTTCAGGCTGATCTCCTTCAAGATAGGCAAGTTGTATGCCAGATTCTGCTACATTATCATCATCACAAAGAGGATGATATCCAAGAGTGTCTCTGATGCTATTAGAAATCCATTTCGTATGGTTAGATCTAGCTTTGACTAGTAATTTCTCCCCCTTTATGACTTTTCTTTCAATATTACTTATCAAATCATCCTTTTGAAACCTGACCTGATTAAAAACATGGTCAGTTCCTTCCTTAAAGTAATCCCTGAATTTTATCAAGAAATCAGATATATTCTTTTGGGAAGCCTGAAAGGTGGCCTGAACTGCAGCTATATCTTCCTTGATTTGCTTTGAAACTTCATCTTTCACAGCAATTGATAAATCATTTATCTTTGACAGTATATCACAGTGTGAATCTTTAAGATTGTCATTCATTCTTATCTAATTTTTAAGTACATATCCTTGCTTTACTTGAAGTTCATCCACTTGAACTTTGATAGCTTGTTGTTGATTGGCCAGGAAAACCACAGCATTACCTCCTTTATGGAAGCAATCTGTCATCTCCTTCTTATTTTGATTCACTTCAAATCTAATAGATTTGAAGTCCTGGGCCAATTGAAACTGTAACTCTTTATGAGTTTCATCCAAATATTTTTCTATAGATTATCTTTGTTCATCCAATTTAATCTGCATCTGGACCAGTAAAGAACTGAAGTCCAAGCTTGGTGCAGATGGTACTGTGCTTATTTGGAATGCCTTTTTATATCCAGAACTCTTCTTCTTCAATGCAGCTAGTTTCCGTTTCTTAGCCATTGTGACTTCTTCATCTTCAAAAGATTCAGTTGTACTTTCAATATCAACTGTATTCTTTTCAGCTGGGGCATCCTTAGACAACTCCCCCTAAGTCCTTAGAATATCTTTTTCTTGTGCAATCTGCTCCCCCTCTGTCCTTGCAGGAGGATGATCAGAGAATAGGTCATCCATGGTGAATTCCTGCTGAATTGGCTCATTTTGAGCTTCTATCTCAACAGTTTCTTGACCTGCAATGTTGATTTCAGATGCTATGCTCATGACCATATCTGCAGCCAAGTCACTTTCTAAGACTACATCATCAATGCCTCCCCCTTGGGCAGGCAACTCAGTTGCTCTTTCTATGTGTTCTCCCCTAGAGTTGTGTCCATTTGTTGTTCTTGGGGCACACTGCCCTGCACTTGTTCTTGTGCATCCTTTTATTGCAGGTCTTCTTCAGAACTGAAGACCACTTCCTCCTCAGAATCACTGGAGGATTCAGTCTGTGGAACCACTTTCTTCTTTTTCTTATCTTTCTTAGTTTGCTCCTGAGGAGCAGGGACTTCCTTGGTCAAAACTCTATCCCACCTGGATAGAATTCTTACATCCATCCTCCTCATATGATTTATTTTTGATCCAGCCACTTGTTTCAATACATCTGGTATTACAGCAGATAAGTATAAACTCAGAATTCTTCCCATGTTTGGTTTCTTAGTTCCTTCATGACCTTAATCAAACACTACTGTTGCCCAGTCAGTGTTTATCTTGAATATGATCCTTACCATAAGATTGAACATGTGGACAGAGATTCTATCATGTCCACCAGTTTTGCAAAGAATCACTTTGCCAACTACTTCAGATAGGAATTTTCCTTTGGAATTCATCCCTTGTCTGGTAATAGACTATCCAATATTAATATTGGGGCTTAGCCCACACCAGCTTAAAGCTTCTGTAATCTGGGAATGGGTTATTTCATCTGTATCCTTGACTGATGGAAGCTGAAGTGATTCCTGATAGATTTTAGAGTGAGTTTCACTAGGGAATTTTGAATTGTCCCTTTAATTTTCTTGCCTGCAGAATCCACTGTAACGGTTGAATAAAACTCCAGAACTTCCTTCTTCCATATCTTTGTTGGTTCAGAAACCAAGTACTCCAATCCATTTTCTGAAATAAGGGCAATAACACCCTGAATTTTATCTGAAGCTGTTGTGAAACCTTCACGAACCATTTCATAACCTTCATTGACTTTGTCTTCTTGACAAGGCGCCATTGACGTAAGAGTTGGAAGAGAAGAGAAGAAAAAAGAAAATCTTTGTCGACAGAAGGTGGAAAGTCAAGAATACTGAAAGCGTAGTCGACCAGATATTGGTTTCACCTATTTATAGTATAAGTGTAAGGGAGGGTCAAAAGACATGCCAGAGTCGATAACTTTCCATACGTGTCGACAGAAATTACCAAGGTATCAACAATACGTGTTTTAAGTCGACACAACTATGTGTCGACATGCTAATGTCAGAGTCGACAACTTATCTTAAGTCGACACATTTATGTGTCGACAAACTTGTGTCTGTGTCGACACTTACTACTTAAGTTTCGACAGACTTGTGTCGACATTTGCTTTTGTGTGTCGACACATGAATCCTCTCGACATATGATCTTGACAAAGTTGTGTCAACATCAATTCTTCTGTCGACACAGATACTGTTCCTGTGTCGACACTTCCTTTTACTTAGTCCACACAACATATTGAGTGTGTCGACAAAGCTTGTTTGTGTCGACACAAACATTACACTTAGACAAATTTCCAGAGAAATTTGATGCATATTCACCTTAGGGATACTTATGCTTACCTATTCTAGGTTCAACATCCCTAATTCAATTTTAAAATAATTGAATTTAGTTTCATCTAGAGGTTTTGTAAAAATATCAGCTATTTGATTATCAGTTTTCACAAATTCTAGGCTAATATTTTCCTTCTCTACATATTCTCTGATGAAATTAAACTTAATTTCTATATGCTTGGTCCTACTATGTGGTACAAGATTCTTAGAAATAGAAATAGCACTTGTAGAATCACAAAATAGAGGAATTCTACTTATCTAGATGTCATAATCTTCTAGTTGATGCTTTATCCACATCAATTGTGCACAGCAGCTACCTGCAGCTATATACTCTGATTCAGCTATTGATATAGCTACACTAGTTTGCTTCTTGCTGCTCCATGACACCAGCCTCCCATCATGGAATTGACAAGTTCCTGTGGTACTCTTCATGTCTTCTTTGCATCCAGCAAAGTCTGCATCTGAGAAACCAGTCAGTAGGAAATCTCTATTCTTAGGATACCAAAGGCCTAGATTAGGTGTACCCTTAAGATATCTCAGAATTCTCTTAACTGCAGTTTAATGAGATTCCTTAGGGCAAGCTTGATACCTAGTACAGACACATGTTGAATACATGATGTAAGGTCTACTAGCAGTCAAATAGAGTAGAGAGCCAATTATCCCTCTATACAAAGACTCATCAACAGGTTTTCCTGCCTCATCTTTGCCTATAGGCATACATGTTCTCCTTGGAGTTTTAATGATAGAAGCTGAGTCTAAACCATACTTCTTAATTAACTCCTTGGTGAACTTAGACTGGGAAATGGACAATACATTCTCATTCTGTCTAACTTGAAGTCCCAAGAAGAACTTCAGCTCACCCATACTGTTCATCTCAAACTTCCCTTGCATAAGTTTGGCAAACTTCCTACAAAGGTTGTTTTCAGTAGAACCAAAGATAATGTCATCCACATATATCTGGACTAGTATTATCTTGCCTTTTGATTCCATGTAGAATAGAGTTTTGTCTATCTTTCCTTTAGAGAATTTATTCTCAATAAGGAAGACAAACAATGTTTCATACCAAGCCCTTGGAGCTTGTTTCAAACCATATAGAGCTTTCCTAAGCCTATATACATAATCAGGAAAGTGAGAGTCTACAAAACCTGAGGGTTGTTTAACATAGACTTCTTCTTTTAAATCACCATTCAGAAATGCTGATTTTACATCCATCTGGTATACCTTGAACCATTGATAGGCAGCATAGGCCAAGAACAGCCTTATAGCCTCCAGCCTTGCCACTAGAGCAAAGGTTTGATCAAAATAAATACCTTCCTCTTGCCTGTAGCCTTTTGCTACCAGTCTAGCCTTATTCTTGACTATGGTGCCATTCTCATCAAGCTTGTTCCTTTTGAACTGATTGAGCTCTTCTTGCATTACATCAATCTAGTTGGTGTCTTGCATTTCTTCTTCAATCTTCCTGGGTTCAATTTGAGACAGGAAGCTAGAACATAGAACTGTGTTCATGCTCCTGCTCCTTGTTAGAACACCTTGACTTGTATCACCAATGATTTGGTGAACTGGATGATCTTTCAGGTGTCTCCATGCTGGAGGAAATCTGTCAGCATTATGGCCTTCTCCAATTTCCTCAACTTGATGCTCCACACTGTCTTCTTCATCCAGAGAGACTTGTTCTCCCCCTGGATAGCTGACATCTTTATCTTCATCCAACCTAGCAGGAACATCTTCATTGATGGTCAGCTTGTCCAGCGTATCTGTTAGACCTATAGAGCTAATAGAAGAACTAGAGAGTTCATTGTTAATAAATTTTTACTCATCAAATACAACATGCACAGATTCTTCTATAACTTGGGTAGTCAAGTTTTTGATTTTGTATGCTCTACTTTGGTTGCTGTACCCAATAAATATCCCTTCTAGGGATTTGGCAGCAAACTTAGTTTGATAGTGCTTACCATTGACTAGTACAAAACACTTTCTACCAAAGATTCTGAAGTAAGATATGTTTGGTTTTCTTCCTTTCAAAATCTGGTAGGGAGTCATCTTATGTTTCTTGTTGATGGAGGCTCTATTGAGCATATGACATACAGTATTAACTACCTCAGCCAAGAAGTATTTAGGGAGAGTAGTATCATTTAGTAGAGTTCTACTAACCTCAATTAGAGTCCTATTCTTTCTTTCAGTAACACCATTTTGCTGAGGAGTTCTAGGTCAAGAGAATTCATGATGAATCCCAAGTTCTTCACAGAATCTTGTCATACATTCAGACTGAAATTCAGTTCCATGGTCACTTCTGATTTTGACCACTGAACTGTTGTATTCATTCTGTATTTGTCTAACACAAGTCTGAAAAATAGATGGGGTTACAGATTTCTTCCTCAAGAAGAAAACCCATGTATATCTGAAATTGTCATCTACAACAACAAGTGTGTATACTTTCCTACCAAGACTGTGAACTGGCATTGGACCAAACAAATCCATATGAATAAGATACAAACATCTCATTGAATCTTTGATGTCAAGTGCTTGGAAAGAGGACTTAGTCCGCTTGCCTTTTTGGCAAGCTGAACACACACCCACTTTGATGCACTTAATTTGAGGACCATTCCTCACTAATCCCTTGCTGAAAAGCAGTCCTATTGACTTATAGTTCAGATGAGCTAGTCTCTTGTGCCATTTGACATAAAGAGAAGCTTTATCTCCTACAACCAGACAAATTGGTGAATTGTTAAACTCACAATCTAGGTTAAGGCAATACACATTTCCTTTCCTAGTGCCAGTCAAAATGATCTCTTGATCACTTGACCTTCTTATCTGGCAGTCCCCTTTAAGAAAAGAAATGGCATAACCTAGATCACTAAGTTTACTTATGCTAATTAGGTTATGTTTTAAACCCTTCACATTATCCACTTTAGTGATAGTAATTGAATCACTAGTAATGTTTCCAAATCCTTTGATGATACCATTTTCTGATCTACCAAAGATATCTTTGGGTCCATTCTCTATGGGCACATAGTGCCTCAACATTCTCCTTATTTCTGTCATATGTCTGGAACAGCCACTATCCAAGTACCATATAGGTGTATGGTCACTTAGATTCACCTACAACATATAAAGAATTACTTACCCTTAGAACCAAACTTGCTAGTGGGTCCTAGGTCCTTGTTAGTTTGAAATCCTGCAACTATTCTAACAGGAAAACTACTATTGGTTTTAACACTAGTGTTAAACCAACAATACATGGCAAAGTGCCCCAACTTGCCACAACACCAACACTGAAACCTATTATACCTTTTCTTAGGTAAAGACTTTACTGCTTTGTTGTCAGCAGTCTTGTTGAGTGTTGGTGCTAAAGTATCACTCTTCAAGAAATCCTCTTGAACCTGATGGGCATGTCTATAGTGTGATCTATAAGCATTTGCACCCTTGCCCATGTGATTTCCATGCTCACAGTGACCATGTGTAGTGTCATGATCATACCTGTTAGTAGGATTCACCACCTTCCTAAAGAAAATAGGGGGTTCAGCAACTAAAGGCTGAACTGGGCCCTTACCTTTTTATGTGAATTTAAGACCCTAGTTCTTCCCTTAAAGCCTAGACCATTCTTCCCTTTTTGTGAAATAAAATTGTCTATTAGGGGTAAGACAGATTTTGGCTTGGAGAATTTAGCCAATAGCTCTCTCTCTTGCTGAAGTTTTGCCTCAAGTTTCTTGATATGATTCTCTTTGAAAGAGATTGCAACCTCATTCAGTATTAGATCCAACATCTTAGCTGAATCTACTGCAGCCAGCTTAAGAGACTCAATCTCTTTGGCCTTCACTTTAACAAGAAACTTGCTCTTCTTCAGAGCTTGCAACAACCCACCATACTCATCAATGAGTTGGTGCACATCCCCTTCAGACTCAGATCCATCCACTTCTATTGAAGCAGATGCTTCTGATTCTGATACAGTAAAGTAATCTGAAAATAAGGGAGAATAGTTGACCTTACTTGGTCTAGGGGTATCCTGGAACTTATCATCTTCAGATTAAGCCATCAGCCCTCTACAGCAATGTTCTTCAACTCCATTTATGGAGTCCAGCATCAGTAGGAATTCTAGTTCCCTAGACTCCTCTTCAGTTGAGAATAGCCCAACATATGCTTCTTCTTCTTCTCTAGATTCTGAAGATGAAGAGTCTGCCCAACTCTTCTCCTTATGAGCAACTAGAGACTTCTCCTTCTTACCTTTGACCTGTTGTTTCTTCTTATCCTTTGACTCCTTTCTTTTGTCAGGACAGTCGGCTATGACATGTACAGTCCTGTTGTAGCAATAACACACAATCTTAGTATTAGATTGTTTACTAGGTTTAGAGGCATACCTGTCCTCCTTGGGTGTCTTCTTCTTCCTATAGTACTCATCCTTGGAATAGGATGAAGATGATGGCCTGGTTCTCCACTTCTTTTTCTTCATAAACCTTTGGAATTGCCTTGTAAAGGCAGAAAAGTTCTCATCAGAAGTATGACTATCTGATGTGTTATTGTCAAAAATTACTTCTTCTGCCACAGCACTCCTTCTTGGTGGAGAAGGAGATTTTCTCCTACCCTTTGTTGAGCCTTCAGCTTATAAGGCCACTGACTTTTTCTTAAACTCAGATCTTCTGCCCTTGTCCTCTTCTTTTTTGGCAGTAAGCTGCATCTCATATGATAGCAATTTTCCAAATAGTATAGGTGGAGGTGTATCAGCCAGCCTGGCCATTTCTCTAATGACACATATCTTAGTGTCCCAATCCTTTGTTAGAGACCTAAGAAACTTATCATTCAGTTCATAAGTGCTGAAGACCCTTCCATAGGTCATCAGCTCATTCACTATTCTAAAGAACTTCTTATAGCATTCAGCTATGCTGTCAGATTTAGCTTGTTTAAAGCTCTCATACTCCTAGTTCAGCATAGACTTCCTGTCCTCTCTGACTTCTTCTGTGCCCTCCATGTATACAATCAATGTGTTCCACATTTATTTGGAGGTTTTACAATACACCAGATTCTTAAAAGTGGCATCATCTATAGAATTTACAATAATGTTCTGTGCTCTTTTATCTAGTGTTGGTAGGATGATTTCATCCTTAGTCATTTCAAAATAGCTCTTTGGAGTTTGAATGTTTGTGTAAAGAACTGATACCTTCATTGGAATGAAGGGGCCTTCCTGTATTATGATATAAATTCTTGGATCAGATGCTTCCATAAACAACCTGACCCTTTCCCTCCAAATGCCAAAGGATTTTCCTGCATATAGGAAATTTCCTTGATCCAAATTCCGTTTTATTCTCATGTGAACCCATTCTTGATATCTGTTATTTGCCTTGGAAAATAACTCTGACTGTCAAGTCAATCTTTGAGCAACCTCCCTCTGATACTACTTGAAAGACTTTGTTTCAAGAGCCTAAACTCCTAGAGGGAGGGGGGTGAATAGGTTCTAATCTTTTAAAGTCCTTTTTAGGTAAGCAGTTTGATAATTATTTACCCACAGATTAATCAAATCACAGAACATAAACGCATTTCAGTAAACACCAGATCTATAGTGGTTCTTCAAGATATAGGTACATCTACTTTCCCCCTTCGCCTATCCAGTAGATAACTGGATTCAGTCTAACTTCCTTCCACTTGCTCAGATCCCCAGATCTTAAAATCTCAGAACCAAAATGGTTCCTACAGCTCAGACTTAACAAGTCCTACCTCAGATTCTTCCCCAGAATCCTACCTCAGGCCTCAGCCCTACCTCAGCCTTTATAACTAGGCTTACAACTCAGACTTTCCACAAGTCCAACACCTCAGGCTAATAGCCCTACCTCAGCCTTTATAATTTCAGGATTACAACTTAGATCTGATGATAGATCTTACAAGAAATAGAATGTAATAAGAAACAAACAAATTCACCAGCTAGATTCCTCTGTTGGTGTAGCCTTCTTGATCAGTTCTTGACTGAACTGATCCTTCTGTTCCAGCCTGACTTAGCTTCTCAAAGCTTCTTTATAAAACAAAATAAGGTGGATCTTCTTGCTATTGAAGTTGATCTTTAGTCAGCTTCTTCCTTAAATTCAGTTTGGAATCTGAATCTTTCTTGCAGAACAATTCTGAATTTTTTTCTCTTCACAAAATTCTCCTTTTCCTTTTTCTCTACTAATGTTTCTGTAGTTTTCGATCTATCTCTTATATAGAGTTTGCTTCATGGTTACCGGTTGATCCGGTTTCTAATAAACTACTGATAGATCTGAAGAGGTGTCCGACTAGTTGGATATGACAGCTGTCATGTCACAAGACATGTCAGTAGATACGTCAGAGTCATTCCAACTCATTATAAATCACTTAGCAGGCTGCTTCAAATGTGTCGACATATATTGGCCAAGTGTCGACACAAGTCTTCATGGCGTCGACACAATACTCCAAGTGTCGACACAGACATACTTCTGCTTCTCGACAAATCTTCTGTTGAATGTGTCGACACAAGTTCTGTGTGTCGACACAAATACTTTCGGTGTCAATACAGCTATTGCTGGCAGATGACGTTGAGTATGTGTCGACACAAGTCCTGTGTGTCGACACAGCTTCTTCTGGTCTCGATATAGATGTTGCCGACAGACGGCGTTGAATGAATGTCGACAGTGTTGAAAGTAACTAGACGGCGTTGAGTGTGTGTCGACACAAGTCCTGTGTGTCGACATAATTACTTCTGGTGTCGACAAAACTCCTGGCTCAGGTGTCGACACAAATCTGAGTGTCGACACAGCTTCTTCATAAATGTCGACTAAGCTTGAGTGTCGACACAACTTCTTTATAAGAGTCGTCACAACTTGAGTGTCGACACAATACCTTCATAAGTGTCGACACAACTTCAGAGTGTCGACACAAGCTCTTCATAAGTGTTTACACAGCTTCTGGGAGTCGACACAGCTTCTTCACATGTGTCGACACTTATAAATAGAAAATTTTCCTCAAATGCTTAAACCTGCATAATGTAACTCAAACAACTATTAAAAACAAATTGATGCATATCATTGACTAAGATGAGGCTTCTCCAAATCTGGTACACATTTTCTATGTACCCAACACAGTACTCAAAGAATATAGAGTATGGCGTTCAGTGAGTGATACTCACTCAACGCTTGTGGACTTAGCCACTTTACTGCCCATTTCTTCTTAGGCTTTTACTACATTAGCCTATCTCACAGCCTTTTGTTGTAAGGAATTGAGTGAGTTGACATCACTTAACGCCTATGGACTTAGCCACTTTCTTAGCTTGCCACTGCTTTGGCTATGACTATATAGGCTCCACTCAGCGCTATAAGTCATCTGGAATTGATTGAACAACCTTCACTCAATGCCCGTGGACTTAGATAGATTTCTGTCTATCCACATCTTAGGTAAGTGTTTACCTTACTTAGCCACTTAGGCTACTTGTCCCATCATGTTACTAGGAAATCCTATAATCACTAAACTTGAGCACAAGTTAGATCACGACATGTGTATACATTGTTTGCTATGCCTTCTTCAAATCCAGGACATTGGGATCAATGGACCCAACAGTAACTGCAATATATATTTTGCATTAATTTTTATACTAGAGATATATGATGCCTTTTATCATCTAGCGTGCAAGTCCCATGACATTTGAATTTTGGATGACATCAGCATGACTCAGCACTTGTGGACTTGGAAATTTCCAAGCAATCTACATAGGCGTTAAGTGAAGCCTTGTCACTCAAAGGAAAAATACTTAGCAGAAAATCTATATTTTGAGGCATTGAGTGAACCTTCATCACTCAATGAATTTGACTTTTATAGTCAAACTAATAAGCTATTGAGTGAGCCTTCATCACTCAACGCATCTGGACTTAGTTGAATTTTCCTGTATGAAGGTATTGAGTGAAGCTTCTACACTCAACGCTTCCGGACTTTGTTTGAGTTCTTGATGAGATATTGAGTGGCCCGTCTTCACTCAACCCATATATACTTAAACTGAAATCCTATTGAGCAGGCGTTGATTGAACTGTCTTAACTCAACACTTCTTTCCTTAGACAAATTTCTAGTCAGCAACACTAAGGCATTGACTGCTGAATCTTCTGTTAATGCTTTTAGGCTCTTTGCATTGAGTGAAGTGAGTTAACTTAATGCTTCTAGACTTAGCCAATTTTTTTCTTGTACAGCTACCTGTCTTGACTCCAACTATCACTATGACCCTAACAAACTATCTATTCAATGCAATAGAAAACAACCTACATTCAATGAACTTTGAACATATATTAAATATATTCATGTGTATACCATTGACCTGTGGATCTTATTCAAATCTATGACATTGTGATCAATGGACCCAACAGTTATATGAGCCCAAACAGTCCATCCTAATTGGCCTAAAATAGCATGGAAGGGGTATTTGGGAAGTAAACCCCAAAGAGCCCAGCACAACCGGCGCACGGGCATGGAAGGGGTCTTTGGGAAGAAAGCACCAAAGAACCCAGCCCAACCGACCAAGGTATATATGTCAGCTTCCATCAATATGACAATTGGGAAGCCCAAAGACCTGCCACAAGTATTCCTCAACTCAGGATTGTTCAACTACCGTGTATCGACATACACTCATATAGTCATGTAATACCAATGAGCCAAGAAGCTCCCTAGGACTTCCAATCGCGTTCTTACACTGTAAGACCCATTTTTTTCTTTAAAACACCGGGGTCTTAGGCTCAGAATCGCCGCTTTGCGGGGACACCTTCACGCCCTGAAGGGTCATCACCATAAAGCGCTGATTCTGCCGGCCAATTCGATCACAGAAAGATAATACAATAAAGTAAAAGCAAGTCCACAGAAAAATCACATATCAGAGTAATAAAATCTCCACGAAGGGAGAGTCCACAGAGTATAAATGTACTGAAAATAAGGGCTTTAGCCCGATACATCAAATCCTCACTATATAGTCACTCAAGCCGAAGCAAAATAAAACACTACTAGAATCAGGGACTCACAATCCCAGCTGTCTGAACTCCTGAGCTAGACTGCCCTATCTCCAAATGGGCCGACCTCCGGGGCTGCTCCTCCATGCTGGGTTCCACGATCCCGTAAATGATTTGGTCCGAAAACCGTTAGTCTATAAGACTAAGTCCTATCATCACCCACCCCTTCCCCCATGGCCCCTAGGCACCGAGCGGAGAGGAAGAAAGGGGAGGACTTGAATGTGGAGAGTAATCATGAAACTGATGACAGCGGACCTATACTAGGAATTTTATAGTACATGTGGAAGTAAAGTAAAGTATGAAAAGTAACCTTAACTTATGTGCAGAAATGCATAAGCCAAGCGAACTTCTGCAAGTCTCCCATTGTATAAAGAGTCCCATAACAATTTATACATTGGGGTGTCGGTTATTAACAGCAACATATATATATGAAGAATTTAACCTTAATTTATAAACTGGCCCACACAAGCTTATAGACCAAGGGGTCATCTTGCAAGTCCAATTGTGTATGCATCCCATACCACTTGCACAATTGGTGACAGAGGTTAAATGCAATGATTATGTTATGACATTCAAGTGGGTATAAAGTGATCATGCAAGTGCAACTCACCCACCCAACTCTGTGTACACAGACCTTTAGTTCCCCCTTTCTTGAGCCGAACCTCCCAGGATACCTCCGTAGTGGCAGACGGAAGCGGTGGGTTGGGCCTCGCCCACCTCTAAATTAGTAAAGCACTATCGGTCAGACCTATCATACGCCTCAACGCTTGGTGTACGAAGCGGAATCCTGCGTACTCTTGCCGTCTGGCGCACCGGACTTCTGTTGGCAAAGTGCTAACCATACTTGCCGAGTCAGCGTATTGGTGTCTGTGCATCGACCCTCCAATACCGAAGACCCACCACCTTTTCTTTTTTTCTTTTCTTTATGCACATGCAATATTTAATGTGTCCGACAACCGAGCCAAAGCTCCGCAGACCAAACTGTCCGACTCAAAACAAATCGAGCCAAAGCTCCCCGGATTATCCCATCCGTCTCCACAACCACCGAGCCTACCGCTCGAATATCATAGTCAAACTAACTTCCCGAGACTCCGGGGTGTGTGAAAGTGAACTCCTAATTATTCTAGTTGTTCTTTAAGATTTATCACTCCTACAGTTTACATTAGCCCATCGTTCCCTTTCGCAAGGAACTTATTGTTATTGGTTGATTCCCTTTATACATTCCCTTCTCATATTACAGTAGGCTAATCCTAGGGTGATTTTGACTCTTCCTCTCCTCGGGAAAGAAGATCTTTCGTCGAACCCGAGGACCTCTAAACTTTTTCCCAACCCCTTCTCACTACTATTCCTATCCTTCTATGGTGAATTCATCCACATCTATCCTACCCAGCAAAATGACTAACTCCTACACCATGTCCAATCATATCCTATTGCAACTAACCCAATTTGTCAAATGCAGATCAACCTAAGCTATATTTCGAACCTGATAGGAGATAATCCAAATAATCATTCAAATTCCCTAAATTATTTACTGGAGACTTATCATGGTACAAATAGACTAATTCCAGAAAATTGTAATTTTCCTATTTTATCTGGCATTTAATTAATTTCCTTAAAACTTCCAAGGGTTACCAGTTTGAACATGAACTACCCTAATGACTCATGCAAGATGCCTAACAAAATTATGATAAATATTAGGTTAACTCAGTAATGTAAATCCAAGGTATCATAATTTTTATAGCATCTAAGGGGCCTTAAAACTATTTTATAAATAATTTCTATCATTCATTATTAATGAAATAAGTACAGAAAATTGTCATCAAAAAATTATGAATTAATTATATTGGGCTAATAAAACTCTAAAAACATCATTGGCCAAGTTTCATAATTTTTCAGCGGGGATTAAACTCTAAACAAAATAATTACCAAAGAAACCTCAATATTATGGACTTGTAAAGAAAGTACTGTAATCAACCCTCTAAAAATTATGAATAAATTACTACAAGCATATTTAGGCCTGAAATCATCTGTGCCCAAATCTCATAATTTTTCAACAGATATATCATCTATGAATAATTTTTATACCACCAAACCCCTTTTAATCATTTGTGCATGATGTACTAGATTTAATAAAAAAAAATTATACTAAAAATCAGGGGCAACAATTTCAATCTAAAACATTCACAGCTAAGGTTTCATGGGGTTTTGAAGAACAGAATGATTCTTAATAATTAAAATATTAATTAGGGCTATATCATAACCAACAAATGAAGTACCAAAAATATTTCTCATAAAATTTCTGTAAAATTACTAAGGGTTCTTTCTACTTTAAAACTCATGCTCCTTACGTTTCACACCCTTTTGATGAGTTATATGGGCTTGTGTTATACAAAGGTGATTCTACCCTAACCCTAGGGTTGGGGTTTTGAGGGGTGTATCAATCTCCAAACCTCCTAAGATTTGGCCAGAGGACTTTAACTTTACTAGTCCCCTCTCCACCAAAGATCACAACCATACAAGGGCATTTGACCCTATGCCCTTCACAAATCCCCCCAAGACAAACCAAAAGGTTTGAACTTGGGTCCTAAGGAATACCTACCCCAAACCACCCTATAAACCATAAGGGGATGCTAAGGGTCAAAAAAAAAACCAGTGGCGCATGTTTCAGCCACCGGTGATGTGATTTGGTCACCTAAAATCACAAGTCCACTTTTTAATCAAAAACACCTCGTTAAGGCCAAACTAGGGTTTGGTGATTCCCTTACTAAAACTCATCCAAATGAGTTGTAATTTTGTACAGAGCTAGGAACTAATACCAGGGACGACTCACAAAAATTTGGGAGGGTTTGGAAGTCATTTGACCACTTAATTAAAATACCCTAGTATTATTAAATAATAACAAAAACCATAGGACAAAGTATTCGCAAAAATTCCCACTTTTGCACTGACCCTGGGTATGACTAAGGTTGAACCCCTGCCAAATTCCAGGTCATTTGGAGAAGGGATGAAGTGTGGGCACCCTTTTCAATATCAGGTTAGCCCTAAGTATAGGTCCCTCCAAAATGGATGCCCTGGTCTAACCAGAGGTCCAAATGGGTCCAAATAGATTTTGGATGAAAGTAGACCCTTATGCCCAACCTTTATGTTTTGCACGTTTTCATCAGAGGCTCCTAACTATTTTTAATATTTATTTCAAAATGTTGTAAATAATGTGACAAAAAATCAATTAAATCAAGCAATAATAATAAAACAAAATGATTCTGCACGAATCTTGGCGTGCATCCGACGGCTGCCCGTCATCTTCTCCATCAGGCCAACGACCACGATTGCCCGCGCCTGGGAAACATTGCGGGCTTATTTCCCGACAACCCGGCCACTTCCCCGGACGGTCTCCGCCACCACCACCTTCGGGGAGGTGGGGGCTACCCCAGCCAGCAGCACAGCCACCGGTGACGACTTTTCCGGCGATCCCACCAAGAAGATTTTCGGCTCAAAACTATTAAAACAAGAGATTGGTTCGGGCTCAATTGAGCCCGAACCTTGAACCTAAACATTCCTATGATCTACCCATGAAGTAAGGAGAGGAGGAGGACCTTTCCGGCGGCCTGAAGGCGAGAGGAGCGGCGGGACACCATGGACGACGGTGGCGGCGCTTGGTTATGCAACAACACAGTGGGATTGCTTGTTCCTTCAAGGTGAGAGTTCAAAAAGACTCGCCTTCCCCCACTGGTGGTGTTTAAAAGGCCAATTGGGGAGGGGAGTGGCTGAATCCTTCTTTGCCCATCAAAGCCATTAATGGCATGGCTCGGGTTGAGAGGAGGGGGGCTGAATATGCCCCTTGGTGGCCGGGAAACGGCTAGAATCAACTCCTCTTCCCTAGAGGATTTGATTGCAGCCATCAATGGTGGCTGTTTGCCTCCCTTGGCCGAGCCCCACTCCATTCTTCCTCTTCCCAAAATTCTCTCTCCTCCATTAAATTGAATGAAGCTTTCTCTCTCTCTCTATCCTAGTCAGCATGGCTGATTTGATCATCATGCTAACCTTATATACAGCCCACTAAACTGATGAAAATGGATTAAGGGGGAGGTGTGGTAAAACCAAGTGGCTAGTGGATCCAAGCTTGGGTTAGCCCTTTTTGAACTAGGTTTGACTTGACCTAGCCTAGGGTTGACTTTAATCAAATTGACCTTTTAGGCCACCATAAATGGGTCCTTGGTGACCCGTTGGCCTCCCCTAAGGTCTAGGTAGGGATGGGTAGGGTTCATAGGGCACCTTGAAGGTCACTTGACCCATATTAAGGGCACTTTGACCATTTTGGGGTTTGAGTTGACTTGTGTCAACTTAGCCTCTAGGGTTGACCCCAATGGGTCCTTGGTGACCCATTTGCCTCTCTCTAGGGTTAATAGGGCATGGGTGGGGTCCACTTGGCTTAGGTAGGGTCAATGAACCCTATGTAGGCCAGTTTGACCCATTTAGGGTTAGGGTTTACCTTGGTCAACTCAGGCTCTAGGGTTGACCCTGATGAGTCCTTAGGGCCTTAACATGGGTTGGAGAGATCATGGTGAGGTCTTGGAGTCATGGTGAGGGCCCATGGTCACCCTAAACTAAGGTTTAAGAATTTACTATTTGCAGACCATAGTGCTCCAATCCACACTACCAGGCCCACTTGAATTTTCTTGGGCTTCCTAGGTTTTTGTCATGACAAAAACCACTCCTAGGAGTCACGTTAGAAATGGGATGTTACAAATCCCAAAAAAAAACAAAGATTTCTTCCCCGAAATCAAGGTTAAGCCTACAGGGCTCCCATCGAAGAAAAGAAGCTTGTAACATCCCATGAGAAGTGAAAAATTACATCACGACGGAATGTTTTCTAAGTGTGGTTTAAAGGGAAGCTCAAATCTATGACTAATTCGCCCAATTGGCAAGGACAAGACCCTAATAAACAAAAGATTAGCCTCTACCCTTTCTAGGGCAATCCTACTAGTTAAAAAAATAGGAAGGTAAATCGAACATCCTGAGAGGTTATGAGGTATTCCAGGCTGAACAACTCTGGATAATTTTGTCGCATCAGGTCCTGCGGTTCCCAAGTATGCTCCTCCTGGCCATGGTTCCTCCACAGGACATTGACTAACGGAACTTTCTTGCGACGTAAGATCCGTACTCCTCTATCATCGATATGAACCTGCTCCAAGTGAACTGACCGGTCTGAAGCTACCGACCCATCTATGGTTGAAATATGCTGCTTCGGGCGTAGTAGAGCCCTCCTAAGTGAAGAAATGTTGAACACGTCATGTAATCCTGCCATTTCTGGTGGCAACTCAAGCCTGTAAGCTAGGGGACCGACCCGCTCTAGGATCCTGTAAGGGCCCATATACCTAGGGCTGAGCTTCTCCTTCCGACCAAGCACCCGTGAAACTCCGAGCATGGGCCGGATCTTCAAGAAAACCTGGTCTCCCACCTGAAACTCTACCTGACGGTGTCGGGCATCATGGTACTTATCCTGTCGGCTTTGCGCTTCCAATATTCTGTCCCGGATCATATACTATATAATGATTGGTATACTTGCCTTATCGATTTAGAAATGCAAGCTAGCATGAATCTTGGGCATCAAGTTTTTGGCACCATTGCCGGAGAATATCTTTGTTGATATTTTGAAAACAAGGTTCGATTAATTTTATCATTTCTTTTAATTTTTTTAAATAAAAAATTATTTTGTTTGTTTTCTTTAAAAGTTTTATCTTTAATTTTGAATAATTAAAATTTCTTGCGAAAGGGCCGTGCTGGGTTTTTATCCCGCAATACTGCCTAGTACATTGCGAACCCGTCATTGGGTAGTCCTTGGGAAATCTGGGAAATTTTAATTTATAAACTTTTAATCTTAAAACTTTTACTTTTACTTTTGTTTTTATTTTGGTGTATGACCCGAGAGAATCCGTCAAATCTTTTTGACTTCGATCCCTAGATCGAGCAAATCTTAGAGGACGCCTAAGACTCCGTGAACTCAATTCTCCAGATTTGGTTGAGGAATCTGTTATTTCTACTTCTTCTTCCACTTCCCATTATTCTCAATTTTCTTCTATTTTGGGTGTGTCACGACCAGCATTTTCTCCCCAAGAAGGGGGGTATATCAGAGTAAGGGAAATTGAGCGTCATGATGCTACGTCAGCAGGGGATAACTACAGATGCTCAAACAAAACTCCTACATGACACAAAAGAGAGATCTTTAAGTGATTTAGATAAAATCCAATTTAAGTTAAGCATTTAACCGTATCTCTCGGCTTGGTGGATCATCAAGTCCACGAAAGAAAAATAGTTTATACGCTATGGAAAAATACATCATTTAAGAGATTACACATCCTACATGAGTGCAAATGTTCCCCAGGGAACAACTCATGGTATGCAATACTCTAGGTTTATAATAATATTACAAATAGATTTTACGGTCGCTAAATATGATGGGTTAGAGTTTTAAAATATGCATTGTATGAAGTAATAATAGTATGTTTTATACTTGAAAATACCTAACATGCATTCCTAGCATAAATCATCCAAAGAGTAAGTAATCCAATTCATCACAAAGAAAACGACTAGCAGCTAGCAAGTATCCAAAATCAACAACCATGTGGGCGTCAACAATCTGACACGAACCCACATAAAACAAAAGTTTGTCTGAACTAAGTAAATCAAACTGAAACAACAAACTACCTCTCAATGGAGAGGTGAAAATCACAGCCAACACTACTGCCCAGGAACTCCCAAAAATATGTTTAAACAAACCCCACGGCCGCAAAAACGTACTAATAGTACAACGCTGTCAACATGACGTAAAAAGTAACGTCTTGACGTCATAGATATGACGATACCAAATCAAATAATATTATCAGAAAAATTGGGGGTGTTACAGTTACTCCCCCTAAAAAGATGTTTCGTCCCGAAACTTAACACAACCCAAAATCAAACAAAAACGAGAAAATCTAATACTACCAAAAGCATGGAGACATACTAGAAACTAAGAGAAAAGGTGCGGATGAGATTACCTCATCACCGACTCCAAATCCCACATCGTTCTCTCGACATCTTAATTTCTCCATAGATCCTTGACCATGAGGATGGTCTTTCTTTGTAACACTTGATCTTGAGATTCTAAAACACAGATAGGTTCTTATACATACGAAAGGTTGGGCTGAATCTGAGGTACTGAGTCAAGGACATGACGATCAATACGAACACACTTCTGCAACTGGCTTACATGGAACACATCATGGACCGCAGGGAAGGTAGTAGGCAAATCCAATTTATAAGCTGACACTCCGATGCACTCAAGGATTTGAAAAGGTCCCACATAACGGGGGTCTAACTTATGGTTCCTTCAAAACCTTTTAACACCTGACATTGGAGAGACTTTCATAAAAACCAAGTCCCTAACGTCGAACTCCAGATCGACTCTTCGCCGATTAGCGTATTTCTCATAATACTCTTGTGCTATACTGAGTTTTTCTCGAATATGAGTCACAACACAATTCATCTCATCAAGGGCTTCGGGACCTAGCAGCGGTCTCTCACCAACATCTTCACAAAACAAAGGTGTCCTACAACGCCTTCCGTACAAGGCCTCAAACATGGCCATCTGCAGGCTCTCTTGATAACTATTATTGTAAGCAAATTTCATGAGTTTGAGGCGTTCATCCTAGGCACCACCGTGATTCAAAATATAACACCTTACCATGTCTTCCACGGTTTGATTTACTCTTTTCGTCTGACAATTTGACTGCGGATGGTAGGCGGTAGAATACCTTAAATCGGTACCCAACCCCTCTTGTAAGCTATTCCAAAAATGAGAAGTAAATCTTGAGTCTCGATCTGATATAATGTTAACCGGTACTTCATATAATCTGATGAAACCATCATGGTATAACTCAGCTATCTTCTTCATAGAATACCCAATCTTAAACGACACAAAGTGAGCACATTTTCTCAATCAATCAACTATCACCCAAATAGAATCGTGCCCACGGGGAGATTTTGGAAAATTGGTGATGAAATCCATCGAAATACTCTCCCGCTTCCAACTTGGAATATCAAGCAGTGTCAGTTTTCCACCAGGAATTCTGTGGTCAGCCTTAACACGGGGATATGTGTAACATTTCGACATAAGATTCGCTATATCATTCTTCAATCCCGACCAACAAACAATTTTCTTCAGATCTTTATACATTTTGGTGGAACCAGGATGGTAGGCAATACTGGAACCATGGGCTTCCTTACAAATTTTAGCCCGAATATTACCAAAATAGGGGATACAAAATCTACCCTGATATTTCAGAGTATCTAACTCATCTAAAGAGAAATCAGGTAACTCTCCCATCTTAGTTCTATTTCAGAGATGCAACAAATCAGGGTCATCCATCTGGTGCACTGTGTTAAGGGAAATCCAAGAGGGCTCTTTTGCTACTAAACTAGCAGGCACAGTACTACTCCCAATTTCAATACCCATCAAAAGGACTTCTTCCACCAAGGACTGTACAGATAGATTGAAGATTTTGGCGATATTCCTACTCAAAGAATCATCTACTACGTTAGCCTTTCCCAGATGATAAAGAATCTCCACTTCACAATCAGCCACTTATTCTAACCTCCTACGCTGGCGCAGATTTTACTCCTTTTGAGTGAAGACGTACTTCAAACTCTTATGGTCTGTTTAGATCTTGCACAATGTGCCATACAATAAATGTCTCCAAAGCTTCAGCGCATAAATTACAGCAACAAACTCTAAATAAAGAATATGATAGTTTCTTTCATGAGTCTTCAATTGCCTTGATCCGTACGATATCACCTTCCCTTCTTGCATCAAAACACAACCTAGTCCAATGTGTGATGCATCCACATACACATTATACTCAACTCCTTCAGTAGGCAAAGTCAAAATTGGGGCAGTACATAATCTTTTCTTCAACTCTTGGAAAGCTTCTTCACACTTATCGCTCCAAATTAACACATTGTTCTTCTTTGTAAGTCTAGTTAGAGGAGAGGACAACACAGAGAACACTTCCACAAATATTCTATAATAGCCGGCCAGACCTAAGAAGCTCCTAATCTACTTAGGCATGGAAGGTCTCTTCCATTACATCACAACAAAAATCTTGGTCGAATCTATAAAAATGCCGTCCTTTTACATAATATGGCCCAGAAAAGACACCCAGGGTAACCAAAATTCGCATTTACTCAGCATTGTATAGAGTTTTTGCTCCCTCAGGGTTTACAAAACAAAGCGCAAGTGTTGAGCATGCTCCTTAACACTGCAGGAATACACGAGAACGTCATCTATGAACACGACCACGAAATGGTCCAAGAAATCTTTGATAACTCTATTCATTAAGTCCATAAAAGCAGATGGGGCATTTGTCTAAACAAAGGACATCACAAAGAACTCAAAATGCTCGTGCAGGGAACAAAAAGTCGTCCGTGGTATATCCGCCTCACGGACCCTCAACTGGTGGTAGCCTGATCGAAGGTCAATCTTCGAAAACACAGTGCATCCCCACAACTGATCAAATAGATCATCAATCCGAGGCAACAGATATCTGTTCTTGATTGTTACTGTATTTAACTCTCGATAATCAATACAGAGCCTCATGAAACCGTCTTTCTTCTTTACGAACAAAATAGGGGCACCCCACGGAGAAGAACTCGGACTAATAAAGCCACACTGCAGTAACTCATCCAGCTTAGTGCGCAACTCTTATAACTCACGCGGAGCCATACGGTATGGTTCCTTAGTAATAGGACGGGTACCTGGCTCGAGGTCTATCACAAACTCCACCTCTCTCTCAGGAGGAAGTCCTGGATGACTATCAGGAAAGACATTTTGAAACTCTCGCACCACCGAGATATCCTCAAGACGTGGCATAACAAATGTTATTTTCAGAGCAGAAATAGAAACAAGAAACACCTCATAACCAAACTCTATAGCTCGACAAGCATGTACCGCAAAAATAAGGAGGGAACCCTTGCCCTGAAACCATAGACACTCATAGGTTGGTCGTCGTCCATCTTAAAGTCCAGTAGTTTTTCCTTACCTAGATGACCGCATCATAGTTGGACAACCAGTCCATGCCCAAAATCACATCTAAATCTACCAAGTCCAAAACCAATAGATCAACAAAAGCTAGTAAATCTCCTAGACAAATAGGGCATCTCTGAATTCCTTGATTTGATACCACCAGATGTCCGAAGGGAAACTTGACGTTGAAGGAATCTCCAAATTTATCCAGGTTCAAATAATGTTTATCTACGAAACTTCGTGCCACAAAGGAATGGGTGGCATCCGAATTGAAAAGAACATGCGCCCACCTATTCTTCACCTTCAAATCCCCTAAAACTGTAGTATGCAGAACTAAACGAATGAAAACTAGGACAAACAATGGAGAAAAATGGTTAACTAGAATCAAACCTGATATTACATGGGTAGAGGTCTGAGCTTCCTCTCTGGTCACCAGATTTAGTTTTCCTTTCCCTTTGTCCTGGTTTGGCAGCAGCGGTAGAGCCAAAAGCGGGGCAGGTTGTAGTGGGGACTGAGCCTGGGGGCATGAAAACTTCAGATGCCCCTTCTGCCCGCACTGGAAGCAAACCTTATCCTTCGACCAGCAATGACTTATGTCATGCCCCTTTCTTGAACAGAATGTGCATACTAGATCTCCCTTGGGTGCTCCTTGAATAGAGAGCACCTACTGCTGCTTTAGAGTGGTAGTTCTTTTGAAACACCTTTCGTAAGGGTGGTCAGACCGACCACAGAAGCTACATATCTCTCCACTTTTCTTCTTTGAAGAAGGGCCAGATGCCCTAGAGTTTTGATCCTCATCACCTTTCCTCTTCTCTTTTCTTGCTAGAGCACCTGGGTTCTTGGCATTTTTCAATCGCCTCAAATTTTAGAACGGCTTCCACTACCTTAGTATAACTTTCAGCTCTATAAGCGTATGCCAACTGTTAGACATTGTTTCTTAGTCCTCCAATGAAACGTTTCACTCTTCCCTCCTCTGAAGCTACTAAATCAGGAGAAAATCTGATAAACTTACTAAATTCAATCTCATATTCGCTAACCATGAGATGTCTCTGCTTCAGATGTAGGAAATTATTCATCAGGCGGTCCTGTTCGACCAAGGGTAGAAACTTCTTAAGTAACATCTTCATAAACAATTCCCATGAGAATCCTTCATTTAGGCTCTCCTTTTCCCGAATCCACCAATGCTTTGTCAGGCCTTTTAGTTGATAGGATATAATCATTAGCTTCTGGGCTTCTACAATCCCCGAATACGAGAACATATCTTCTATAGCGATGACCCAATCATCCAAAACCATAAAGTCGGCTCTCGCATCATAAATGGGAGATCTCAATCGCTGGAAATACGAGATGAAATTCATCTTTGGCGGTAGCTTCACTTGGGGCACCAGAGGAGCAGGAGCAATGGGAACTGCTTGATCCACGACAGGATCTTGCACTAAGGGTTACTGCGTAGGAGCGACAGACAATAAGGACTGAATTTGCGACTGCATTGCAACTACTTGCCTCGACAGAGCCTTGTTGCTCTGACGCAAACTTTCAATCAACACATCACTCTTCGCACCTTATGACTCACCGTCCGATTGGGAAGTCGAACTTGTCGCAGGGAATTTTTACGGCATTTCTAAAAAGGTAATAAACAACTCATCAAAATCCTAGATTACGACTAGTCCACACACAACTTAGTTCAGACCATACTTAAAAGACACTTGCTTATACTGCAACTTGCTCTAGGACTTTACAATGATGTTATATCCTACTTAGGATGTTATCCTTTCATCTTATTAACTCATGTGCCTATGATATGAATGCATGGATTCTTTATTCTTATTGAAAATCTTGTTTGTACATGTGTCATCATGTATTCCTTAACTTAGCATGCATGCTTATGCGATGATATTTTATTTATGCAGTGCTATGCATTCAAAAAAAGGCCTTAAAGCAAGCTATGTGCAGCGTACATAAGAAATGTTATGCATGCCATACTACAAAATATCACATGCAATGAGAAAATAAACGTGCTAATTGGCAACCATGTGATGGCGGTTATGCATTCCATACTACATAACCATCACATAATATCACCTATGGTGGATCTATATAAAATCACATATTATGCATCACATACTACATAATATGCCCCATATTTTTCTTGTCATGCTATGAGTGTAGTGACTATGCTTTGACTAAGAACTACTTATGACACATAGGTGTTTGTATGAAAATGAACGAAAGAAATAAAATCTACAACGGGTGGCTGGTTCAACCAACTAGTCAAGCAAACCTCCCTCTGATACCAACAGTCATAACCCGCATTATCTCCGCTAGAAGGGGGTATATCAGAGTAAGGAAAAATGCGCACCGTGATGCCACGTTAGCAGGGGATAACTGCGGACCTTAAGACAAAACTCCTACTTGACACAAAAGAGAGATCTTTATGTGATTTAGAGAAAATCCAATTTAAGTTAAGCATTTAACCGTATCCCTTAGCTTGGTGTCTCATCAAGTCCACGAAAGAAAAATAGTTTATACGTTGTGTAAAAAAATTTAATTGAAGAGATTACACATCTTACATGAGTGTAAACGTTCCCCAGGGAACAACTCATGGTATACAAGATTCTAGGTTGATAATAGTAATACAAATAGCTTTTACGGTCATTATATATAATGGGTTAGAGTTTTAAAATATGCAATGCATGAAGTAATAATAGTAGGTTTTATACTTGAAAATACCTAACATGTATTCCTAGCATAAATCATCCTAGAGAGCAAGTAATCAAATTCATCACAAAGAAAATGACTAGCAGCTAGCAAGTATTCAAAATCAACAACCTTATGGGCGTCAACAATCTGACACGAACCCACATAAAACAAAAGTATGTCTAAACTAAGTAAAGTAAACTGAAATAACAAAGTACCTCACAACGGTGAGGTGAAAACCACAGCCAACACTAATGCCCAAGAACTCCCAAAAACTAGCTCCACTACGTGCTAAAGCTCCAGACCTGAGGCATTCCAAACATAGAACACCTCAACAAGAAGGTACAAGTGGTGGCAGAAAAGAAGTACAAAACGTAAACAAGGTCAAAAGGGGTACCAACCCAAGACCAAAAGTACACAAGTAAAGTACATAAGTAAAGTACAAAAAAAATCAGAAAGAATCATCACGCACATCAAAATACACTAGATGCACAAGGCTAAAAAGGTGGAAAGCATGATTAAATCAAAAGCACGAATATCACAACAACCCTATTAGCTATATGTGGTCAACTCTACCCAAAAACATGGGCGAGGAGGTCACTCATCTGGACACACCCTCACAGATATAATATTTGTATAACTGCGGGGGAGACTCATACACTCCACCATTCACCACAGATGCCCAAACACCTGGTAGAGTTCCGCAATGTACTAATAAGTCTCAAAACATTACGGAGGTGAATACACCCACTAACTCCCGCAAATAAGTGAATCATGATATATCTCAAGACTTGGCACATCGGATTCTACTAAACATTTCTAGATTAAGAAACGGTTGATCAACCTTTAGGAAGGATTTAAAATCCCAGATAAACTCTAAAATGTCCTACATAATAGTTAAAGGATGGCTAAAAGAGCAAGATTAAATTTCATCATCAAAACATAAACCACTATACAAGGTTAGATTAGTGAAATCAAGAACATGATAATACAAGTGTGTTTTGAACAAAGGATTTAATACAATACTATAATTAGCAAGCTAAAGTAGTTAGAAATTCCAACAGATCGGGAGAAAGAAGGGAAGAGGGGAGTGAAACCACCACTTACCATGGTTTTTGACGGAAAAACTCTCCAAATTGCACCTTGTCGTAGAGTGGGAATAAGGAAGACGGGGGAAGTCAAAATCTGAACAAAACAACCGAAATAGAAGTTAGGGCCAAAAAACCTAACGAGAAAAACTCAATAAATTGTGAAGATTTTATAACGATGATGAAGCTCTTTTTGAGAGCTTCCCGGATCTATGATTGGTTGAAGATTTCGAGCACAGGAGCACCGTCGGCGGCCATCGGAAGAATCACGAAAAACTTTCTCTCTCTCTCGCTCACACCGCTCTGGTTCAGGAGATGAACAGGAGTCTGATCTGCTTAAAGAGAGGAAGAAGAAGTTTTCTTATATATATAAGATATAGTTATAATATTAAAATGATATTTTACCTATAACAGTTATAATTCTAAGAAAAGAACCAGGGGAGGAGGGTTAGCTGTACCGGACCTCTCGAGAAGAAGAAGACTTCTCGGGAATAGGACAAACACAACTCGAGAATGACATGCTCTCTCGAGCACCAAAACACTTCTCGAGAACAATAGGACAGTTCTCGAGTTCTGAAAAAGGCCTACTCCAGTACAGAAGAAGTATTACTCGAGTAGAAGGTAAGCAATTCTCGAGAACAACAACACTTATCGAGAACAACAGAAGGGCTTCTCGAGATCTAAAGAACTTCTCGAGAACAACAAAACTTCTCGAGAATCAATAGAAAGACTTTCTCGTGAAACAGAGGGAAGAAAAACCCTGTTCGACGAATTTTGCTCGAAGTTCGTCGAACACAAAACACGTTCGACAAATTCTGGCCAGATTTTGTCGAGCATAAAGGAAAACCCGATCGACTTTCGTCGAGCACAAATGAAAACTCTGATCGACCATTGTCGAGCTCCGTTCGACAATCATCGAGTGCAAAGGAAAACTCTGCTCGCCTATCGTCGAGCTCCGTTTGACAATCATCGAGCTCCACTCGACGCATAGTAAAAGCCCAGACAGTGACTTTCGTTTGACTTTCGTCGAACTCCGATCAACGCTTTGACAAAAACCCAGACAGCGCCTAAAAATTTTGTTGCCCGCCTCCATTTGACGAAAACCTTCCCAGAAGGAGGGCTTCCCTAGAATCAAAACTGCATAAGGCTTTAATTTTATAATAATAATCATATTAAAAAAAAATTTGATCAAGGATTATGGGTTAAAAATGGAGGCCCAAACGCGCTTCGAATTAAACAAATTAAACAGCATAAATAACCCTAGAATCCGACACACCATTCCTGAGACACTATCATCAAATGCTTACACAAGAAAAAATCATCACAAAGATCCAAACACGCGTCGAGACACAAAGTGCTCAGATGGCAATATATCTAGACAAGTCGAAACCTCAAAACTTCATCCCTTTCAATCAAGGAAAACATACAATCCAAATCAAAATCCCAAAAATTTTGTCAAACAAACCCAACAGACGCAAAAACGCACTAACGGTGCAGCGCCGTCAACATAACGTAAAAAGTAATGCGTTAACGTCATAGATATGATGATAACAAATCAAATAATATTATCAGAAAAATCGGGGGCATTACAGGGTGACCCAAATCCGAATATGGCCAATCAACGGCCTTTGTCATATTATGCTCGTCCAAATTTGGATGAGGCACAATCAAGTATTGTTCGACCAGCTATTACGAACAATAACATTGAATTGACGCCGAGCATCATTCAAATGGTACAACAATCTGTACAATTTGATGAGCTTCAAGATGAGGACCCAAACACTAATATTTTAAACGTTTTAGAAATATGTAATACCTTAAAAATTAACGGGGTTTTGGATGATGCAATCCAGCTAAGGCTTTTTCCTTTCACTTTGCGCACCAAAAATAAGCAGTGGTTGGGTTCTCTACTTAGAGGATCCCTCGCTACATGGGCCGAGATGACAGAAAAAATTTCTTACGAAATATTTTTTGCCCACTAAAACGTCCAAGTTGCGCAATGATATCACATACTTCTCCCAAGCTGATACTGAAACATTATATTATCCTTGGGAATGATTTTAAGTTATTACTTTACCATTTTCTGCATCAAGGAATCCCCAATTGGTTCCAAATTCAAACCTTCTATAATGTCCTCAACTCCATAACGAGGCAACACATCGATGCCTTCTCCGGTGGAACGTTAAACAACAAGACACCAACGGACACCCAAGAACTTATAGAAGGCTTATCCATGAATACGTATTAGTGGAGTACCCCTCAGTCTTGCCCACCTAAACTGGTCGGGATGTACGAAATCGATGCTATTTCTAATTCATCTCTCCAGTTTAAGATTCTTAATAAAAAATAGAAGAGATGACTGCTCTCTCTTCTATACCTACCTGGGAAACTTCTAATATTGTCGAACATATGGATTACATGGGTAATCAGAATCGGCCACCTTTTAATTCAGTTAATAATTATGGTAATACTTATCACCTGGGTGTAAGGAATCACCCCAACTTCTCTTGGAGTAATCCATGGAATGCGACACGTCCACTAAACACAATTCCACCTGGATACTTACCATCACAAGCTCTAAAAACTCCCACTCTTGATGAGGCTTTCAACAAATATATGGTTATTAATGATGCCAAAATATTGAATCTCTCCGAATTTATTCGAAATTTGGAGAATCTAATTGGGCAAATAGCAAAAATGTTCTCTGATTGTCAAAAAGGAGCATTACCGGGCAATATAGAGCCCAACCCAAAGGAGCAAGCTAAGGCTACCATGCTATAGAGCATGAAGGAGGTAATTACTTCCTCAAGTCCGGTTGAAATGGAGGTAATTACTTCTACATCTACTCCTCATCCTAAGGTTTTCAATGAAAATAAATTAAGTAATTTCCACCGACTCTTCCATACCTGTCAAAATTAAAGAAAGACCGGATGGAAGAGCATTATGGTAAATTCTTAGAAATATATAAGAAAATTCATATAAATTTACTTTTTTGTGAAGTGATAACGCAAATGCCAATGTACGCAAAGTACGTCAAGGATATTTTATTTAAAAAAAATAAACTTAAGGATATTTCCACAGTTCAATTGAATGCGGAGTGTTTGGCTAGTTTCTCTATTCCCTGTTTATTTGGCGATTTATTAGTAAAATATGCGTTGGCCAATCTTGGCGCCTCTATTAATTTGATGTCTTATTCATTTTTTAAAAAAATTAGGATTAGGAGAACCTAATCTAATAAGAATGAGCATCCAATTGGCGAGTTCTTATCAAAGTTGACAAATTTATCTTTCCGGTAGATTTCGTCATCCTTGACAAAGAAGAGGATACTGAGGTTCCGCTTATTCTTAGATGTCCTTTTCTCGCCACCTCGTGCGCCAAAATAGATATTAGTAACGGTAAACTTCTCCTTAGAGTCGGATATGAAGAAGGTACCTTTACTAGTAAATCATCTATGATAAATACGCTTTCTAATGACAACTCAAGTTTCTTTTTGGATGCTTCTCTCGAAGAAGACTCCATTTTATTTTTTGAAAAATTTTCATCTCCTATTTTTCATGAAGAAAATTTTTAACATTTAGATTTAATTTCTCATGAAAATAGTGATAACAATTCGGTCACACGCGCACCTATTTTAGAAATTTTTGAATTAGGTAGTGACCGATTTAAAACTTCTTATGAAGAACCTCTAAGTTTAGAACTATAATAATTACCAGGTCATTTAGAATACTTATTTCTAGCGGAGTGTTCAAAACTTCCCTTTAGTGTGTCGGCTTATCTAACCGATGAAGAAAAATTGAAATTATTTAATGTTTTAAAACTTCATCTCCGCCCAATTGCGAGGAAAATAACGGATTTTAAAGGGATTAATCCCTCCTTTTGTACTCACAAAATTTTATTAGAATAAAATTTACATAAAACTCTTCAACCTCAACGCCGCTAAAATCCTAATATGAAGGTGGTTATTAAGGCAGAGATTATAAAATTATTAGATGCGGGCATCATCTAACCGATTTCAGATAGCACTTGGCCAAGTCCGGTCCAAGTGGTGCCCAAGAAAGGAGGATTGGTAGGGCAAAATGATAAAAATGAGCTAAACCCTGCTAGAACCATTACAGGATGGCGGGTCACAAATTAAGCGATGCGACCCAAAATGATCATTTTACTTTACCGTTCATTGACTAAATCCTTGAACGACTATCCGGGCAAACTTTTTATTTTTTTTTTGACAGTCTCTAAGGATATTTCCAAATCCTAATTTCTCTTGAGGACCAAGAGAAAACAACTTTCACTTATTCGTTTGGCAACTTCGCCTATCGGAGGATGTCATTTGGTTTATGTAATGCACTAGCAACCTTCCTGTTGGAGTTAGAGACCGGGCGGTCTGTCGGTCTGGCTTGGCGGGTTAATGACCGGGCGGTCTGGCGGTTTGCCTTCAGCGGTTTAGTTGCTGTGTTGAGGTCTGATGTCCAAGCGGTCTAGCGGTCTGTTACTGGCGACCAGGAGACCGGGCGGTCTAACGGTCTCACATGGCGGCTTGTCTCTCACTCTGGCAGTGGCCGAGCGGTTAGCCCATCTGTCTAACCGCGCGGCTTGTTCCGGTCTGTTGTTCTAGCCGCCCAGATTTTTTGTATAGTTTTAGTCACACATCTCTTATTTGTATTCTCTCTTCTCTCCTCCATTCTATATAAGGGAGGCCATACCATTGTAATAGAGACCTTTTTCTGATAATAAAATTTCAGTTATACCATTTCCGGCTTGTTTTTGTTCGCTTCTCACATGGTATCAGAGGGAACGATCCTTTCCTCCTGATTCTGTGCTTCTCTCTGTCCGCGCGGCTTGCTTCTCCGGCTTGCGCCCTGTCCGCGCGGTCTCCTTGTCGTTGCCCTCTGTGTGCGCGACCTGTTGCCTTGTTCACTGCGACCTATCGCCGTGTGCCTTGCCCTCTCTTGTGCTTTTGTTCGAGCGGACTGTCTGCTAGCCGCTCGACTTCTTCCCCTTTGCTTGTTACTGCGGCTTGGTCGTGGTCTTTCTGGCCGCTGGTGTTTGACATCCTGACCGCTGCAGTTCCTCTTCTGCCTATCCGCACGGCTTGTTTTCTAACCGCGCGGCTTCCTGTTGGTTTGCTCTTATGGCTCTTTCTGATGCTTCAACTGCCACCACTCTTGTAGCCAATCCGGCTCCGCCTCTACCTCCTACTCCTTCCGGGAACCTTGGCACCGTTTCCAAGCTTGTCGGCTCCAACTACCCGAATTGGAGCGTCTCTTTCACCTTTCTCCTTCGCTCGCAACGCAAACGCCACCATCTCGTTGATGACCCTCCTCCTACCACTTCACCTCTCTTTGATGACTGGGATGCGAGTGACGCTCTTGTGCGTACTTGGCTCGCTAACAGTCTATCCGATGAGTGCCTTCCCGTCATCCGTCATGATGAGACGGTGAAGGCCGCTTGGCTTCATCTTGCTGTTTTGTATTCCAAAGGGGCTCAAACGTCCTGTATCTATACGTTGTATGCGGACCTCTTTGCCCGGCCTACCTTGTCTCCTGCTGCTGCCTACCAACAAGTTCAAGCTCTTGGGGCTGAGATTCTTCAGAATCGCCCCTTTTCTACGGATCTGACTCAACAACACAAGCACTTCCAGGAGCTTCTGGTTGTGTGTTATCTGCTCCGTCTTCCTGACACTTATGACATGATCCGCCAACAAATTCTGGGTGAGGCGGAATCTCCTACTTTAGATGCCACCGCTGCTCGCATCGCCGCTGTCACCTCTCTCATTCAGCGCCCGCTTCTGCCCGCTCCTTCTCCTCCGGATAACTATGCTCATCAAACTCAGCGGAGTGGCTCTGGTAGCCGCAGTCATCAGTCTGGCGGACGTCCTTCTTCCCGCTATCTCTGCTCTCACTGCGGCCGCACCGGACACACTCTTGACCGCTGCTGGACAAAGCATCCCCATCTTCGCCCCTCGGGTGACTCTTCTGCCTCTTCTTCCAAGCCGTCTGCTTCCGTGTTCACATCATCAGGTAGTGCCCATGTAGTCACTCAAGGTAAATCGCTTATCGACTCCGGTACTACTAATCATATGACGGGCAATCCTCAGTGCTTCTCTCTCCTCGAACAGCATGATCGGTTGCCCCCGGTCCTCATTGCAGACGGTTCTCCCTCCCCGGTTCATGGATCGGGAGTGGTTCATGTTACTCCGTCCCTTCGGCTAGAGGACACTCTTTATGTGCCCAAGTTTCCGTACAATCTGCTGTCGGTTACTTCTTTGTGCAAGCAGCTTCAATGTTCTGTAACGTTTACTCCATCTTCTTGCTCTTTTCAGGATCCGAGCTCCCAGCGGACGATTGCTACTAGGACTGAGAGTGGCGGCCTCTACTTCCTCGATAACGTTTCCGCTTTGTCTACCTTCTCCTCTTCTTGTACGGATCTTCTCCAGTGGCATCTCCGTCTCGGTCATCCTCCACCACGGCTTCTACATCAGCTTCTGCCCCACCTCCCTCCCTCCACTACTCCTCTCCACTGCGAAGCATGTCAACTTGGCAAGCATCATCGTTCTTCCTTCCCGCCGAAGCAAGGTCGGGGCTCTACCCGTCCGTTTGATCTAGTCCACTCTGATATCTGGGGACCTGCTCCTACCCTTACTATTGGTCGGGGTAGTTCTTATTTTGTAACCTTTATTGATGATTTTTCTAGATGTACTTGGGGTATCTCTTACGAGATCGCTCTGAACTTTTTAATGTATGGACCTCCTTTTATCATTTAATCAAAAATCAGTTTGGTGTTAGTGTTAAAACTTTTCGCTCTGATAATGCAAAAGAGTACTTAAGTCATGCTTTTACCTCTTTCTGTATGCAACATGGCGTTATTCATCAGACAAGTTGTGTCTATACATCCCAACAAAATGGGGTGGCGGAACGCAAAAACCGTCACCTCCTCGATGTTGCTCGTACATTAATGACTCAAATGCATGTCCCTCGCTCATATTGGGGCTATGCTGTTCTTCTTGCCTGCTATCTCATCAATCGCATTCCCTCCTCCGTTCTTAAGGGCAAAACCCCTTTTTCCATCCTTTATCCAGGCAAGGACCCCTTTCCTCTCCCTCTCCGAATCTTTGGGTGCACTGCTTTTGTACATGTCCCGTCTGCCACCCGTGATAAGCTCTCCCCTCGCTCCACCAAATGTGTCTTTCTGGGGTACTCGGCCACTCAGAAAGGCTACTGCTGCTTTGATCATGTTCTTCGTCAACAGTTCGTCTCCGCTGACGTTACCTTCTTCGAGAATGCATCCTACTTCTCGGATGCCTCCTCTTCTCTTCCCCCCACCTCTGATTCTCCTGTTATTCCGTTCGTTCCCTCGTTTCCTACTACGATATCCGCTCCTCCTCCGTCTCCACCCACGCCTCTCTCTCCGCCGCCATCTCCCTCATCTCCGCTGCCATCGCTCTCTCCTCCCGGGCCAGCTCTCTCTGCCACGGATGCTCTGGATGCCGAGGAGCCCGCCGACCTGGATCTCCCTGTAGCTCTTCGCAAAGGGGTGCGGACGTGTACCCTACACCCCCTTGCTGCTGTTGTTTCATATGATCGTCTTACTCCTTCTCGCAGGGCCTTTGCACTGGCTATCTCTGCTACTACCACACCTCGTTCCTACCAGGATGCCCTTGACATTCCTCACTGGAAGCTGGCCATGGATGAGGAAATGGCGACCCTCACAGAGCGGGGTACCTGGACTCTTGTCCCTCCTCCCCTTGATACAGATGTTGTTGGCTGTCGCTGGGTCTTTGTCATCAAGTTTGGCCCAGATGGCACTGTGAACCATTACAAAGCTCGTCTGGTGGCTAAGGGCTTTACTCAAACCTATGGGGTTGATTACTTTGACACCTTCTCTCCCGTGGCTCGTCTCAGCACTATACGGGTCCTTCTCTCTGTGGCGGTCAACAAAGACTGGCCACTTTCACAGCTGGATATCAAGAATGCCTTCCTTTATGGTGATCTTCAGGAGGCCGTCTACATGGAGCAACCTCCAGGGTATGTTGCTCAGGGGGAGACATGAGTATGCCGGCTACAGAAGGCAATCTATGGCCTCAAGCAAAGCCCTCGAGCGTGGTTTGACAAGTTCAGCGGCATCGTGGCGGCCATTGGTTTTGCTCGCAGCGCTGCTGATCACTCTCTATTTATTCGCAAAACCTCTTCGGGACTGGTGGTTCTTGCAGTATATGTGGATGATATTCTTCTCACTGGTGATGACCACAAAGGGGTAGCCTTGACAAAGCGGCATCTTCGCCAACATCTAGTCACGAAAGATATGGGTTCTCCGAAGTACTTTTTGGGATCGAAATCTCTCGGAAGCCCAACTCTTTAGTCCTCTCTCAGCGTAAGTATGCTCTTGATATTTTAAAGGAAGCAGGATTGACTGGGGCCAAACCTGCCCGATGTCCCATGGCTGTTGGAGAAGACAAAACCTGGACAGATGGTTCGCCTCTTCTTTCAGATGCTTCGCGGTACAGGCGTCTAGTTGGTAAGCTCATATACCTCACCGTGACTAGGCCCGACATTTCCTATGCTGTGGGCAAGGTGAGTCAATTCATGCAAGCTCCCAGGGAGTGTCATCTGCAGTCCGCCCTGCGAATCTTGGAGTACGTCAAAGCAGCCCCTGGGAAAGGATTGCTCTTTCAGAAGAATGATCATCTGAGGGTTGAAGCTTACTCAGATGCGAGTTACGCTGATGACAAAGGGACCGCAAGTCTACCTCCAGTTTCTGTACCTTTGTTGGGGGCAATCTGGTAAGCTGGAAGAGCAAGAAGTAATCTGTTGTCTCCAGGTCCAGTGCTGAAGCTGAGTATCGGAGTATGGCATCGACCACTTGCGAGCTAAAGTGGCTACGGCTCTCATGTTGGATTTAGGAGAGGTCTACAACCATCCTCTACCTATGTTCTGTGACAACAAGGCTGCTATATACATCTCCAAAAATCCAGTCTTCCATGAGAGAACCAAGCACATTGAGGTCGACTGTCATTTCATTCGTGAAGAGATTCTGAAGGAACAGATTTGCACTCCCTTCATCACTTCTGAAAAAGAGCTGGCTGACATCTTCACCAAGCCAGTATCCGCCTCGTTTCTTCATATATGTGACAAGCTGGGCATGATCGACATATATGCTCCAGCTTGAGGGGGAGTGTTGGAGTTAGAGACCGGGCGGTCTGTCGGTCTGGCTTGGCGGGTTAATGACCGGGCGGTCTGGCGGTTTGCCTTCAGCGGTTTAGTTGCTGTGTTGAGGTCTGATGTCCAAGCGTCTAGCGGTCTGTTACTGGAGACCAGGAGACCGGGCGGTCTAACGGTCTCACATGGCGGCTTGTCTCTCACTCTGGCAGTGGCCGAGCGGTTAGCCCATCTGTCTAACCGCGCGGCTTATTCGGTCTGTTGTTCTAGCCGCCCAGATTTTTTGTATAGTTTTAGTCCCACATCTCTTATTTGTATTCTCTCTTCTCTCCTCCATTCTATATAAGGGAGGCCATACCTTTGTAATAGAGACCTTTTTCTGATAATAAAATTTCAGTTATACCATTTCCGGCTTGTTTTTGTTCGCTTCTCACACTTCCAATGGTGTATGCTAGCGATTTTTGACGAACAAGTGGAGGATATACTAGAGATTTTCATGGAAGATTTCTACGTTTTTGGAGACTCGTTTGATTAATGCTAAAATAATCTCTCCCGTGTTCTCCAAAGATGTGAGGAAACAAATTTAGTTTTAAATTGGGAGAAGAGTCATTTTATTTTACGGGAAGGTTTAGTTTTAGGCCAAAAAATCTCAAGTAAGGGTATAGAGGTAGACAAAGCCAAAATAGAAACAATAAAAAAACTGCCTCCCCTTCGAATATTAAGGTCGCACGTAGTTTACTTGGGCATGCCGGTTTTTATCGCCGGTTTATTAAATATTTTACTAAAATCACCCTGCTCCTAACTCACCTTTTTGAAAAAGATGCCCCATTTATTTTTGTTAAACATTGTTTGTATGAATTTTCTATTATTAAAGAAAAATTAATAAACGCACCTATCATGATAGCTCCCAATTGGGATCTCACTTTTGAAATCATGTGCAATGTTAGTAGTATTGTCGTTGGTGTTGTCTTAGGACAACGCATCAATAAAAATTTTCATCCTATATATTATGCAAGCAAAACACTATCCGCCGCACAAGAAAACAATACAACTACCGAGAAAGAACTTCTCGCCATTTTTTTTGCCTTTGATAAATTTCACTCTTATCTCACTTTGTCCAATGTTATTTTTTTTATCGATCATTATGCTTTGCGTTATTTACTAACAAAAATAGATGTGAAGCGTAGTTTGATTAGGTGGATTTTGCTCCTCCAAGAATTTGACTTGGTGATCCATGACAAAAGGGGAACAAAAAATCTAGCGGTGGATCACCTTTCTCGGTTGGAGAATCCCAATTCGGAAGAGCTTGTTGAGGAGGATATTGATGATACTATTCCTAAGGAGCGCTTCCTTGCTTCATATAAGGTAACAACTCTCCCCACTCCTTGGTTAGCTAATTTTGCAAACTACCATGCAGCGAGAGTTCTCCCAAAAGATTTTTCTTACCAAGAAAAGAAGAAATTCTTTTTCGATTTGAAAAATTATTTTTGGGAGGATCAATTTCTTTTCGAATTTGTGCAGACCAAGTAGTGCGGAGGTGTGTTTCTCACGAGGAGGGCGCCCAAATATTAAAACATTTCCACAAGGGACACGCCAGTGGGTACTATAAAGCCAATTAGATTGCGTAGAAAGTACTTGAAGCAGGCTTTTATTGGCCAAGCAT
Organism: Platanthera zijinensis; assembly: GCA_039513925.1. NCBI lineage: Eukaryota > Viridiplantae > Streptophyta > Magnoliopsida > Asparagales > Orchidaceae > Platanthera > Platanthera zijinensis. The sequence continues at coordinate 116,000,757 of CM077096.1, forward strand.
CTTCAAAGATGCTTAGGTTCATGTAAGTCGTTATGAAAAATGCCAATGCTCAGGTAATATTTCCTGCCTTGATGAAATGCCTTTAAATTCATTTTTATGAATAGAGGTTTTTGATTTATGGTGGATCAACTTTGTCGGCCCGCTTCCAAATTCCTCTAGAAATCGATATAGTTTGGTAGCGGTCGACTACGTGTCTCGGTGGGCGGAAGAGCAAGCTCTTCCCACCAATGATGGACGAGTCGTGACAAAATTTCTAAAAAAACCATTTTCATGTTTTAGAGCACCGCGTGCATTAGTAAGTGATAGGGGCACTCACTTTTATAACGCATAATTTGCTAAAGTATTATCTCAACACGGCGTTACACACAGGTTGGACACCCCCTATCAACCTCAAACAAGTGGCCAACTAGAAGTAGTAAATCGTGAAATAAAATGAATATTGGAAAAAATGATTTGTACTAATAGAAAGGATTGGTCGGTTAAGCTTGATGATGCACTATAGGCATATCAGACAATGTACAAGACTGATATCGGTTGTATGTCGTATCAATTAGTCTTTGGGGAAGCATGCCACTTAGCAGTTGAGCTTGAGTACCACGCCTTTTCAGCGCTTGAATATTTAAATCTTGATAAAAATTTGTCATCCGAGCTCCCCAAATTCCAAATAAATGAGCTTTATGAGTGGCGCTCCTTCGCCTACGAAAGTAATAAACTTTATAATGAGTGCACTAAATTTTATCTTGAAAAAAAATTATGCTTCCGAAGGAGTTCAAACCGAGAGACCAAGTCCTCCTCTATAACTCGCGTTTACATTTTTTTTCGGGAAAAATTAAGTCCCGCTGATCCTGCCCCTTTATCGTAAAAGATGTGTCACGACTCGTCAATTCCTCGGATTTGCACCACTCGGGCCAGGGTCATGCCCGCGACCTGTGGGCGTGTAACTAAAAAAGTTACAAACAAAAAATTATTTTTCACTCGGCACGGAATAGTTCCGTCAATGTCACTCCCTTGACCAAAGAAGGTCACGTCCGTGACATTAACGGAAGTCGTATAGAAAAAAACCCCTCTCTGAACCAGCACCGGGTTCTATATTCCGAGAAATATATGCCTGCCGGTCACGCCCGTGACCGGGGCATGTAAAAGCAAAAGTGCAGAAATTTTTTTAAAGGTAAAATATTTTTGTTTTTATATATTTTTTGACTTACTAAAAATAATAAAATAGAAAAAATAGAAAATAAATAAAACACGAATTACCGAATTCCAAATGTACGTGAATCTTAGCGTCTGGGCTAACTGTCCTCCATCAATAAAACTTCAAACCTGTAAAACTAAACATACAATAAAAAAGGATAACCATTGGGTGACTCCTAAGAGCGAATTTTTTATGGACGTTGAGCTCGACCAGATGCACACCCATTTTGATGAGCACTTTATATGTTTTGATGGTTGATTTACCGTGTTGGTTCAGAGTCACGCTTCCTCTATGGCGCATATTATGCGTGAGTTTGCAGATCTGCAGATCTATTATCAATAGCAGGGGCACAATAATGATGAGGATTATGTTTTCTTTTGTATCATGTCTGTAATGGAACTATTGTATCTTTATCTTTCTATTATTATCAGTGTTTTGTTGTACTTCTAATCTTTATTATAAGAAATATCATGTTTTGCTTTAGTTTTTGCTTTCAGGTCAAACTTGAAGCAGATTTGGACTCTTTATAGAAGTTTTCTTTTCCTTTGCTTTTAATTTTCATACATTGGGGACAATGTTTCATTTAACTATGGGGGGATATTTCTCACTAGTTTAACCTATTTTTAGCAAAATATACAAAAAAATTTAAAAAAATTTTACTTAGTTTTTACAAAAAAAATTCGAAGAAAAAAAAAACTAGATAATCAAAACTTAAATTCTTAGAAAGGGTCATGTTGGGCTGTCATCCCACAAAATCGCCTAGTACTAGTGAGAACCCTTCACAGGATATACCTCAGGAAGTATAAGAGATATCAAAAATATTAGGTTTAATTTTAAATCTATAAATAATTATTTCTATATTTATTCACAAGCAAAATACTTTGTATTTAACTTTTAAATAGTGTAGAGAATTTCTATGCTTTAAATCAATTTTGAATTTTTGAGTAGAACTATCGGCCATGCTGAATTCCTAGTCAAGTGGACGTGTTAGTAGAAATTTATGTAGAACTAAAAATTTAACATAAAATTTGATTTTTATTTTTCTAAATGCGTGGAAATAGTTTATTCTACTTTCATTTTGAAACCGGTAAAAATCCAAAAATAATTTAGGTGAGTACGTAAGAGTTTACTAGAGAAATATTTCGTAAATCAAAAGTAGGTTATTCTTTTTCGATGTCTAGAACTTGCCCTCTAGCGATTCTAAAGGCTTGCATAAGTTAAACTCATTAGCATGAATAAGATATAGGCATTTGTTATGGCCAATTTGAGCCCTTACACCCGTACCTAACACTTTATCGTTGTTAAACAACTTTGAGTCTATTATCCTACCTTTTATTTTAGCTCCACCAAATATTTCACCAAGGCCTAAAAAGCATCGCAATCACACACCTTTGTCCGTGCTCGATAATGGTTTTAAATGAAAAACTTTGTGAGTGATTTGGGGTCATTTAAATTTGGTGACTATTTTTATTGAAAAAAAGAGCTGATTTGTTTCTCCTCCCCTTTAAAAATATTACATAAATCATAAAAAGAGGAAGGAAGAAAAAAAAGAATGATGAAAAAAATTGTTTAAACAAGAAAAAAAGGATTGGGAAATTGGTTATGTTTTTAAAGCCATGTTTATTTATTTTGTGCGAGCTCTCTTTAAGTTTGGGTATGACAAGTCATCGTGTTTATCTTTGACAATCCACACCAAAACCTAATCCTACGTTTCTACCTAGTTAAGTTCTATTGATTTGTGATTATAAGTTAGACAAGTGTCGTGGAGAGAGTTTGAAAGGGCAAGCCTATGACCATCAACATTGATGGATTTTTTTGGAGGGCATCTCGATCTTTGATTTGTGTAATGTCGATCTTAGTATGCACGCTACCTTCTCCATAAATATAATTTTAGGATTTACCCGATTTTCAAATTAAAAGTAGTAATTATAAGTGAAAACACATTCTAGACAAATATAAGCTAATTTGTATGATGAGTAGGTTTTTCTACTAAAATAACTACGCGCATAGTCTTAAAACTTCACATTTTACTCCTTAGGTTCATTTTTTTTCTACCGTTGAAATTTTTTTGCTTCATATGGAAAGTTGTTTGCTCGGGACAAGTAAACGAGTAAGTTTGGGGGTATTTAATAACACTAATTATTTCCTTATTTTTCTATAGTTTTTATTTAATAAATAATAAATTTATAATTATATTTTATTTATTAAATTTCTAATTACTTTCTTTTTATATTTCATGTTAATCTGGCCTGCAAATAATAATTTGAAGCTGACAGATCAAACTAGGAGGTTATTTAGACCAAAATTAGAAAAGTCGAGTACACGCCAAGGACACGGGCGTGACCAAAAAGTCACGGGTACGACAAGCTAGCGTGGCCCTCTTGATGTTCCTGATTCCGTATCCACGTCATTTAAAATTACATGGGGCGTGACACAGGAAACGGATGTGACCAGCACCAGATACAGTCCACGTAAAACTAAAGTTACATGCCATAATCACGGGCATACTCTTCAGGTCACGGGTGTGACAGTAGGCATGACAGTCAGCTCAGGCCTAACACATTATTAAGAAGCCAGTTTTTGATTCAGGCGGTTCGAAGCTTACATGCCCCAGGTAATAAGTGTGACCTAGGGGAGTGACCTCTTCAACAACTTTGAGATTAATTCCCTCCGTTTCGAGTTCCCGCCGTTTCCAGTAATAGTCAAGATACGCCCTAGGTCACGGGCATGACCTAGGGGTGTGACCAGCAAAACAGCAATTTTTGGCGGTTTCTTTCCAACATTCACAGGCTTTCAAGATAACGATTCCGCACCTTACACGCCCAAGTCACAGGCTGGACCTAGGCACGCGACTCTCCAGAAAAATTACAATAAATTCCAGACATTGCCAGGATCTATGGAGTCATTAGCAGAGAGTTTTGGAGTTTGTTTTCAGCTTTATTGCATTTTCTTTCATGTATTTTTCCAATCTATAGTGTAACTTTTAGCTTGTTATTTTTAATTCAAGTACTTCCTTTTTATAATCATGTCTCTCTTAAACTTTTTATGTAATTTCCTTATCAAGATGTGTAGCTAAATTTCGTTTATCACTTGATCATGATGAACTTTGGAATAAAATAAACATGTTTTATTTTTCTCAAATCATGAAGCTCTCTATTTTACTCACTTCGATTTATCTTTGAATTCAATTGCGTCGAATTCATATATCGCGAATATGTTTTTTCGATCTTAGATTCGCATCCTAGATTTACCGAGAGGTTATGGATATGAGTAGATCACTCAAAGATAAAAAGAGTTGCATGCACTCCTCGAGAGAGGATGACAAAAATCATCCGGATTTGGGTCAAATCCTATAGTGGGGTTCACTTCCTAAAGTAAGCTTAGGGGTTTCGACTGGCTAAGAGGTCTTAATCGATTAACCTAAGTTTTATCGAGAGCTTATTCTCGAGAGTGGTACTTTCATATTTTGGTAACCTACATGGTCGAAGTATGTAATTTAGAGGCTTGTATTTTATAATCTCATGGAAGTTTATTTTAATCCAAAGGGATTCTAGATCAAGTGCTAGATTTTAAAACATTGAAATTTTCTTTAGTAAACTCCCTATTTTTCTTAGTTTGCAAATCAACCAACTTTTTGTCCAATAAAATAATAGCTCTTCCTTGTGATTAAAAGTGCTCAACAAGCCCCAAGTCTAAATATGACACTTGATCCTGTACTCTATAACGATAGGTATAAGTGCCTTATCGATTTAGAGTTGCACTCTACCATGAATCTTACGCATCAGCCCGCTTTAATAACATTACCTCCCAGACTGAGCATACATGGACTTAGTATAGATCTAGACCAAGTCCATGCCACCAGCAATTCCTAACACGAACATAGCACTAGTGGATATGAGGGCCAGTCCGCACAAACCAGCGAACAGTGTGGTTACAACCAAACCGCACTAGAGTAAGATCAAGGCACAAGGCCATGCCGATCTCTCGAGATCCAAACAACTCCGCATCCCAGACTAAGCGAACTCTGTGGATAATTATCCTATCCGCCTGGTACGTCCAGGGAACAAGCCAACTGTAGAACCATAGGCCAACCTAGCTATTCGCCAATCCTATCCACACAGAACGCACGGTCAGACCACTACAACTATCTGCTAAGACCGCGCTTACAGTCCGCCCAGGTTGCCACTTTCACTCCAAAATATTCAACATGGAATGACTACCATATCACGTGTCACTCTACTATTGGACCACACTTTGTTATATTCTAAAAATAAGACTTTAGAAAGACTTATACGTCATTCTATACAAGTCCCAAAATGTACCTCAGTCCTGGATCCGCCCAAACTTCTTCCCCAAACCGTAAATAATGAGGACATCATGAATGATTTTTGCCAAGTACATTCATTGAGTACTCTTGATGTTTTGTCAAGACAACAAAAATGGTTCGTCGAGTCCTTTTGAAGTTCATCGAGTCCTTTCAACGGGTTCGTCGAGTCCTTTTGAGGGGTTCGTCAAGTCCTTTCATCGAGTTCATCGAGTCTAATTTGGATTTCTCTTATTTTGTTTGTGCCTACAAGTTACCCAAGGCGACACAGATCATGCACGAGGGGTCTAGCTCAAAATGGGATATTATAAATCCTATAAACAAATACAAACATTCGTCCTTAAAATTGAGGTTACAACTTCGTTTAACATATTATGAGGTATACAAGGTAATATTTCAATTTACCTTGGGGAAAAAACCGGGTAGCATTGCTGCATAAGGTCCATAGGCACCCAAGTGTATTCCTCTTTCCCATGGTTGGACCTCACCTTTACCAAAGGAAAACATTTTTGCTTCAGCCTTCGTATTTCAGTATCTACTATCTGCAGAAGCTCTAGCAGGACATATCTATCAGAAGCCATAGGGCCAGACGTGGTGGTAATAAACTGCTTAGATCGAATCAATGCCTTCCGAAGAGAAGACAAATAAAAGATGTGTGAATTTTCAATTCTTATGGTAGCTCCAGCCTATAAGCGAAGGAACCGATCCTTTCAAAAACGGTCTAAGGCTACATATAAAGTGGATTGAGCTTCTTCTTTCCACGAATACGTGCCACCCAATGCATCTGCCAAATCTTAAAAAATACCTTGTTACATTTCAGCATTTTATGTTTCACATATTAGTACCTTGCTTGCCAACTCTGAGCCTCTAGCATGTGGTTCAAGATCAAATAATCATAGCATCGGTGCCATCGATGTACTCCACCCCCAATACCTTAGGATCCTCATCCCAGACACATAATAAATTCATTCTGCACTTCCTACCATAAAGTGACTCATAGGGCGCTATTCCGATGCTTGCTTGGTGACTGTTATTATATAAAAACTCCACCAATGATAAAAGTCACTCCCATGGCTCTCCCCTATCAAAAATTCATAACTACAGCAAGTCCACCATCATCCTGATAGTTCTCTATGACTGGCCATAAGTCTAAGGATGAAAATTCGTCCTGAAGGTAAGGTGAGAGCCAAAATATACATAATGTGTGCTCCATTCCTTAGAGGAAAAATGACCATCACGATCCAAGACTATTGTTTTGGGCACCCTATGATACACAAAGAGACACACAAACACATCAACATGTGCCTCCTTCCTCATCGGGATAAACCTGGAAACCTTTGTCAAGAGATCTACTATAAACCAAATTGAAGCATTCCCAGAGTGAGATAAGGTAAGGCCATGAAAAAAATCAAGGAAATATTCTCAAACTTCCACTCTAGGATGGGCAAAGACTGTAGTAATCCAACAGGGCTCTTGCACTCCACCTTCACCTTTGACAATCCTCACAGTGTGTAACATAGTACGTGACATATCTCTTCATTCCTGGCCAAAGCATGGTCCTCTGCAAGTTATTGTATATCTTGGCAATTCCGGGATGCACTGAATACTTTGTGCAATGGGCCTCTCTCAAGATTTCTTCCTGAATCCCACCACCTGCGGGAATTTAAAGTCTACTGTGGAAATGAATGAGGTATTCATTTAGTGTGTATCCCTTTACTCATCCTCCCACAATAGTTTAGAATACAGAGGCCAAAGCAGCATCCTTCCCTTGTTCCTCTCGAATACAATCTCGGATGTCACAAGCTATACTCATGGTGTCCAGGTACTCTATATATTCCTCGGGACAAGCCGTAGACACTAATGTAATCTATATTGGTAAAATTGCACTAAATGTTCCCTAGATTGGAGTAGGCTTCATAATCAATACTAAAAGCATAATTGTATTTGATGTATGTTCAAGTTCAATATGTGCAGGATGTTCTTTGAAAAGAGTTTAGACAGGTTGTCTAAGTTATTGTGACAGGTGGACATAAGGAAGAAAGGTGGAGAGATAGAAATATGTCTAAGTCCACAGGAGTTGAGAAGCCAGTTCACACAATGCCAGATGCCAAGGAAGGATTCTGGAAAGACAAAAATTTGTCTAAGACCACATGTGTTGAGTGAATCAAGTTCACTCAATGACAGATGACAAAAAGCGCAGAGTAAAGCATGGACAGTCAAAGCCCAATAGTTTGCAAAGAAAATTTGCGGCTAAGTCCACAGGCGTTGAGTGAAGGCAATTCACTCAACGCCATATAATAGGAGGCATCGAGTAAATCTCAGTCTGTCAAATCTTTAACATTGGCAAGGAAGAAATTCGACTAAGTGCAGAAGCATTAAGTGATGATAGCTCACTCAATGCCTGAAGAAAGAAGCATTGAGTCAAGCTCAAGCAGTCAAAGCATTTGAATAATCTATCAAGAATTCTGGCTAAGTCCAGAAGCGTTAAGTGAGGACAGCTCACTCAATGCCCAAAGTATAAAGCGTCGACAGACCAATGTTCGGTAAAAGATTAAGAAGATATAGATATAAAAATTTGTCTAAGTCCAGATGCGTTGAGTGAGGACAACCCACACAACGCAAGATCATCAAGAAAATAGGATAAGTACAGAAGTATTGAGTGAAGGCAGTTCACTAAATTCTTCATCAAGAAGTCAGGGAAAGGCAGAAGCATTGAGTGATGAAGGCTCACTCAATGCATTCATAAATATGGAAATTGACTAAGTACATAAACATTGAGTGAAGGCAGTTCACTCAATGCCTCAGCAAGATGGCCGGTATTTAGAGGAGCGGCTAATTCTAGAAGCGTTGAGTGATCAAGGCTCACTCAACGCACTCAATGCCTAAAAAGCAGGAAGATTGTCTAAGGACAAAAATGTTGAGTGAAGGCCATTTACTCAACGCACTCAATGCCAAGTAGTGCACAAGTATCAAGCGTATAGTCAAATTTACATCTTCGGTGCTTGGCATTGTAGTACTTTGCCTACCTCTCTTGGGCTACCAATAGCCGTTCTCATATCAAGCGTATAATCAAATTTGGATCTTCAACCTCTTTACGCTTAAACAATTTTGATTCGTCGGTTTTTGCCCAAGCTAAAGGAGTATGACACCTCCTACCGTATAAAGCTTCAAAGGGCGCCAACTGAATGCTAGCTTGATAGCTATTATTTTAGTTGAACTCAATAATATAGAGATGGTACTCCCACCTCTTCTCGAAATCCAAGGCGCACATCCAGAGCATATCCTCCATTGTCATGTTGGTTCTCTCAGTCTGACCATCCATTTGCGGATGAAATGTCGTACTAAACTTAAGTTGAGTAGCCAACAACTGGTAGATTAGCCTCCAATAATTCGGAGTAATCCTCCCATATCGATCACTGACGATGCTACGGGGCACACCGTACAATCGTACTATGTTGTCCACGTATAACTTAGCAAAATTTTCCACTGAATCATCCTTCTTGTTCTGTATGAAGTGCGATACCATTGTCAATCAGTCAACGATCACCCACACGACAATGTTTCTGCTCTGTGATCTCGACAGCCCATACACGAAATCCATAGAGATATCAACGAACATCCATACTAGAATTACTAATGACTTTAGGAAAACTCCAGGCTTTTGAAATTCTACTTTCACTAAGGAACAAGTCTGACACTTTACTACGTAAAATCTTTGTCTTTCTTCAAACTTGGCCACTAGAACATCTTTTTCTTGTCCTTGTACATATTTATGCTTCCTGGGTGAAATGAGTACTTCGTGAAGTGTGCTTCGTACATTATTTCCTCCCGTAGTTTACCTATATTCGGGATGCACAAATGACCATCTTTTCTCAAAAGACTGTCATCCAAGGAGAATTGGGAATTTAGCCCATCCACTACATAGTGTTTCATACTCTCATCGAGTTCCGTTCCACGCCGAACCCTATCAACAAGGCCATATTGTACCTCCGTCTAGTTCAGGCACGCATTTGCAAAAGAATTCTTGTCAACCCAAGAAATATCTAAGGCCTCCAACTCCTGGATCAGACGCACATCATGCATATGTAACCAACTTGCCCATACTGGAGTCTGCCGACTCAAGGCATCTGCGACCACATTTCCCTTCCCGGGAGTGTAATGTATCTTGAAGGTATAGTCCCCGAGAAACTCTATCCACCACCACTGCCGCATGTTTCAATCCTTCTGATCTATTAAGTACTTAAGGCTTTTATGGTCCGTGAAAATGTCAACTTTCACGCCATATAAGTAGTGACGCCACATCTTAAGTGCAAAAATCACAGCCGCCAACTCCTAGTTTTGGATTGGATAAATCTTCTCATACACTTTCAACTGTTGTGAGCCATTAACAATAACCTTTTCGAACTAAAGAAGAACACATCCTAAGCCGCTCCATGAAGCATCACTATAAATATCATAGCCTTCCATACCACATGGAGAACTCAAGATTGGCGTCGTGGTAAAACGACTCTTTAACTCCTCCAAAGCTCTTACGCACTCAGGCATCAAAATGAACTTCTGATCTTTCCTCATCAGTGTGGTGAGAGGTAAGGCTATCCATGAAAAGTTCTTTACGAAGCGCCTGTAGAAGCCAGCAAGTAAAGGGAAGCTCCTGACTTCTGCCGGATCCACTACGTTACCTTCACCACCATCTACACTAACCATATGGGAAAGAAAAGCAATTGATGGTAGCCAAAACTTGCACTTTGAGATCTTTGCATAGAGCTTATTCCTTCACAGGGTATGCAAAACCATCCTCAAGTGATTTGCATGATCTTCTTCGGATTTAGAATACAATAATATATCATTAATAAAGACGACCACAAATAGGTCCAAGTACTCTCTAAAGGTTAGATGCATCAAGTCTATGAATACTGATGGCACATTTGTTAGCCCAAACGGCATTATAGTGAACTCATAATGACCGTAGAGTGTACCAAACGCCATCTTGGGAATGTCATCTTCCTGAATCCTCAATTTATAATAACCAGGCTTTAAATCTTGCTTCGAGTAGATAGTTGAATCCACCTGCAGATCAAACAATACATAAATCTGTGGAATTGGATACTTGTCTTCTCCGTCAGCTTTTTTAACACTCGATAGTCAAAGTATAGCCGCAAGCTTCCGTCCTTCTTCTTCAAAAAGAGGAAAGGTGCACTCCAAGGTGACATACTCGGACGTATATAGCCTTGCTTTAGCAATTCTTGCAATTTAACTTTTCATTCCACCATATCCTTTATCACTACTCGGTACGGTGAGCGGGTCACATGTTTCGCACCTGGCACTAACTCTATAGCGAAGTCAATCTCCCACTGGGGCGGTAACACAGGATGATCCTTAGGAAACACATCCGCATAATCCAATACGATAGGAACGTCACCCAAACTGGGCTTCGGCTCAACAGCCTCCAATAGCGTGATGAACAACTCTGCTCCCTTCCGAACAATATTGACTACCTGGAGAGAAGACATCAATATCTTGTTTGATCCTCGCATACTAGCGAACTTAGTCTCTCATTCAGTGTTCTGTCCCAGTGTGACTTCCTTAGAGTTGCAATCTATACAGGCACGCTGCTCCATGTTCCAGTCCACACTGAAGATTATATCAAACTCTATTATCCAAGCCCAAGACATTAACACAAAACTTTCTACTCGTGATCACCTATTATTCTTAAGGCAATAATATCTTAATCACGTATTTACAATTATTACCCATATCATAACATTGAAAGGGATATGAGATGCCCAAAAGATTTCATAACTATTTAAGGATATAACAGGTGCATACATGCACAATGTGCCTTCTTACACAAAGTAAAAGGTACAGTAGTCTATTACATCCCCTCACTTATTCCTACTTGTGATATCATTCAGTTTGTTGTTGTCAAAGGGCCGTTTTATCATTCCCGATCATAATTTCCCTCTTTGCCACATGTGTTGCAAGTAAGGGGAGTTCACCCTACATCTACTCCAGACTTAGTTTCTTCATCCTTGGGACACCACTACGACCTTATTGGGCAAGATGTCCTTTCTTTCCATAAGTATAGCAAATATGTCAAGCTTGACTTTTCCTAGTCGTTGCACCAAACGTAAGAGTAGAAGGAAATGGTTTAGAAGTTTTAGATTTCTTCTTCCACCGTCGATACCTTGAACTAGGTACCTTGAACTCTGGCTACTGGTGCACTTTTTCCAAGTCCATCTCCAAACATCTAGCTGACTCCACCAATGACTGGAATCCCTTTAACTTAGGACCCAGCAACAAAAGTTGGAGATCAACGCGTAGACCATTATAAAATCTGTTGATCTTCGTTTCCTTAGTTTCAAATAGAAACATTGTCTGTTGTCTTAACAGAACAAATGCATACAAGTACTCCTCCACCATATACGATCCTTACATCAAACACATATTCAACGACTGAGCCGATTCTCTTTCCCTTGCAATCTGCTCAAGTACACCAACCGACACCGCAGCCACCACCGAGGTCGGGGCCTGCACATGCCTTCCATGTTGGGCATTGATCATTGCAACCACCACATCAGCTATCATTCGAGCAATTGATGCAGAAGGAGGAGGTGCAGGCACCTCAGTTGGTGGTGTATTACACTTTGCAAGGCACTGGGGTTCCCCCTGTCCCACACCACCTCTAATCTCCTATAATCATGAGACACACAATTAAGCAACTAATAATATTACACAAAAAGAAATCATAGCAATACAAAATATGTATATTTTCATTCCTAAGTGGACATTCTTTAGTTCATTTATGTTATAGAGGTAAACACAACCACGTGCTCGTCACCCCTCAAAAAAATTTGACCACAAATTCGCAGAAGGAAGACAGTAATAAGCTGATACCAAATTGTATCACCTGTATTCGTCACATGAAATATAACATAGGGTCTGGGAGGGGCCCCACGCCATATCCCACAGACAATCGACGGAGTTACATGTTAATATCAAACGTCCAAATGAATCCTAACTCAGAGCATTTTGGCGGAAGCTTCAAGGGTTAACTTTTTGAACTCAAGTATCTCAGCAATGACCACTATATATACTTGAATATACTTTCAAAAATACACCAATGTTACTATCGCAAGAGATAGTCACTGTCGCCCGCCGACAGTCAACAGTAGCTAAACTGTTATAACCTTAAGGCTTTATAATGATTCTTAGATATGTAGATTAGAGACATCTGCACGCAGGCCGAACACACATGAAAGTAATAAAACATCTCTTGGCCTTCAATCTCCGGCATAGCTTTAGGGTTGAAACCCGCTATTTCCTGCTCTACTCTTCAGCACCTGCACAAGGACAATCCACCACTAGGGCGACAAACAAAGCAACAGTCATCTTTCGGCTGACCAATTTATAACGACACTACCCCATACCCGGGGCAGCAGTATTCCTTCCATGCAGGAAAAGCATTAACTCAAAAGATATATCACAAGAAGTCACACTCAAACACCACTCAATATATCACAAACAAGTGCCTCAGAAGCCAAATGTTCCGTACACTAAGGGCAAATTCTCGGTGTACCGGATTACTAGGGTCCCACCACTGTTTAGAGATTCGAGACTTGATGTTCAACTTTGAGCATTTCTAGTATTTCTGGTTCTTGGACTAGGACTCTCGTTATGCGCTCCATCGATGCCAATTACTTTAGGCACTCTAGTCACACGGACATAATGCGGGTACAGTTAAGCTATTTCTCGTTGCTCAAATCGCAAGTTAAATACTAGACTAGTGCGGGCTCACCTTCCCCTTTCCCATTAGGCTCACGGGACTTTAGGAGCTCACAACTCATACTAGCCACACGATCTCCGATAGACTTGCTTCATAAAAAAAATACTATCTGGGAGCTATCGCCAGCGATAGTCACTATACCATGGCGTTAGCAAAATACCTCTTTTCTGTCTCTGAACTCAGCAAGAATTAGGACATCTTTCAAGCCAAAACCCAGCAGCATCCTACAGTGCCAAAAAACTGGTCTTTCACATCAATCATAGCTCATCAAGAGCTGTCTCCAGCGATACTCACTATTGTCTGGCGATATCCAACAGTTATGCAAATGATGGAATTTTCTGGGTATTTTCCTGGAGAGCATCTCCAGTACTTCCTGTATAACACCCCAAATCCCAAATTGGAGTTCAGGCTAGGTGACATTGTCACAACCCGCATTTTCTCCGAATATAAGAATTATCAGAGTATGAGAAAATACGCGTTATGATGCCACGTCAAGCAGGGATAACTGCTGACGCTCAGGCAAACCAACTACAACCTTTATGCAAGAAAAATCCTTATTTTAATGAATAAAAAATCAGTTATATTTTAGAGACCGTATCCCTCGGCTTAGTGGATCACCTAGTCCACAAAAGAAAACGATATTGGTACGCTGCGAAAAAATACTTTGTTTAGGTTTGACATTCTAAAGAGCACATAAGGGTCCTAAGAGAACCACTTACGCTATGCAAGCCTCTACCTATAATTTATACAATATATAAGAAAACGGTTTTCATACGTGATTTGGAAAATAGTGATTATGTTTATAAAACATGCTGATCATGAGCTTCATTTATAATAGTATTTATAGTTTAAAAGTAACTAGCAACCTAGCATAAATCCTTCTCAAAGCAAGTAGACTATCTCCAGAAAATGGTAGCAGCATAAGTAATATATCTAGTACAAGGTAACAACTACTAGTGGGCGCCAACAACCTGACACGAACCCAATGGCATACATGCCTGTCTGTAAGAAAGTACTGAAAAACTACCTCACTAACAAGGTAAACGGAACTCCAAAGTCCGGGAGTCCACCAGCAACACCACTGCCTCAACTAGCCACCAGACCGGCTACAGCTCAGAACCTGAGGCATTCCAAAGAAAAACAGAATACCTCAGCAAGCAAATCAAGGTAAAAACAACTGCATGTAGGAGTCAACCAAAAGGAAGAAGTAACTGAAAAACATGCAATAGAAAGAGTCACAACTGTCCGAAAATAGGACAACAGGAAAAAAAATGCACCACGTGCAAGAAAATAGCATCAACCCAACCCATGGAACAACATCCTGTAGGGCCTATTAGGCTACCAAGAGCCAAAAGTGTTGCAAACCACCAATGAAGAAACTTCTAACACCCTAAACTGTGGGAAGTGGTAGTAGCAAAAACACACAATGAGGAACCGGATCGGAGGCAACCGCAGTCCCCCAATCCACCATGTCCGAGTCAAAAAGCTCGAGGGTTAACATGTGAAAGCACAAGGGACCTTCCACCCACACATGCCCAGCCCATACCTGGAGCAAGAAAAAAACAAGAGTGACCTTGGCTATATCACACAACTCCACCCTCCTGAAGAGCTACAAACCACCACTACTAACCACGACCCACGATTCGGCCTCCAAGAATGCAAAGAAACGGCCGACAAGATAACCCAGCAACACAACAAGAAAAAAAATAAAACCACTCGGGAACAAAATCAAGGTAAAGAAGAGGGTTGAAAAGAATCAACACGACAAGGCGTTGAGTGAGACCCACTCAGTGCCTACCTACACCTTGGCGTTGAGTGAGCTAGCCTCACTTAAAGACAAAACCAAATTCTAACCACAAACCCACTAAGGTAACACGGAGCTCGACGATCGTCAGTCGGAGGTCGACGATCGTCGATCGGTTGAAGACCAAAAGAAGCCCGACGATCATCATCCTGGAGGTCTACGATCGTCGAAGGCTACAGGCAAGCGAAGCTCGACGATCTTCCTCTAGGAAATCGTCGAGCGCTGATCGGCTATCAGACAAGAGCTGAGCTCGACGTTCTCCTTTCGGAAAAACGTCGAGCGTCGAACTGCTCAAGACTAACCCTGAGCTCGACGTTCTCCTCCCAGAAAACGTCGAGCGTCGAACGGCGCTAAGACAGAAAGAGCTGAGCTCGACGCTCATCGAGCGTCGAACGGAGATCGACGATAGTCGAACGACATAAGGCAGATACAGCGATCGACGATCTCCATCCATAGATCGACGATAGTTGAACGACTTCAGACTAGAAGCAGGGAGAAGTTCAGTACTCGAGTAGCTAACCTAATACTCGAGTATTCCAATCTCGCACTCGAGTAGGTGCCGACTACTCGAGTAACTAAACCACACACTCGAGTTAAAGCCTTCTACTCGAGTATCTCAAAGCCACTACTCGAGTATCACGAATCCACTACTCGAGTAACTCAAGGCTACTACTCGAGTATCTCGAATCCACTACTCGAGTAACTCAAGGCTACTACTCGAGTATCTCGAATCCACTACTCGAGTAGCTCAAGTCCCCTACTCGAGTAGTTACCTACTACTCGAGTAAACCAAGACTCGTACTTGAGTAAATTCCTCCTACTCGAGTACTCCAAACGCTAACCCGAGAAAATACCACCTACTCGAGTACTCCAGAACTAATACCCGAGTAACTACCACCTACTCGAGTACTCCAGAACTAATACCCGAGTAACTCACTTCTACCTCACGAGTAACATACTCCAATACTCGAGTAATACACTTAACAAAATCGGGAAAAAGTCACCCCCCTTCCTAACACTCCCTCTCGGCTACACCCAAACCAGAGCAAATCTGAACAAAGATAAACGGCATCACGACGGCAAAGTTGGGTTCCAACAGTACAAGTAGGGGGGGTTCAATAGGAAGAACTAATTCCTATAGTTAGTAAGAAAAATGAGAACAACAAGGCCTCTAACCTGGGCTAACAAGGATTTCAATTTCAACAAGAATAATCAAAAAGAAACTTGGCAAGGGCAAGAATACCACTTGCCTCACCTTTAAGCGAAGCTTGGACGGCTTTCCTCCTCTTTACACAGAACGAACAGCCGCAACACCTAGAACAAATCACACGGCCATTAATGGCGGAAAACTCCAAAACCGAAACCCAAATCTCATCAAAACTCCACGAAAATCGAATACCTTACCGTCGAAACGAAGATCTTGGAGAGAGCAAGATAATGTCGTTTTCAGAATCGAATTCCGTCCATGAACAAGCCCAAAATCGCCGACCAAACGAGCTACAGGACGGGCAGTTTTCTCCTCTGTTTTCCGCGAACAAGGCAGTGACAGTTTCTCTCTCAGGAAAAAGAAGAAGAAGTGGGCCGCCACTTCTTAAGAAAATCTTTTATATGAAAAGCTAAATACCGGTTCAGCCTAAAACCGAACCCTAACGCCTAATCAGAAAATGCATAAAGGAATAGACAGAATATGGCTGCCACCAAGGCAAGGCAATAACTGCCCAAATAAATTCTCTCGCAAAATTTATTAATCAGCCAAAACCGAAGGGCTACAGGACGAGCCAAATCGATTTAATTAATTGATCACAAATACTATTAACACACCAAACAACACGAAAACCGAATCACCTCGGAATTCGACGAAATTCGCACCGTAGCTACATACCCACGCTACGAACACAACGGCGAAGTCAAAATTAACTTTCGACCAACAGAACTCGAGTTATACCCAAATAAAGCCAAACACAACCATCCCCCCGAGAGGCCACGTCGGGTCACCCAAAACGACTCGGCTTGCTAGGGATATCTTGCCAACAGGCTACCAAACAGGGCACTGAGTTCTAGGGAGCTAAACCATACTCCACACATGGCACAAGCCACGGAAACGCGTCATCGTAATGCCAACGAGAATAAAAAAAATCGCAGGAAAAATCGGTGGCGTTACAGTCACTCCCCCTAAAAGAAAGTTTCGATCCCAAAACTTTGCGCACAACACTCCTACTAAAGAATGGAAAAGCATTACATAAGAGTTACAAGAAGGAAAACATACCGATCAAATCAACAAAACAGGTGAGGGTAAGCCCTCCTCATAGCCGACTCTAACTCCCAAGTCGCGCTTTCCAAATCCTGATTTTTCCAAAGAACTTTAACCATCGGTATGGACTTCTTTCGCAGCACACGCTCCTGAGTATCCAAAATACGAACCGGTACCTCAACAAAAGAGAGGTTGGGCTCCAACTAGGGCACAACGTCTAAGAGCTGCCCACTGCTGCGAACACACTTTCGCAATTGGCTAACATGAAAAACATTATGCACACCGGGGAAGTTCGCTGGCAAATCCAATCTATAAGCTGACACACCAATCCATTCCAAAATCTCAAACGGGCCCACATACCTTGGGTCCAACTTTCGATTCTTACCAAATCTCTTAACACCCACCATCGGGGAAACTTTGAGGAATACAAGGTCCCCGACGAAAAACTCCAAAGCAGATCTACGCCGATTGGCGTTCTTTTCATATCTCTTCTGGGCTATACGAAGCTTCTCCCGAATAAGCTTCACAGCGACTTCCATATCCTCAAGCGCATCAGGACCCAACAAAGGCTTCTCGCCAGCCTCAGCCCAAAACAACGGAGTCCTACAGCTCCTCCCATACAAGGCTTCGAATGGAGCCATCTGCAAACTTTCCTGATAACTATTGTTGTAGGAAAATTCCATAAGTCGCAGCCGCTCATCCCATGCCCCACCGTGGTCTAAAATATAGCACCGGATCATATCCTCAACAATTTGGTTCACCCGCTCCATCTGCCCATTGGTCTGCAGGTGGTACGCAGTAGAATACCTCAGATCCGTACCCAAACCCTCCTGCAGACTCTGCCAAAAATGAGAAGTAAACCGGGAGTCTCGATCAGAAATGATGCTAACCGGCACACCGTGGATTCGGATGACTTTATTCAAGTACAACTCTGCTATCTTCTTCATCGGGTAATCAATCTTATAAGGCACGAAGTGAGCGCACTTCGTCAATCTATCCACTATAACCCAAACAGAATCAAATCCTCTCGGGGATTTTGGTAAACCCGTAATGAAATCCATAGATATACTTTCCCACTTCCAAGTCGGGATCTATAGCGGAGTCAACTTACCACCATGCCTTCCATGATCGGCCTTCACACGCTTGCAAGTGTGACACTCAGCAACAAATCGGGCTATATCTCCTTTCATACCATACCACCAGGCAATTTGCTTTAAGTCACGGTACATCTTCGTAGATCCTGGATGGTAGGCAATGCTTGAACCATGAGCCTCACTGCAAATCATCCTCCTAATACCCCCAACCGCGGGAACGCAAAACCTGCCGCAATACTTCAAAGTACCCGCATCATCGATAGCAAAATCGGGCAACTCTCCCTTCTCAGTCCTGGTGAAAAGGTGCATAAGATCAGGATCGTCCTTCTGGTGCAGCCTAGTCAAAGAAATCCAGGACGGCTCTGCCACTAACAAACTACTCTGCAAACTACAGCATCCTACTGATATATCCATAAGGAGGAACTCCTCCACTAAACGATCGGCGGAGAGGTTAAATATCTTTCCCGTCTTTCGGCTCAGGGCGTCAGCCACCACATTGGCCTTGCCCGGATGATACTGGATCTCCACATCATAATCAGCCATATATTCCAACCACCGCCGCTGACGCAGATTCAACTCCTTCTGTGTGAACATGTACTTCAGGCTCTTATGGTCAGTGAAGATCTTGCATTGAGCCCCATAAAGTAGGTGTCTCCACAGCTTCAAGGCATAAATAACCGCTGCAAACTCAAGGTCATGTGTGGGATAATTCTTCTCATGAGTCTTCAGTTGCCTTGACCCATAGGCAATTACCTTTCCATCTTGCATCAATACGCATCCCAGACCTACATGCGAAGCATCCACGTAGACATCATAATCTACTCCCTCAGTAGGCAGGGTCAGAACGGGAGCAGTGTAAAATCTCTTCTTTAGCTCTAGAAAAGCCTCCTCGCACTTTTCGCTCCAAACAAAAGCCACATTCTTTTGAGTCAACTTGGTCAAAGGTGCGGCTAGGGAAGAGAAACCCTCCACAAATCTCCTGTAATAACCAGCCAACCCTAAGAAACTCCTGATCTCCTTAGGCGTACTCGGTCTACTCCAATCCATCACTGCTGCAATCTTTTCTGGATCGACCGAGATCCCATCCTTATTCACCACGTGGCCTAGAAAAGAAACCTGAGGCAACCAAGATTCGCACTTGCTCAACTTGGCGAATAACTTGTGGTTCCTCAACTCCGATAGGACCAAACGCAAATGCTGCTCATGCTCCTCAGCACTGCGAGAATAAACTAACACATCATCAATGAAGACCACAACGAACTTATCGAGGAAATCCTTGAACACCCGGTTCATCATATCCATGAAGGCTGATGGTGCGTTGGTCAGACCAAACGACATCACCATAAACTCAAAGTGTCCATGCCTCGACCTAAACGCAGTCCGTGGAATATCCGCCTCACGGATCCTGAGCTGTTGATATCCAGAACGAAGATCGATCTTGGAGAACACCGTGCTACCCCGCAACTGGTCAAACAAATCATCGATCCTCGGCAGAGGGTACCTGTTCTTGTTAGTGACCTTGTTCAACTCTCTATAGTCGATGCAAAGCCGCATCGACCCATCTTTCTTCTTTACAAACAAAACAGGAGCACCCCAAGGCGACGAACTCTGCCTAATAAACCCCTTAGCCAACAGCTCATCCAACTGAACTCGCAACTCCTCTAACTCACGAGGGGCCATCCGGTACGGCGCCTTAGCAATAGGATGCGTACCCGACTCTAAATCGATTACAAACTCAACATCCCGATCAGGGGGAAGACCAGGAAGATCATAAGGAAAAACATCGGCGAAACCACGAACAATAGGAATCTCTTCCAAGCGTGGTACGCTAACAGCGGCTCCCACCGCCGAGACTAAATAAACGCAACAACTAGAAAGAAACAACCTCTGAGCACATACCGCAGAGATGACAGGAAAATCCTGACACAGAACAGCATAAACGCTGCCGGGCTGACCGTCATCTCTGATGAAGTCCAAGCGCTTTCCTTTGCACTGAATGACCGCATCATACCGAGAGAGCCAGTCCATGCCCAAAATGACATCGAAGTCCTCCAGATCAATCATCTTCAGATCCACCTTCGCAAGAAAGTCCCCCAACAAAACCGGGCAATCCAAAATGCCCAAATCTGACAACACAAATTCACCAAAGGGAAACTTGACACAGAAGGAATCCCGAACACGATCTAGAGTCAACCGATGATGCTCTACAAAGGCTCTAGCCACGAACGAGTGGGTAGCGCCGGAGTCAAACAGAACACGCACCCAGCGGTTCTTCACCTTAAACATCCCTATAGAAACACTTAAACTAAGCAACTACCATGGCAATACCGCAACACTCTAGCAAATAAAACTACCAGGCTAGAAAAACAACAATCAACTAACCTGAAATAACCTTGGTCGAAGTCTGAGCCTCCTCGGAAGAAATCACGTTCAGCTTCCCTTTTCCCTTGTCCACACGCGGAGGTGGAGGTAAAGCCTGTAACGGAACTGCAGGAAGAACTGACTGAACCTGAGGACACCTCGACTTGGTGTGACCCTTCTGCCCACACTGAAAGCAGACTCTATCCTTGGTCCAACACTGGGCCGCATCATGCCCGGACCGCTTGCAAACTAAACAGGAGACATCTCTCCTAGGAGCACCCTGGATCGCATGAACCTGCTCCTTCTTCTGAGCTGCTGACCTCTTAAAACATTTATCAACAGGGTGGCCTGACCGGCCACAGAAACTGCACACTACTCTGCTCCTCTTTCCTGGAACAACATCGGGTACCAGGGGCTTCTTCCCCTCGACAGACTTTCTCTTGTCCTTTCTCATCTGCTGGCCTCTGCTCTTTGCCGTCTCAATAGCCTCCACCTTCAGAGCAGCCTCCACAACTCCAGCATAAGTCACTGACCCATAAGCACTGGTCAACTGCTGCACCTCGCTCCTCAAACCACCAAGAAATCTCTTAACCCGATCAGCCTCAACGCTGACCAATCCAGGGGCAAAACGGCTCAACTTACTGAACTCTATATCATACTCACCCACCGTGAGTTGCCTTTGCTTCAAATAAAGGAAGTCATTCATAAGGCGGTCACGCTCGACCGAAGGCAAGAACTTCCTCAACAGCATCTCTTTAAACATTTCCCAAGAGCATCTAGCTACTAGGCTCTCCTTTTCTCTCACCACCAACTCTTCGCCAAACCTTTGAGCTGATAGGTGGCTAACATCACCCTCTGGTCACCAGCAATCCCTGAATACGAAAACATCTCCTCCATGGAGATCAGCCAATCATATATAACCATGAAATCTGCCTTCCCGTCATAAGTGGGAGGGCTCAGTCTCTGAAATTGCGAGATGAAGGCCATCTCCGCTGGCACCACCACTGGAGGTCTCACGAGCGCAGGGGGAGGAGGAACAGCTATCCCCCAGCAGGAACTTGCTCCCCCTGAGCCTGCCCTGCCATTACTGCCACCAAGGACTGAATTTGGGCTCGCACCTCTTCCAACTGCCTGCCCATAGAATCGCTACTCTGACGCAGACTCTCGATCACCGCATCACGCTGAGCCCCAGACGACTCACCTTCAGACAGGGGAGTCGATCGAGTCGCAGGTGGCCTAGCCATCCTAATATAAACATATCCCAATCAGATCCCCAATCTTTGACTAGAACCAAACACAAGTACAGACAGTACATATATAAATATAGACTTAAAGCTGCTAAACTTGCTCTGAGAGTTTATCTTTTAACAAAAATTTGATGATATGCCCTAACCTAGGATGGTTAACCACCACCATACTAACTCTTGTGCCTAGATCAAATGCATGACTTTAAATTAATTTGAAAACTTATGTGTGTACATATGCCATCCTGCAAATCCTTAGCTTGGCACGTTGTGCTTATGCAATGATATGCTATGCATGATTGTGCTATGCATTCTAAAAAAAAGGCCCTAATGCATGTTATGAGCGGCGTACACATGAAAATGTTATGCATCCCATACTACATAACATTCCCATGCAACAAAAAAGAAACGTGCTAGTCGCAGTCATGTGGTGAGGTTATGCATCCCATACTACATAACCCTCATATGTAGCCCCTATGGTGGATCCATATACGAACACATATTATGCATCCCATACTACATAATATGCCCCTTATACTTCATGTTATGCCATGAGTGAAGTGTTCGTGCTTTCGCCAAGACGTGCTGATGACATATCGGTGTGTGAATGACATGATGCAGAACTACCAAAAGCAAACAAAGGAAGGTTGCTCAACTAACTTGTCAAGCAACCTCCCTCTGATACCAACTGTCACAACCCGCATTTTCTCCGAATATAAGAATTATCAGAGTATGAGAAAATACGCATTATGATGCCACGTCAAGCAGGGGATAACTGCTGACGCTCAGGCAAACCAACTACAACCTTTATGCAAGAAAAATCCTTATTTTAATAAATAAAAAATCAGTTATATTTTAGAGACTGTATCTCTCGGCTCAGTGGATCACCTAGTCCACAAAAGAAAATGATATTGGTACGCTGCGGAAAAATACTTTGTTTAGGTTTGACATTCTAAAGAGCACATAAGGGTCCTAAGAGAACCACTTACGCTATGCAAGCCTCTACCTTTAATTTATACAATATATAAGAAAACGGTTTTCATACGTGATTTGGAAAATAGTGATTAAGTTTATAAAACATGCTGATCATGAGCTTCATTTATAATAGTATTTATAGTTTAAAAGTAACTAACAACCTAGCATAAATCTTTCTCATAGCAAGTAGACTATCTCCAGAAAATGGTAGCAGCATAAGTAATATATCTAGTACAAGGTAACAACTACCAGTGGGCGCCAACAACCTGACACGAACCCACTGGCATACATGCCTATCTGTAAGAAAGTACTGAAAAACTACCTCACTAACAAGGTAAACAGAACTCCAAAGTCCGGGAGTCCACCAGCAACACCACTGCCTCAACTAGCCACCACACCGGCTACAGCTCAGAACCTGAGGCATTCCATAGAAAAACAGAATACCTCAGCAAGCAAATCAAGGTAAAAACAACTGCATGTAGGAGTCAACCAAAAGGAAGAATAACTGAAAAACATGCAGTAGAAAGAGTCACAACTGTCCGAAAATAAAACAACAGGAAAAAAAATGCACCACGTGCAAGAAAACAGCATCAACCCAACCCAGGAACAACATCCTGCAGGGCCTACTAGGCTACCAAGAGCCAAAAGTGCTGCAAACCACCAAGGAAGAAACTTCTAACACCCTAAACTGTGGGAAGTGGTAATAGCAAAAACACACAATGAGGAACCGGATTGGAGGCAACCGCAGTCCCCCAATCCACCATGTTCGAGTCAAAAAGCTCGAGGGTCAACACGTGAAAGCACAAGGGACCTTCCACCCACACATGCCCAGCCCATACCTGGAGCAAGAAAAAAACAAGAGTGGCCTTGGCTATATCACACAACTCCACCCTCCTGAAGAGCTACAAACCACCACTACTAACCATGACCCACGATTCGGCCTCCAAGAATG
The DNA here is from genome assembly GCA_039513925.1 of Platanthera zijinensis. Taxonomy (NCBI): domain Eukaryota; kingdom Viridiplantae; phylum Streptophyta; class Magnoliopsida; order Asparagales; family Orchidaceae; genus Platanthera; species Platanthera zijinensis. Next base: position 116,024,737 of record CM077096.1, read on the forward strand.
CAAAGAAATTGCCGACAAGATAACCCAGTAACACAACAAGAAAAAAAAAATAAAACCACTCGGGAACAAAATCAAGGTAAAGAAGAGGGTTGAAAAGAATCAACACGACAAGGCGTTGAGTGAGACCCACTCAGTGCCTACCTACACCTTGGCGTTGAGTGAGCTATCCTCACTTAAAGCCAAAACCAAATTCTAACCACAAACCCACTAAAGTAACACGGAGCTCGACGATCGTCAGTTAGAGGTCGACGATCGTCGATCGGTTGAAGACCAAAAGAAGCCCGACGATCATCATCCTGGAGGTCGACGATCGTCGAAGGCTACAGGCGAGCGAAGCTCGACGATCTTCCTCTAGGAAATCGTCGAGCGCAGATCGACTACCAAACAAGAGCTGAGCTCGACATTCTCCTTTCGGAAAAACGTCGAGCATCGAACGGCTCAAGACTAACCCTGAGCTCGACGTTCTCCTCCCAGAAAACATCGAGCGTCGAACGGCGCTAAGACAGAAAGAGCTGAGCTCGATGCTCATCGAGCGTCGAATGGAGATCGACGATAGTCGAACGACATAAGGCAGATACAGCGATCGACGATCTCCGTCCAGAGATCGACTATAGTCGAACGACTTCAGACTAGAAGCAGGGAGAAGTTCAGTACTCGAGTAGCTAACCTAATACTCGAGTATTCCAATCTCCCACTCGAGTAGGTGCCGACTACTCGAGTAACTAAACCACACACTCGAGTTAAAGCCTTCTACTCGAGTATCTCAAAGCCACTACTCGAGTATCACGAATCCACTACTCGAGTAACTCAAGGCTACTACTCGAGTATCTTGAATTAACTACTCGAGTAACTCAAGGCTACTACTCGAGTATCTCGAATCCACTACTCGAGTAGTTACCTACTACTCGAGTAAACCAAGACTCGTACTTGAGTAAATTCCTCCTACTCGAGTACTCCAAACCCTAACCCGAGTAAATACCACCTACTCGAGTACTCCAAAACTAATACCTGAGTAACTACCACCTACTCGAGTACTCCAGAACTAATACCCGAGTAACTCACTTATACCTCACGAGTAACATACTCCAATACTCGAGCAATACACTTAACAAAATCGGGAAAAAGTCACCCCCCCCTTCCTAACACTCCCTCTCGGCTACCCCAAACCAGAGCAAATCTGAACAAAGATAAACGGCATCACGCCGGCAAAGTTGGGTTCCAACAGTACAAGTAGGGGGGGTTCAATAGGAAGAACTAATTCCTATAGTTAGCAAGAAAAATGAGAACAACAAGGCCTCTAACCTGGGCTAACAAGGGATTTCAATTTCAACAAGAATAATCGAAAAGAAACTTGGCAAGAGCAAGAATACCACTTGCCTCAACTTTAAGCGAAGCTTGGACGGCTTTCCTCCTCTTTACACAGAACGAACAGCCGCAACACTTAGAACAAATCTCACGGCCATTAATGGTGGAAAACTCCAAAACCGAAACCCAAATCTCATCAAAACTACACGAAAATCGAATACCTTACCGTCGAAACGAAGATCTCGGAGAGAGCAAGACAACGCCGCTTTCGGAATCGAATTCCGTCCACGAACAAGCCCGGAATCGTCGACCAAATGAGGTACAGTACGGGCGGTTTTCTCCTCTGTTTTCCGCGAACAAGGCAGTGACGGTTTCTCTCTCAGGAAAAAGAAGAAGAAGTGGGCCGCCACTTCTTAAGAAAAGCTTTTATATGAAAAGCTAAACACCGGTTCAGCCTAAAAACCGAACCCTAATGCCTAATCACTTAATTACAATTAAGAAAATTTCATAAAGGAATAGCCAGAATATGGCTGCCACCAAGGCAAGGCAATAACTGCCCAAATAAATTCTCCCGCAGAATTTATTAATCGGCCAAAACCGAAGGAGTACAGGACGAGCCAAATCGATTTAATTAATTGATCACAAATACTATTAACACACCAAACGACACGAAAACCGAATCACCTCGGAATTCGATGAAATTCGCACCGTAGCTACATACCCACGCTACGAACACAACGGCGAAGTCAAAATTAACTTTTGACGAACAGAACTCGAGTTATATCCAAATAAAGCCAAACACAACCATCCCCCCGAGAGGCCACGCCGGGTCACCCAAAACGACTCGGCTTGCTAGGGAGATCTTGCCAACAGGCTACCAAACAGGGCACTGAGTTCTAGGGAGCTAAACCATACTCCACACATGGCACAAGCCACGGAAACGCATCATCGTAACGCCAACGAGAATAAAAAAAATCGCAGGAAAAATCGGGGGCGTTACAGACACGGACTGGGACACGGGCGTGTCCCAGGGAGTGTCAACTCTATTTGCTCGAGTGTGATTTTGGTCTCGAGACTGTGTCTCGAGTGAGGCACACAACCTGGGACAGGGGCATTTCCCAAGACGGGTCCTTCTCTGTGTCGTCTCGAGTACTCGACAAAATTCACTCGACATTTGTCGAGAGGTTACACGGCCTGCGATACGGGCGTGTATTAGGCCGTGTCACCCTAAAGGTCGTCGAACTCCACTCGATGCAATGCACTCGATAATGTTCGAGAGGCGTTTCGAGTTGGGAACACGGCCTGTGACACGGGCGTGTCACAGGGCCGTTGTCCTCCTCAAGTTTTGGCCAGGTTTGTGCGGTCGGCTGGGCAAGGGCATGTCTATAGTCATGTCTAGGCACACGGCCTATGACACGGGCGTGTCCCAGGACGGGCGTGTCACAGGGCTGTGTCCTTCTCTTATTTTTGTCTATGGCATTGAGGCCTGGTGAATACGGGCTAGACACGGGCGTGTCTGAAGCCATGTAAGGACACACGGCCTATGATACAGGCATGTCATAGGGCATGTCCTATTCTGGGTAAGTCAGTTCGGGTGCCGCTTATAGTACATGGCATGTGATACGGGCGTGTCACAGGCAGTGTCAGTCGAAAAATAGATTTTTTCAGGGCAAGTTGTTGCCGTTCATTTCCTTCAGATGAGATCTAACGGTCCAAGCTTCTCCCTGGTGAGATAAATCTAGGACTTGAGAGTTATCTCTCATTCAAAGCTTGGCTATTCTCTTTCTAAAAGCATAGAGAGAAAGGAGAGCAAGGAGAAAGAAGAGAAGAGATTCGGCCGCCGGTGGAGCTTCAGCATTCGGAATTGCGAGCCGAGTCCAGCTTTGTGGAGGCAAGAGCGTTGCGTTGCTTGCTATCCGGCTAGAATTCCATGGCTCCCAAGAGATCGTCAAGGGTAACAATCTTCCTTCTTGGACAAGTGAAGTCCTCGTTTTGGCATGTTTGTGGATTTCCCTCACCAAAAGGTGGCTGTTGAGGGATTTCCTTAGTTTGATTCTTGTAATCCCCAATCTTGCATATAGATCCGGAAATGTGTAGTACGGAATAAGCATGCTGTGTGAAGCCACTCTGGACAGGTTGGCCTGGATAGGTGATGTTGCATCTTGCGCACCGTAGAAGACTCCGTGCATAAACGTGTTGTTTGTGGAGTCGATGGGTTGTGCCTGTGAAGGTTAGTAATAGGAAGTACTGGAGTGAAACTCCTGGAAACTACCCACGTGATTCTTGTCCTGTATGCCATGTTTGGGTGAGTCTTGGTGCTGAAAGTGAGTTCTGCTGAACCCGCCAAGCGACCGCATAGAACGCTGGCATTATCTCCCCTTTTGAAATGTGTAGCCTGTCCTTAAAGGATAGTGTGGCAATTGTGAGCTGCGAGCTATTAAAAAGGCTTCGTGTCGAACAGGAAAGATGAAACCAACCCGCCCCAATAAATTGGCCATGAGTACTTTGGTATTCGTTGATGGCATGGCGACTTGAGCAACGGGGGGTGGCAAATCCGTACCTGCGTTATGTTCGACCGACAAGTAGACCTAGTTATTAGTCTCGTTGGAGTTCATAATGTGAGTCTTAGGCCTGCGCACCGTTAAGACTAAATGCTAAATACAGTTGGTTTTCGGACCTTGAACGGTGGTGGGACCCTGGTTCGCCGATACACCAATAATGTGCCCTGAGTACACGGATCGTCGGGCCGCGTGGCTGACCGTTGTGATATGTTGATTGTGCGTGATTGCACATTGTTTGATATATCTGCTTGTGAAAGCTATGCCTGGAGGGAAGGAATACCACTTCCCCCGAAAAGGGGTAGGGTCATTATAAATTAGTCATCTGAATGCTGACCGTTGCCTTGTTTTCCACTAAAATGGTGGGCTATCCCTATACAGGTGCTGGAGAGCCGAGCGGGAAATAAAGGGCTAAAGCCCCTACTGCTATTGTTGTTGTTGCTGCTGGCCCTTGAAGGCTGAGCAAAGGCTTTTATTATGTTCATGTGTGGCCGGCCTGCACGCCGATGTTTGTAATCCACACCTGTAAAGAGTAACTATAAGGCCTTAAGGCCAAAATCTTGAGTATATGTTGTACATTCCTTCGTGTGTATATATAAATGTGGTTCTTTATATATAGTGGACATTCATGGATGAGTTCAGTTTAACATTAAAAGCTTCAGTTAGTGTGCTCTATGTTAGGATTCGTACCTGTTATGGTATTAACCTGTGACCTCGCCGCCTGTTTGTTGCATATAGTGTGGGGCCCCGGCTGGACCTTCTATTATATGTTATTTAACGGATGAAGTCGTTATATTTTGGTATCGGCTTGCCTCGGTCTTCCTCTTTCGAATTCGTGGTCGAATTCTTTTGTGGGGGTGGCGAGCACGTGTAAGTGTGATCCTCTTTAACATTAATGAACTCTTGAATGTCCACTAAGGAATGTAAAAACTCCTGTTTGAGGAACCTGCGCGTTCCTATATTATTGTAATTACTTGTGCATGGTCGCTAAAGTGTGTCTTGTTCACCTATAGGTGACTCGTAGTGCTGCTGGGCAATTAGAGCACCAGCGTTCTGATGAGAGTGCAACACCAGCTGAGGTGCCCACAGCTCCTTCTTCTACGAAAACAACCCGCTTAGTTGTTGAGACGCTATTTGCCATGTTTCATGCATAGCCTATTCGTCAAGTGCAGCCGGCAATAGTGCAAGAATGTGTTGCTGTACGACCAGCACCCGTTGAGGCTGCTGATCCGCGAGCAGATGAGCGGCAGTTGAAGTATTTTTTGAGCTTCAATCCTCCGACTTTTATGGGTGTGGGAACCCTAGTACAAGCGGAAGATTGGTTGTCGCACGTCAAGCGTAAATTGATGGCGATAAAGACGGAGGAAGATCAGAAGGTCACCTTGGCCACCTTCTTGTTGGAAGGAGAGACTCGGCTGTGGTGGGATGAGATGGAGTTGCATCACCTAGCGGGCAGGTAATTAGCACAAGTCACGATTGAGGAGTTTCCGAGACTATTTTTGGCAAACCACCTACCAGTGGCAAAATCTATTGCCATTGAAAATGAGTTCCAACGTCTTACACAAGGGGAAAGTAGTGTGGATACTTACTTGCATAAGTTTACAAGGTTGGGCCATTTTGCGGGGTCTATCTTTGCTGATGAACAATGGAAAACCAATAGGTTCTACGAAGGGTTGTCGGACGTGTTGAGATTCCTGCTCTCGAGTTCCGTGAACCAAGGATTTCAGGCGGTGGTTGATACTGCTTGTGCGCTGGAGAGTGATATGAAACGGGTGCAAGGAAAGAGGTACTTGGCTATGATGAAGTCTGAGTTCAAAGTGCCCCGTCCTGGGAAATCAAACTACCAAAATAAGTGGAGTGAGTGAGCCAAATCATCTGGACAGTCCACTTCGTCAGTTGTGTCGGGAGCAACGTCAAAGTAAGATTCTCGTACCTACTTTACATGTGGAAAAGTGGGACATATAGGCCGTGATTGTCAGGTAGGTCCAGCAATGGGGGAAAAGAAGACTGGAGCGTCTTATGCTGAGAAGGGAGAAGCAGTGGTGGAGTCCTCTGCATCTCAAGCGCAGCCCCGAGTTTATAATCTTGTCCAGCAAGAGTCCATAAAGCAACGTGACGTCGTCACAGGTACGAGTTAAGATATTGATTGCTTTTTATATTGCATACCTTGTGTGTAGCTTGTGTATGATGTATTTATCTTAGGCTTTGTCCTGATTCAGAACAACCCGGCGAGAACACTATTCGATGCGGATGCGTAACATTCGTTTTTATCTAAGGACATTGTAGCTCAAATTGGATTACCTAGTCATGTGACGAAAGATAGTGTTAAGTTGTTATTACCGAATGGCTGTGTGATTCTTGCGGATAGGGCTTGTGATGTGGAAGTTCAAATAAGAAGTCGGGATTTCGCCTTGAGCGCATCTGTGCTACCGATATCAGGATTTTAGGTGATCTTTGGTATGGACTGGCTCTCGGAGCAGCGTGAATTTTTTGATTGCAATGCAAAGGAGTTCACACTGGGCCAGAATACTGAGCTTGAGACAAAGTTTGCTGGTATGCGAGGAGTAGGCGGGACCTTGTTGTCTGCTCTCCAAGTCGTCAATATTTTTAGGAAGGGCACGGAGTTATTCTTCATGCTTATTCTGGCTGTTGAGCCAAAGGCCAGTGTGAATGATGTTCTGATTGTGTCGGAGTTTGCCGATGTATTTCCTAAAGATCATCCTAGGTTACCACACTAGCGGGAGATCGACTTCTCTATTGAGTTGGTTCCAAGTGCGAAACCTGTGGCCCGCTTGCCATATCGCGTAGCGCTAAAGGAAATGGCAGAACTGAATGTTCAGCTGCAAGAGTGCAAGAGTGCTGCAAGAGTGCCCAAGTATGTCACCTTGGAGCGCACCTGTTCTGTTTGTGAAAAAGAAGGATGGTAGTTTACGGTTGTGTTTTGATTATCGTTAATTGAATAAGCTGATAGAGAAAAACAAGTATCCATTCCATGGAAAGATGACTTGTTCGATCAGCTTGTGGGATAAGTCGTCTATTCTAAATTGGATTTGAAATCTAGATATTACCAATTGAGGATTCGGGAAGGTGACATTCCCAAGACAATGTTTGGATCACGTTAGGGTCATTATGAGTTCACTATAATGCCGTTTGGGCTATGTAATGCTCCATCAGTGTTCATGGATCTAATGCATCGAACGTTTCGAGAGTACTTGGATCCATTTATGATAGTCTTCATTGATGATATCTTGGTGTACTCTCAATCTAAAGCTGATCATGCGAACCATTTACGGTTGGTGTTGCATACCCTGCGGAGAAATAAGATCTATGCCAAGTTCTCAAAGTGTGAGTTATTGCTGTCAGCAGTGGCTTTTCTTGGCCACGTGGTAAGTGTAGAGGTCATTGTTGGTGGATCCATCAAAGATAAGTGCCATACAAGAATGGCTAGTGTTGTCTTCGGTGGCCGAAGTCGGGAGTTTTCTTGGACTGATAGGCTACTACAGACATTTTGTGGAAAACTTCTCACGAATCGCTTTGCCTCTTACCACATTAACGAGGAAGGATCAGAAGTTCGTGTCGGACGCCGGAGTCCACGTAAGCTTTTGAAGAGCTAAAGAGTCGTTTGACCACGGAGCCTGTTTTCACATCGCCATGTGGGACAGACGGCTATGAGATTTACAGTGATGCTTCAGGGAGCGACTTAGGCTGCATTCTTCTGCTGTTTGGCAAGGTGAATGCTTATGGCTCACGCTAGTTGAAAGTGCATGAGCGGAATTATCTCGTCCATGACTTGGAGTTAGCTACAGTGATCTTTGCACTTAAACTGTGGCACCACTATCTATATGGGGTAAAAGTTTATATCTTTACAGATCATAGGAGCCTAAAATACCTGTTTGATCAGAAGGATCTTAATATGAGACAACAGAGGTGGATGGAGTTCCTTGGGGACTACACCTTTGATATTCATTATACTACCGGAAAGGAAACATGGTCGTAGATGCCTTGAGTCGTAGGACTCCAGTAAGGGCAAATTTGTTGTGGATGCATGACGAGCGTCTGATCCAGGAGTTGGAAGCATTAGAGATTTCTTGTGTTGATAAGAATTCTACAGCCGATGCATTCTTAAACTAGACGGAGGTACAGTCTGACCTTGCGGACAGGGTTCGGCGAGCAACGGAGCTTAACGAAAGTCTCCAACACTATGACATGGATTGTTCAAATGACAAATTCTCCTGGGATGACGGCCTTTTGCGGAAAGAGGGTCGTTTCTGCGTCCAAAGTATGGGTAAGTTGAGGGAAGAGTTAATGTTTGATGCTCACTTTACTAAATACTCAATTCACCCAGGGAGCACAAATATGTATAAGAACATGAAAAAGTTGTTCTGGTGGCCAGGGCAAAAGAAAGATGTAGCATAATATGTGGCTAATTGTCAAACATGTGCTTTGGTGAAGGCAAAATGCCAGAAGCCCGGAGGTTTCCTAAAGTCGTTTCCTATTCCGGAATGGAAGTTTGTTGATATTTCGTTAGATTTCGTGCATGGGTTACCGAGATCTCAACACGGGAATGATTCGGTTTGGGTGATCGTAGATCGGTTGACTAAAGTGGCTCACTTCCTACCGAACAAGAGGGACGATTCTGTGGAAGTCTTGGAAAATCTCTATGTTGAGCAGATTGTACGATTGCACGGTGTTCCCCATAGCATCGTAAGTGACCGTTATGGGTGATTCACTTCGAATGATTGGAGACTAATCCATCGGTTGTTGGGCACAAAATTATCATACAGTACGACCTTTCAACCCCAAACGGATGGCCAAACTGAGAGGACCAACAAAATGATTGAGGACATGCTCCGAATGTGCGCCCTGGATTTTGGAAAGAGATGGGAAGATCATCTCTATATGGCAGAGTTTGCCTATAATAATAGCTAGCAAGCGAGTATCGGTATGGCACCATTTGAAGCTTTGTATGGCTGGAAATGTCGTACACCGTTAGCTTGGGCGGAAACAGTCAAATGCAAACTATATGGGCATAAAGAAGTCGAAGATGCTACTTCAACGATACGCTCTATTCTGGATAGGCTATTTATTGCCCAAGATAGACAAGCCAAATATTATAACGCCAAGCACCGAAACGTTGAGTTTGTGGTGGGCGATTGGGTCTATTTGAAGATCAAACCCTTCAAAGGTGTGTCCAGGATTCGGCGTCTGAAAAAGTTAAGTCCGAGATATCTTGGTCCGTTTGAAGTGGTGGAGCGAGTTGGGGAAGCTTCCTATCGGCTAGCTCTTTCGGCAGAATTTAGTAGATTGCATGATGTGTTCCACATCTTAGTGCTTCGTAAAGCCGTGAAAGATCCAGATCAAGTAATTGCAAATGATTCTGTACCGGCCGAATTTGGGCTAACGACAAAATTTAGGCCCATTCGGATCGATGATAGAGCCGATAAACAGTTGCGGAACAAGACAATCAGGATGGTCAATGTCTGGTGGGACAACTGTGGTCGTGAGGAGCTAACATGAGAGCACGAGAAAACCATGCGGGATGAGTTTCCCGAGTTTTTTGTGTTAACTGTTGTACAGTGCGTGGCCAGTTGTATCAAAGTTTTGTGAAGTTATAACACCTTGATTACAGTTTTTCCTTACTGTGTGCAAATTTCGAGACGAAAATTTATTGTAAGGACGGGAGGGTTGTAACACCCTAAATCTCAAATTGGAGTTCAGGCTGGGTGACACGGCCTGGGACACGGACGTGTCCTAGGGCATGTCCAACTCTGTTTGCTCGAGTTTGATTTTTTTCTCGAGACTGTGTCTCGACTGAGGCACACGGCCTAAGACATGGGCGTGTCCCAATACGTGTCCTTCTCAGTGTCGTCTCGAGTACTCGACAAAATTGAACTCGACATTTGTCGAGAGGGTACAGGCCCTGCGACATGGGAGTGTCTTAGGCCGTGTCTCCCTAAAGGTCGACGAACTCCACTCGACGCAATGCACTTGATAATGGTCGAGAGGCATGTCGAGCTGGGCACACGGCCTGTGACATGGGCGTGCCACAGGGCCGTGTACTCCTCAGGTTTTTGCCAGGTTTATGCGGCAGGTTGGGCAAGGGTGTGTCTGTAGTCGTGTCTAGGCACACGGCCTGTGACACGGGCGTGTCACAGGGTCGTGTCCTTCTCTTATTTTTGTCCAGGGCATTGAGGCCTGGTGAACACGGGCTAGAAACGGGCGTGTCTGAAGACATGTTAGGACAGACGGCCTGTGATACAGGCATGTCACAGGGCGTGTCCTGTTTTGGGTAAGTCGGTTTGGGTGCTGCTTAGAGTACACGGCCTGTGACACGGGCATGTAACACGCCGTGTCAGCCCAAAAATATATATTTTAAGGGCAAGTTGTGGCCATTCATTTCCTTCAAATGAGATCTAAGGGTCCATGTTTCTCCCTATAGAGATAAGTCCAGGACTTGAGAGTTATCTCTCATTCAAAGCTTTGCTATTCTCTTTCTAAAAGCATAGAGACAAGGGAGATCAAGGAGAAGAGATCCGGCTCCGGTGGAGCTTCAGTATTCGGAATAGCGAGCCGAGTCCAGCTTTGTGGAGGTGAGAGCGTTGCGGTACTTGCTATCCAGCTAGAATTCCATGGCTCCCAAGAGATCGTCAAGGGTAACAATATTCCTTCTTGGACATGTGAAGTCCTCGTTTTGGCATGTCTGTGGATTTCCCCACCAAAAGGTGGCTGTTGAGGGATTTCCTTGGGTTTATTCTTGTAATCCCCAATCTTGCATATAGATTTGGAAATGTGTAGTATGAAATAGGCATATTGTGTGAACCCCACCTGGACAGGTTAGTATGTATTTGTGATGTTGCATCTTGCGAACCGGAGAAGACTTCGCGTATAAACTTGTTGTTTGTGGAGTCGATGGGTTGTGCCTATAAAGGTTAGTAACAGGAAGAACTAGAGTGAAACTCCTGGAAACAACCCGCGTGATTCTTGTATTGTATGCCATGTTTGGGTGAGTCTGGGTGCAGAAAGTGAGTTCTGTTGAAACCGCCAAGCGACCGCATGGAACACTGGCATTATCTCCCCTTTTGAAATGTGTAATTAGTCCTTAAAGGACAGTATGGCTATTGTGAGCTACGAGCTCTTAAAAAGGCTTTGTGCCGAATAGGAAAGGTCAAACTGACCTGCGCCTGTAAATTGCCCATGAGTACTTTGATATTCGTTGATGGCATGGCGAATTGAGCAACAAGGGGTGGCTTATCCATACCTGCGTTATGTCCGACCAACTAGTATACGTAGTTATTAGTCTCGTTGGAGCGCATAATGAGAGTCTTAGTTCTACGCGCCGTTAAGACTAAATGCTCAATACCGTTTGTTTTCGGACCTTGAACGTTGGTGGGACCCTAGTTCGCCAGTACACCAATAATGTGCCCTGAGTGTATGGATTGTCGGGCAGTATGGCTGACGGTTGTGATATGTTGATTGTGCGTGAGTGCACATTGTTTGATATATCTACTTATGAAAGCTATGCCTACAGTAAAGGAATACCGCTGCCCCAGAAAAAGGGTAGGGTTGTTATAAATTGGTCAGCTGAATCCTGACCGTTACCTTGTTTGCCACAAAAATGGTGGGTTGTCCCTATGCAGGTGCTGGAGAGCCGAGCGGGAAATAAAGGGCTGAATCCCCTGCAGCTATTGCTGCTGCTGTCCCTTGAAGGCTAAGCAAAGGCTTTTGATATGTTCATGTGTGGTCGGCCTGCACGCCGATGTTTGTAATCAACACCTGTAAAGCGTAATTGTAAGGCCTTAAGGCCAAACTCTTGAGTGTATGTTGTGCATTCCTTCGTGTTTATATATAAATGTGGTTCTTTATATATAGTGTACATTCATTGTTGAGTTCAGTTTAACATTAAAAGCTTCCGCTAGTATACTCTGTGTTAGGATGCGTACCTAATATAGTATTAACCTGTGACCTCGCCGCTTGTGTGTGGCATATAGTGTGGGGCCCCGACCGAACCTTCTATTATATGTTATTTAACGGATGGATTCGTTACATCCTACCACTCTCAATTCAAAGGTACAACCCACAGACCCCACAAACTAATCTTTTAAATACAGAGTCTTTTAAGGTGCGCAAAAAAGCATCACTAATCCAGACCAACATGTCCGGATGGGCTTCACACAACATTCCTATTACGTACTATAATTTCCGGATTCTATATGCAAAACTACTTGGGGATATCACGTATCAACCCGTCAGAATTCCCTCGATTCTCCACCTTTTGGTGGGGATTCCATGCATATGACAAAAAGGAGGACTTCACTTGTCCAAGAAGGAAGATCATTACCTTCGTAATTCATTTTGGAGCCATAAATGAGTTTTTTATCCGGCTGGAAAGGAGCGCCTTGCTTCCCCTTTCACGGATCTTTCCTCGGTTCTTGATTCCGACTCCTGGATCTCCTTCAACAAGCCTTGCTTATCTCAGCTTCAGCCTTCTTCTTCCTTAGCTCTTTCCTCTCAAGAGTTTGGATGAAAAGGAGGAGAGACTATGAGAAGAAGAGAAATGAATTCTCTTTTCTCCACTCCTCTACTTAAGTGGTCTTGGGAATAATCCTAGTCACAGGATCATTTTATCTAGAGAAAAAAATGGTTACAATTTCAGCAGATAAGTTAAACTTAATGCTATCGCCGTTCGATATTCGTTATCGCCTGGGCGATATCGTCTGCAACTGCTTTGACCCCAGTAAACCATCGCTCTTCATCCGTCGTCCGGCCATCTGGCATATGTCCAGTCATACGTGGCAGTATCGCCCAGCGATACTCATTATGGCCCCTCCAATATCTCACTCAATTCTTCGTCTAGTGCGTAGAGAGCATCGAGTGCATTGAGAGTGTCGAGTGCATTGAGTCTACTCAATGCTTCTTTGAAAGTGTCAAGTACTATCACTATCGCCCGCGAAACCCACTATTGGCCGGCGATAGCCACTTTTAAGTTCTATTTCCAGTTTTTGGGGTGTTACATGTAAGGTCTAGAAGTTGGTTCCCAGATCACAAAGACATAATGTCATGGGAACCAAGTGGATCTACAAGAATAAGATTGATGAAAATGGCATTATAATCTAGAACAAGGCTAGGCTGGACGCTAAGGGTTACAAAAAAGAAGAAGGTATTGACTTTGATAAAACATTTGCCCCTGTAGCAAGATTGGAAGCCATCAGACTTTTTCTTGTATATGCTTCATATAAATTATTTGAAGTCTACCAGATGGATGCGAAGTCAACATTCCTTAATGGTGACTTAAGGGAAGAAGTTTATGGTTAACAACCATCAGGTTTTGTTGATTCTAACTCTCCTAATTTTATTTTTAGAATTAGGAAAGCTCTATATGGGCTGAAGCAATCCCCTAGAGCATGGTATGAGACATTGTCTAGCTTCCTCATAGAGAACAAATTCTCAAGGGGGAAGATAGACAAGAACCTATTCCTAAGGGAATCTAAGGGCAAGAAAATCCTAGTCTAAATTTATGTAGATGACATATTTTTTGGGTCTACTGATGACAACCTTTGCAGGAAGTTTGCCAAACTTATGCAAGGGAAGTTTGAGATGAGCAGTATAGGTGAGCTTAAGTTCTTCTTGGGCCTTCAAGTTAGGCAGACTGAGGATGTATTATCCATTTCACAGTCTAAGTTCACTAGCGAGTTAATAAAAAAGTTTGAAATGGAGAATGCCTCCACCATGAAAACTCTCATGGGTTCAAGTACTCCTATAGTCAAAGATGAGGCAGGGAAACATGATGATGAAACTTTGTATAGAGGGATAATTGGCTCCCTTCTATATCTTACTACAAGTAGGCTAGACATCATGTATGCTATATGTGTTTGTGCTATGTATCATGCTACCCCTAAAGAGTCTCACTACTCTGCTGCTAAGAAGATTTATAGAAATCTTAAGGGCACACAATATCTTGCCCTATGGTACCCTGTAAATAGGGATTTTAAACTAACATGCAATTCAGATGCAGATTTTGCTGGCTACGAAGAGGACAGGAAAAGCATATCACGACCTATCAGTTCTTGGGAGGTAGACTTGTGTCTTGGAGCAGCAAAAAGTAGACCAGTGTTGCAATTTCAATAGCGGATTTAGAGTACATCTTAGTAGGAAGTTATTGTGCACAGTTGTTGTGGATCCAACATCAGCTCTAGGACTACAACCTCAAAATAAGTAACACCCCCATGTATAGTGACTCAACTAGTGCAATCTATATTTCTAGGAATCATTTCTCTATAACAGGACTAAGTACATAGAGATTATGTATAATTTTCATAGGGAGCATGTAGAGAAGGAAGACATTTGTCTTGAGTTTGTACTAATAGAAAAGCAAGTGGTTGACATCTTTACTAAGCCATTAGATGAAGTCAAGTTCAACACCTTCAAGTTTGAGTTTGTTATGTTGAACATGGTATAGCGTCAGTTGCATCATATGTTGTTTTAATTGCAGGAATCACTTTTCTTATAGGATGATTAATCTCTCAATTAGTATCAAGACTTCCAAGTCTTTAAATTGGTTTCATGACTTAAATGGACTCAAGTGTCTAGTAGAGAGAATGACAGAAGATGCTCCTATTGAGGGTGTGCAAGTCATGATGCTCCTATTGAGGGGGATCTTGTCCAACACTTGCAGGACAATGCACCGACTAAGGGGGAAATCTACACTAGTTGATTGCTACTGCTGAGAAGACAAAGCTGTTGCAGGAGAAGAGGAAAAGCCAGCACCTCCCTCACTATAGTTATTTCTACAGAAGTCATAAAAGCGGGAGGATTGACATTAGCTCAAAGTGGATCAATGATAACGGCTAGCATAAGTGGATCGATGGACCACTCAAGTGTCAAGTGGTTGAACTAAAGTGTTATATCAGTGGTATCAACATAAGAAGTATGATCTTTAGTCAAGTAGTTTGATCACTTGTGTAGTGGAATCTGGCTGGAGTCAAGAGATTAATTCTCCCATGATCCATTCACCTCCCTCATTATAAAAAAGCCTTTTTGAAGAAGCCAGAAAGGGGGAGGAGTAGGAGAGCAATACTTGACTTGATATGACGTGGTCTTGTTGTGTCAGTGCATATTACTTGGAAAAATTCAAGTAGTATGAGGAGTGTAATGACTACATATTGAGCCATTGCGTCTTACTTTCCCACCTTCAAGTGGTATAATAAAAGTGCTCCATTTAAGTTTTAAGTGGTATGAGGAAAGTGCATATTACTTGAGCAAATGTTCAAGTGGTACGAAAAACCAATGACTTGATATGTTGAGTCAATCCATTAAAATATAGAACAGTGAATTAATATGATGGAGAGATAGAAATTCAAGTGGTATGAGAAAGCTACATATACTAGCTTACAACTGCATTGAATTAATATGCTTTATGTGATAATGCATCCTATTATTATTGTGTTATGCCTTCTTCAAATAGGGGGAGATCGTTGGGAATATTGCCCTCAATGTTACCTAGATTTAAAGAGGCATCAGAATCAATACTTAGAGCATAAATGTATTTGATGTATGTTCAAGTTCAACATATGCAGGATGTTCCTTGGAACATGTTTAGAGATGTTGTTTAAGTGATTGTGACAGGTGGTCACATGGAAGAAAGGTGGTGAGAATGAAATATGTCTAAGTCCACAGGCATTGAGTGAAGCCAGTTCACTCAATGCTAGATGATAAAAAGCACTGAGTAAAGCATGGACAGTCAAAGCCCAACAGTTTGCAAAGCAGATTTGTGGCTAATTCCACAGGCATTGAGTGAAGGCAGTTCACTCAATGCCATATAACAAAAGACATCGAGTAAAGCACAGTTTGTCAACCCTTCAGCATTGGCAAGCAAGAAATTCGACTAAGTCCAAAAGTGTTGAGTGAGGACAGCTCACTCAATGCCTGAAGAAAGAACCATTGAGTCAAGCTCATGCAGTCAAAGCATTGGAAGAATCTAACAAGAATTCTGTTTAAGTCTAGAAGCGTTGAGTTAGGACACCTCACTCAACACCTAGAGAAGAAAGCGTCGACAGGCCAATGTTCAGTCAAAGCATAAGAAGATATAGACAGAAAAAATTTTTCTATGTCCGAATGCGTTGAGTGAGGACATCTCACTCAATGCAAGCTCATCAAGAAAATCAGCTAAGTAAAGAAGAGTTGAGTGAAGGAAGTTCACTCAATGCCTCATCAAGAAGTAAGGCAAAGGCAGAAGCGTCGAGTGATGAAGGCTCACTCATGCATTCATAAAGATGGAAATGGACGAAGTACATAAGCGTTGAGTAAAGAAAATTCACTGAATGCCTCAACAAGATGGCTGACGTTCAGAGGAGAGGCTAAGTCCAGAACTGTTGAGTGTTGAAGGCTCACTCAATGCATTTAACGCCTAAATAGCAGGAATATTGTCTAATGACAAAAGCATTGGGTGAAGGCCGTTTACTCAATGCACTCAATGCCTAGCATTGCACAAGTAATTGGCTAAGTCCAAATTTGTTGAGTGATGATGGTTCACTCAACGCCTGGTATTGCATATTATTTGGCTAACGGTTTTTGTGCTGAGTGAAGGCTATTCACTTAATGCACTCAACGCTTGGGATGAACTAGCTTAATTTCGCTAAGTCCATAGATTTTGATGTCAGCAAATGTCAACAAAGTTCAAACTCATTGCAGGAAGTCCAAAGTATACGACAAATGGCACCACATGCATACTGTATTACTTTCCTATAAAAAGTAAAGTTGCAGCCAACAACGTCAGGTGGGCCCACGATTCAAATAGCGATTGGATGGCGGAAGATAAAAGGATTGAGATTGGTGAAAGTAAATCAACTATTAAGGTTTTATCTTTTTGAAAAGAGGCAGAACTTCATTTTCTTCATCCCACCATTGTTGCAGAGCCCGAAGCAAAAGTTCGACCCGCTGATCTAAAAGTTCAAGTAGTTAGCTGTTGTAATTTTCACCATCAAAAACAAGTTCTGAAAAATATTCTGAGAAAGAAGAAGAAGAGCTATCTGATTTCTGCAGTAAAGGTTAGCAGAGTGAAGAACACAAAGAACTATCAACTGATTTGTGTTCATCATCAAGTTTAGAAACCTGTTTTTCTGAGTAGCTTCTAGTAGAAGTAATAGTTTCCTGAAGATCATCTTTCTTATTGCTGAGAATAAGTTTGGGCTGAGTTCATCTTAGCTCAGGAAGAAGAAGACTCATAGAATATTTCTCCAGAGTCAAATCAATACCAACCTTAGTCTTTCTGTAGGATCCTCTGGGTCTGAGTGTAGGCCTAATTATTAAGGCTGATTGTAGGATTATTTGTTGATCTGAGGTAGGATCCTATGTGGATCTGAGGTAGGGCCTATGTGCCGGAGGTAGGGCACTTTGCTTGAGATAGGAGAGTCATTCTCTCTTAATGGTAGGGAATATTGTGCCTGAGTTGTTGGATCTTTCTGTAGATATGAGGTAAGGCCTTTGTGCCTGAGCTATTGGAGAGTCATCTTTTCTGAGTTATGGGGATAACATCCTAGCCTGAGCTGTAGTACTATTAATTTAGTCTGAGGCAGGTGATCTTTGGATCATAGAGGTTTAGGAGCACGCTTGCTCTGATGTAGGACCTTGTGCCTGAGTTAGGTCTTGGAGGAGACTGAGAGATCCTGAGGGATCTGTGCTGTAAGTTCTTTAGAGCCTAGATTTGGAGAAGTTCTTTGTCTAACACACTATTAGAATGGTGGGAGGGACAGTGGATGTACCCATAATCTGGGGAACCACTATAAATCTTGTGTGTGTTGTTTAGGTACTTGAATTAAAACTAACTAAGCTAACTAAACACACCCAAAGTTAGGAAAAAGTCTAAAAAGACCAAAAACCTATTCACCCCCACCCCTTTAGATGTTTAGCTATCATTTAAACTAAAGACTTTCAATCTCATTATCTTCAAGTACTTGAGCCAACTCCATATCAATTAATTGAAACTTGGGGCTCAATGCGGGTGTCTTCCTGCTTAGAGCATCTGCCACTATGTTCTCCTTCCCGGTGTGGTAGTTCAATGTAAACTCATAATCACATAGAAACTCCAGCCATCAATGCTATCTCATGTTCAAATCTTTCTGGGTATGGATGTATTTCAATTTAATATGATCAGAAAAAATCTCGCTGTGGATGTCATATTGATAGTGCCTCCAAATCTTCAGAGTGAAGACCACTGCTCCTAGCTCCAAATCATACACTAGGTAATTCACTTCATGCTTTTTTAAGTTATCTAGAAATGTATGCAATCACATGCCTATGTTTCTTCAATACCACCCCACATGCCCTGAAAGGATGCATCGGAATAAATTTGGAATCCTTTCTTCCCTTATTGGAGGGTGAGGAATGGCGTGGAGGTAAGGAAGTCCTTCAGCTCTTGGAATGCAGCTTCACACTTGGGTGCGCACACAAAAGGTACTACCTTCTTTGTCAGAGCAGTGAGGGCAAGGGATATCATCGAAAATCCTTCCACGAACTTGCGATTGTACCCAGCAAGTCCAAGAAAACTTCGCACATTGGCCGCTGAACTCAAATGCGATCACTCCTTCACGACACACACCATGGCCGGATCTACTTCTACTCTAGCTCCACTAATAATATAGCCCAAAAAAGCAACTTCTCGGAGCTAAAACTCGCAATTACGTAGTTTAAGAAACAAACAATGCTACTTCAGCTTCTCCAAAACTAAGGCCAAGTGCCCTACATGTTCCTTTTCTGTTCTTGAGTAGAACAAAATGTCATTAATCAATATGATGACAAAGGCTTCCAAATACGGCTCAAAACACCATGTTCATCAGACTCATGAATGTAGAGGGGGCATTTGTGAGTCCAAACTACATCACAGTGACCCGTATATATCATATAAACATCTCAATGTTGTCTTCTGGATATTTTCCACCTATATTCTCAAATAATAGTACACCGACTGCAAATCTAGCTTGGAGAACCAATGTGCGTCCACCAGCTAATCGAATAGCTCGTCTATCTGAGTAAATAGATAGGTGTTTTACACCATCAGTTGGTTGAGCTCCCAGTAGTCAACACATAATTACTGTGATCCATCCTTCTTCTTCACAAATCCTGATTCAACAAAATCTTGCAACTGAACCCGAAAATCTCATTATTATTTTGTGGCCATCCTGTAGGGGGGCTAAGAGATGGGCATGGCACCTGGTATTAGCCTAATATGGAAGTCTACTTCCCTAGGTGGGGGGGGGGGAGTGGGGTAAACAAGGTAGCTTTTCAAGAAAAACATCATGAAAACCCCAAACTACGGGTACATCTTTCATGCTAGCCTTTATCTTTTTCCGCTAAAAATATATCATGAATACCAGATCCCCCAACATATTGGCCTTAATGGCCTAAATAGAAGATAATAGCATACTAGGTGCAAATCCAATACCTTGAAAGTTGATCTTTGAATCTACATATCTTATGGTGATCTACATTGTCGCACAATCAATCATAGCATAATGCCAATCCAGCCAAGTCATGCCCAGGGTAAGATCAAATTCTGGCATCCCCAATACCATTGTAGGGGTTTCGAAAAGAATCCCTTCGATGTACACTTCTAAATCTCACTTGGTAGATGAGGTCATCTCTGATCCATCTAGAAGGCGTACGGTTTGAGTGACTCCGGTGAAATGTCACACACCATTCAGATTCTTCACGAAATTTGTTAGATGAATGAATGGGTGGCACCGGTATCAAATAAAGTATAGGCGAGCCTCCCACTTATATTCATGATGCCTAAATATTAAGTTATAACATATCATAAAAAGTTTGACTACGAGATACTTGCAATGACGTCTTGCGGGCCCCGTTCTTGTTTCATAACCAAAGATAACACCTTCTCTCAAGCAGGTCTACGGTAACTACCTTGTGGTCGTCGTCTTTGACCACGTCCTTGTCCTTGCTGAGCTGCTAGATGGAATGCAGGACTATTTGGAACATTTAGAACCAGTTGTAGGCAGAAACACCAAAAGTTGCCCGACTGATGGCCGTGGAAGCAACCTTCCCTGAAGTGTTCCCTAGGATGTCGATATACTTGAATCTACTGGAATGTGGGTAGTGTTAACTGTGGGGCCTGAAGCTCAATTCTAAAATTTTGATGGAAACGCATTCCACCTCCCCCTTGGTTTCATCCTTTGTCTCTAGCAAGCTTCTTTCTCCTATTAGTCCCTGTCTCCATTACTTATTCTGCTTGTCTCTTAACACTAGTCTATGCCCTAAGGTGGTCCGCCTCTAATCTTTTTATCATGTCTATAATCTATGCAGGCTCGAATTAGCTATAAATAAGAGAGCCTGCCTCAAGGGGTCTCGGAAAACTGTACACCGCGATCATCCAAGTAATAGGAGTTAACAAACTAGCAAGGTGCTGAAACACCCAATGGTACTCCACAACTGATTTAATTCCCTATTTCAGTTGTAGGAACCTCTTTTCAAGTTCATCGTGTGCAGTGTAGGGAACAAAATTCTCTCAGAAAGTATAGGAGAACTCATTCGAACTGATGTCAGTGTATACTAATTCTTCAAAAGTGGAGCTCTTAAGGGACTTCAACCACCTCTTGGCATAAGATTTTAGGATGGAAACTACTGGGTGATAACAAAGATAGTCGGGCATCATATTCTAGCCATCAACTCCTGCATAGAATCCAACCACTCCTCCGTACAAACAATAAAATCTGTCCCATAATAAGCAGGTGGAAAAAGAGCTCGGAAGGCGCTCAGCCAATTGGAGCCCGGGGCCTGTTGCTGTACCGGGGCCTTTTGAGACTTGAATGCATCTAAAATTGCAATTAGGGTCCCCCCAGCTCTGACTGCTGGATGGGACTAGGGATCAAAGGAATATGAATGGCCATTATTGGCTCTATGTGTACTGGGATCTACGTATAGAGTATAAATTTAGGTTTAAGTTAGTTAAACGTATGGTAATGAGTAGGCATACTTAGAGTGGATCAGAAATGGGCATACAACTACTTCCACTAATTTAGATTATCCACAAATCAAATAATAAAGCGGGGGGGGGGGGGGGGGTAACACCACAATTCGATGACTTCTTTATTACAGGTTCAGTGCAATGTGATACCAATTGTAAAACCACCTTCCCTGAACGCAAGAGACGGACAAAGGGAGTTTTATGCCTAGAACAAACGCCTTGCAGTAGCATAAGCATACAATTTTTATCTGTACCACAAGTCGCTTATTTTGCTGATTAATTTCTGATATCATAATGCTAACTCGATAAAGAAGAACACAGAAGTTATAGTAGACAAAATTAAATGTCCAAAATTAATTCAACATAATATGAAGCTACACCAGCTCCTAAAATATCAAAGTACAAGAATTCACTCAAAGGGCTACAACAAAATTCTCAAAAGCATGCATCTATCACTGAGGGGAGTGAAGGTAACGTAGTGTCAGGACCAGACCCACTGTCCTGGATGCCCTTCTTTATGGGGTGCTGCTGCTGCTCCATTGGTGGTGTGTCCTCCAAAAAAAAGTGGTTGTTACAACCGTTAGTCATAAAGACTAAGTTACTTCACTTTCTCTCACTCTGATGGCTCTTAAGCACCAGGCGAATGGAAGATAGTCGGGACACAATATTCTCAATAGTACAAACAACAAGTGACAAGAAGTATTAATAAGTTGGCAGTTATCTTGCATTAACATGTTTAGTAAATAAATAGACAACAATAAAATGTGTCCTCTGGAATCTAATGTACAACTATGTTAGCATTAAACAATAACAGAAATATAAGAACTAAATTTAACTTAACTTATAAGAATTCCCATACAAAATTATAAATTAAGAGTCTGGTATAGTAAACGTAACTCATCATATAAAAGAGCCGATACAAATTTATATGATGAGGATCTTATGTGGTGTAATGCAAGACAATGTAATTAATGCAATGAATGTATGATGGCGTACCCGTGCTTACGCACACACTCTATTTGCTATGTAGACATAGACCTTAGTCCCACATTTCAAGTAGTAGCGACCCTCTCAGACATCACCCGCCATGGACAAACGGTGATAGTGGAGTGGGCATCTCCACTACTAGGAGAGCATACAAACTACCAGGCCTAGGCCTCAGTACACCTCAATGATAACAACACAATCAGCAAACCTCCTACGTACTACAACACAGAAGGTGATGAGAATTTTCTTTAGTTTTTAAAATAAATCCAAACTAAAATCCCAAATAGGGAAGTGTAGCTATCAAAATATAGTATAGGAAATGTCGTATTAGACTCGGGGCATGTTGAGTAATTCTACTCACGCAAATTAATATTATTTTATGTAATAATAATAGATAATAGTTAAACTAAAAGAGAAGTTTTTATGGAATGCAAATTAACACTTGATCTAGAATCCCTTTGGATTAAAATAGACTTTCTTGAAATGATAAAAGTACAAGCTCCTTATCACTTACTTCGACCGTGGAGGTTCCAAGAATTCAAAAGCGTCTCTATCGAGCTCATGCTTTTGACTAAACTTAGGTTGATCGATTAAGACCCCTCGGCCAGTCGAAACCCCTAAGCTTGCTTTGAGCGGTGAACCCCACTATTGGATTTAACTCCATTCCAATAGATTTATGTTGTCCTCTCTCGAGGAGTGCATGCAACTCATTTCATCTTTGAGCGATCTACTCGTATCTGTAACCTCTCGGTCATTTAAGATACAGATCTGGGATCGAAGAAAATATCCACGAAATATTAATTAGACACAAAATAAATCAAAGATAAATCGATATCGAGTAAAAATAGAAAGCTTGACAATTTTGAGGAAAATAAAGAAAGTTTATTTCATTCCAAAGTTCATCTTGATCAAGTGCTAAATAAGGTTTTGCTTCTTAACATGATGATGTAACTACAATAAAAGAAGGGAAAGTACATGATTGAAAAAGTGCTTGAATTGAAATAAAGCAAAGAAAAACTAATCTATGAAATTGAAATTACATAAAGAAACTTAAATTTGCTAACAATATACTCCTAGATGACTCCCTAGCTCATGGCTTTGTCTGGAATTTATAGGCAATTTTCTGGAAGGTCACGTCCCTCAATCACGCCCGTGAACTGGGGCGTATAAGGCTCGAAAAATGCTGTCTTGAAAGCCCGAGAATGTTGGAGAAAAACCGCCACAATTCACCGTTCTGCGGGTCACGCCCCTAGGTCACGCCCGAAGATCACTCCCGTGACCTAGAGCATGTCTATACTGTTATTGGAAACATCAGGAACTGGAAATGGGTAGAATTATACTCGGGATGTTGCGGGAAGTCACGCCCCTAGGTCACGGGTGTGACCTAGGGCGTGTAATCCAAAACCGGCTGGATCTGAAACTAGCGACATTAAGCGCGACACGCCTGACAGTCACGCCCGCAACCCAAAGGTCATGCCCGTGACTGGGGCTTGTATGCTGAAAATGGTCTAGAACTGACTTCTGGCCTTCGTCTGCTGGTCACACTTGATGGTCACGCCTGTGACTTGGGCATGTAACTTTAATCTGACGCGGACTATCCTCTAGGAATTCTTTATGGTTGACGACCATTTGTCACGCCTGTGACCTGAGGGTCATGCCCGTGTCCGGGCCGTGTAAAGTTTATTTCCACATCTTTTCTCTGTTTCATCTCCTGATCTGTTCTACAAGCTCCAAATTGCTATTAGCATCCCAGATTAACATGTAATAAGAAAACAAAGGAATTAATACAAATATTAATAAAAACTAAATAGAAACATAACTATTTATTAAATAAAAACTATATAAAAACTACTATGAATTATGACTTATCAGAAGGGATCTTGGATAAATGTGCAATAAGATCCCAGCCCAATTGGCCTAAAATAGCATGGAAGGGGTCTTCGAGAAGTAAACACCAAAGACCGAAGCCCAACCGGCTCACGGAAATGGAAGGGGTCTTTAGAAAGAAAGCACCAAAGAACCCAGCCAAACCGGCCAAGGTCAATCTGCCAGCTTCTATCGGTGTGGCGATCGATAAGCCTGAAGACCTGCCATAACTCAACTCAGGATTATTCAACAACCGTGTATACACTCATGTAGTCTTGTAGTACCAACGAGCCAAGAAGCTCCTAAGGACTTCCAACCGCTTCCTTACACAATATAGCCTATGATATAACATATACTACCATGACAAAAAAGTCCACAAACATGTGACTATTTAGGTGATTAGATAATCCAAATCCCCTGAATATTTCTTCATTATGTCATGTTTAACATCTTGAGCATTTACACAAACTTTCTGCTCATTCGGATCATCACGACAACCATTTATGGCCCAATATTTATAACATAATATTGGTAGTACACATCAAATATATATCACAATTATGAAACTAAATATACAAGTCCATATTGTCATCAAGCAATTATCTGTTAGTATTTCCAAAGTTTTTGATAAATAATTTTAGAGAAATTCATGAGTTATCAAAATCTGTACATTTACATCACAGCTTAAGAAAACTGGACATCCCAGAGCTACAGACCACCAATAGTTAAGTTTAACCACATTCGGGAAAGGTATTTTCAAAGCCTACAACTTTCTTGTAAAGTACTAGGACCTGATCTAAGTCTATCATATCTAAAATCGGTTTTGAACATGGTTGCGTAGATTTAGACAGAATCTGGCCTGCAATTATGGCTTAATTATTTTTAGGGTAGGAATTTCGAATTCACTTTTAGGAAGTTACAGATTGTTGGGAATTGTGCCCTTAAATGTTCCTTAGGATTTGAAGAGGCATCACCAATCATGCTAAGGGGCATAATGTATTTGATGTGTGCTCTAGTTCATGCATGCAGGTAGTTCATGATTGGACAGGTCAACAAAAATAATATGCTAGAGAATTCAAAATTTTGTCAAGCTCAGTTCAAAGTATGGGTCTCAGATTTCATTGAGCTCAGCTCGCAGTTCGTCAAGCTAAGCTCCCATATTGTCGAGCTAAGCTCTCCACTTATTGAGCTAAATTTTGAAGCTTGAGGTTCAGAATTCGTTGAGCTTAGCCCACCGATCGTCGAACGCAGTTCAACATTCATCGACCTAAAGTCAGACAAATTGACGAAGGAAAAACCATTGAGACCGCTGAGAAGAAACCACTGAGATGGACGACTGTCACAGCTGAGAAGAAGAAAGCATTGAGAACACTGAGAACAAAGCGCTGAGACAGAAGCTCATCTCAGCTCTTAAGAAGAAACCGCTGAGACTGCTGAGAAACAACCACTGGGAAAAAGCCAGCAGAAATTTTTTAAGTCCAGAAAGTGGAGTTCGTTGAACTGAGTTTTAGAGTTCATCGAGCTCAAGTTAAAGCTTGAAGATTCAAAGTTCGTCGAGCTGAGCCCGCCTTTAATCGAGCTCAAGTTAAAGTTTGAAGATTCAGAATTCATCGAGCAGACCTTATATTTCGTCTCTGTAAATGTAAAGTTGGAGATTCTAAAGTTCTTCGAGCTCAGCACAGAGTTAGTCGATCTCAGCTCGACGATCGTCGAGCTCAGTCCAAGTACTAATTGTCGTTGCGGGAAAGCTACAGTAATTTCAGAAGCTACTATTTATCTTCCTCTGATGGAGGTGTCTCTCACCATACTTGATTGGGCCCACATTCAAATTATGTCATTGATTCAAATCAACAGATATAAAAGGAAGAGAAGAAAAGAAGATTAGGGTTAACAAAAATGAGAACGAAAGCAGAAAATGATATAGAGGTGACTGGAATTGATTTTCTTCGACAAGCTTGAAAGCAAAGTCTTGCAGTGAAAGCCAGAAGGCAAAGATAGGTGAAGCTTCTTCCAGTTCATCAAGATTATTCCTTGAAGAAAAAGTTGGCTGATTCAATCCATCAGCAAGAGAAGTTAGCTTTGTGAAGGCTAGTCAGCCTTCAATAGCAGATATCCGCTCACCTGTGCCACAAAAAAGAAGTTGGCAGTAGAAGAAGACTCATCCCTTTCTACAACAAGTAGGCTGGACTGATATTTGCTCAATCAAGCAAGGTAGACAGAGAGATTTATCTTTGAGTCAGTTGTTTTACTTTTACTTCACATTTTGGAAAAATTCCTGAAGCATTCAGTTTATCTGAATCTGAGTGTAGGGGACTTTGTTCCTGAGTGGTAGGTGACTAATTAGTCACTGAGGTAGGTTCCCTGCTGGGGTACTAAGGTAGGATTCAAGTATGGATCTGATCTATAGGGCTAAATTTCCTGAGGTAGGACAGTGCTGCTCTCTGAGGTCGGATCCAAGTGTGGATCTGAGGTAGGGCTGACCTCCCAGCCTGCATTTACGGAATAGTGCATGAGGTGGAGACTGTTGGGTCACTGAGTTGTAGGTGACAAGTGTGTCACTAAGTTGTAGGCCTTGGAGGAGGCTGAGTTGTAGGTGTCTGGAAGGGCACTGAGGTAGGAACTTGGAAGGGTACTGAGTTGTAGGAGTGTTGCAGCACTATAAGAGTAGGACCTTGTGCCTGAAGTTATAGGGTTGAAAGCCTGAGCTGTAGGCCTTAGAGATAAGGCTGAGGTAGGTGGTTAGTGGACTACATAGTTGTAGGAGAACTGCAGGGCTCTGAGGTAGGAACCCTTGTGATTCTTTGTTTGGATTCTGAAAAGAATCTATGTGTAAGTCTTAGTGCCTGAGGTATAAGCTCTGAGGAGCATATTAGTGGAGCTTGTGCCCAATCAAACAAATCAGTGGGATAAGTGGGAGGGAAAGTGGATGTGCCCAATTGGGGAACCACTATAAATATTTGTGTGCTTGATGTGTTGCTTGTTTTTCTCTTGTATTGCAGGTATTAAGGAAAAGTTATAGATCATTTAATAAGAGAACAGTAAAAAGATCTAAGAAAGTTTAAACACCTATTCACCCCCCTTTAGGTGACTAGCTAACCTTGAAGTAATAACTTTCTAGTGGTATCAGAGGGAGGTTGCTCAAAAAGGATTTAACAATCTGAGCATACCTCTAAGGTTACCTAGAATATATAATCATGGGGTCAGGAATGAACTATAAGGAGCTAGGGGCTATGAAACGTCCAATCTACAGGAAGGAAAGATTTGGCCTCAAGAAGCAAAGGGTCAAACTATTCATGGAAGCATCTGACCCTAGGATCTATATAATAGTTGTGGAAGGTCCTCTTATCCCCACAAAGGCATCCACCATATATCCAACTCTTAGAGTGCCTAAGGCATATACAGAGATGGATAGAGAGAGGTAGTGTTGTCAACCATGGACAAGAGGGCACAAAATCTTATAGCCAGTGCCATTGATGACTCAACCTTCCAAAATCTTGTACACTGCAAGACCTCCAATGAAATGGGGGACACTCTAGTGGTCTACATGGAAGGATCTGAGGTGTTAAAAATGATAGGAATTCCATGCTCAACTAAGAGTATGAGGCTTTAAGACAAAGCCAATCTGAAAAAATAGCGGATTACTTTGAGAGGTTCTTTAGGACAGTCAATGAAATAAGAACATATGGTAGGGTTTTCAGCAACTATGAGCTGAATGACAAGTTCCTTAAATCTCTCACTAGGGACTGGGATAGCAAGATTTATGCCATTAGGGAAATTGAAAAGTTGACAGACACACCTCCATTTACTTTATTTGGAAAGATGCTATCTTATGAAATGCAGCTGACTACTAGAATAGAAGAGTAAAAGAGTAGCCAATCCAAGTCCAAGGATAAGTCCGTGGCATTCAAGGCAAAAGCCTCAAGAAGGAACAGAAGAAAGACTCCCTAACCACAAAGGAGGGAAGCTGAATCAAGCTCAGAAAAATCTGAGTCAAGCTCATCAGACAACCACATGTCTGTTAAAGATCTAGCTATCTTCTCCCAAAAATTTCAGAAGTTCATGAAGAAGAAGGACTGGAGGAGAAGGTCATCTTAATCCTCTTCTAACTAGACGTCATCCAAGGATGACAGGTATGCCCCTAAAAATAGAAAATAGATTTCTTCTAATGTCATTTATTATTGTTGCAGTAAGGCTACGCATGTCATGGCTCACTACCTAGTCAAAAGGAAGGAAGAAGATGAGAAGAAGAAGTATCACCATCACTACAAGGATAAGAAGAAAGAGAAGTCCTTTGTGACTAAGAAGGAGAGAAGCTGGTCAGACTCTTCCTCTTTAGAATCTGAAGATGAAGAAGCCTATATAGGGATGATATCTGTTGCTGCAGATCCAGAAGAAGAAGAGGAATATCCTACTACCAGGATAGGGATAAGAGCCCCCCTGTCACACTTTGATAGTGATAATGAGGAGGATGAAGAAGACTGTGGATGCTAGGGGTCGATGGCAATAACTGAAGAGGAAAGAAGTGAGGCAGATTCAGAATCATTCAAGGTACAATCTCTCTCAATTCCTTCATCTTCCTCTGATTATGAAACAAGTCCTGATACTGGTGCATCTTCATCCTATGATAAAGATTGCTCAGAATCTGAGGCTGATGTCAATCAATTTATTGACCTAGTTCAAGCTTTTAATTTGTAGTTGTAGTTTCAACCTTCGTTCCCTTAGTTGCGTATGCAATTTTATAGGAAAGTTTAAGGTCAAGAACCGCTGGGCGCGCATTCTTTTCGATTCCGGTGCTACCCACTCGTTTGTGGCTAGAACCTTCGTATAACATCACCGTTTGACCCTCAATTTTGTTGGCGATGCATTTAGTTTCAAGTTTCCCTCTGGTGATTCAGTGGTATCAGACAATGCATTCAGAGTTGTCCGATTCAGTTTCGAGACTTTCTAGCCGTTGCTGATATGAAGGTGATAGACTTGAAATATTTCAATGTTATTTTGGGGATGGACTGGTTGTCCAAGTATGATGCAGTCATCCAATGCAAAGTCAAGCACTTGGAATTCAACATGGACAATGGTCAACACAGGAGTGTTTATGGTTTTCTGCACCAAGTTTCTCCGATAATTTCTGCGGTACATGCTCGGAAGCTAGTAAATTCCTGATGTTTTGACTGTTTGGTTTTGGTGTTGGCGATCGATGGTAGTGTGCCACGTGTATAAGAGATTTCTATAGTGCGCGAGTTTCCTGATGTTTTTCCTGATAATCTTCCTGGTCTTCCACCTGAGAGAGACGTTGAGTTCTTCATAGATTTGGATGGGTACCCGTCTTATTGCTAATGCGCCGCATCGTATGGCCCCGCACTAGCTGGAGGAGCAGTGTAACCAATTGGATGAGTTGCTGCCGAATGGATTCATTAAACCAAGTTCTTCACCGTGGAGTGCTCCCAAGCTGTTTATGAAGTGAAAGGATGGATCGATGAGGCTGTGCATTGATTATAGAGAGCTGAATTAGGTAACCATCAAGAATAGGTATCCCTTGTCCAGGATAGATGACTTGTTTCATCAGATGCTTGGTAGCACTTTGTTCACTAAGATTGATCTTTGTTCAGGCTACCATAAGTTGAGAATTTGTGAGACAGATATTCCACCTACTGCTTTTCGTTCACGACATGGACATTTTGAGTTTTTGGTGATGTCTTTTGGATTGACTAATGCACCCTCTGCCTTTATGAATATGATGAACGGAGTGTTAAAAGATTTCCTTGACCATTTTTTGTCGTGTTTATAGATGACGTGCTGGTATACTCCCGCAGTGCTGAAGAGCATTCTGAGCACTCGCGTTTAGTTTTATCTATCTTGAGGGAGCATATGTTGTTTGCTATGCTGAGCAAGTGTGAGTTTTGGTTTCCTCATGTTTCTTTTCTTGGTCATGTGGCTAATGAGGATGGTATTTTTGTGGAACCCAAGAAGATAGCTGTTGTAATGGATTAGAATAGACCTACAACCCCCAAAGAGATAAGAAGTTTCCTAGGGTTGGTAGGATATTATAGGAGATTTGTGGAAGGTTTCTCTTTGTTGTCTATGCCGCTGACGAAGCTTATGTTGAAGAACGCAGCTGTTGTTTGGAGTGATAAGTGCAAAGAGGCTTTTTTAGGAATTATAGAGGAGATTGTGCACTGCTCCAGTTTTGTCCTTGCCTACTAAAGGAGTAGAATATGTTGTGTATATAGACGCATCACACGTTGGACTTGGGTGCGTATTGATGAAAGAATGCTAAGTGATTGTGTATGGGTCGCGATAGTTAAAGAATCATGAAACGAATTACTCTACGCATGATTCAGAATTTGCAGTTGTAATCTATGCTCTAAAGTTGTGGAGACATCTGTTATATGGCGCTCTGTGTAAGATTTATACGGATCATAAGAGTTTGAAGTACATCTTCACTCAAAAGTAATTGAATTTGTGATAGTGGAGATGGTTGGAATATGTTGTAGATTATGATGTTGAGATCCAATACCATCGAGCAAAGCTAATGTGGTAGCCGATGCCCTGAGTAGGAGGTCAGCGAAATTTTTTATTCTTTCTGTGTATTCGCTGGTGGAAGAATTTCTTTTGATGCATATATCAGTGGGGAGTAGCGACTCGCCCAGCAGTTTGGAAGTATTAGAGCCTTTATGGATTTCCCTTACGAGGCTACATTAAAGGGATGACCCTTATTTGCTGCACATTTATAAAAGAATAGCGAATGGGGGGAATTACCAGACTTTTTAATTTATGACAAGGGTACCTTGAAGTACCGCGATAGATTTTGTATCCCTGCAGTCGAAGATATTTGAGTTTAGTTGTGCAAGGAGGCACATGGTTCTAGTGTTCCCTACCACCCCGTTTCTACTAAAATGTATAAGGATCTGAAGCAGATTACTTGGTGGTGCGGTATGAAGGGCGATATAGCTATGTTTGTTTCATAATGTTTTACCTGCAAGCGAGATAAGGCCGACCATGGAAGGCTTGGAGGCAAGTTGACACCCTTAGAAATTCTGAGTTGGAAGTGAGAGAGTATTTCGATGGATTTTATTACTGGATTGCCCAGATCTCCCCGAGGACACGATTTAGTTTGGGTTATAGTGGACAGATTGACGAAGTGTGCTCACTTCGTGTCGTTCAAGACCGATTAGTCCATGAAGAAAATCGCTGCGTTATACTTGGATGAGGTCATCAGATTACATGGAGTTCCTTTTAGTAATGTATCAGATCGAGTCTCCAGGTTTACGTCTCGCTTTTGGAAGAGTTTATAGGAGGGGTTGGGTACTAATTTGAGGTATGCCACTGCCTATCATCAACAAACAATTGGTCAAATAGAGAGAGTAAATTAGATTGTGGAAGATATGTTCAGATGTTATATTTTGGAGCGTGGAATGAGCGTTTAAGGTTGATGGAATTTGCATACAATTACATTTATCAAGAGAGTTTACAAATGGCCCCGTTTGTAGCTCTGTATGGGAGACATTGCAGAACTACATTTTTTGGGCTAAGGTTGGTGAGAGATTGTTATTTGGTCCGGATATGTTAGAAGAGATAGATATTTCTGTTAAGAATATTCAACAGAAGCTTCGAATAGCTCAAGAGTGTTATGAAAAGAACGTAGATCATCGAAGGACTGAATTAGAATTTGTTGTTGGGAACATGGTATTTCTTAAGGTTTCCCTAATGTCTGGCATTAAGAGATTTGGTAAGAACCATAGTTGGATCCCAGGTATGTGGGACCTTTCAAAGTTGTTGAGCGGATTGGTGTATCATCCTATAGACTTGTTGTGCTAGCAAATTTTCCGGGTGTGCATGATGTTTTCACGTGAGCCAATTGCGGAAGTGTGTACTGAGCGACAGGTAGATTCTTGAAGCTGTGCCCCAGTTGGAGCCTCATTTGACAAACGTCTAAGTTATCTACCTAAGTCACCTAAAGGGGGGTGAATAGGTGAGTTATGCTACTTTTTGCGGAATAAAAACATTAGTGATCTAAGCACAAGAAATAAACAAAGCAAACACAGAAGACACAAAAAGTTATAGTGGTTCCCCAATCTTGGGTACGTCCACTTACCACTCACCGATCTTGCAAAGCACTAGACTCAGCTACTCCACTAATCTCGAATTGAAAAAAATCCTACCACTCGGAACAATGTTCCTATAATCTCGATCCAAAAAGGGATCTACACTCGGAAGATGAAAACTTCCTACAACTCGGAGAACGAGGCTCCTACACTCATAGAATAATCTCCTACAATAATAAAATGAAATCTTAAAAGCAAATAGTAAATCTTTTCTCAAATCTGGAAATCTCTCCCTAGGTCTTCTTTCTTGAACTTTTCGGCTTTATCAGAATTTGTAGAAGAAGACACTCGTCTAGATTTGTTCTGAGAAACATGGACTCACACGATCAAGGAGAAGATGAAGATTGAAAGGTCTCTTAATCTGCATGTCGATATGGATCGGAAATGGCCTTGTCGATCTTCAAGATGAGCGGCGGATTCTGTAGATTTGGAAATTGTCGGTCGATCCAGGAATCTTAGAAATGACAGAATATATGTGCTTGATGTTATTAGGGCTAGTCATAATGACACGACCTTTTATAAGATCTCCCTAATGGTTATATTTGTCATTAATGATGGCCATGTGGACTAGTCATATCAAAGAATTCAAGACATAGTCTGTCAGGGACTTAAGGAAATTTTTAGAAATTGAGACATCATTTCTCGAGTGTGAATACTACTACTCGAGTGCTATTACTAGCTCTCGAGTGGATAGCTCTGACTACTCGAGAAGAGGCATTTCTGTAAATTCTGGATAGAATCTGAAATCACTCAGGTAGAGTAAGGATCACTCGAGTGCTAAATAAACTACTCGAGAGAGGTGAAACTAGACTTCTCGAGAACTTGACTTAGAGAAAATTCTGGAAAAAATTTTGATCACTCGAGTACTGAAACTGGACAACTCAAGTACAAAACGAACTACTCGAGTACATGGATTTGCAACTCGAGTGGGGTTAGAATCTTCTCGAGAACTATACTTATGTCACTCGAAATAACTGCTTAACTAGTCGAGTAGTAGACTTGACTACTCAAGTGATTAACTTAGAAAATTTCTGAGAACTAAAAGCTGAACACTCGAGATCGAGAGAAGGTCGACTCGAGTATTGGACTTGGCTTCTCAAGAGCTAGATTCAAGCTACTCGAGAACCACTTCCTTTACTTGAGTTTCACACATGACCTACTCGAGTGCTTCTAAGGTTTCTACTCGAGTACTATAATTTTACTCGAGTAAAACACTTAGAAAATTTTCAGCTTCAAGAAAATTTTACTTCTACACTCCAACCAGGAGCATGTCTTCCTCCATCAGACCTAGTGCTTGAAATGAAGTGTATCCCAATAGAGAGGCTATACATGAGTCAACACCATGGATCATACAATGAGTGATTACATTTTATGTTCCTGTGTTTGGTGACCTACTGTAGACTGACATTGGTCTACACTTAGCAATAAGTCCTGCAAACACATCACTAGAATAGGATATCAAATACAACTTAATTCATCTTAGTTCAAGGGAGATTTCATACAAATCTAGGCTATTGTGGATATAATACCCAACAATATCCCTCTATTTGTAGAAGTAAGAACACTCTACACTAAGGTGAATTATATCAAAAATAAAAAAAATTAGATATAAAAATTAAACATAGAAAGACAAGCATAAACATTAAAGATAAGGAAATGAATCATCAAAACTAAAGATTTATATAAATAGAAATGTTTCAAGATTTCAACTCTACACAGATTCAATCCTCAATCTTATAACTATGATAATTCTTAACGTTGATATTGTTGTTGTTGTTACTGATGCTGTCTGTCTTGCTTTTCCTGTTGCCTTCTTTAATAACTGAATGGCTTGGGATAATACTTGGGAGGCCTTGGAGGTGCAGCAGGATTATTCCTCCCACATTCTCTATCATAAATCCTTCTTTTATTCATGGACTTCTCATATAATTCCCATTCATGATTACTATAGTGATTAGTTCTTGTTTCATTGTAGTCCATTACTAGCTTCAGAGTCTCAAGAATCAATGACTTGGAAGTTGGGCTCCAGATTTCAGCAAATTCTTATGCTTTCCTTTTCTTTGCCTCTAGATTTGGAATTTATCTGCTGGCAGAAGCTCCATCTCCATACTTTCTTCTCTTTGGGATCTGAATTTCATGTAGGTCTTGAGGTATATCAGATTCCCATACATGTGCATAAGATTCAAGAGGAGGAGGATCTTCCCCTTCAGGCCTAGGAGAAAAGGTAGGATGCGTAGGCATCTAAGCAGGCTAAACTTCTGCAAGAGGGTTTAGATGATGTGGAATGACATTAGGATCAGCCTTGAAATTAAGGAAAATCTGGTATTGTACCCACACAACAGTATCATAAGTATGGAATTTCACAGATTGAATCTGGGCTAGTACATCTTTATTAATTTCAGTCATTTTTGTTGTCCATAGATTCTTGACATTTGTACCAAACTTTTCAACATGTTCTTTCACCAGTCCCTCCCCCTTTCTGACTTCAACACTTAGCTTCTCTATGGCTTCATCTCTGAAAGTGCCCACCTCTTAACATATCTTAATGAGGTGCTCTTGGCCCTTCTTTTCAAGTCTAATCTGATTATTTGGTAGAGTAATTCCTTGGTCCATGACTTGACCAACACTTATAATTATATGATCTAGAGCTTTTCCACCTATCTGGAAGAGGTGCTTCAGTTGATCAGTGTTATGTTGAATCTCAGCAAATTCTCTGCTCATTTCCTTTTCCAAAGCAGTGACTTTCTCTTGAACAATTTTCAGTGAATCATCAAAATACTTCCTTTAATCCATGAGCATTTGCTCTATCTTACCAAGTAAATCAGTAGTAGCAGATATAGCAGAAGCAGTAGTAGAAGGAGTAACTTGAGGAGGAGTTGCAGTATATGGAGAAATTTCTTCAACAACTACTGAGCTCTGAGCTCTTGTAGTGTGAATCACGACATCTCCTTTCTCACCAAGAAAGGTGGGAAGAGTGAAATCTAACCTCCTCAAGGGAGAATCAAATAGTTCTGGTTACTGTTCATTCTCATCTGAGATCAGTACAGTGTCTTCTTGTTCTTTCTCTACAGTAGGGGAGTGGTTAGCACAGGACTCTGGAGATGGTATAGGAGATGGAGAATGAGTTGGAGTTAGTTCTTTAGATGGTTCTTCAGCTTGTACTTTCTTATGGAGGAGGTAGAGGCTCTTCAGAGCTAAGTTCTTCAATCATCTGGTTGATATTTTCAGCAGTAGAAAGGATGGTTTCTTGCACTTGTACATCTGACAGTATTTCTTCTAGAGAGGATTGAGGGATAGAGGTATCAAGAGGAGGAGGAGGCATTCTGATTTGTTGAATAGAAGAGGCAGGCTCCCCCTAAGTTGCTGTACCAGATGTGCCAGCAATATTAGGTAGAGTGGGAGATGGGGTCCTGTCTTCTACAGCTAGTTGCTCATGGGCTTGGGAAGCTTGGGTAGGATTCTGCAATTTCAATACCCACCTATGAATGGAGGAAACAAATACTTTCTTCATATGGTGGATGGTTGTTCCCTTAGAGAAATCAAACACCTTAAGATTGATCTCATGCAACATTAAAGAGATAATCCTTGCATAATTTTGAGCCTTAATACTCTCCCTTATCTTGTTCAAGATCATCATACCAAATTGAAATTTCTTCCTTAAAATAATAGCTGTTATCATATAGAAAAGATCTTGTAGAAATGAAACTTATCGAAGAGGTTTTGCACAGTAAAACCTTTCCCAAAATATTAACTAGGAGTTTCCCTCCAACATTTAGGTCTGGACGTTGGATATTCTTGATAACCTCAGATATTCCACAGAAGCTATATGCTCTATCATAATCTTCTTCAGTTATGCCATCTTCCTCATCAACTACAGGCATTCTAAGTAGTTGAGAAACAGAGGTCTTGGTGAGCTTAATCTTGATTCCCTTAACCTTTAATTTTAAGACTTTTCCATTCCTCTTGACTTTAATGTTACTTGAAAAATTCTTCAACCTCTTGGAAGAGTATCTTGCACTACTGTTGTAGACAAACGTCAGACCTGATGTGTCGAGAAGAATCAGCAAATTCCTTAAGTCATAAAATATTTCTTCTATGCCGGTGACAACCAACTCACTGCCTATCCTGATCTTCAATGGCGGCGCTATATCCTTCAGAGAGCTGCGAGAGATAGACTGGAAGAAGACGGCGACGGCGGCGTGCTCTGTCTCAGAGGCGCAGAGATAGGGGATTTGAATTCGTGTAGAACCTTGAAATCCATTTTTTCCTATTTATATAACCCTAGCAATGATGATTAATAGTAATTAAGCTTAACATACCTTAGATAGTGGCGGATTGGACTTCGAGTTGCGTATATGAAAATTTGAAGAAATATAGAAAATGTCCAGTCTTTTCTCGAGTGGAAGTTTATTTCTAGAGTGAAGGAATGTCGGTACTCGAGTGGCGATATGACAGTACTCGTGTGGCATCTTTTTACTTCTCGAGAAGAAGTTCATCACTCTAGTGGCATACTTAGTTCTCGAGAATCCAAAGAAGTACTCGAGTGGTCTTAGCCGAGTACTCGAGTAGTCATTACCTATCTCGAGAAATGAAGTTCAACTTAGAGAAATTCCAACTTTTTTATTTATCCTTGATTTCTGAGCTGTGAAATGAGTCCTCCTGGTTTATTCCTCTTTATTGAGCATACCAAGTTCAGTTTTGAAGAAAGAGAACTTGGTCTTGTCCAGCAGATTCGTGAATATGTTTGCAATCTACCTATCTATTGGGACATACTGTAGATCTATGTCCCCATGCTCCACATGCTCCGGTATGAAGTGGTATATTAGCTCAATGTACTTTGTCCGGCTGTGAGAGACTTGGTTGTTGGCTATTGCTATTGCACTAGAGGAGTCGTAAAACAACGGGATGTCTTTGACTTGCATATTATAGTCTTCCAGTTGGTTCTTTAGCCATAGAAATTGTGCACAGCAACTGCCGACGAAAATGTATTCTGACTCGGTCGTTGAGATTGCGACACAATTTTGCTTTTTGCTGCTCCAAGAAATGAGTCTCCTTCCAAGGAATTGGCAACTCCCATAAATGATCTTCCTATCATCTTTACTACCTATAAAATCTGCATCTCAAAAGCCTATTAGTTCGCTATCATTAGTTCTTGGGTACCATAAGCCAAGATTCAGTGTATCTTTAAGGTATCTCAAAATCCACTTTGTAGCAGCATAATGAGATTCCTAACAGTTCACTTGAAATCTAGCACAAACACGTGTGGTGAACATTATGTCTGATCTGCTGGTAGTAAGGTAGAGCAAGGATCCAACTATTCTTCTGTATTTGGTTTCATTAAAAGGTTTCCCTTTCTCATCCTTGTCCAGAGACACAGCTGAACCCATTGGAGTCCTCATATAGGTTGCATTCTCCATTCTGAATTTATTAATTAACTCCTTGGTGAACTTAGTCTGCGAGATGAAAATTTCATCTTCAGATTGTTTCACCTGAATTCCTAAGAAATACTTCAGCTCTCCCATAATGCTCATTTCAAACTTCCCTTGCATAAGTTTAGAAAACTTTTTGCAGAGGTTATTGTCAGTAGAGCCAAAAATAATATCGTCGACATAGATTTGCACTAGCAAAATCTTGCCTTTTATTTCCTTAAGAAATAATGTCTTATCTATCTTTCCCCTTGTGAACTTGTTCTCAAGAAGAAAGCTAGACAGCATCTCATACCAAGCTCGAGGATCTTGTTTCAAACAATATAAAGCTTTAAATAACAGATAAACATAATCAGGAAAGTTAGAATCAACGAAACTTGGAGGTTGTTCCACATACACTTCTTCCTTTATGTCACCATTAAGGAATGCAGATTTCACGTCCATTTGATAAATGTTGAAGCCCTTAATTGCAGCATACGCTAGGAACAACCTGATGGCCTCTAGCCTTACCACTGGAGCATACGTCTGGTCGAAGTCGATTCCTTCTTCATGTCGATATCGCTTAGCGACGAGTCTGGCCTTGTTCTTTATGATAGTTCCATACTCGTCCATCTTGTTCCTGTAGACCCACTTGGTTCCGATGACATTCTTACCTTTGGGTCTTGGAACAAGTTTCCAAACTTGACAGTGCTTGAACTGATTCAACTCTTCTTTCATGACCATAATCCATGATGCGTCCGGGTTTGCTTCCTCAAACTTCTTTGGTTCAAACTATGAGAGAAAAATTTAATATAATTTCTCATTAGTAGTACCTCTATGAGTTCTGACACCATCCCTGGGATCTCCTATGATTTGCTCCATTGGGTGATCCTTCAAATGTCTGAGCTCTAGAGTACTTGCATCCGGAGTGTCTTCAACCACAGCAGTGACTTCATCAACTTGGGTGATTCCTTCATCTTGATCATCAACCTCTCAAATAAGGGTTGGAGTGGTGATCCTGATGAACTTTTCATCTTTTTCTTCAATCGGCTCATCCAACTTAAGTTCTTTCAACTTTGAATATGCATCTTCAATGAACACATTAGAAGAGTTGCCTTGCAGCAAGCTCGTCTAATCAAATACAACATGAATAGATTCTTCTACAACCTGGGTTTTCTTATTAAATACCCTATATGACTTACTATGGCTACTATGCCCTACAAAAATACCTTAAAAACTCTTTTCACTAAATTTAGTAGTATGATACTTGCATTGTTAAGAACGAAGCATTTACAGCTAAAGATTCTAAAATATGAGACTGTCGGCTTTCTACCCTATAGAAGTTCGTAAAGTGTCTTATTGTGGTTCTTGTTTATGAGTGCTCGATTTTACACGTGGCATGCAGTGTTGACGGCTTCAACCCATAAGTACTCTAGTAGTGAGGCAGCACTCAATATGGTCCTGCAGGCCTCTATGAATGTTCTATTCCTTCTCTCAGCTACTCCATTTTGCTGGAGAGTATGAGGAGAGAAAAACTCATGAAAGATTCCTAAGCTTTCATAAAATTATTTCATGGCCCCAAATGTGAATTCAGTTCCATTTTCATTTCAAATTTTGACTACGGAACAGTTGTATTCATTCTGGATCTGCTTGATAAAATTTGTAAAGATGTCAAAGGTATCTGACTTGAGTTTCAAAAAGAACACTCACGCAAAGCCTGAGTAGTCATCAACAATAACCAATGTATATTCCTACCTCCCAAACTTCTAACTTACAGTGGACCTAACAAGTCCATATGAAGTAGGTGTAAACACCTATTAGAGTCTTTGACAATAATGCTTTTAAAGGTAGCCCTTGTTTGCTTGCCTTTTACACAAGCGTGACAAGTTCTACCTTTAACGCACTTGACATTTGGGGCATCACGTACTAAATTCAGAGAAAAAAATTTATTAATAATTTTGAAATTAATATAGGCTAATCTCTTGTGCCAATGGTCACCACGAGACGCACTATCTTTTGTCAAAAGACACACTGGGGTAGAAGAGTCAATGCAAATAAAATTTAAACAAAATATATTTCTACTACGAGTGCCTGATAAAATCATTTCTTAATTATCAACCGATTTTATCAAACACTTACCTGCATAAAATTCTACGATGTATTCTTTATCGCAGAGTTGGCTTATGCTTATGAGAATGTGTTCCAATCCTTCAACATAATCCATATCCGAAAAGAATACACTACCATTAGTAATCATACCATAGCCTTTCATAATTCCTCTAACAGAACCTCCAAAGATGTCCTTTGGCCCATTCATGACTGGTGAGTAATTCTGAAGAAAGCTTCTAGTCCCAGTCATATGCCGAGAGCATCCGCTGTCCAAATACTAAATTGGATTTCTAATGGCCTTTGGACATACCTGCAATCACAATTCAGTTTGCCTTAGGAACCCAAACTTATTTGGGTCCTTGGTCTCTAGTTAGCATTCTCCCCCTACATATGTTAACATTATGAGCGGTCTTTCTAACATTATTAACTCGAGGGGTTTCATATTGTCTGGGATTAAACCAATAATCTATGGTGAAGTGACCAATCGTGCCACAACACCAACAGTCAAATCTGTTGTATCTTTGCCTCAAGATCTCCTGCTCGACCATTTGAGATTGTGGTCTAGCATAGGTAGTGGAATTAGAAGTAGAAGCTTCGTGATGATGACAGTCACATGAATTCTTCTCCTTAGTAGGCTTTTCTACAAAGGGTTTAACTCTTGGAGCTTTCTCGATGTTGTGATCATTATTATAAGGTCCATAGCTCTGGAGAGTTATCTCCTCATAAGGTGCCTTGAATACACTCTCGCCAACATTCCTGGGATGAGTCCATCCTTGGTAACGAGACTTGGGCTCTACGTAAGTTGGACTAGCAAAGTGACCATAGGACGAATTAAGATCAAACTTATTTGTCTGAAAGATAACCTTCCTAAATGTTGTTTGTTCTAGAGGAGCTTTCCCCTTTTCCTTAGCTAGTTCTTTCTTAGCATCCTTATTTCTCCTTTGGGCTTTATTTCTCCTAGAAGACTTACTAAGACCAGCCACATAGCCTAAACCAGCACCTTTGGCCTGAGCAGAGAATTCAGCAACAAGCGGAAGAACTGTCTTGGGCTTGGAGAAACCTTCAACAAGTTTCTTTTCGGCTGCAAGTTGTTCTTAATACCCCTTGAAGATTTCCTCTTTCAGATCGAGGTGCTTTAGAGCCTTATTGTATTCTTCCTTATCATCATGGAAGACTTTCTTGAGTGAGTCCATCATTACAATTTCCTATTTTAGATTGCTCACT
The DNA here is from genome assembly GCA_039513925.1 of Platanthera zijinensis. Lineage (NCBI taxonomy): Eukaryota > Viridiplantae > Streptophyta > Magnoliopsida > Asparagales > Orchidaceae > Platanthera > Platanthera zijinensis. Next base: position 116,065,265 of record CM077096.1, read on the forward strand.
TCAGCCTTTAGATATTTCAACTCCTTATCCTGAGCTCTTGCCACTCTACGACATTTGTCGTAGGCTTTGATCAACTCTTTATATTAAGACATGAGTTCAGATTTCTCATTACAAGAACATTCTCCATTCTCATGGTCAGAATCATCAGATTCAGAAAGAGGGGTGTGAGATTTTACCTCCTCAGTGAACTGGGGCTCTTCTTCTTCGTCAGTTTGTGCCACTAGCCCAATATAGGCTTCCTCTTCATCACTTGACTCAGATGAGTCAGTGTTGCTGAGGGTTTTGCCATTTTTGGCTACAAGGCTTCTTTCTGTCTTCTTCTTATTGTAAGAAGTTTTCTTTTCGTCTCTTCTTCCATCCTCCGTCTTATGGGGGCAATCAACAATAACATGACCTGGCTTTTTGCAATAGTAATAAACGATGCCAGTAGAAATATGTTTGTTCGGTTTAATATTATACCTATCCTAGACTACTTGAGCCTTTTTTGTAGCGATCACCATCATATCGTGATCTTTTGTATGAGGCATCCTTGCCTCTCCATTGCTTCTTTTTGTTCAAGAACTTCTTGAACTGTCTTGAGAGTGGAGAGAACTCTCCTTCAGATAATTCTGAGCCTGAGGTACTTGGCTCCGAGGTTTATTCTTTACTTTCCTCTTGTGCTGGGGCAGGAGAGGTAGCCTTAGACTTCCTTGAGATGTCAGCCTTCAGATCTACAGACTACTCCTTGGATGAAGACCTGTTCTTCTCTTCTTCAACTTTTCTTGAATTGATTTGAAGCTCAAATGACCTAAGCTTTCCGAAGAGATTTTGTGGGTCAGTCTCAGCAAACTTTCCAAATTCCTGAATAACACAAACCTTTTTATCCCATTCCTTAGTCAGGGATCTCAAGAACTTATCATTCAGTTCTCCGTTAGTGAAGACTCAACCATTGACTCTTAGGCCGTTAACTATCTTGAAGAAATTCTCAAATGTGTCAGCAATGGTTTCCTTGGGTCCTTGTCGGAAGGCTTCATACTTTTGATTCAGAAGATATCTTTTGTCATCCCTAACTTCTTTAGTACCTTCCATCAGCATGATAAGAGACTGCCACATCTCCTTAGCAAATTGGTTGTTAATCAAGTTCTGCAGCATTCGGTCATCGACTGCACTTGCTATTATATTTTTAGCTTTATTGTCTAAAGAGACAAGTGCAATCTCATCTTTTTTGAGATCCATCAGCTTCTTAGGAACTTGCTTTATATCATATATAGTGGAGGAAGTCATGGGAACATACGGACCTTCTTCAACAATAATGAAGATCCTTGGATCCACAGCTTACAAAAAGAACTTTATCCTTTCTTTCCATATAGCAAAATTGTTCTTTGTACAGAAAGGAAGCTTAGCGAAATCCTTGGCTCTGTCCATGCTTGGATACCACAAACGATAACTTGGGGTAGATCAGATCAAGGTGTTAACTTTTTAATGATTATCCTCCCTCTGATACCAATTAAAAAATGTCTAAGTTATCTACCTAAATCACCTAGAGGGGGGTGAATAGGTGATTTGTGCTAATTTTTACGGAATAAAAACATTAGCGATCTAATCACAAGAAATAAACCAAGCAAACACTGAAGACACCGACAGTTATAGTGGTTCCCCAATCTTGGGTACGTCCACTTACCACTCACAAATCTAGCAAAGCACTAGACTTGCCTACTCCACTAATCTTGGATTGAAAACAATCCTACCACTCGGAACAACATTCCAACAATCTCGATCCAAAAAGGGATCTACACTCGGAAGATGAAAACTTCCTATAACTCGGAGAACGAGGCTCCTACACTCGGAGAATAATCTCCTACAACAATAAAATGAAATCTGAAAAACAAATAGTAAATCTTTTCTCACATCTGAAAATCTCTCCTTAGGTCTTCTTTCTTGAACTTTTTGACTTTATAAGAATTTGTAGAAGAAGACTCTCGGCTAGATCTATTCTGAGAAACTTGGACTCACACGATTAAGGAGAAGATGAAAATTGAAAGGTCTCTTGATCTGCAAGTCGATCTAGATCGGAAATAGCCTTTGTCACAACCCGCATTTTCCCCGAATTAAATAATTATCAGAGTATGAGAAAACGCGCGTCATGATGCCACGTCAAGGAGGGGAAAACTGCTGACGCTCAGGCAAAACCAACTGCTACTCTTTATGAAAGAAAATCATGAGCTTAATGATTAGAAAATCAGTTATATTTTAGAGGCCGTATCCCTCGGCTCGATGGATCACCTAGTCCACAGTTAAAAACTATACTTATGCGCTGCGGAAAAATACTTTATTCAGGTTTAGCATCCTAAAGGGTGTATAAGAGTTCCAAGAGAACCACTCATACTATGCAAGACTCTACATTTAATTGATATTATATATAGGAAAACGATCTTTATACGCTGCTTGGAAAATAGTGATTTAGTTTTATAAAACATGCTGATCATGAGCTTACTTATAAGAATATTTATGGTTTAAAAGTAACTAGCAACCTAGCATAAATCCTTCTCAGAGCAAGTAGACTATCTCCAGAAAACGATAGCAGCATAAGTAATATATCCAGTACAAAGGTAAAAACTACCAGTGGGCGCCAACAACCTGACACGAACCCACTGGCATATATGTATGTCTGTAAGAAAGTACTGAAAACTACCTCACCAACAAGGCAAACGGATCTCCAAAATCCAAGAGACCACCAACACCACCACTGCAAACTAGCCACCCAACTGGCTACAGCTCAGAACCTGAGACATTCCAAAAGAAAACAGAATACCTCAGCAAGCAAAATAAGGTAAAAACTGCATGAAGGAGTCAACCAAAGGGGAAAAAGTAACTGAAAATCTTGCAATAGAAAAAGTCATAACTGTCCAAAACAGGACAACAAGAAATGCACTACGTGCAAGGAAACAACAATAACCCAGCCCAGGAACTACATCCTGCAGGGCCTACTAGTCTACCAAGAGCCCAAAGTGCTGCAAACTACCAAGGAAGAAACTTCTAACACCCTAAGATGTGGGAGATGGTAGTAGCAAAACAACAGCATGGATCCGGGTTGGAGGCAAACTCAGTCCCCCAACCACAAATTTCCATGCCAACAAGCTCAGGGGTCTACATGATAAAGCACAAGGGACCTTCCACCCCCTTGCCCAGCCCGTACCTGGAGCAAGATAGAAGAATAAGGGTGGCCTTGGCTAGATTACACAACACCTCCCCCATGAAGAGCTTCAAACCACCACTACTATCCACATCCCACGATTCGGCCTTTAGGAAAGAAAACATGGCCAACAAGGAAACTACAAATATAATCAAGGAAACTCACTCGGGAACATAAATCGAGGAAAGAGAAATAGTGTTGAAGCTACTCAACACGTCTCGGCGTTCGGTGGAATCCACTCAGTGCCTAACCAGACCTTGGCGTTGAGTGAGTTAGCCCCAATCAGCGCCAGAACAGCCATGGCGTTGAGTGAGGTCCACTCCCTCAACGCCTTCAGCAAAACCACAAAACCTAACAGCGGCGTTGAGTGAGACTACCTCCCTCAACGCCAAAACAGCTTTGGCGTTGAGTGAGGTCAACTCACTATACGCCAAAGTTGACTTCCGCAGGAGAACCCTAAGCCAACGCCAACAAGAGAAGGTCGGCGGGAATGCCGACTAATTCTCGCCGAATCGGCGGGAATGCAGGACGATTCTCGCCGAATCGGCGAGAATGCAGGATGATTCTCGACGACCGGCGGGAATCCAGAATGATTCTCGCCGAATCGGCGGGAATCAAGGATGATTCTCGCCGAATCGGCGGGAATCAAGGTTAATTCTCGCCGATCGGTGGGAATCACTGACGATACACGTCGAAATCGGCGGGAATCACTTGGTGATTCGAAATCCGTCACTTGATTCCCGTCGATTTTGACTTAGACGAAAATTTTCACTCAATCACCCCACCCTCAGCAGCAAAGAACAAACCGAACTATGGCTTTGAGTGTGTCCACCACACTCAACGCCAACTCCGGGCGGCTTTTGGCTTTGAGTGTGTGCACCACACTCAACACCAAAACTCGAGAGTCTACCAAGACTAGTTCTAACCAGAGCCCTACCACAACAACCTCCCTCACTCTCTCTCTTGGCTCCACCCGCAAAAGCACCCAACTAGAACTACAAATCTGGAGTCTAAATGGTGAACACAACTAGCATGAGGAGCAAACATCCCAAGGAGGGGGCTCATAGGAGAATCTAAGCCCTAAAACTTAGCAAGATAATAAGAGAATAAGCATGGTTTCTACCCTAGGGCTAACCGGGAAACATTCCAAAATTCAAAAGAACAACAATGGCAAGGGCAAGAATACCACTTGCCTCGATTTCCGGCGAAGTTTGGTCGGCTTTCCCTCCTCTTCGTTCTGCACTAGAAGGAGAAGCACCTAACAAGCAAACCATACATTAATGGCGGAAAACCACAAGAACCGGAAATCCAAGTCTCCTAAAACTCCACGAAAATCAAATATCTTACCGACGAAATGAAGATCTGAGCGAGAGCAAGACAACGCCGCTTTCGGAATCGAAATCCGTCCACGAACACGCCCGGAATCACCGTCCGAAGGGAAGCAGGAACAGCGATTTTCCTCTGTTTTCCACGAACAATGCAGGCGACGGTTTTCTTTTCGGGAAGAAGAAGAAGAAAGAAGTGGGCCACCACTTCTAAACAAGGCTTTTATACTAAAGCTTGATGCGTCGGTTCAGCAAAACCGAACAGGAGCCGCCTAATCTCTTAATAAATAAGAGAATTCTAAAAAGGCAAGCCAATACACGGCTGTCACCTAAGCAAGGATTAAATGCTGAATAAATTCAGCTGCAGGAAACAACTCTTCAGCCCATAACTGAAGGTTCAAGACAAGCCTAATCAAATTAAAATAATTACATATACTATTAACACACCAAACGACGCGAAAACTGAATCACCTCGGAATTCGACGAATTTCGCACCGTAGCTAAATATCCACGCTACGAACACAACGGCGAAGTCGAAATTAAATTTCGACAAACAGAACTCGAGTTATACCCAAATAAAGCCAAACACAAACATTCCCCCGAGAGGCCACACTGGGTCACCCAAAATGACTCGGCTTGCTAGGGAGATATTGCCAACAGGCTATAGAATAGGGCACTCAGTTCTAAGGAGTTAAACCACACTCCACAAATGGCACAAGCCACGGAAACGCGTCATCATAACGCCAAACGAGAATTAAATAATCGCAGAAAAATCGGGGGCGTTACAGCCTTGGCGATCTTCAAGATGAGCAGAGGCTTCTGTAGATTTGGAAATTGTCAACTGATCCAAAAATCTTAGAAATGCCAGAATATATGCGCTTAATGTTATTAGGGTTAGTCATAATGACACGACCTTTTATAAGATCTCCCTAACAGTTAGATTTGTCATTAATGATGGCCACGTGGAGCAGTCATATCAAAGAATTCAAAACATAGTCTGTCAGGGACTTAAGGAAATTTTCAGAATTTGAGACAACATTTCTCGAATGAGAATACTACTACTCGAGTGCTATGACTAGCTCTCGAGTGGATAGCTCTAACTACTCGAGAAGAGGCCTTTTTAGAAATTATGGATAGAATCTTAAATCACTCGAGTGGAGTAAGGATCACTCGAGTGCTAGATAAACTACTCGAGAGAGGTGAAACTTGACTTCTCGAGAATTTGACTTAGAGAAAATTTTGGTGAAAATGTTGATCACTCGAGTACTAAAATTGGACTACTCGAGTACTAAATGAACTACTCAAGTACATGGATTTGCTACTCAAGTGGGGTTAGAATCTTCTCGAGAACTATACTTCTGTCACTCGAAATAACTATTTAACTACTCGAGTAGTAGACTTGACTACTCGAGTGATTAACTTAGAAAATTTCTGAGAACTAAAAGCTGAACACTCGAGATCGAGAGAAGGTCTACTCAAGTACTGGACTTGGCTTCTCGAGAGCTATATTAAAGCTACTCGAGAACCACTTCGTTTACTCGAGTTTCAGACAAGACCTACTCGAGGCTTCTAAGGTTTCTACTCGAGTACTATAATTTCACTCGAGCAAAACACTTAGAAAATTTTTTGCTTCAAGAAAATTTTACTTCTACAATCCAACCAGCAGCATGTCTTCCTCCATCAAATCTAGTACTTGAAAATGAAGTGTATCCCAATAGAGAGGCTACACATGAGTCAACACCATGGATCATGCAATGAGGGATTACATTGTATTGTCCTGTGTTTGGTGACCCACTGCAGACTGACATTTGTCTACACTTTGCAATAATACCTGCAAACATATCACTAGAATAGGAAATCAAATACAACTTAATTCATCTTAGTTAAAGGGTGACTTCATGCAAATCTAGGCTATTGTGGATACAATACCCAACATAATCTTTTATTGTTGGAAGTTCCTGTTCGTGTTTTGGATTCTCAGGATTGGGTGTTGTAAAAGAAAGACAATAACCATGGTTAAAGTTTTGTTGAGGAACCAAGACGTAGATAGCACGACTTGGGAGTTGGAGACAGCTATGAGGGAGGCTAATCCTCATTTGTTCTCCTATTTGTTTGAGTAAGTGTTTCTTTGTTAGCCTATGATTGTTTTTCTATTGTTTTGGATTTGATCCTCTTATGTCAAGTTTCAGGATGAAACTTCTTTTTAGGGGGGTGGCTGTAATACCCCTGATTTTTCGGTGTTTATTTAAATTCCCGTAGTGTCGAATTTTTGACGTCTGGGCATTGCGTTGACACATAGTTAACTAGTGTCGTTTGTTGGAGCATGGGTTTGCTCAGTGGGTTCTCCTGTGTGGTTGGTTTTGGGTTTGGTTGCTCACCTTCCCTCGTGAGCCGGGTATATTTTGGTGACTCGGTGGAGCTTTTTATAAGGATGTGGTGGCGTTTTGTCTTCGGGTGGTGTTTTACCTGGGTTTTGTTTATCAGATTTGGATTTCTCCTTCATCGTTAGATTCGTAGCATCGGTATTTACCTACGGTGTGATTTTAGTCAGATTTCAAGTTAGTTTAGATTTCGGGTCGCGTATGGACTATTGATTATTAAATTATTTTATATTATTATAATTATTTATATATGTATAAGTATATAGCCAGTTATTAGGTCACGCTAAATATTCCTGTTCAACTTCTTCTCAAACGAGCGGCGGCTATTTTCTCGAAAACAGAGAGGAGCGACGTCCCGCGTGTTTCGGTCCGTGTTTCCAGCGATGTAGTGGTTGGATTCCTCGATAAATTATAGATTTGGAAAGCTCTCGCCGAGATCTACCCGATTGTGGTAAGCATTCCCCATTTCCATGATTTTCAGGTGTTAGGGTCAGCGATTTTGACATCTTTTCTCCTCCAAAAGTTTTAGGAAATGTTGCTAGGTCCTGCACTCTCGGCTGCTGCCCTGAAACGAGAGTCAACAACGCCTGAATCTGTGATTGCATCTCCACCATCTGCCTTGATAGAGCCTCATTGCTCTGCCCTAGTCCCTCAAACACAGCCTCACTCTATGTACCAGATGACTCGCCCTTAGACTAGGGAGTCAACCTCATCGAAACAGGCTTAGGAGGAATACTAAGAATAAAATGAACAACCAATCAAAACCTAGCTTAATCGGTAGAACTACACAACTTAGATCAGACATATATATATAGATACTTGCTCATGTTGTTAACTTGCTCTGGGATTTTCATAATGATGTCATGCTTAAACTTAGGATGATATACCATCATCCTATTTTCTTATTTGCATAAAATTATGAATGCATGAATTATCATTATTTTTGTTTTAAATCCATATGTGTACCTATGTCATCATGTAGATCTTTAGCTAGGCACGAATGCTAATGCTATGTTATGTCCTGCATGTTGTGTTATGCAATCGAATAAAGGCCTTAATGTATGTTATGAGCGACATACACATGAAATATTATGTATCCCATACTACATAATATTGCATGTAACGAAAGAGCAAAATCTAATGTGTATTCATGTGATGATTGTTATGCATCTCATACTACAAAATAGTCACATGTTGCTTCCTATGAGGATCCATATACAAACACATATTATGAATCCCATACTACATAATAGGCCACATATATTTCTTTCCATGCTTATGAGTGTAGTATTCATGCTTCAGCCATGACGTACTGATAACACATTGATTTGTGTATGAAATGAAACAAGACCACTAAAACTACACCTCTGATATCAACTGTCACAACCCGCATTTTCTCCTCATTTAAATGATATTTTAGAGTAAGAGAAAACACACATTGTGATGTGCTGCCACACAGGGGATAACTACAGACGCACATGTAAGAACCCTAACCTAACATTTTATTTTAAATCCTCAAGTTATTATGAAGAAACTACAATTTAAGTTTAGTTTTGATAGTCTTATCCCTCAACTCAGTGGATCAACTAGTCCACAAGTAGAAACATGAAAATAGGCTGCATAAAATACTTTGTTTATATTGATTAACATCCCACATGAGCATAAACATCGAAATAGGACAACTCATGATATGCATACCTCTAGATTTAATATAAGTATAGAAATAACTTTTACATTAGTTAAAATATAATGACTGAGGTTAAAAGATGTTATACATGAGATAGCAAAAATGACAGTTTTATACTTTAAAATAACTAACATGCAATTCTAGAATAAAACCTTCCCAGAGAGCAAGTAAAACTAACAATTCAATCAGAAATTTACTTAGCAGCTAGCAAGTAACTTAACATTCATGGTGGCCACAATGTCCAACATGAACTAACAAACCCAAAGTTCTCCAAAAGGCACTGCGGTGGTGGCCACATTATCCAACACAACCCAACAGTCCAAACATCTCAAAAAGGCATTGTGGTGGTGGCCACATTGTCCAATACAACTCAACAGTCTAAGAGAAAACATCCAAAAACCCAACAAGTGAAATGATTCACGAGCCGACACTAGGTTGGTAGTCCTTTATTCACTGACAACCATGGGCCACACCTAAACATCCACGAACACCTATAAAACCCCACCAAAACACCGGGCTTCTCCAATGGCAAGAAGGAAGAAAAAAAATTGAAATTCACCCTAAGGCCCATACTCGATGAAATGGCTTAATTCGGCAAGAAACAAACTAAGTCCATACATATTCATCGAGTATAATCGGCGAATACAGTAGATACTCGACGAATTATACTAAGCAAAATTAACTAACTTAATAATACTCGAAGATTCGGCGAACATAACCTTGATACTCGATGAATCAACAAAAGTACATAAGTCCACGAGAAATTCGTCGAGTATACTCGACGCGCTCGATGCCAAAGCAGTCTCACTCGACGCATGGACTTAACTCTAAGGTTTTACTTCACTCAATGCCTTCACTCGATGCCTAGCTGAGTCCACTCACTCGATGCCAAAGGCATTAACACTCAAAGCACTCCACGTCGTCTGGTACACGCGATGCTCTCGATGCCAAACTGCTAATACTCGACTAATTTGTCGACATTACATGACGAATTAGACTTAGCCTCACCAGGACTTGACTCTCTCGACGCTAAAACCATATAACTCACCCCAAACCTGATACTCGACGAACTCGACACCTAAAACTCAACCAATGCAGAACCACTCAACGTCGAGACAGATACTCGACGAATTTGTTGAGATTACTCGACGAATTTCACTTAGACTCACGGATCACTCGATGCTATCGATGCCAAGTCACATTCACTCAATGCGAAGGATGATACTTGATGAATTCGTCGAGTGATCTCCTAGCCTGTTCGATGATTTTAACTTTGTACCTTATGGTGAACCTTTGATCTTACAGAGAAGATCCATTTATAAGCAAAAAAATTACAGGAGGTGGCATTGTGGTGTGCAGGGGAAGCCAAAAAGCTGGTGGGCTGGCATGGATCTAGAAGGAAGAAGCAGGGCATGAGCTTTATCTGGTGAAGGCATTGAGTGGTTATTGTAAGCGTCGAGTGCAGGGGCTGGGGAAATTTGTCGAGCATAGGGAGATTAGTTAAGTGTTTCTTGGCGAATGGAGAATTAGTGTTGGGAGAATTTTCGTCGAGTGCTGGTAGCATTTCGTCGACCGCTGGTATTAGCATAAATTCGTCGAGCACTGGCAGCATTTTGTCGAGCACTGAGGCTGGAAAAATTCGTTGAGTTGTCATGGATTCGTCAAGCTCTGGTTGACGAACGGCGAATGCAGGGATTCGTCGAGCTTTGTTCGATGAACGGCGAATGCAAGGGATTCGTCCAGCTCTGGTTGATGAACGGTGAATACAGGGATTCGTCGAGCTCTTGTCCAATGAACATTGAATGTTGGTGCGGGGGATGGAAATTCATCGAGCGCAGGGAAAATCGTAGAGCGCTGCTCGATGAAAGTCGAGCACAGGCGCTGACAGCAATTTCGTCGAGCGATGCTCCTTAAAAGTGGTCATTTTACCTGGGCACGGGCGTGACATGAAGTACACAGGCGTGTACTTTGATTTTTTTTTACTTTTTCCTGAAATTTTTTAGAAATCAAATTTAAACTTAGTTAGAAGATATATACAAAAAAGGAGCATTTTTTTAAAGAAAAGTTACTAAAAATAACGAAAATAAAGTAAAATAACATAAATAAACTATGTAAAAATATGAATATTTATAACTTATCAAATACACCCATACTTAAGATTTTGCTATTCCAGAGCAAAAGTTGGAGATATACTTAAAAGTAATTACAAAAATCCTATGTTTAGATACCACTTGAATTAATTAAAACAAAGATCAAAATAAACTTCCGCAGTATAAAAGTTAAGTCCTAAATTATGACAAAATTTTAAATAGAGGAAAAGTTTTAGCTAAAAACTTCTCGATATAATCAAATAGAAAGAAAAAATTGTATTTGTTAGGTTAACAAAAATAAACTGGAATTATACAAACTTTAGCTTGTAAGATTCAAAAGAAAATATTGCAATTTAAAAATTATGCTCTCAAAAAGGTTTTTAAATTAAGTCTAGAATCATTGAAACTGACTAAGGGTTTTGTTTTTGTTTATAAAGAGGGCTTGGGTTTAGAGGTGAGGTAATTTTTTTCTAAAACCTCAAATGAATTTTATTTTGTTTATGTTTAAGAAATTGAAATCTTATTTTCCATAACATTCTATTTTTTTGAACAACTTCATATAACCCAATATATATGTATAGGAGTAATGAATTTTATCTTCTTACTCTGTAACATACAAACTTTTAAAATATTGGATGCCTATGTTTACGGAACGAAATCTTATTCCCAATACATAGGATTTTTTAAGGATAAAAATTAATCATGCCAAGTAAGATCTGAAAAAAATTGGGAGATAGGTTTCTTTTTTCTAAAAGAAAACTAGATTTTAATAAAAAAATTGAGAGCAACCTTTATAAATTAAATTTTCCTATATTTTAAAAAAAACTTGGAGTAAACATAATTGAAGTCTAAGGTTGTTATTATTTTAACAAAATACACTTGCAATTATTTAGATAAAGTAGAAGTAGTGCTAAAAACAAGTCCCTTATCTAAATAAAAAAAAGCATAAGAATATTTTTAATACTTAACCTCAGATATTTAAATCTATCAATCTCCAATTAATAAATGAATAGTAAACAAAGAATTAATGAAATTCGCTTATAAACAAACTCATAACTAGATTTATGGAGAGCGAAGAGGGTTAAGAATGGTATATTCAATTTATTATTATTATTATTTTGGTTTTTAGGGTTATTATTTTTTATTATTATTAACTTTTATTAAATTTTTAGATTTATTATAATTTTTTGATTTTTGAATTTCTATATTTTTTTAGTTTTTCAACATTTTTATAAATTTATTTCCAAGAAAGGGAATAAAAAGAGATGTTATTTACAAAGAAGAGAGGGGGGAAAGAGAAAGATTATTTACAAAAAAGATTTACAAAGTAAAAACAAAATATTTTTTTGGAATTTTTGTTTTATAAAAAATTATTAAAAAAAATTTTGTTTTATGATTTTTTTTATTTATGATGATAAAATAAAAAAACAATTTTTAGTTTTAAATTTTTTGCATTTTTTTGTATTTTCAATGAGTGCAGAATATAAAAGTGCAATAAAGCAAAATAAGAAAGCACCCCTATACTTAATTCCAACATTGTCCCCAATGTTGCAACATAAGTATGAGGAACAAAAAGAAATAAAATTTCGTATTTACAAAAATAAAGAAGGAGGGTAGAAACTTCCATGAGACGAGGTTGAGGAGGCCCAATTGGAAGCCCTGCATTATTAAAAAAAGAAAAAAAAAACAATTCTATTTATATGGAATTTATTTGGTGGCACAAAGATTTTGTTTCTAATATTCGCCTTATTTATCCATTTATTAACTCGACTTGGCTATATGGTTCCGGGTGGTAGGGGGTGGCAACTCCATGTATCACTTGTAATTAGCAAACATTTTAGCTATATGAGCGTAATAGAAATGCTTTCTCCTATCGCCCACAATAGCGTGAGACGATGCGATGGCAAGAAAATAAATATATAATTTTTTATAATAAAAATTTGTTGGTTTTTAGGTAGGGTTTTTTAGTTTTTTTTGTTGGTTTTGTGGCTTTTTAGTTTTTTAGGTTTTTTTAGTTTTAGGTTTTTTTTAGTTTGTTTGATTTTTTTTTGAAATGGCGCCATTTCATTTTTTTTGATTTTTTAAAGATAAATAAATATATATATGAAATATTATTACGAATTTTTTTTGTTATATATAAAAATATAATAAGTAAATGTAATAGTTTTCCAAAGTTTGAACTCCCCAGCAACGGCGCCAAAAACTTGATGACTAAAACTCGCGGCGCCCAGGGGGCTTATTTATTTTTGTTTGTGGTTTATTTTGAATAGCAGGGAATGCAGATTTACTTTGATATAAAAGTTGAACCTAAGTTTTAATGAAAGGAGGAAAGTGCACCTATCGCGTGTAGTATAGGATACTCCGGTGGGGAATATCAAGGTTGTATTATTTTTGGGAACGGGTTGAGTATTTCTACTCTTCCATGGAGGGACTATTATTTTACCGAAGATAACTTGTCGAGTTATATAATTAACTAGCATGGCTACATATATATAAAAAAGGAAATAAACTTGAAAAGGCAGATGAAGAAATAGCGCAATGGCACCGAAATGAATAGAACTAAAAAAACTTTTAATAACTAGAGATACTAAATTTCAAATTAATTAAAGGGCGACTTGGTCGTGTAGGTTCCAAAAGAATGATCTCACCTAGCTCTAGAAATATCGCTCACCTGAACATTAAGACTATTCGACCGAACTCTAGTTCGATGAAGCATTCCTCTTAATGCCCGCATTACGCTAAGAACCTCGTTATTGGGTGGGGAACCCAATCTTGGAGGATTACGCTTCTCCTCTCTCGAGGTGGTGCACACAATTCTCTTTACCAAGGGTGATCGGTCCATATGCACGACCTCTTGGCTAGCTAGCATATGGACAAAGGAAATAGAGCCCACACATCGATTTGTGGTCCTACACTTCGTATAGCCGGGGCAAACATTATGTGTTTTAATTAACGGGAAAAAGAAGACCTTTAATTATTTAAAGTGATTTTATATGTCCCAATGCTCTTCGATAATGAGGCGTAAGAGTGATTTGCCACTCATCAAAATGGGGAAGGATTAAGAAAAGAAATTACATAATTGAAATGCAAGCCCTACTCAAACGAGTAGGCAGGAATTTACAAGTTCTACTCAAACGAGTAGGCGGGAAATGAAAGATGTAAAGAAAGCTATAAAATGAAAGTCCTACTCAAATGAGTAGGCGGGAAATGAAAGCGAGTCCTACTCGAATGAGTAGGCAGGATATAAATGCACATACAAACACAAACACACTCTACATAATTGAAAGAAAGCATTAAAGAAAGCATGAAAAAGAAAGCAGTAAAAGAAAGCGGGAAAGGAAAGCAGGAAAATCTAACTCCTACACGCACACACTCTACAAAAAGAGAAAAAAAACAAAGGGTTGCAAAAATTTAAATGATAACATTTTGATTCTTATAATTTTATAAAAGTGCATAAAAAGTGGAAATAAAGCTATAAAACAAAAAGTTTTACAACCTATGAAAAAACTAAGTTAAAAAAATCAAAACCACTTTTAAAAACACTTCTATAAACACATAAAAAAGAAAATAAAGCATTAAAAATAACTAAAATACTAAAGCCTAAAATTACTCTCATACACATACACACATTTTTAAAAAGAAAAACAAAATACAGAAGATCACTCAAGGAAGGGCACTCATATGCATTCCAATACAATATAAGGAGAGAAAATCTGCTAATTTTATTAATCTAAAAAGAAGTTACAAAGAAAGCTAAAAGAAACACTAAAGAGAGGGGGAGAAAATCTCCTTTTATTGCATGGAAAAACACCTTTGCATCCCTACCCTAAGCAAAATGGTTCAAAAAAGGTTAACCTTTGATCTTATAGAGAAGATCTATTTATAAGCAAAAAGATTACAGGAGGTGGCACTCTGGTGTGTAGGGGAAGCCAAAAGGCTAGTGTGCTGGCATGGATCTAGAAGCTTCTGGAAGTAGGAGGGCGTGAGCTTTATCTAGTGAAGGTGTTGAGTGGTGCTGGAAGCATCGAGTGCAGGGGCTGGGGAAATTCGTCGAGCATTGCTCGACGAACGGCGATCTGGCGTTGGGAGAATTTTTGTCAAGCGCTGGGAGCATTTCGTCGAGTAATGGGATTAACATAAATTCGTCGAGCGCTGGATGCATTTCGTCGAGCACTGAGTCTGGCAAAATTCGTCGAGCTGCCATGGATTTGTCGAGCTCTAGTCGACTAACGGTGAATCGAGCTCCGGTTGACGAACGTATAATGCCGGGATTCGTCGAGCTCTGGTCGACGAACATCGAATGCTGGTGCAGGGGATGAAATTCATCGAGCACAGGAAAATCTTCGAGCGCTGCTCGATGAACGTCGAGCAGAGGCGCTGGCAGCAATTTCATTGAGCGCTACTCTATGAAAGTGGTCATTCTTCCCGGGCACGAGCATGACATGAAGTACACGGGCGTGTACTTTGATTTTTTTTACATTTCCTAAAAAATTTTAGAAATCAAATTTAAACTAAGTTAGAAGATATATACCAAAAAAGGAGCATTTTATTAAAGAAAAATTACTTAAAATAACGAAAATAAACTAAAACTACATAAATAAACTACGTAAAAATATGAATATTTACAACTTATCACCATTCATCGTGTATTCTCGACGAATTGTCGAAATCATTCAATGAATCGTCGAGTGCATTAATTCAGTTATTTGAGTCATTTCTATGCTTTCACAAGTCCACACGACGAACATATCAGCGACTTTCGTCGAACCCTTTCGATGAATTCATTAGTCCTTTCGATGAACATCTCGATGGGTTTCACAAGTCCACACGAGTTCACTCGACGAATTCAACAAGTCTTCTCTAGTTCACTCAACGAATTCATGAGTTCTTTCGACGAATATTTCGACGGATTTTAAAAGTCCACTTGAGTTCACTCGACGAAGTCACAAGTCTTCTCAATGATTTCATGAGTCTTCTTGAAGAATTCACTCCAGGCCTGCTTTAAGCAACTTCTCAAGTCACCATAGTGACACCATAACATGTACGTGGGGTCTAGCTCAAAATGGGACGTTACAGGCTATTCTGCATGTACGTTGATGTGCTAAAACTTCAAACAGTTTTCTTTATTGATGAAATTAAAGTGGAGGTAGTTTTATTTATTTTATAAAAAGGGCGGGGTTTATTTTGTTTTAAATCGAGTTTTAATGAAAGGGAGGCAAGTGCACCTATCGCGTGTAGTATAGGATATTCAAGTGTGGAATATCGGGGTCGTATTATTCTCGGGGTCGGCTTAGCTATTTCTACTCTTTCCTTGAAAGCCTATTATTTTACCGATAATTTTTAGTTTGGTTTACAAAGAAAATGGCAAAAAAACATAAAAAGTGCATAATAATAATAAGCAGAAAAGAAAGCATGAAAAATGAAGGAAATATTAAAGTACAGAAAATAAAGTGCAGAATGCCAATGAAGCGCTTAGCGTGACGATATCAAAAAGAGAATTGAACTAAAATGACTTTTAATAAAAAGAGATCCTAAATTTCAAATTAATTAAGGCGGAGACTTGGCCGTGGAGGTTCCAAAAGAATGAGCTCACCAATCTCTTGGACTATCGCTCTCCTAAACGCTAAGACTATTCGACCGATCATTAGACCGACGAAGGATTCCTCTTAACGCCCGCATTACGCTAAGAACCCTGTTATTGGGTGGGGAACCCAATCCGGTAGAGTAACGCGCCTCCTCTCTCGAGTGTTAGCGCGGAGCTCTCTTTACCCAAGGGTGATCAGTCCATAAGCACGGCCTCTCAGTGTTGCGTATGGATAACGGAAATAGAGCCCGCACATCGATTATTCGTTCCTACGTGTCGTTAACCCGGGGCAAACCTTAAGAAATTTAATTAAACTGAAGAACAGGACCTTTAATTATTTAAAGCTATTTTATCTGTCCCTATGCTCTTCAATATTGAGGGCTAAGGGCGGTTAGCCACTCATCGGAATGGGGACACTTAAGCAAGAAAGAGATAAAAGAAAGCGGTAAAGAAAGCAGTAAAATGAAAGTAGAAAATTGCGAGTCCTACTCAAACGAGTAGGGCTGAAGAAAACAGTAAATGCGAATCCCGGCTCAAATGAGTGGGCGGGGGTAAATTTATCTCATACACGCACGCACTCTACTTGAACGAAAAACACACACGCGCACACAAAGTTTCCTACTAAAGTGAGTAGGAGAAATATGAAAGCAATAAAAAGACAAGTCCCACTCAAACGAGTGGGCGGGAAATGAAAGCGGTGCGCCATTTAACTCTTAACGAGTAGGCAGAAATAGATGCGCACACGCACACACTCTACGGAAATGAAATAAAGCTATTAAACAAACTCATACACGCACGCACACTTGCAAAAATAAGAAAAACAAAGTGAGCAAAAAATTAAAACAACTGCCTTTCTACCGCTAGAATGCGGTAGAAATGCATAAAAAGAGAAAATAAAAATTAAACGGAGCGAAAGTTTTAAAAATAAAAGACTAAATCAAAGTGAGCGAAAAATTAAAATAACAACTTTTTCATTCTTATATTTTTATAAAAGCTCCTAAAAAGTGAAAATAAAGTAAAACAAAAGAAAAAAGTTTTACGAAAATAAAAAGGCTAAGCTAAAGAGAGTAAAAACAAACACTTTGAAAGAGGATTTTATAAAGCTATAAGAATGAAGATAATAAAGAAGAAAATCTAAACCTAAACAAGTGATGAGCGAGAAAATAAAACGGACATTACAACGGCTAGAAATTTAGATAAAATCCTGAATCTAAACTAAGTTATGAAAGCTAAAAAGAAGAAAACATAAAAAGCACAAAAAGAAGAACAAAAAATTACTTTGGGTAGGCACATTCAAATTGATTCCAAGCAATATAAAGAGAGAAAAAGCTAACATTGTATTAATAAAAAGGAGATTACAAAGAAAGTTAAAATAAACATCCTAGTACAAACTAAAGAAAGAGAGAGGGGGGAGAAATTCTCCTTACATTAGAATTAGAATCCATTAGGGCAGCATTTACCCTAAGCAAAGTGGTCAAAAAGTGGACAAGAAAAGCTTACAGAAAGCTTTTATTTATGGACAAAAATTTGGGCTTGACACACCCTAGGTCACGGGCGTGACAGGGGGCGTGTCGGTTAGAGACGTGTTTAACTTGGCTTCATTCGGCAGCTAGCAAAATTCTGGAAGGTCGGCGAGTGACACTTGGCTGTCACGGGCGTGACGGAGGCCGTATCGCGCAGTGGTCGACGATCTTCGAGCGCCGATTGACGATCTGGATGCTTTTGGAAGGAACACGTGGCGGTCACGGGCGTGACAGGCTTGGTCACGGGCGTGACGGGGGGTGTGACTTGGACAGCTGGCAGATTCGATGTCGGCAGCGTTGAATGTTGAAAAGAGTTGAGTGTCGGCATCGACACGGGCGTGACCTCCTCAACACGGGCATAACATGATGGCATTTAGTGTTGAACAGTAAAATCGTTGAGTGTCGACTGGTGGAAGGCGTTGAGTGCCTATCACGGGCGTGTCGGGGGATGACACAGACGTGACAGGTCAAATTTTGACTTTTTCTGAATTTTTTGAAAAAACAAAAAAAACTAAGTTAGAAATAATTTTTACAAAAAGATGCAATTTTATTAAAGAAAGCAAACTAAAAAAGACAAAAATAAATAAAAATGACTTAAATAAAATACAAAAATATAGGTATATTTACAACTCATCAAATACCCCATACTTAAGCATTTGCTATTTCAGAGAAAAAGTTGGAGATGAACTTATAAGGAATAAAAAAGAATCCTAAATTTAACTAACGCTTTACTTAATTGTAAGAAAGATCGAAGTAAATTTCTGGGGTTTCGGAATTAAATCCTAAATTATGAAAGTGTTATAAATAGAGGAACCGTTTCAAAAAATACTTCTAAATGGAAAAAAAAAGCGAAAATTATTTTTGTTAGTTTAACAAAAATAGATTGAAATTATAGTAAAAACTTTAGCTAAAAAGAAATTGATAGGAAATAATTCAATTTAAAAATTATGCTCTCAAAAAGATTTAGATTAATTCTAGAATTATGAAAATTAGGCTGAGTGGATTGGCGGTTATGAAGAGGGCTTTGATTTTTGAGGCGAGGTAATTTTTTCTCGAACCTCCATAAATAATTTTTTTGAATAATTAGGAAAATGAAGTCTTATTTTCCTAAAAAAAATTTCTTTCTTCATAAAAAAAAAACCAATGTATATGTATAGGAGTAATGAATTTTATCCTCTTACTCCTAACATATAATCTTTTTAATTATTAGGTGCCTATGTTTACGGGACGAAATTTTATCTCCATTGACATAAGATCTTTTAAGGGTAAGTGGGGAATCATACCAAGTAAGGCATGAAAAAAAAAGGTGGAAGAGATTTTTTTCTAAAAGAAAACTAGAGTTTAATAAAAAAATTTGAGAGCAACCTCTTTAATTTGAACGTTCCTACGTTTCTAAAATCATAAGTAGAAATAATATTAAATCCATAAATGTTATTTTCTAACATAAAAATGTGCTTAATTTCAAAAAATAAGAAGTGAAATAAGAAACATAAGTTCCCTATAATAAGAAAAAGGCATTAAAAATTCTTTAAAATCTTAACCCCAGAAATCTAAGTCTATCGAGCTACAATTAATAAATGAATAGTAAATAAAGAATTAATTAAAATTCGCTTATAAATAAACTCGAAACGATTATTTTGGAGAGCAAAGAGGTAAAGAAATGAGGTATTCGAATTATTTAATTAAAAATAAATTTTTTGATTTCTTTTGAGTTTTTCTAATTTTTTTTATATTTTGGGGATATTTTCATTTTCTTGTGATTTTTTAAAGGTTTAGACTAATTTTTTTTTGAGTTATAAAAAAAATTTTGATTTTTGGAAATATTTACAAGAAGAGAGAGAGAATTTTTACAAGATAGGAAAGAGAAGGAAAAGAGACGAGAATATTTACAAAATATTTACAAATTAAAAAAAAGGGTTGCCCGCGAACAGACTCTTATTTGTGGTTGGTTCGATGAGTCGAACGTCGCGGAGCGATGTTTCATTTTTTGAATTTTTTTTATTATTATTATTTTTATTAAAGCATGTAAATAATTTTTTAAAGTTTTTAATTTTTGCAAATTTTTTTGGAATTTTTTATTAAGTGCAGGAAATAAATGGGCAGAAAATAGGAAACACCCTCATACTTAAGTCCAACATTGTCCCCAATGTTGTACCAAGTATGAGGAACGATATATATGTGTATAAAAATCTAAGCAGTATATACAAAAATTAACAACAGGGGTTTAGAAATCTTCCCTAAACCGCGTTCGGGGAAGCCCATTAAGTATAGCCCTGCAAAAGTTAAAGTAAAAGCAGAAAAAGAATAAAACAGAAAAAATGAAAAATATAAATTCGGCGAAAATGTGCGGGTTAAAGAGGCATGACTTGTAAGCTAACGTCTTAGCTAAGAGGGTGACCGATATGCGATCCCCTAGCGCTCACAATAGTGAAGCGCGCCGAAGCGACAAAATAAATATAATTAATTTTTTTGTTATATATATATATATATATTTTTTTTTCTTAATTTTTTGAATTTTTTTAGATTTTTAAGTTTATGTTTTTTAGTTTTAATTTTTTTTTTTAAAATAGAAAATAAGAAAATAAAACAAAAATAAGTTAAAGGCAATTAAAATAAAAGAAAAATGAAAGATATTTTTTTAAAATTTTAATATTTTTGATGAAAATAAAATTTTTCATCAATTTTTTTATTTTTTGTTTTAAAAATTTTTTTTAAGTTTTAAAGTTTTTTTAGTTTTTAAGTTATTAGTTTTTTTTAAAGTTTTTTATTTTTAAGTTTTTAAGTTTTTTATTTTTTTATTTTTAAAGTTATTAATATTATTATTATTATTATTTTATATTAATAAAAGGTAAAATTAATAGATTTCAGTAATTCAAAATAGTAAATCGAAATCGTTCCCCGGCAACAGCGCCAAAAACTTTATGTGCTAAAACTTCAAACGATTTTCTTTATTGATGAAATGAAAGTGGAGGTGGTATTATTTATTTTATAAAAAGGGCGAGGTTTTATTATGTTATAAACCGAGTTTTAACGAAAGGGAGGCAAGTGCACCTATCGCGTGTTGTACAGGATATTCTGCTGTGGAATATCGGGGTCATATTGTTCTCGGGGTCGGCTTAGCTATTTCTACTCTTTCCCTTAAAGCCAATTATTTTACCGATAATTTTTAGTTTGGTTTAAAAAGAAAATGGCAAAAAAAACATAAAAAGTGCATAATAATAATAAGCAGAAAAGAAAGCATGAAAAATGCAGGAAATATTAAAGTGAAGAAAATAAAGTGCAGATTGCCGATGAAGCGCTTTGCGCGACGATATCAAAAAGAGAATTGAACCAAAATGACTTTTAATAAAAAGAGATCCTAAATTTCAAATTAATTAAGGCGGAGACTTGGCCGTGGAGGTTCCAAAAGAATGAGCTCACCAATCTCTTGGGATATCGCTCACCTGAACTCTAAGACTATTCGACCGATCGTTAGACCGACTAAGGATTCCTCTTAATGCCCGCATTACGCTAAGAACCCCGCTATTGGGTGGGGAACCCAATCCGATAGAGTCATGCGCCTTCTCTCTCGAGGGTTAGCGTGGAGCTCTCTTTACCCAAGGGTGATCGGTCCATATGCACGGCCTCTCGGCATTTCGTATGGATAACGAAAATAGAGCCGCACATCGATTATACGGTCCTACGCGTCGTTTACCCGGGGCAAACCTTAAGAAATTTAATTAAACTGAAAAACAGGACCTTTAATTATTTAAAGCTATTTTATCTGTCCCAATGATCTTCGATATTGATGGCTAAGGGCGGTTAGCCACTCATCGGAATGGGGACACTTAAGCTAGAAAGCAATAAAAGAAAGCGGTAAAGAAAGCAGTAAAATGAAAGCAGAAAATAAAGCAGAAAATTGCGAGTCCTACTCAAACCAGTATGGCTAAAGAAAGCAGTAAATGCGAATCCTGGCTCAAATGAGTGGGCAGGGGTAAATTTATCTCATACACGCAAGCACTCTACTTGAAAGAAAAACACACACACGCACACAAAGTTTCCTACTCAAGTGAGTAGGAGAAAAATGAAAGCAATAAAAAGACAAGTCCCACTCATACGAGTGGGCAGTAAATGAAAGCGGTGCACCATTTAACTCTTAACGAGTAGACGGAAATAGATGCGCACACGTACACACTCTACGGAAATGAAATAGAGCTATAAAACTAACTCATACACGCACGCACACTTTAAAAAATAAGTAAAACAGAGTGAGCAGAAAATTAAAACAACTGCATTTTTACCACTAGAATGCGGTAGAAATGCATAAAAAGATGAAATAAAAAATAAACGGAGCCAAAGTTTTAAAAATAAAAGACTAATTCAAAGTGAGCGAAAAATTAAAATAACAACTTTTCATTCTTATATTTTTATAAAAGCTCCTAAAAAGTGAAAATAAAGTAAAACGAACAAAAAAGTTTTACGAAAATAAAAAGGCTAAGCTAAGAAAGTAAAAACAAACACTTTGAAAGAGGATTTTATAAAGCTATAAGAATGAAGATAATAAAGAAGAAAATCTAAACCTAAACAAGTGATGAGCAAGAAAATAAAACAGACATTACAATGGCTAGAAATTTAGATAAAATCCTAAATCAAAACTAAGTTATGAAAGCTAAAAAAGAAGAAGACATAAAAAGCACAAAAAGAAGAACGAAAAATTACTTTGGGTAGGCGCATTCAAATGGATTCCAAGCAATATAAAGAGAGAAAAAGCTAACATTGTATTAATAAAAAGGAGATTACAAAGAAAGTTAAAACAAACATCCTAAGACAAACTAAGAGAGAGAGGGTAGGGGGAGAAATTCTCCTTACATTAGTATTAGAATCCATTTGGGCAGCACCTACCCTAAGCAAAGTGGTCAAAAAGTAGACAAGAAAAGCTTACAGAAAGCTTTTATTTATACACAAAAATTTGGGCTTGACACGCCCTAGGTCACGGGCGTGACTGGGGGCGTATCGGTCAGAGACGTGTTTGACTTGGCTTCATTCGGCAGCTGGCGAAATTCTGGAACGTCGGG
Source organism: Platanthera zijinensis (assembly GCA_039513925.1). Classification (NCBI taxonomy): domain Eukaryota; kingdom Viridiplantae; phylum Streptophyta; class Magnoliopsida; order Asparagales; family Orchidaceae; genus Platanthera; species Platanthera zijinensis. Next base: position 116,088,081 of record CM077096.1, read on the forward strand.
GAGTGACACGTGGCTGTCACGTGCGTGATAGAGGGCGTGTCGAGTAGTGGTCGACGATCTTCGAGTGCCGATCGATGATCTGGAAGCTTCTTGAAAGAACACGTGGCGGTCACGGGAGTGACAAGCTTGGTCACGGGCGTGACGGGGGGCTTGACTTGGACAACTGGCAGATTCGATGTCGATAGCGTTGAATGTTGAAAAGCATTGAGTGTCGGCATCGACACGGGCGTGACCTCCTCAACACGGGCTTGACATGATGGCATTGAGTGTTGAACAGTAAAATTATTGAGTGTCGACTGGCGGAAGGCGTTGAGTGCCTGTCACAGGCATGTCGGGGGGTGACACGGGCGTGACAGGTCAAATTTTGACTTTTTCTGAAATTTTTCAGAAAAAAAGCCTATTTTTAAATAATTTTTACAAAAAGAAGAAATTTTATTAAAGAAAGCAAACTAAAAATGACAAAAATAAACAAAAATGACTTAAATAAAATACAAAAATATAGGTATATTTACAACTCATCAAATACCCCCATACTTAAGCTTTTGTTATTCCAGAGCAAAAGTTGGAGATGAACTTATAAGGAAAAAAAAAGAATCCTAAATTTAACTAACGTTTAACTTAATTGTAAGAAAGATCGAAGTAAATTTCCGGGGTTTCGGAATTAAATCCTAAATTATGAAAGTGTTATTAATAGAGGAAACATTTCAAAAAATACTTCTAAATGGAAAAAAGAAAGCGAAAATTATTTTTGTTAGTTTAACAAAAATGGATTTAAATTAAAGAAAAAACTTTAGCTAAAAAGAACTTGATAGGAAATAATTCAATTTAAAAATTTTGCTCTAAAAAAGATTTAGATTATTTCTAGAATCATGAAAATTAGGCTAAGTGGATTGGCGGTTATGAAAAGGGCTTTGATTTTTGAGGCGAGGTAATTTTTTCTCGAACCTCCATAAATAATTTTTTTTAATAATTATGAAAATGAAATCTTATTTTCCTAATTTTTTTTCTTTCTTCATAAATAAAAATAAACCCAATGTATATGTATAGGAGTAATGAATTTTAACCTCTTACTCCTAACATATAATCTTTTTAATTATTAGGTGCTTATGTTTACGGGATGAAATCTTATCTCCATTGACATAAGATCTTTTAAAGGTGAGTGGAGAATCATACTTAGTAAGGCATGAAAAAAGGTGAAAGGGATTTTTTTTCTAAAAGAAAACTAGAGTTTAATAAAAAAATTTGAGAGCAACCTATTTAATTTGAACATTCCTACGTTTCTAAAAGCATAAGTAGAAATAATATAAAATTCATAAATGTTATTTTCTAACATAAAAATATGCTTTATTTCAAAAAAATAAGAAGTGAAATGAGAAACATAAGTTCCCTATAATAAGAAAAAGACATAAAAAATTCTTTAAAATCTTAACCCCAGAAATCTAAGTCTATCGAGCTACAATTAATAAACGAATAATAAATAAAGAATTAATTAAAATTCGCTTATAAATAAACTCGAAACGATTATTTTTGCGAGCAAAGAGGTTAAGAAATGAGGTATTCAAATTATTTAATTCAAAATAATTTTTTGAATTTTTTGGAGTTTTTCTTATTTTTTTGATATTTTGGGGTTATTTTCATTTTTTTGGGATTTTTTAAACATTTATACTAAATTTTTTTTTGAGTTCTAAAATTTATTTTTTATTATTTTTGGATTTTTGGAAATATTTACAAAAGAGAGAGAGAGAATTTTTACAAGATAGAAAAGAGAAGGGGAAAGGGACGAGAATATTTACAAAATATTTACAAAGTAAAAAAAAGGGTCGCCCGCAAACAGACTCATATTTGTGGTTTGTTCGATGAGTCGAACATTGCGGAGCGATATTGATTTTTTTAATTTTTTTAATTTTATTTTATTATTTTTATTAAAGCATGAAAATGATTTTTTGAAGTTTTTATTTTTTGCAAATTTTTTTGCAATTTTTTATTAAGTGCAGGAAATAAAAAGGGCAGAAAATAGGAAACACCCCCATACTTAAGTCCAACATTATCCCAATGTCGCACAAAGTATGAGAACGATATATATGTGTATAAAAATCTAAGCAGTATGTATAAAAATTAACAACAGGGGTTTAGAAATCTTCCCTAATCCGCGTTCGGGGAAGCCCGTTAAGTATAGCCCTGCAAAAGTTAAAGTAAAAGCGAAAAAGAATAAAATAGAAAAAAATGAAAAATATAAATTCGGCGAAAATGTGCGGGTGATAGGGGGCGTGACTTGTAAGCTAACGTCTTAGCTAAGAGCGTGACCGATATGTGATCCCTTAGCGCTCACAATAGTGAAGCGTGCCGAAGCGACAAAATAAATATAATTAATTTTTTGTTTTATATATATATATATTTTTTTTCTTAGTTTTTTGAATTTTTTTTGATTTTTAAGTTTATGTTTTTTAGTTTTGATTTTTTTGTTTTTGAAAATAGAAAATAAGAAAATAAAATGGAAAATAAGTTAAAGGAAAATAAAATAAAAGAAAAATGAAATAAATTTTTTTTTTGAATTTTTAATTTTTTGATGAAAATAAAAATTTTCATCAATTTTTTTATTTTTAGTTTTACATTTTTTTTTAAAGTTTTTAAGTTTCTCTAGTTTTTACGTTTTTAGTTTTTTTTAAAGTTTTTGATTTTTAAGATTTTAAAGTTTTTTAGTTTTTTATTTTTTTATTTTTAAAGTTATTAATATTATTAATATTATTTTTTTATATAAATAAAATGTAAAATTAATAGGTTTCAGGAATTCAAAATAGTAAATCAAAATCGTTCCCCGGCAACGGCGCCAAAAACTTGATGTGCTAAAACTTCAAACGGTTTTCTTTATTGATGAAATGAAAGTGGAGGTTGTTTTATTTATTTTATAAAAAGGGCGTGGTTTTATTTTGTTTTAAACCGAGTTTTAACGAAAGGGAGGCAAGTGCACCTATCGCGTGTAGTACAGGATATTCCGGTGTGGAATATCGGGGTCGTATTGTTCTCGGGGTCGGCTTAGCTATTTCTACTCTTTCCCTGAAAGCCTATTATTTTACAGATAATTTTTAGTTTGGTTTAAAAAGAAAATGAAAAATAAACATAAAAAGTGCATAATAATAATAAGCAGAAAAGAAAGCATGAAAAATGCAGGAAATATTAAAGTGCAGAATGCCGATGAAGCGCTTAGCACGACAATATCAAAAAGATAATTGAACTAAAATGACTTTTAATAAAAAGAGATCCTAAATTTCAAATTAATTAAGGCGGAGACTTGGCCGTGGAGGTTCCAAAAGAATGAGCTCACCAATCTCTTGGACTATCGCTCACCTAAACGCTAAGACTATTCGACCGATCGTTAGACCGACAAAGGATTCCTCTTAACGCCCGCATTACGCTAAGAACCCGGCTATTGGGTGGTGAACCCAATCCAGTAGAGTCACGCACCTCCTCTCTCGAGGGTTAGCGCGGAGTTCTCTTTACCCAAGGGTGATCGGTCCATACGCACGGCCTCTCGGTGTTGCGTATGGATAACGGAAATAGAGCCCGCACATCGATTATGCGGTCCTACGCATCGTTAACCCGGGGAAAACCTTAAGAAATTTAATTAAACTGAAAAACAGGACCTTTAAATATTTAAAGCTATTTTATCTATCCCAATGCTCTTCGATATTGAGGTCTAAGGGCGGTTAGCCACTCATCGGAATGGGGACACTTAAGCTAGAAAGCGATAAAAGAAAGCTGTAAAGAAAGCAGAAAAATGAAAGCAGAAAATAAAGCAGAAAATTGCGAGTCCTACTCAAATGAGTAGGGCTGAAGAAAGCAGTAAATGCAAATCCCGGGTAAAATGAGTGGGCGGGGGTAAATTTATCTCATACATGCACGCACTCTACTTGAAAGAAAAACACACACACGCACACAAAGTTTCCTACTCAAGTGAGTAGGAGAAAAATAAAAGCAATAACAAGACAAGTCCCACTCAAACGAGTGGGCGAGAAATGAAAGCGGTGCGCCATTTAACTCTTAACGAGTAGGCGGAAATAGATGCGCACACGCACACACTCTACGGAAATGAAATGGAGCTATAAAACTAACTCATACACGCACGCACAGTAGCAAAAAAAGAAAAACAGAGTGAGCAGAAAATTAAAACAACTGCATTTCTACTGTTAGAATGCGGTAGAAATGCATAAAAAGAGAATAAAAATAAAACTGAGCGAATGTTTTAAAAATAAAAGACAAAATCAAAGTGAGCGAAAAATTAAAATAACAACATTTTCATTCTTATATTTTTATAAAAGCTCATAAAAAATAAAAAAAATGTAAAACGAATGAAAAAGTTTTACGAAAATAAAAAGGCTAAGCTAAAGAAAGTAAAAAACAAACACTTTGAAAGAGGATTTTATAAAGCTATAATAATGAAGATAATAAATAAGAAAATCTAAACCTAAATAAGTGATGAGCGAGAAAATAAAATGGGCATTACAACGTCTAGAAATTTAGATAAAATCCTAAATATAATCTAAGTTATGAAAGCTAAAAAGAAGAAAACATAAAAAGCACAAAAAGAAGAACGAAAAATTACTTTGGGTATGCGCATTCAAGTGGATTCCAAGCAATATAAAGAGAGAAAAAGCAAACATTGTATTAATAAAAAGGAGATTACAAAGAAAGTTAAAACAAACATCCTAATACAAACTAAGAGAGAGGGGGGGGGGGAGAAATTATCCTTACATTAGCATTAGAATCCATTTAGGCAGCACCTACCCTAAGCAAAGTGGTCAAAAAGTGGTCAAGAAAAGCTTACAGAAAGCTTTTATTTATAGACAATAATTCGGGCTTGACACGCCCTAGGTCACGGGCATGACAGGGGGCGTGTCGGTCAGAGACGTGTTTGACTTGGCTTCATCCAGTAGCTAGCAAAATTCTGGAAGGTTAGGGAGTGACGCGTGGCTGTCACGGGCATGAAGGAGGGCGTGTCGAGCAGTGGTCGACGATCTTTGAGCACTGATCAACGATCTGGAAGCTTCTGGAAGGAACACGTGGCGGTTACGGGCGTGACAGGCTTGGTCACGGGCGTGACGGGGGCGTGACTTGGACAGCTAGCAGATTCGATTTCGGCAGCGTTGAATGTTGAAAAGCGTTGAGTATCGGCATCGACACGGGCGTGACCTCCTCAACACGGGCGTGACATGATGGCGTTGAGTGTTGAACAGAAAAATCTTTGAGTATCGACTTGCGGAAGGCGTTGAGTGCCTGTCACGGGCGTGTTAGGGGGTGACACGGGCGTGACAGGTCAAATTTTGACTTTTTCTGAAATTTTTCAAAAAACAAAAAAAAGCTATGTTAGAAATTATTTTTACAAAAATAAGCAATTTTTTTAAAGAAAGCAAACTAAAAAAGACAAAATAAACAAAAATGACTTAAATAAAATACAAAAATATAGGTATATTTACAACTCATCATACGTGTTCAAAATCATACGGTCTGCTTATTCTTCTAGGCTAGGCCATCCTGCGAGTTCAATATTGCACGATTCATGTACCGTCATGCATTCAACCATGTGTGCATTAATTTCTGATGCTTTCTTTATAAATATAGGAGGTTTTTCTTAATTTCAAGACATTTTCAATTCCACTATTTTTCGCCCGTAGGAATGCTTCGCCTTCTCTTTCCTTCATCCTCCACTAGGGGATCTTACCATAGGCAACCTCCATTACCCCTAATCGTATAAAAATGGGATTGTAGCCCTGTACTATCCATTAAACGAGGAGAATCTTGCATAATAAGAGATCGGGTTATGAGAAGAAGAAGATGGGTCCATTAAGAGAAGGTGACAACTCTTCTCTACCCTGGACGCAGTTGCAGATCGAGCTAGGATGCGGATTGATAACCCAGCAAATCCTACCTTGAACGGTCAATAAGACTTTAGATTCAGTAAATTTCTTGCACTCATATCCTCTTATTGTGGATTGTGTAGCTAGATAACTTTTATTTGATGATGTTGTACTCAACTTATTGTTATATTTATTATAGTTCACGTCTATGTGAAATTATTATTTTTTTAGTTTCTTGAGGTGCGCTATCAATTCCATCCACTCCACCATCATGAGTGGTGATGCACTAGTAATTTCTAGTGGTGTGGGTAGAAAAGTGGTGCTTTCAACCTTTAATCTGTAGGTGTAAACCATTCCCTCCGCTTGCCTACTTATCTATCCGCCCAGCAAAGTAGCGCATAGTGGCCTGCATAGGAGTAGTTAATTTAGTTTAGTTTTTTTTTCCGCAAACCAAAAGCCCCATCATAATCTCAACCTTGAGGACTTCAATCTCAAGTACTCTTCGATAGTTACTCTACCTTACTGTGTTCCTTGTGAGATGGATACCTGGGAAAATTCACCCATATTATATTACATGTGCGACCGTTATACTTGTTGTAAGTGCTTCAAGTTTTTTGCGCCATTTCCAAGGGAACACAATCATATGAGTTTCTGGAGAGAAAGTCTAGAGGTAGAAGCCCTTTCCATTGTAATTAGCCTACATTTTATTATATTTCTTCATATTCCTTTTTCTGGTATTAATTATAGGTTGCCTTAGTAATTTATTGTTGGGTGGAGTATTTTGCACAGAGTGTTTGCATTGTTGAATCTGTTGTTTGCACACCATGTTTGCTAGTCTTAATATTCTTTGTAGATAGTGTGGTAAATATAACAATTGTAGTTATGACTATCCTTTTGAGGACATTGGGCATAATTCTTGTGGCTCGGTGTATGGAGCACTGTTATCTTACAGTCCTTCTTTCCTCATGCCCAAGCCTTATGGATCCTTGTCCTCACCGTATTTACCAATTTTGTTTACCTCTCCAGCCCAATATGTGTTGAGTAATGCAAAGCGGTGCATACTTTTTAGTAGCACAGATCACGCTCTGAAGGATTATGCCAAGCATCTTTACCAATTGGATGAGGATGATGATCCGGATATCCGGATCATCTCAACTCCTATTCCTAGCTAGACACCTTCAACCTCTAGATATGCACCCATGTCACCTTCTTATTTTGAAGTGACAAGATGTGGATACATCTCTCAAAGTTGTGGCGGATTGATGTTCTAACAAGGCTAAGCATATCTCCTCTGTATATTCATCATTACTTGGGGATTCAATTCTTTGTGAGGAACTAGTGCTTGAATTTATCCAAGCACAACTCCTCCCCCTTTTGTGCATTATACTATATTCATTTTGAACGACAGCGTTGACAAAGCGCTGTAAGATGAGGGGTGAGATCGAGGTGTTGTGCCTGTCCCTATGGAGGTGGAAAACCTTCAAGATGAGGAGTATTCTTTCTCAGCATTGGTGGAGAAAGTCAATTTGTGGGTGAGGCCATTGATGATCCAGCTGAGCCCTATAGCATTGTCAATAGTGCCGACAGAATTTCACTACCTAAACCTATTCTTCTCCTTTATTAATTGATCACCATTCTCTATTCATGATTGTGTAGGTTGAGCTTCTACAGGTACTCAAGGAGGGCTTAGACCATCTCCTTATTGGTGACACCTTACTGGGTAAGGATACTTTTGGTGAGATGAGTGAGGATTCCTCCTCTTCTTACATTCTCTTCCCTATACTTGTGAGGCATAAGTATGATTATTTTGGTATATGGGTAACTATTTTATTACTGTATCAGTACCCATTACATAAATTTATAATGGAATAGTTACCTGTTCACTTTTCTTTTATAGCCCCATTAGCTAGAACTTTTCAGAATTCAATAAGTTGTGTTGGGAGGATAATAACCCCATTAGTTATCTTATATTCCCCATCAAATTAGTTTAGTTTATTTATATTATTTTACTTTTGCGGAGCCCACCCACTTGCAAGAATTTTTTATGTGAAGGGGGGTGGTTGTGATTCTTCATATGGCAGCTTCGCCCTGGATTTTCACACATCTTCTAGCATGCTCATTTCTGAGCATTGGGTAATCTCTTTCACAGATCCTTTGTTTGTTTTTATTTCTCATCATTCGCTCGATTTGTTAAGATTATGTTTGTTGGAGGGAGAGCTATTGTATTTCTTCCCACTCACGTTCACTATTGCATAGAATACTAGAAGCTTTTTTTTCAATTATTTTATTGCATTTTCACCGCAGAAAACAACACCCACATGAGCGCGTACTAAACCATTGGTACATCACGAGTTAAATCCATTTCTCCTGTGTGATTTGGAAGATTTCTATGCTAGCTTAGGATTGTGAGACAGAGTAAAATATTGACTCCTGTAGTGCTCTTAGTCGAGTGCTCACGTCTGGTGTAGAAATGTAAGTAGAATTAGTTTTTCCTTATGCATATAATTTTTATACATTTTTTTAGCGTAATTGTTGTATATTCTAATCCAAGTGGTGAATCTGTTGTGAATCAAATGATAGTATAGAGATGTGCGTAGACAGTCATTACCCTCGTATTGCATGAGTCAAGAGGAAGGATGATTTCATTCGGTGGCAAAGAACTTACCCCAAACTACTCTCGAAGCATTGGTACACGGTTAGTCAAGCGCGCGAGTATGATGTAGGCCTTCATTTTTGCCCCGTTGAGCTTTGGTTCCTGATGTAGGGATACCGGGGGATATCCGAAGATCAATGGATTAAACCTATTATCACTCACGTTCGACTCGTTATGGTTAAATCTTATTCTAGCAACTTCGCCCTACGCAATACCACACAAATAAATCTATCAATTAACGCTAGCCAACGGGTAGCCAAACCGGTAGGGATCAAATAAGGGCTATGAGGCCAATAGTTGATCGAGCTAAATGGACGAATATTGCGTCCGACCGAGCGGCGTTGTACCAAAAGAGATCTACCGATTAAGCTTCGATTCGGATTAGGTAGATCTCTCCCAACGAAAATAAAACGAGGGTTCGCCAAACCCGTAGGATCAAATAACATAACAAGAGAAAAGCAATACAATAGGAAATCAACCACGATGGGTTTCAACGATTCAACGTAACGCTACGGATTATTCCACCACAACAATATTCAAGAAGGAAATCACAAGGGAAGTAGAAACGTTTCGTTACCCCAATCGGAATAGATGATTCCAATTATTTCTCTACTTGGATCGTCTCTCAACGGATCCGCTGGAGTTGCGCCGGAAGGGAATGATAATCTTGCTCGCCTTCGTCGCTTCACGCCGGTGGAGGCAAACCACAAAGGAGGAAACACCTTTGATCTTGGCCGATGTTTACACCAAGGGGTTGGGCCTTTGAGGGTAGTCGGATGTTGGATTGGGGAAAAGGGGGATGGACGGGTTTGGGGTATGGAGGTTGGCGGCTATAGTGGTGGCCGAGCCTATGAAGAGGAGGAGATGGAGGTTGGCGGCTATGGTGGTGGCCGAAATTGTGGAGGCAAGAAGAGGGTCGGATTTCCTTGGAGATAAAGGGAGAGGAGGAGGAGGAGAGGGAGCCGAGATAGAGAAGGGGAGGAGGTGTGGCCGGCGGCCTAGAGAGGGAGCAAGAGGAGGAGGGCCGAAAATTTCCCAAGGGGGAAAAGGAAAAGAGGGGGAAATTCAATCTTGAATTTTGGTTTCAATTTTTCATCTTCAATACCTAAAATGAGAACAAACATGCCTTTATATAGGCTACACCACTCCATCTCCTCCATACAAATGAAAACACTCATGATGGCTAATAACACCCATCATGACATGAAATAACTATAGTCCGTACATGAAATAAAATAGCTATGATGGTTATACGTCTCCATCTACATGAAATTAATACATGAAATACAAATATTAATCTCACGATAAAATAGATAATAAACTATATTAATTCTCCATATTAATTTATTAATAATAATTATTAATAAACTAAAAATGGGCTTGCGCCGCGGGCGGATATTCTGGCGCCGTTCCACATGATCGTCACAGCGCCGCCAGACTTTATTTGGAGGCAGAGAAATAGAATCCGTAAGCGCGCCATCATCGTCTTCACCTTGTTGAGGGCCGTCGTCGCCATCAATCCTCCCCTCTTAAAATTACTCATCACCGATGAGTACCGGTGCGGGGAGGCATCAACCTTTAGGACCATGAAACGGCACACGTCACCACCTGGAGAGCAAAGCACATCCACCTGGAGTATCCTGTCATGCAATAAAATGTCCCTAGGGAACCTTGGAAAAGCATTAGGCAATAAAGGAAAACAAGCTTTAACATCATCAACCAACGTACCTCCAGAGGAGACCGGTGAAGAAAACAATCCAACTAAAAACTCACTACCCATACCCAAAGAGAACAAAGTGGACCCACACGGAGAGATATGAAATTCAAGTGGCGGAGAATCGTATAGCGTTAAATCAAAAACATCAAAAACAAGGGAAAAATCCCAATCAGTGAAAGATTCCAAATGATATGCGTATTCTCCGAACGTTATTAAAATCCATACAGGGTCCAACTTACCAACTCGCCAATTTTCTAAAGTGCCCGAAGGCATCCGTTCAGGGACGAGAAACACCAAAACAAAATCGTCATTCTTAAAGTAAGACACTCTTTTTTGTAAGCTAGCAATAAAATGATATGAGATAATTTGTATAGCTAGCGCATTACGATCGTGCGTACATAAGAAGAAATCATAACTAGCATAATCCGGAGTGAGATTCGGCGACAAAATAGCGGGTAACTCATGAAATGTTACCACAGTGAAAAATTCATTTAAATAGTACCGAGAGAAATGGTTACGGTGTGGTGTGAAACCATGTGCAACGTGACTGACCCCAAATGCAAAACATAAAGGATTTAAGTCCGGGGGAATGGGGGCCTTAAAAGCAAAGATTATTTTTAGAGGCATAAACTTCGCAGCTCTAATGTGATACTTAAAATAATAACGCTTGGCACGAAGATATGCCAAGGTAAGCCGCTCTTCACTAATACAAGGAGACTTATATTTAAATTTTAGAACGTCATGAATAAAAACTAACGGAAAACACTCATCACCAAATATAGACGTGGACGCTTGCAGAAATGAAGGGAAGTGCGAGTGACCTAACTCAAAGTACCCATATTCCATCACGGATGTGTGCATGATAGGGTCAACAAATGGAGGAGGATAAATGCGTGCGATCGGGCTTGGCAGATAAGTGTGTCGAGGCGACATCACATCATAAGGCACTATAGCCAAGGGATCACTAGCAGTCCGACTCGAAATCCCAAAACACGGATTTGACGTCCAGAAAGGAGCATCCGGTTGCAAACCATTATAATCATAGGAAAACTCAAACAGGGGGTTCACCCATACGGAAAACTCATCCGACGTGTCTTCCAATTCATGAGGTAATTCGTGTAATTCCAACTCAGTGATCGGGTCAGAAGAAAGAGTTGGTAGCACGACAGACGGGAGAGAGTTAAGTTCATATTCCATATCAGGCAACGGGGTTAGCATCAGGGAATGCTTATCCAGTTCCACTCCAATAACGTCTTCTAGAAATAAAACTCTCTCGCTAGGACATTCTTCCAAACATAATTCTTCCCATGAGGTAGGGACATCGTCAAAAATAGGGGATAGACAAATCGAATCCAAGGGAGTATTATAATTAGCTTGAATCCCAAGCGGCGATGATATCGTCAAAGAACTAACTCCCGGATGTATCACACTAAGATTATCCCAGACTGAACAACCATCCCAAGGTGACTCGTCCAATATCGTAGGAACAACTAATAAGTCAGGGTCAACCAATATAACATCGGGTCCAAGCAAGTCATCCTCTAACTCAGTAACCTGTAAGCTCTCTACATCGGACGACTCTACTGTCTCAGCCAACATAACTACTAACTCAAGATCATCAGCAGACTGTAACTCTTCTGTCTCAGACAAAATATCAATCGACTTAGGATCATCAAAAGGTTCCACAACGGTTAGAGGGGATGACTGTGAAATGTCGTCGAAGGGAAGTGGGGGTGGTTCCTCAAATGAGAAATCCTCATCCAAGTCACTTGGGTAACCAATCTCCTCATCGTCACTCAAATTGTCATCAATAATAACCTCGTCCTTAGTGACGGGTACACTTGTAATCACAACCTCAGATTTCAAGAGAGAATCAACGACTAACTTGGGTAAGTTAGGAGGAGACTCACACGCTAGCGTACGATGGTACGGAGAGGCGTATTCATCCTTCAATATGGCCTTCATGCTATCCCAACTTAGACGTGATCTACCATACTTAACTATTAATTGAATCTCTTCCACTATCCAAAATAGTTTAGCTTTTCCTATCAACTTTAGTCTAGCTATTCGCACCATATCCGCGTTGTTCAAATCGTACCACTCAAAGTAATACTCCATATCCTTAACCCAATCTAAGAAAACGCGTAGACCTCCTAAACCGTCATAAGTGGGGGTCATACTAATTGTGGGAGGGTAGATGTGGGAACGAGTAGCATGGACATCGTAAGCCATCCTAGCGCGAACCGGAGGTGAAAATTCACCCGGAAAGTGCATGTGCTAGGGAAATAAGATCTGGACCACTTAACTCTATCAAAGACGGAATTGTTCCCGCTTAACCACTAAGGTTTTAAACATTTTAAAATAGGGTTTTTGCTGGAAAAATATAAGGATTATTAAAAAATTTTCTGGAATTTTTTTATTAAGAAAATAAAAAACTAGGCCGCTATTGGCACACCAAATACTAAAATTTCAAATTAATTAATAAAAACAAATTATTAATGGAAAAATAATTGTTTTTTTGTTTTATTACTGAAAATTATATGAAGAATTTCCAGAAATTTTTAATTTTTAATTTTGAGAAAAGTTGACATTTTAATGCCGCTATTTGCAGACCAATATGTAGAAAAACTAGTTTTCATAAAACTTAAAAGTTTTGAAATTTGAATTTTGAAATTCGAAATTGAAATTTGAAATTTTGAAATTTGAAATTTAAATTTTGAATTTTGAAATTCGAAATTCGAAATTCGAAATTCGAATTTTGAATTTTGAATTTTGAATTTTGAATTTTGAAATTTGAAATTTCGAATTTGGAAATTTGAGATTTGAAATTTGAAATTTGAGATTTTGAATTTTGAATTTTGTAATTTGAAATTTGAAATCTTGAAATTTGAAATTTGAAATTTGAAATCTGAAATTTGAAATTTGAAATTTGAAATTTGAAATTTGAAATTTGAAATTTCGAAATTTGAAATTTGAAATTTGAAATTTGAAATTTGAAATTTGAAATTTGAAATTTGAAATTTAAAATTTAAAATTTGAAATTTGAAATTTGAAATTCGAATTTTGAATTTTAAATTTTGAAATTTGAAATTTGAAAATTTGAAATTTGAAATTTGAAATTTAAAATTTGAAATTTGAAATTTATATTTTCTTTAGCCTACCCAAAAATAGAAGGATGGTGCCGATTAGGAAATCGACAATAACCTCCCTCTGATACCAAATTGATGTAGGGATACCGGGGGATATCCGAAGATCAATGGATTAAACCTATTATCACTCACGTTCGACTCGTTATGGTTAAATCTTATTCTAGCAACTTCGCCCTACGCAATACCACACAAATAAATCTATCAATTAACGCTAGCCAACGGGTAGCCAAACCGGTAGGGATCAAATAAGGGCTATGAGGCCAATAGTTGATCGAGCTAAATGGACGAATATTGCGTCCGACCGAGCGGCGTTGTACCAAAAGAGATCTACCGATTAAGCTTCGATTCGGATTAGGTAGATCTCTCCCAACGAAAATAAAACGAGGGTTCGCCAAACCCGTAGGATCAAATAACATAACAAGAGAAAAGCAATACAATAGGAAATCAACCACGATGGGTTTCAACGATTCAACGTAACGCTACGGATTATTCCACCACAAGAATATTCAAGAAGGAAATCACAAGGGAAGTAGAAACGTTTCGTTACCCCAATCGGAATAGATGATTCCAATTATTTCTCTACTTGGATCGTCTCTCAACGGATCCGCTGGAGTTGCGCCGGAAGGGAATGATAATCTTGCTCGCCTTCGTCGCTTCACGCCGGTGGAGGCAAACCACAAAGGAGGAAACACCTTTGATCTTGGCCGATGTTTACACCAAGGGGTTGGGGCCTTTGAGGGTAGTCGGATGTTGGATTGGGGAAAAGGGGGATGGACGGGTTTGGGGTATGGAGGTTGGCAGCTATAGTGGTGGCCGAGCCTAATGAAGAGGAGGAGATGGAGGTTGGCGGCTATGGTGGTGGCCGAAATTGTGGAGGCAAGAAGAGGGTCGGATTTCCTTGGAGATAAAGGGAGAGGAGGAGGAGGAGAGGGAGCCGAGATAGAGAAGGGGAGGAGGTGTGGCCGGCGGCCTAGAGAGGGAGCAAGAGGAGGAGGGCCGAAAATTTCCTAAGGGGGAAAAGGAAAAGAGGGGGAAATTCAATCTTGAATTTTGGTTTCAATTTTTCATCTTCAATACCTAAAATGAGAACAAACATGCCTTTATATAGGCTACACCACTCCATCTCCTCCATACAAATGAAAACACTCATGATGGCTAATAACACCCATCATGACATGAAATAACTATAGTCCGTACATGAAATAAAATAGCTATGATGGTTATACGTCTCCATCTACATGAAATTAATACATGAAATACAAATATTAATCTCGCGATAAAATAGATAATAAACTATATTAATTCTCCATATTAATTTATTAATAATAATTATTAATAAACTAAAAATGGGCTTGCGCCGCGGGCGGATATTCTGGCGCCGTTCCACATGATCGTCACAGCGCCGCCAGACTTTATTTGGAGGCAGAGAAATGGAATCCGTAAGCGCGCCATCATCGTCTTCACCTTGTTGAGGGCCGTCGTCGCCATCAGTTCCTATCCTATCTTCTTATCCTCATTAGCCCCTTTGTACCTACCCTGCCTTTTTGATTCAGCTCCACTATTATCTCACCAAAGCCAAAATGGTTATCCTAGTCGCAAACCCATGTTTGAGCTTCAGTTTTTAATTCATAACTATTTTAAGGTGTTGATTTGGTGTTCATATTTGTGGATATATGGATGTGTTTTATTGATATTATTTAATGAATATATTGTAAATGGAAAAAAGTGAAATGAAGAGAATAGAAAAAATTTGTAAAAAAACAAATTGTGAAAAGTTTGATTGAAAATATTTATGTGTGAAATTTTATGAACTAGGCAGTGCACACACCCATGGAGTCAATTCTAAGTCTACAGGTGTGGTGCTCCTATGTGTATTTTTTGGTGCATGGATAGTTTCTTTCGTTGCTAGCTTATTTGGGATTAGGTGTGTAAGCCTTTGATTTTATCATTGTATACCCCACCTAAACCCAAGGCCCATCTTAAACCTAAAGTCCTACTAATTCACACTTTAAGTCAATTTAGTGCCGTAGAGAGAGTGTGGAAGGGCGAGCATATGGTCACCGACATTGATGGATTTCTATTGAGGTTGTCCCGATCCCCGATCTTTGACAATGCTCATCTAAGTGATCAGTCTACTTTCTCCCTGTGCATGACGGGATGTTTTACAACGATTCTATTTTTTAGCAGATATAATATGTAGAGATGCTCTTAGAAAATTTAAACTATTTTGCATAATTAAAAAGTTCTTCAACTAAATTTTTTATGCGTGTGAGTATGCAATTTTGCATGGTAATCTGCCTTCGCAATTTCTTTGGCAGCTATTTATTTTTCATATCTACATGAGGGATGATTTGCTCGAGATGAGCAAATGTTCATGTCTGGAGGTGTGATGAGTCCAATTTTTATAGTGTTTTTCGTACTCAACTGGGCTAGATTCCACGCAGTTGCACTTCACTTTTAGATCCTTAATACTTATATTTGACTAGTATAACGTTTGTACACAAAGTCCAAATTTTGCCTATAGTGGTGTACAATTATGCACTATTTTGCTGGGGGTAAGGACATGGTGATCCCCATGTATTTATTTTGTTGATTTTTGTTTTCTATGAGTGCCGGAGGCCTGTGCCCCAGCTGTGGTTTTCCTATGCATGTGGGCAGATCCCCTTTCTAGTCTAGTTCTTTCCTGTAGGAATTGCTTGTCGTGTATTTTTCTTCGCTCACGGTATGCGCGATCGTGTGATGCCTTTCGTTTTCTGGTTCTTGGCTCTAGGGCGTGCGATTTACTGGTGCATATGTTATTCTACCCATACGTGATGAAATTGCAAGACCCCTAATTTTTAAAAAAAAATTATAAAAATAATTCCCATGTGTTATCTTCACGCACAGTTGGATTTAACCGTACATTAAAGAAAATGCACGATCTCTCTCTTTACCTGGGTTTCAGCTTTCTGTCACCGCCTATGCATCTTGTTCTTATATGGGTTATTTTACCCATGTGTGTTCAAAATCACACAATTTGAATCTTCTTCCAATATGGGCGATCATGCGAGTTTAATATAGGACAATTCACACATGGTCTTGTATTCGACCGTGCGTGCCTTAATTTATGATGTGTTTTTTTTATAAATACAGTAGGTTTTCCCTAGTTTCGTGAAATCTTCTATTCCGTCATTTAATACCTAAAGGAAGGCTCCGTCTTTTCCTTCCTTCATCCTCCACTAGGGGCTCATGCCTAGGCCGCCTCTGTAAGACCCCTCCCCTGCCTTTGTGCTAAAATCACAAATACAACTTTTTGACTAAAACACATTTAATTTCATACATGCATTAAGTCTGGCACGTGGAATCCACAAACAAGCATAAGTTAAAATGGGCTCAAAATTTTACCAGTGACTTATTATACCATAAAGAGTATACCACCCAAAATTGGGTAAATTGGAGTTTATTTGACTACATATTTAATTATCACATGAAAAATCACATTTCTCTCAAATCTATATAAAAATATTGTCCAAAATTTTCATTTTTGGACAGGGGGTGTGTATAGGTTATATACTAGCATGGACAATTTCAGACCCAAGAAAACCACCATGTGAAATATATTCGCATTTGAAGGTATAGAATTTCATTAGGACACATCAGTAAAACAGCCTTACAAGGGGCTGTAGGATTCTGAATGGTCTGATTCAAAATCTTGACTCAAGTAGACCTGAAGGGCTACAACTATTGTAACTGGAATTTTTCTTAATTTTGCATCTAAGGGCCTTAATTTCTATTTGAAGTTTTTGTTTAGAGTGTGCCAAAAAGAAATTAAACTACATAATATATAATACATCATATTGCACACATCTTAATGCAAAATCATGGGAATTCGTTCATCTTACTCCTTAAGCAAATGGCTAAGATTTTCTCGACCTAGACCTCACTACAAGTTGATTTTCTGGACACCTAAGGGCCACCACTATCGTACATCGCCACTAAAACCTCCGTTGAGGTGGTGGCTATCATTTGGCAACGACATGGCCTCTCCGGCGATCCCGAGCTATAATAAAAGCTATGATTTTTCTCATCAAGATCACATGGAATCGGGATCAATTGTGCCTGATGTCTCTCCTAGTTGATCTAGATGACTAGCACAAAGGGAGAGGAGGAGAAACAGACTGTTTATGGAGCTTGGCGGTGGCAATGGTGACAGTTGGCCATGTATTTTCTCCTCTCCAGTGAGCTTGTCTTATCTACCGATTCTCCACCATTTTCTTCAATCCAAGGCACTAATATGGCTCCCTTCCACCTTCTAAAGATAATGGTGAGGTCAAAAGAAGCTGAAGTGGGCTGTATAGGGAGATACCAATAAGGGGAGTGAGCTTTGGATGCTCCTCCTTGGCTCGAAATAGCATGGATCTTGTTGGAATTTGCTGGGAAGTAATGTGAGAGGTAAGAAGAAGGCTTGGGGAGTGTCACAACCCGCATTTTCTCCGCATTTAAATTTGTGATGCCACGCCATACAGGGGATAACTGCAGACTCTCATTCAAGAACCCGAACCTAACACTTTATATTAAATCCTCAAGTTAATATGAAGAAACTACAATTTAAGTTAAATTTTGATAGTCGTAACCCTAGGCTCAGTGGATCAACTAGTCCACAAGTGAAAACATAAATATACGCTGCGGCAAAATACAATTTTTATATTGATTAACATTCTACATGAGCACAAACATCCAAACAGGACAACTCATGATATGCATACCTCTAGATTTAATATAAGTATATAAATAACTTTTACGTTTGTTAAAATATAATGACTTGGGTTAAAATAAGTTATGCTTGAGATAACTAAAATAACAGTTTTATACATTAAAATAACTAACATGCAATCCTAGCATAAAACCTTCCCAGAGAGCAAGTAAAACCAACAATTCAATCGAAAATTGACTTAGCAGCTAGCAAGTAACTTAACATTCAACCAAAATCTCCAGTTGGCGTCAACAACCTGACACAAACCCACTAAAAGACTATATGTCTGAACTAAAGGAAAAAAACAACAACAAAACTACATTACAACTGTGAGGAAAAGACAACTGTAATAGCTGCAGACCACTAGCCATAACAAACACTAGCCGCTCAACCGACTACTGCTCCAAACCTGAGGCAATTCAAAATAAACGAATAACTCAGAAAGAATATAAAAGTGTCAACAAGATCATCAGTAGATGAAACCAATGGAGTTTAAAGGTTAGCAACCCAAACAGGAAAGGTTGCCAAACCACAACAGATAAGAAATAAAATAGAAATAAATTATTAACTTATAAAGTCCAAGAGTAAGGAAATTGCACCAAGTGCGAAACGAAGCCTTGCTTTGAGAATATCGGCAAGAGTAAGCATAAATACATATGCATAAACAATAAGAATGAAGATACTGAACTGCTTTAAACACTGAATGATTAACATAGGTAAAAACAAATCGGAGTCGGTGGACACTTTGTCCAACACGAACTAATAGACCCAAACATCTACAAAAGGCACTGCGGTTGTGGCCACAATGTTCAACACAACCTAACAGTCCAAACATCTCAAAAAGGCACTGTGGTGGTGGACATAATGTCCAACACAACCCAACAGTCCATGAGAAAACCCCAAAAACCCACAAAGTGTAATGATTTATGAGCCAGTAGTAGGTTTATGGTCCTTTTTCCACTGCCAATGATGGGCCACACTTAAACATCAATAAACACCTATAAAACCCTAACCAAAACACCGGGCTTATCCAATGACAAGAAGGAAGAAAAAATTCTAAAATTCACCCTAAGGCCCATAATCGACGAATTGGCTCAATTCGGCAAGAAAAATACAATGTCCATACTGAATCGTCGAGTATACTCGACGAATACAGTAGAAACTCGACAAATTATACTTAACAAAATTAACTAACATAACGAGACACGATAATTCGGCTAACATAACCTAAATACTCGACGAATTGGCGAAATAACATAAGTCCCTGGGAATTTCATCGAGTATATTCGGCGCAATCGATTCCAAAGCAGCCTCACTCGATGCCTAGACTTAAATCCACGGTTTTACTTCTCTCAACTCCTTCACTCGACGCCTAGCTGAGTCCACTCAGCGGACTCAACGCCAAAGGTATTAACACTCAAAGAACTCAACGTCGTCTAGTTCAAGCAACGCTCTCGACGCTAAACAGCCAATACTTGATGAATTCATTGAGATTACACAATGAATTAGACTTAGACTCACTGGCACACGACGCTCTCGAGGAGAAAACCATATCACTCAATGCCAAGCTTGATACTCGACGACTAAAACTCAACTAATCA
Source organism: Platanthera zijinensis (assembly GCA_039513925.1). NCBI lineage: Eukaryota > Viridiplantae > Streptophyta > Magnoliopsida > Asparagales > Orchidaceae > Platanthera > Platanthera zijinensis. Next base: position 116,107,785 of record CM077096.1, read on the forward strand.
AGAATCACTCAAGGTTGAGACTGATACTCGACGAATTTGTCGAGATTACTCGATGAATTTGACTTAGACTCACAGATCACTCGATGCTCTTGATGCCAAGTCACATTCACTCAACGTCAAGGCTGATACTCGACTAATTCGTTGAGTAATCACCTAGTCTATTTGACAATTTTGACTTAGTAAAACCCATACACATTGGCATATACGACGAATTTATCTTTACTTAGAATGTCATAAACGCCGAAATTATCTTAGACTAACTATCATATATGACAAATCCAACATTGACTAACTGTCATATAATCGACGGATTAATCTTAGGTTAACCTTTATATATTAAAGATTAAACTTAACCAGAAATCCTACACTGCGCAGTAGATCAAGCTTGGCCGAACCCTACAATACTCCTAACTCTATGGAGGGAAGAAAAGAGCTAGTAAACATACACAAAAGAACATAACAAGAGGAATAAATCACTACTTGCCTCTAACCGCCCAAAATCCAGCCACGCAAGCTCTCCTCCTCCAGGATCTAGCCGCAAGAACACCTAGACAACGATTCCTGAAACTTTTTGGGGTAATCATGGGTCAAAAACGAATAACCTATCGCCAAAAAATAAATGAAACGGGAAAAACTGACCGCTCACACGTAGATCTCAGCGAGAGCTTTCTGAATCTACCCTCCGACGACAATTTCGAGCATAAGAGCTCCTTAGATCGACAGCCGGAGGCTTAGCTATGTCCGCCGCTTTCTCTCTTTTGCAAAACAGACCAACGGCTTTGGGGAGATGTTGAATAGGGTTTCTATCATATCGTAAAGGTATTTACACATATAATACAATAATAATATAATATATTATTATTACATTAAATGCCCAAACGATCGGAAATTCTAAATCATCTTTGACTTCCACGAAATTCGCCCCGAAACTAAATATCGATACGACAAATCCAACGGCGGAGTCGAAATCAAAATCTGACAAACAAAACTCGGGTATAAACTCCCTGAATTCAAAACACCAAATATCCCAAAAGGGCTCCACTAAGTTCCAAAACAAACCCGACTCGCGTGAGAAATCTCAAAAACACACCAGAACTTAGCCATGCTAATATTCTAAGCCAAAACCTCATATACAAAATGAGCAAAAGTCACACTCCACCAACAGTACCCGTCAACTATTCGTCAACGTAATGCTCTGAGGTCAAAAAATATGCCACTAAAGAAATTAAAATAAACATCGGAAAATCAGGGGCGTTACAGCCACTCCCCCTAAAAAGAATTTTCGTCCCGAAACGTGATACATAACTGAATCCACTAAAGAAGGAAAATAACCAAGGGTTATTGAATAAAAATGCTTACCAAAAGAAACTAGGAGAACAGATGAGGATGAACCTCCCTTATAGCTGACTCGAACTCCAAAGTCGCGCTCTCCACGTCTTAGTTTTGTCACAAAACATTGAACATGAGTATTGTCTTCCTTCGCAACACCCGATCTTGAGTATCCGGAATATGAACAGGCACTTCAACATAAGAAAGGTTAGGCTGCAACTGGGGCACCAAATCAATAACATGCCAATCACAAAGCACACACTTTCGCAACTGGCTCCCATGAAACACATCGTGCACACCAGGAAAATTTGCGGGCAAACCCAACCTATAAGCTGACACTCTAATGCATTCAATAACTTGGAAAGGTCCGACATACCTGGGATCCAACTTGCGATTACTTCCAAACCTCTTAACTCCAGATATCGGAGAAACCTTGCGAAAAACCATGTCCCCAACTGCAAAATCCAGATCAATCCTTCTTCGATTAGCGTTCTTCTCATGACGCACCTGAGCTATTTGAAGCTTATCTCAAAAAGCATCATAGAAGTATTCATCTCTTCTAAGGCTTTCGGACCCAACAAGAGTCCTTCACCAACTTTGGCCCAAAACAAGGGAGTTCTGCAATGTCTCCCATACAAAGCCTCAAATGGTGTCATCTACAAGCTCTCCTGATTACTGTTATTATAGGCAAATTCCATCAATATCAGCCGCTCGTCCCACACTCCCCTATGGTCCAAGATGTAACATCTTATCATATTTTCCGCAATCTAATTTACTCTCTCTGTCTGACCATTGTTCTACGGATGATAAGCTGTTGAACATCTTAGGTCAGCACACAACCCTTCCTGTAAACTTTCCAAAAATGAGATGTAAACCTAGAATCTCGATCTGACAGAATTCAAACAGGTACTCCATGTACTCTGATGACCTCATCCAAATATAACTCTGTTATTTTCTTCATGGAGTAATCAATTTTGAATGGCAAGAAGTAAGTACACATCATCAATCTATCAACTATGACCCACACATAATTATTTCCTCAGGGAGATCTTGGTAAACCAGTAATAAAGTCCATAGATATACTCTCCCACTTCCAACTTGGAATATCCAAAGGCGTCAACTTGCCACCAGGCCTTCTATGATCTTCTTTAACTCGCTTGCAAGTAAAACACTCAGAACCAAACTTTGGTATATCATTCTTCATTCAATACCACCAAATGATTTTCTTCAAATCACTATACATCTTAGTAGAACTAGGGTGGTAGGCAACATTATAACCATGAGCCTCACTGCACAACTTAGCTCAAAAATCCTCAACAGCAGGGATGCAATATCTACCGCGGAACTTTAAAGTACCCGCATCATCAATTGAAAAGTCTGATAAATCCTCTTTCTCAGTTCTGCTACGAAGGTGCTATATATCAGGATCGTCCTTTTGATGCAGCCTCGTTAGCGTAATCCAAGATGGCTCTGCCACTTCCAAGCTATTTGGCGAGTAATAAAGCCCAACAAAAATGTCCATTAGCAAAAACTCTTCTACCAAGGATTCCATGGAATGATTAATGATCTGCGCTGTCTTTTTACTTAAGACATCAACTACCACATTAACTTTACCCGGATGATATTGGATCTCGACATCGTTATCAGCGACATATTCTAACCATCTAAGCTGGCACAAATTTAATTTCTTGTGTGTGAAGACGTACTTTAAAGTCTTACGGTCCGTGCAAATCTTACATAATGCGCAATACAATAAATGTCTCCATAACTTTATTGCATAAATCACTACCGCAAACTCCAAATCACGAGTAGGGTAGTTCCTTTCAAGTATCTTTAATTATCTCGACCCATACGCAATTACCTTGACTTCTTGCATCAAGACACATCCAAGCCCAACGTGCGATGCATCCACATAAACAACATACTCCAATCCTTCGGTAGACAAGGTCAACACTTGAGTAGTGCATAATCTATTTTTCAAATTCCTAAAAATCTTCATTGCACTTGTCACTCCAAATGAACACTGGGTTCTTCTGCGTAAGCTTAGTCAGCAGTATAGACAATGTAGAAAATCCTTCCACATACCTCCTATAATAGCCTACCAACCCCAGGAAGTTTCTTATCTCTTTTGGTGTAGCAGGTCTTTTCCAATCCATTACGACAGCTATCTTTTCTGGGTTAACCGAAATTCCATCCTTATTCACAAAATGACCCAAAAAGGAAACCTGAGGTAGCAAAAACTCGCACTTACTCAACTTTGCATACAACTTATGCTCTCTCAAAGCAGATAAAACAAACTACAAGTGCTGGGCAAGCTCCTCAGCACTCTGGGAAAAAACCAGGACACCATCAATAAATACGACCATAAAACGGTCCAGAAAATCTTTAAAAACTCTGTTCATCATGTCTATCAAGGCAGAGGGTGCATTCGTCAAACCAAAGTAAATTACCAAGAACTCAAAATGTCCATGTCGTGAACTAAAAGAAGTCCACGGAACATCCGACTCACGGATCCTTAACTCAAGGTAGCCTAAATGAAGGTCAATCTTAGAAAACATTATACTACCACACAACTCATCAAACAAATCATCTATTCATGACAAGGGATATCGGTTCTTGATAGTTGCCTTTTTCAGTTCCCAATAATCGATGCACAATCTCATAGATCTATCCTTCTTTTTAACAAACAACATAGGAGCACCCCAAGGCAAAGAACTTGGCCTAATGAATCCACACTGCAACAACTCATCCAACATGGTACATAACTCTTCCAACTCATGCGGGGCCATACGGTACGGGGCCTTAGCAATAGGGTGAGTACCGGCTCCAAATATATAAAAAAACTCCACATCTCTCTCAGCCAGAAGACTACGAAGACTATCTAGAAGGACATTAGGAAACCCTCGCACTACAGGAACATCCTTGACACACAGTAAACTGCTAATGGTTTCCAAAACATAAACCAAACAAACAAAACAACTAGAATTCAAAAGTTTCCGAGCACGTACCTCATAAATAATCGGGGAATCCTAGCGTGTAAAACCATAAACACTCCTGGGTGGCCATTGTCTTTCTTTATGTCCAAACACTTAACCTTACACTAAATAACCGCATCATATCTGGAAAACTAGTCCATGCCCATGATCACATCAAAGTCCTCTAGGTCCAACACCTTTAAATCAGCAAAAGCTAGGAAATCACCTAAAAGGATCGGACAACTCTGGATACCTTTGTCCTACACCACTGAATCACTGTAAGGAAACTTAACGTGAAGTGAATCGCTAAATAGATAGAGTGTCAGACGATTACGCTCTACAAAAGTTCTAGCCACGAATGAGTGGGTAGCACCAGAATCAAAAAGAATACGCGCCCAATGGATCTTTACATAAAATTTCACTATAAAGTTATGTACATAACTAGACAAACAAAAAACAAAACTAAAGCTTAAAGCTAGAAATTAGATTAGAATCTAACCTGACATCACTTGGAAGGACGTCTACGCTTCTTCCAAAGTCACCACATTTAACTTGCCCTTCTCTTTATCCAAATGTTATTGCGGCGACAATACATAAAGTGGAACTGACTATAGCGGGGGCTGAGACCACGGGCAATTTGACTTAAAATGCCTGTTCTATCCATACTGGAAACAGACCTTATCCTTACTCCAATAAAGGGCAGTATAATGCAACTTTTTCTTACACGAAGCACAAACCAAATCTCCCCTGGTAGCGCTCTGAATTGCATGCACTTCCTGTTGCTTTTGAGCTCCCAACATTTTGAAACACTTTTCAAACGGGTGGCCCGACTGGCCACCGAAACTACACACCTCCTTTCTTCCCTTCTTTAAAGCAGGGTCAAATTCCCGAGAGCTCTTACCATGAAAGTGAGGAGATAGATCACACTAACTCTAGAGGGGGTGAATAGAGTTTTAAAACCTTTTGATTAATTTTTATAGCGGATTAAAATAAGTGATAAGCATATGTCTAAAGAGAAATAAAAACAAAGACAATCACAGAAAACAATAATAAATAATAGAGCAATCCAGACGCCACAAAGAATTTATAGTGGTTCCCTTAAACTTGGGTACATCCACTCTTCTTCCACCCTAGTAGGAATCAACTATAGGTTTTTGATCTGGTGTCCTGCCACGAGAATATCTTTTTTCTAAGGGAGATATAGCAAAACTTGGAGCTTTTGACCAGGTGCACAAAAACCAAACCAAATATTTTGATCAGGAGACTTGACAACCAAAAGGAAAAACTTTTGAAGGGAGTTAAGAAACCCTTTTACAGAGGTAAAAGAAAATAAAGAGGATGTATTCTCTATCAACAATTAGAGAGAAGACTAATGGATATTGTTCTTGTCAAAGCTCCCCCTGAGATGTAGAAGTGTTAAAGAGAATGAGAGCTTTGCTCAGGGTGTAAGCCTTCAGATTGAAGATTGATCTTCAGGAAACTTTTAGACTAATGAAGATTGTTTGTCACTTGAAAGTTCGGAAGCAAAACTAAAGAAGACTTATATGTATGAGAGGTGTGTTCTTCTTTCAGTTTTCTGTATGCACAAATTCAATAGCTTCTGTATTCTGTTTATTCCTGTATATACAATCTTCTGAAAAATTGTCTTTTATATTCCTTGAAGAATTCAGCCTTTGAATTTTAAATCCTATCCTTGATTGACTGCCAAAATCCTGGGAGTTGAATGGCTAGAAAATGTCGTTAATTTGTTTCCTCAACTGTCCAAATAAATAAGCAAAATAATTACTCGGTGAATACCATAATTAATGTTACCATGAAACGACTATATTCTAGAGAATATGGAGCATTAATCATCAGATCATTATAGGCATATAATAATAAATTTTGAAATAAAACTGCCTTTGTCGATTTGAAACTGAGAGAAAATAGTCGAACTAAATTTGTCATAAAATAGTTGAACTCAACAGAATTTCGTCGACCTGAGATCCAATATCATCGAACTGAATATAGCAGACAAGAGGTAGAAAATCGTCGAATGGAGCCCCAACTTCGTCGAGCTGAGATATTATTTCGTCAAGCTGAGTTTCTAGTATAAGCTGATAAATCGTCGATCTCAGCCAAACTTTCGTTGAGCTCAACTCAGGGAAGAAACTTTGAGTTCGTCGATCTGAGATAGACGATCGTCGAGCTGAGTTCAGCTATCGTCGAACGCTATTTAAGACTTTTAGAAAACTACTTTTCTATAAAGGTCTTCTGTCTCTATGTATTTTGAAGGTTGATCCTAACAAACTAAGTTTGTTGACCAAACCTAGACCCAGACAAAGACTTATGACCTTAGACTATACAATCTGGGTCAATTGAGAATTCTAATAGTGAACCTAGCCCAAATCAACCCTAAACAAGGTGAGGTTCCAACAATCTCCCCCTATTTGGGTGAGGTCACAATGAACAGTAGTAAAAGAAAAATCACAAAGCATAAAATTATATCTGGCAGAATTATATAGTTTCAGGAGATATAAATAGAAGTTCCTGGTGACAAATTTACAACAAATTACAATTAAGATCAAAAGCAAAAAATGAAGAACTGTCAAGCTTTCTTTGAAGTATCTTGTGAAGTTCTAGCAGAAGGTTTGGTGAAGATAAATTCTCTATTTGGATTAGCAGCTTCTTTCTTTGTCATCTTCATATCTTATGCTCCAAGAATTGTGATAATATCAGCTCTAGACACAACTACTTCAGGATGCAAAGATATATATGTATCGAAATTAAAAAGATTTTATACCTAATACTTTTCAAGCTCTTTCTTTCTATAAGAAGACATTATTGTATATTGAGAAGTATCTTGTCCTTCTTCTTTGGCTTTCTTGATTTCAGATAGTCCTATCAGTTCTTTGAACCTTGCCATCCTAGAGTTAGGATCCATCTCTGGATCACACACTAGGGATAAAGGCCTTTCAGGACAAGATTTCTGAATGTCCTGAGCTAGCTGCTAATGATGTTATTGCTTGCTAGACTAAGACTGAGATTCTGATCTAGATGGCCTATCTCTGCTGCTGTAAGAAGATCTGGAATGTTGAGAAGATGTAGACTTTCGAGCTTGAGAAACACTTCCAAAGGATACTGTTGTTGGAGGAGGAGGAGGAGGAGGGCCTCTCCTGAAAAGAGGTGGAGGAGAGTACCTCCTTCTCTTCTTCCTTGCTTTCATTTAATTTTTGTAATATCTCATCCACTGATGGGATTCTGGAGTGAGCTTTATATTATACAGAATATAATATGGAGTATCAGCAGTTATAGATGGTTTAGGAGATTCCTTAGGTGGAACTTTCTTCTTGAACTTTCTCTTCTTCGAACTAGAATCTTCAGAGTCATCTGATTCATCAGCAGCATCATCATCAGAATCTTCTCCAGGATTATCATAAAGATCATTAATCATTTTGATCATTTCATCAGAAAGAAAAGGATGAGCCTTAGGCTGTACAGTTTTAGCCTGAGGCTGTTCTTGAATTATTGGCTCTGTAACAACTTCTGTAACTGCTTGGTCCTTAATAGACTCACTTTCCTCTTCCATGTCATGAAACATAAACTCATCAAGATCAGGCATGGGAGACTCGGCCCATCTAAAGGTTGGAGGAGAAAAAACCTTTAGTTCTGAGTCAATTGTTGGCTCTATAATAATATCAGAAACTGAAAAGCTTGTCCTAAGTTGTTCCAAAACATTAGGACTTATAGAAGATGAGTAACAAAATATTGCGTTAGACAAATCTTGAAAGTTCACCTAGTGTCAACTACCTTCACCTATGGGGGGGGGGATAGGTGACTTGCAGCGTATTTGCGGAATTAAAAGTGTACCTGCAGAATCAAAACAAAACACACAGCACAGAGAATAACACAGGCAATTTATAGTGGTTCCCCGATTTGAGTACGTCCACTTTCCCCCTTCGACCTATCTCCCAATCCAGGGGCGACTCGGTCACTTCACCAACAGGATTGAAATCCAATCCTTGCACTATTGGAAGGAACCCTTCCACACGTAGGAGTCATACTCCCACAACACGGGTTGCACCCAACCCTACAACTAGAGACCAATCGGTCCTTTACAAAGAATTGAAAATAGCTTGTAAGAAATACAAACAACGTATGGAGAATAAGGTGTCCCTCTTCGTTCGACGACGTGTTCCTGAAGTCAACGAAGAGTCCACAACCCTAGATCTCACTTGGAGAAAATCTCCCCGAGACCGGCATCAGCGACGAGCGGGGGCAAGGCTCTCGGTGTTGGCGGCGGCAACTGAAGACAGCAGCAAAGCATTGGAGATTCAATCTTCTTAGCGAAGTCGGCAAGGTCTTCCAACGGTCACACTAGGATCGATCGTCTCGATCGATTCGGACGGGGATGGATTTCCCTATCTGAAATCAAGAGACAAAAGATCTCTGGTTAGAGATGTGAGACGCTATGCAAGACTTGGCTTCTATCACCGTGGATCTAGAGAAGATCAAGATCAGAAATGGTGATCACTGTACGAGCGACGGCGATGGAGAAGGTTCGCGAGATTAGGGTTTGACGGCCGCTTGCTTTCGTATTCTGTATTTCTTGGTTTACTGTACACCAATACCTGTGTATTTATACACTAGGTCATAAAGATGACCGTTGTGGGCCCCACCAAAGCAAAGACCAAAGTCCGGTTCGAAATACCACTTGAAACCTGGACCGGTCCAGGAAATGTTGGAAATTTGCCCAAGTCAAATTCGGCGAGAATCGTAAGTGATTCTCGACGAATCGGCGAGAATCACTTGCAATTCTCGCCGAATCCTACTTGGCTAATTCTGGCATCACAGGTTATTGAGGCCGGGGAGAATCGGCGGGAATCACATTAGATTCTCGCCGAATCGTCGAGAATGCAAAGACATTCTCGACGAATCGGCGAGAATCACTTAGTGATTCTCGACGATTCTGCCTTTAGAGAATTTTCTGGCTACGTTGAGTCAGCTGGCCTCAACCGGCGAGAATCATCTAGTGATTCTCGACGACTCGTCGAGAATCACAAGTGATTCTCGACGAATCGGCGAGAATCACATAGTGATTCTCGACGATTTTCACTTGGACTATTTCTCCTCTTTCAACCCGTGAGCTGGTCTTTGGCCCATCCTTGCTCCATGTCTGCTCTTGCTTTATCATAGCCCTGTACTTGAAATTAAGTACACCCCAATAGAGAGAGTACACGTAGGCCAACACACTGATCTGCTCAACGAGGGATTACGTCGCGCAGACCCGTGTATATTGACCCACTGCACCCTGACATTGGTGTGTACTTAGCGTGGAATAACTGCAAGCACAACTTAAAAGGAATTCATCAAATACATAGTGAATTCATCTTAGCTTGATAGGAGGCTTCCTCAAATCCAGGTGATTGTGGATACAATACCCAACAATCTCCCCCTATTTGACGAAGCCAAAATCCTACTAAGCTAAGATGAATTTCAACACTTAAGACAAAATATGCATTAACCAACAGAGTGAACAATAAATGTAATTAGATCAATATGAGAGTCAAATAGAAAACCACACACATGTATATATAAATATGAATATCCACACAGAAATGTTCACATGATCACATGATAAAGAAAGTTTAAATGTGATAATTCCAAAATCTAACATCCTAAAGATCTTTGTCCTTAGCTATGTCTTCTTTAAGTTGCTTAGCTAATAACTTTCTGCTTTGACGCTCAAGATACTCCTTGGGCTTTGGATAGTATCTCGGAGGAGGGGCTTTATCTGCCGCGGTGTTGTTCCTGAAAAATATACTACGTTTAGCTTCAAATTCTTTATGCCGCTCCCATTTGTACTGACTATATACATCATTTCGATTTATTTGCCCCCTCTGCAGTAACAAAAATGTGTCCAGGATAATACACTTTGATACAGGACTCCATTTTTCATTCCTCACATCATCCTCCTGCAATCTGATCTTCTTTTCAGCTGCGTTTCCCTAGAAGTCCCTTCTTGAATTTTTCTCTTGTCTCTGGCTCTTGCTATGGCTTCTTGATCAAACCAGCTTCTTCGTTCAGCCCTTTCAGCAGCTTTCTTTGCCTCGGCTTCGCTCATTGGTACTTCTCCAGTCCTTATTTCACCCGCACCAGTACCAGCAGGACCCACACCCTCAAGCGGAGTGACAGGAACATGTATTCCCGATGCCTCTGTTACCAGCTAGTGGGCCGTTTCAAACATGTACCTATTGGTCTGATCGAAGTTTAGAAGTACTAACTCTTGAAGCCCCGCCATCTTAGCGTTATACGCTTCCTCCCCCTTTTTGGCTTCGGCGGCTATAGAGTTTGTATAGGAATGCAGAGATGCATCAATGTGCTTCACAGTTTTACTGAATTCGTCCAGCAGAGATTTCTGATTTGCGTTCAGCGTTACCATGTTGGCATCAAATTTTTGTATGGTCTGTGCCACAACATGCACATTTTTATTGACTACTGTCAGGTCGTCAGTATTCTTCTTCAGTCCTTTCATGAGAAGAGATACGGCTGTGCCTGCCTCTGTATATTTTTCATCAAATTTCTTCTCCATCACATCTAGTTTGTGGTTGATCTAAACCACATTCTTAAGCATGAGATCCTCAGAGTCCCGCAGTCTCTTTAGCACTTTGTTGTGGGATTTCTCAAACGTATCTTTGAGCTCATTTAGCATTCCTTGGACAAAATTAACAGTGTGATTTGCTAGGTTTGCTTGAAGTGGAGGAGCAGCAGGTAGACCCTAGTCAGGCTCCCCAGCAGAGGTACTGGGAGAGCTGGACACTATAATCGAGTCCACAGGGGGAACAAAGGGTTGCTGAGAGGGCTCCCCCTGCATTCCTGCATCCGACCTCTCAGGAGCTTGTTCTTTAGATGAACCAGCAGCATCCTCTCGAGGATCCACCACTTTTTCTTTCTCAATTACTTCTTCCTCCATCTCAGTCTCCAAGTGCTCAGGCTTATCTGCAGAGTTGTGCATGTCTTCCTCTACTTCTTCTTCCTCCTCCACATCAGCCACCTCATCTCCCAGGTCATTCATTTCTTCCTCAACTTCCTCTTCCTCTTCCACATCTGCTACTTCCTCCTCACCGTCCTCTTGCACAGTCTCCACAACATCTTTAGCTATCTGAGAAATATCAGATATGATGTTTGCAGAAGAGTGTACAGGCTCCCCCTCAGTTCTTGCAATCAGCGCGTTAGGAACTTCACTGGGTGCTGCCATAGAGTGTGCTGGAGTACTGGTGTCCTCGGCCGGAGATGCTTCCTCTTGGTTTATTTCCCTGGCAACCTGCCCTATTCGCCGCTCCCACCGGTCGAATATGCTTACGTCCATCTTTTTCAGATCGTCCAACGGCATTCCTTTGCTCATGTCAAATGTATCTCCAACCAGCTGATTCAGATAGAGGCTGATGATTCTGCCAAAGCTAGGGGTACGGAGTGTGTCTTTAATTCTTTCAAAGAGCATGGCTCCCCAATTAAACAGCTTTCGGCAGACGATTGCCACCAGAGTCTTGAACATTTCTCCTGAAATGTGGACGTGGGATCCAAGTTTGCAGATTAGAGCCTTCCCAACGATGTCAGACAGCAATTTTCCCTCCTCGTTCATTCTTTCCTTTTGATTGACCTGGTCCCCCTGGCCAGTCCACAGAAGGATAGGGTCCTTGCTCAATCCTCTTCCTCCAGGTAATCTTCTTCTTCACAACTGGATAGCCGCAGGCATTGGGTCAGTTTCCTGGCGGATAACTTGACCTTCTTCCCAGCAACCTTGCTCTTGATGGAAGTGTCTTCGTGACGGAGCTTGGTAGTTGCAAAGAACCCCAGGACTTCCTTATCCAAGATCTTGCATGGGTGCTCCAGCACGAACGTCAGTCCTGCTTCCTCGAGCATAATGATTATGTTCCGGAACTCGTCCGAGGCCTGCGAGAATCCGGTTCTAACGAGCTCGCATCCAGTGGTCAGCCCAGCAGAAGTCCGTGGGGCCATAGCAAACTAGAAGAAAGGTAATACCAATTTCCAAGTCTAAGGATCTCCGAAATCAAGAGAGTGAGAACAAAATCTACACTGAGCTCAACATACGGTAGGGGACAAGTAGGAGATTACCTAGTGCGGAGAGGCAGTGAAGGTTCCGGAGAGTCGGCGAGCCTGGTTGCAAGAGAGACGCCGATCCGAGGCGAGGCATGGACGAAACCCTGGTTGCGAGAGGAAGACTCCAGAAGTGTCGTTAGATCACCACGCAACGCTGAAGGAGGAGCCCGCTGGGAGGTGTCGTTGGACAAGAGCTTGGAAGGGTCTCGACGAATAGCTGGAAGTTGAAGAGTCGGCGGGATTTAGGTTAGATCGGCGAGATTTAAGGTGATTTGGTGGAATTTGAAGAGTCGGCCCGAGGAGTCGGCGGGATTTAAATTGAGTTAGCTGGAATTTGACGAGTCGTCGGGATGTAGGTTGGGTCGGCGGGATTTAAATTTCGTCTTCCTGATACCACTTGAAGGTTCCATTGTATAACCGGGTTTATGCATCTATTAATGTCTGAAGCCTTCGTTCGACGATACTATGGTGGAATTTAGAATGAGGGAAGTCACTGAGATTCCAAATTTATGTCGTTGTCAAGGGTAAGAAAGTCTTAATAGGCATAATGGTTTCTTAATCCAACCAAGGGGTTCAAAATTTTCAAGGGCGGACTTGTGGCTGACAATGTCAAACTAATCACTACTAATGTAACTGAAGGTTATCTTACGCTTATACTTCTTCCCTAAGTGACTGAGCATACGTGAATAATTTTTCTATATGACCATCCAATATCAAAAGAAGTGAACTCATTATAAGGTGTGGATATCTCAACATACATAAATACATATATGGAATTGTTTATGCTTTATGGCTCAAACATTTACGGCTAATTGCAGTTACCTGTGATAACAAGATGTAACATTCACATTAACAGCACAGAGTATATCAGGAGGTCAGTATGCCTGTGCCTATAATGAAGGCACTGCTCCCATTCTCGACACCTTTTCCACGTCATTCTTGGAGCATCTCCTGTCCGGTTCCCATCAAGATTGCGGGAACCCAGACCACCCTGCAGGAAAGAGTTATCTTGCCTTAGGAACCCAATAAGTATTGGGTCCTAGGTTCCTGTCAGCATAATAGTTGAAATGCCTCCACTCAGGAATCCTGGTGGGAGGACTAACATTTCCTCGAGGATGTGGAAGTCCCCTTGCCTTTGACACAGAAGAGTTGTGCCAACAATCTAAAGCAAAATGACCCACCTTGCCACAACACCAACATTCATAAATGTTGTATCGCCTTTTGTGACCTGAACGGGTGACTGAGGTAGTCATAGTTCTAGGTCTAAACGGGATAGAGCCGGATATGCTAACAGAATTCTCTCTTCCACCGTGACTATTGTAAGGGTGGAAAGAATGCATATGGCAGGCGTCGTGAGGCCTGGGAGGTGGTGCCTTCCTTTCAGTCAGCCCCCTTCCAAGGACCCCATGAATCCCAACAACATGATTTCTAACCCCCCCTTTCCTGAGTCTTAGGGAGGTCAGAGGCACATTGTGAGCTGATGCTGGCAGATTCATGACGAGTTGGGGCTGTGGCCGAGAATACAAAGGGCTCGGTGGAAGCCTGAGGTATTGTCCTCTGGCTGTCCACGTCAGCTCTGGCACTGTGGGGATTTCCACATGAGGGCTGATCATTCTTGCAGTGACCATGGTTGTTCCTATGGTCATACCTGAATGCATGATGTGTGCCCTTCCTGCTCGGGGTGGGGGGTCTGAACACAGTTTCCCCATTTCTCCATGAATTGACGATTTGGGAGATCCACCCATTTTCTGCTTTTCTTTTTATAGCATCTATCTTGGAAAAGTTAGAAACAATCCTCTTCTCGGTCTCTAGACGACTCTCTAGATCCGAGATCTTTGAGTCCTTTACCTTGATGGATTCCAATTGGAGATTCATCAAGGTCCTCAGCTGAGCAATCTCCTTAGCTTGCTCCTCCACAAGTAAGTTGCTCTTCTGAAGGGCACTCTCAAGAGAATCAGGATTTTCACTCCTTTGATTGAGGCTATCCATATCCCTTGCATCTCTGGAGGGACTACCCTCTGAATTGTTCCTGTCTTCAGGAACCTCAAGAGGAGAGGGGCATGAGGAAGAAGTTACCTGCTCCTGGCTTTGCTGTTCAGGGTTACCGTAATTATCGGCAGATACTGTTGAGTCAGCTTCATCAAAACTGCTTTCCTCAACTTCTTCTTCAGTCTCTGACAAGGACACAAGAGCCCTGATACTGACAGATTGATCATGCCCTTCATCTTCAGAAATGAGGACCCCTACATAGGCTTCATCCTCTTGTTGACGACATGTCCCTATTTTCTCAGATTCCTCCATGAGGCCTGAGATGGTTTGCCACATGGACTTGGCTGTCCTACACTTGTCCACTCTAGAGCGAGAAGGTCTAGACCAGACATCAGTGATGATCTGACGAATCACCTGGTCCAGGTTGAACAGAGAGAGCTCTGTCTCTGACATCTCTTTGGGACACTTGGGGATTTGGAGATCTTTCTCCGAGCTGGAAGCCTTCATGGGGATGAAGGAACCCTCTTCCAGAATGAGTGATGCTCGAGGGTCGATGGCCTCTAGATGAAATAGTACTCTCAACTTCCATACAGGATAGTACTCCTTTGTACATGAGGGGAGTCTTAGAGGAGGGACATCACAATCCAACTCCATGCTTGAGTCTGAGCTTCTTGTTGACACTCGTGGCAGGATTCTACTCAAGGTGTTAACCTTTTTGATGAGGAACCTCCCTCTGATACCACTTGAAAGTTCATCTAGTGTCAACTACCTTCACCTATGGGGGGGATAGGTGACTTGCAGCGTATTTGCGGAATTAAAAGTGTACCTGCAGAATCAAAACAAAACACACAGCACAGAGAATAACACATGCAATTTATAGTGGTTCCCCGATTTGGGTACGTCCACTTTCCCCCTTTGACCTATCTCCCAATCTAGGGGCGACTCGGTCACTTCACCAACAGGATTGAAATCCAATCCTTGCACTATCGGAAGGAACCCTTCCACACATAGGAGTCACACTCCCACAACACGGGTTGCACCCAACCCTACAACTAGAGACCAATCGGTCCTTTACAAAGAATTGAAAATAGCTTGTAAGAAATTCAAACAACGTACGGAGACTAAAGTGTCCCTCTTCGTTCGACGACGTGTTCCTGAAGTCAACGAAGAGTCCACAACCCTAGATCTCACTTGGAGAGAATCTCCACGAGACCGGCGGCAGCGACGAGCGGGGGCAAGGCTCTCGGTGTTGGCGGCGGCAACTGAAGACAGCAGTAAAGCACTGGAGATTCAAGTCGGCAAGGTGTTCCAACGGTCACACTAGGATCGTTCGTCTCGATCAATTCGGACGGGGATGGATTTCCCTATCTCAAATTAAGAGACAAAAGATCTCTGGTTAGACACGTGAGACGCTATGCAAGACTTGACTTCTATCACCGTGGATCTGGAGAAGATCAAGATCAGCAATGGTGATCACTGTACGAGCGGCGGTGACGAAGAAGGTTCGCGAGATTAGGGTTTGACGGCCGCTTGCTTTCGTATTCTGTATTTCTTGGTTTACTGTACACCAATACCTATGTATTTATACACTAGGTCATAAAGATGACCGTTGTGGGCCCCACCAAAGCAAAGACCGAAGTCTGGTTCGAAATACCGCTTTAAACCTGGACCGGTCCAGGAAATGTCGGAAATTTGCCCAAGTCAAATTCGGCGAGAATCGTAAGTGATTCTTGACGAATCGGCGAGAATCACTTGCGATTCTCGCCGAATCCTACTTGGCTAATTTTGGCATCACAGGTTATAGAGGCCGGGGAGAATCAGCGGGAATCACATTAGATTCTCGCCGAATCGTCGAGAATGCAAAGACATTCTCGACGAATCGGCGAGAATCACTTAGTGATTCTCGACGATTCTGCCTTTAGAGAATTTTCTTGCTACGTTGAGTCAGCTGGCCTCAACCGGTGAGAATCATCTAGTGATTCTCGACGACTCGTCGAGAATCACAAGTGATTCTCGACGAATCGGCGAGAACCACATAGTGATTCTCGACGATTTTCACTTGGACTATTTCTCCTCTTTCAACCCGTGAGCTGGTCTTTGGCCCATCCTTGCTCCATGTCTGCTCTTGCTTTATCATAGTCCTGTACTTGAAATTAAGTACACCCCAATAGAGAGAGTACACGTAGGCCAACACACTGATCTGCTCAACGAGGGATTACGTCGCGCAGACCCGTGTATATTGACCCACTGTACCCTTACATTGGTGTGTACTTAGCGTGGAATAACTGCAAGCACAACTTAAAAGGAATTCATCAAATACATAGTGAATTCATCTAAGCTTGATTGGAGGCTTCCTCAAATCCAGGTGATTGTGGATACAATACCCAACAAATCTGGAACAGAATCAGCAAAAACTGGTTGATTATTGCTGTGAGAATCATAAGAATGTAACAAAGAAAATAAATCAACTGTGGGATTTATGATGAAATAACCAACAGTAGATATTTCTGTATCTTTAGAATAAATCATTTCTGTATCTATATCTTCATCAAGAATATCAATAACCTCTGCTGGAATTTCTGCTTCTACAACTGCTGCTACTAAAGGAGCTAGAGCTACTGCTGCTGGAGCTTCTTCATGGAACATCTCCCCCTGCCTAGTTTATGAAAGTCCTGAAGCCAAGCCACCGGAAGAAGGGACAGAGGAGAAAGCAACAATTTAAGTAGAAAGAGTTGAGATAGAAGCAGAGAGAGGAGCAATAGCCTCAACTATTAGATGCTTAAGAGTTGGAGAGATGAACTTGAAATGATCCTTAGCAATGTTTTAAAAGTTGAGGTAGAGAGGTTCAGGAGTAGAAGGGGTATATATGGATTGGTGACAACAATTAGAACAAACAGACATGGCTTGAGGGAAGTCTGTATGTTGGAATTCTGGAAATGTAGATGGAATGGTGCATGGTATTTTAGTAGGGATATTTTCCTGGATAGGGGAATGAATTGGAGAGTGGTGTGGAGATGGTTGAGGAGATAGTAGATTGAAGTTTGGTTTGGAGGAGATGGATGGAATGTCATCCAGATGGGATGGAATTGGAGATTGAGGAGGTGGAGATGGTGGTGCATCCTCATTGATATGAATAGGTGATGATGGTTGAGATGGCGATACTGGATGAATGGAAGTGGAAGTTTGTTGGAGTGGAGTTGATGAAGGAAATATTGAATGAGGTGGAGATGGAGGATTAACAGGAGAGAAAGCAGGAGCTTCTTCATGAGGTGGGGGAGTGGCTAAATCAGCCCTTGTATTCTCAGAAGCTTTTCTAGAAGAGGATGCCTTGGAGGGCTTGGGAATAGTCCTCTCCCATCTATCAAATATGGCAGAAGTAAGCCTCTTTGAGGCATTGATAAATGTGGTCTGAGAGACCAACATATTTGGAGCCTTTGCCTGCAGAAATATTTTTAGAATCCTTCCAAAACATACATTCTTCTTATTGATTTTCCTTTTTATCAAATCAAACAAAATACTTCCCCAGTTTACTGATTTTTGATTAACTAGGGCACACAACAAGTGGAACTGGTGCCTAGTAATATAATCATGTGCATAGTGCTTTCCTAACCGCACTTTTCCTACAATATCAGCCAAAAATCTATATTCTATAGACAAATTTTTCATAGGAAGATGGTTAGGTTTTCCTGAAGTATGCCCTAACCTATCTAGCATATCATCAAATTCTCTGCTAGATAATTCTATCTCATCTTCTCCATTCACAAAACCAAAAATTTCTGTCAAAATCTTGGGAGAAAGTGGAATCGAGTTACCAGAAATCGAGCTGATAAGAACATGAGAATCCTGAATCTGTGTGGTGAATACCCATTCCTTAATCTCGGTTACTGGCAGTTTGATTATGGTTATCTTGAGAAATTGTAGATTTGAACTTTCAAAAAGCTTTAGAATATCTTGAAATATCTAATCAGCATTAGAAAATGATTCCATGTTTATATCGAATCCTGCGTCGAACTTCATGCTTGCAATAAGTGCTGGCGAAATCGCCATTTCTCTGCAAAAACACTGAAAGATCAAGTGCAGAGAGGAATTCGAAAGCGTGGGATGGAGTTCGGGAAAAACTTAATTATAGGTTCCAGAAGATGAAAATACAAACTCCACCCGACGAAAACAAAAAACTTCGAGCTCAGTTCGACGAAATTACCCATAAAGAGATAAAAGTCATCGAACTAAGTTAGAAGAGCGGGAAAACTGATCGTCGATCTCCGTTCGACGAAGTATTTTTAGAAAAAAATTCGTCGATCTCTGTTCGACAACAAAATTTCACAAAGAGATTTCGTCGATCTTCGTTCGATGAAAAACTCTAGAATAGTTCACAGGTCATCGATCTCCGTTCGACGAAAAGTGATCAATTCTTTGACCTTAGACAAAAATCAAATTTGGTCATCTCCATTAATCATACCTAGCTGATTTAAGAAGAACAAATGTTTCTTTTCATCCAAGAGTTTGGTGAAAATGTTTGCTCTTTGTAAATCAGTAGAGATAAAAATAAGGTTAATTTTCTTTTTATCCACACTATCTCTAATGAAATGATGTCTAATTTCTAAATGCTTTGTCCTACTATGATGCATTGGATTTTGTGCAATGGAAAATGCATTGGTACTATCACAAAATATAGTTGCATTGTTTTGATTGTTACCATAATCCTGGAGTTGGTTTTGTATCCACAAAATTTGTGAACAACAACTGCCAGCTACTATATATTCAGCTTCTGCAGTTGAAGTGGACACATATGTCTACTTCTTACAAAACGAAGACACAAGCCTATCACCAAGGAACTGGCATGTTCCTGATGTGCTTTTCCTGTCAACTCTACATCCAACAAAGTCAGCATCTGAGAATCCAGTTAATTCAAATTCTGACTCAGGTTGATACAAGAGTCCTAGATTTGTACAACCCTTTATATATCTCAAAATTCTTTTTAGGAAAATAAGGTTCGATTATTTAGGGTTCACTTGGAACCTAGCACAAAGGCATGTAGCAAACATTATATATGTCCTTCTAGCTGTGGGATACAACAAGGATCCAAAAATAGCCCTATATGTTTTCTGATCAACTGGCTTGCCCTGTTCATCGGAATCAATCACAGCATTGGAAGTCATGGGTGTTTTCATAGCTGAGGCATCAGACATCCCAAATCTCTTAACTAGCTCCTTTGCATATTTAGATTGAGATATGAAGATGCCATCAAGGGATTGCTTTACTTGACGACCAAGGAAGTATGAAAGCTCACCCATGCTACTCATTTCAAACTTAGAATGTATCAGGTAAGAAAACCTTTTGCATAGTTTGGAATCAGTAGAGCTACAAATGATGTCATCGACATATATTTATACTAACAAAATTTCTTTTTTGTGATGCCTAAAAAATAAAGATCTATATACAATGCCCCTAGAGAATTTATGCTCTAAAAAAACTAGTTAGGGTCTCATACCAACCCCTTAGA